>JBBDGP010000346.1:1964166-2580000 GCA_037952835.1 Lithobates septentrionalis | reverse complement strand
GTATAGAGTTAGGACAGCATACTGGGGTGCCACAACGTGGCCTCTGCAGCTTACGCATGTATTTGCAAATGTGTGCAAACTAAACCTCTGTTTTTAACATGAACAGGACAGTTGGGTTTGTTGCAGGCTGGCAGGTACGTTGAGCTGGGATTTTTTCTGTTTGATTAGCTCTTATGCCTTGCAGCACTAGGGTCCTTAGCTTCAACCTTGGCCAGGACATTGTCTGCATGGCTTTCCTCCTGGTTTATTTCTACACTCCTAAGCCATATGGGTCAGTTGCCTTTGGTCTACAGTACACTGACCCTAGTGTGTGTGTGTGTGTGTGTGTGTGTACAAATTGGCTATGCATGTTTTCTCGCATTCTGGTTTAGGTTCCAAGCCTAAGCAAATGGGGTGGGTTGAGGAATGACCTTGCAACCTACCTCAAAAAAAATTTGCCAAGAAATTTATACGGGAAAAAAGGCTCTCAAGCATATCAGACATGCCCAAAGATCTGGCCCATAAAACGAAGAGGGTATGGATGAACAGAATATAAAAATTATATATATATATATATATATACACACACATACAATATATATATATATATATATATATATATATATATATATATATATATATATATATATATATATATATATATATATACACACATACAATATATATATATATATATATATATATATATATACACATACAATATATATATATATATATATATATATATATATACACATACATATACATACCTACACACACGCTTTTCTGTATAAAACACAATGTTAAATCAGAGGAAGCAATTTACCAGCCCTGCAATAGTTGCCAAGATTTTTATCAAATCTGCAATTGTAAAGCAGCACTTTATATGCTGATACATGAGCCGTTTTACTATTATAAACTAAATATTTTCATGAACAAAAAAAATTTCACGGATAGATTTTTGAAACTATGGACCACCCTTGAAATTAAAAAGCATTAAAGCTGGATTGCAATGCTTTTATTTATTAATACGCCAATTCAATTAAAAATAAATTTAATGGTCTAAGAACCAGGATCTACCCCGATCTCAGGCTCATATAATAGAGTAACTCAAGGCTGGAAGAGGTAAGAACATGGATCTGGGTGATGTTTAACATATCAACTGTGAAAATGGCAAGGTCATGGGAACCCGCCACCAGAGAAACATGGACACCACGGAGCTGATTTAATAGCGTAAGATCTTTACCTGTCATGCTAATCCCAAACTCTCTACTTAGTCAATGACCTAAAATAAGTGTGCACCAATACTGGACATGCAAAAGTTATCTCAGGTCAGTGACTAAAGCCTGGTACACACTACAGTTTTTGTGCAACCATGCAGGTTGCGTGAAAAATAAAATTGAACGGCTCCGGTCGGGAGCCGCTGAACTAACCATGCGTGGTTAGTGCAGCGATCTCCCCCGCTGAGCTGTTTTCTGACAGGGTGACAGCCCCCCCCCCCCCCCCCCCCGCCAGAACACTCCAATCAGCGCTCTCTGCCATTGGCTGATCGGGAGTTGGTTGACTGCTGGTTTTCCAGCATGCACGGCCGGCTTCTGTCGGACAAACCGACATACACACGGGCAGAATGTCAGCCGGTATTTTTTGTACCAGCAAATGTCTCCTAACATTCTGCCCGTGTCTACGGGGTCTTAGTAATAAAACAAAGCCAGTTGACTGTCCTGGATACAGGACCTGTAAAACCAAATTACCAATGCAGCGCTATGCTGACTAACTGAAACTGTCAGAAAGGGTATTCTTCACACATTGTTAAGAAAACAAACACTATTTGAAGGAAACCATATAACTAAAAAGAGACAAACAGGGCAACAAAATAAACAAACTGCTAATGAAATGGCTATGCATAATAAACGAGGAGTCTATAAACCCTACACACATTAGTGACAATTAGGAAACCCGCAATACACCAATTACCAACAGTCTATAAATGCCAAGCTACAATTACTGACTGACAACCTACAATGCGCTATAAACAGGCAACACAGGTTATCCATAAAACTGCTGATGACACTGACTTTACAACACCCACAAAAAGGTTTAAGTGATTAAATCTCATCCTACACTGCTACCCTGTTAGGCCCCTTTCACACGGCCTTTCCGATCAGGTCCGCCTGTCAGTTTTTCAGGTGGACCTGATCGGACACTCCATTCATCTCCATGGAGCAGCGAAATTCAGCAGTGACATGTCTGCTGACATCCACCGATATCTGACCCGGTCCATGAAATCCAGACGGATGGAAAATAGGGTCCCCATCTGTCTGGATTTCACGGACAGGATCGGATATCGGCACTCCGTTTTCTGCCAATCTCCCCATAGAGGAGAGCGGGACTCTGACAGGTCCGTCTCTGAACAGTGAGCGGAGACGGACCCGTCATCTGCCTGCTCAGCGGGAATCAGCGGATTGATCCTCTGCTGAGCAAAGCGGAGTCCGCCGGGCAGACGGCCCGAGAGCCCTCACTGCTACTGCTGGGGAGTGCCCAAAAAGGCAATGTTCACCAAAAAAATAAAAACAAACAACCAAAATAGAAAGCAAAGACACCACATATAGGAGGTGCACAACCTGTAGATTCGGGACACCAAATTAACCCCTACAAAAATTCTGTGGTTTACCCAATCAATAGAGATTTTATTCTTTTGGGTTATGGAAAGGAAACAAAACTTTAAGGGTTCAGTGTAAAAAACAAAAAAAAAAACAAACACACGCAGTGTGTTCCTCTACGATTCACATGTGGTGGGCCGATTCATGCTGGACCACAGCAAAAGTAGTGAGTGCACCACTTTAAAGAAACGCACTGCAATGGAATCTGGTGTGAACGGGCCCCGGGCCCCTACTGTTAATTTCTTAATGAAAAACAATGTTTCATTTGTCACAATCCAGTTATTCTTCCATAGGAAACACTAAAGCCTAGTACACACTATCCGTTTTTTTTCGTTCAAGATTGGAAAAAAAAAAACATAAAAACTGACAGCTCAGGTCGGAGCCGCTGTAATAACAAACCAATATTAGTACAGCGATCGATCTCCTCTGCTGAGCTATTGTGTTTTGACAGGGAGACGGCCCCCTCCGCCAGAACACTCCGGTCAGAGCCCTCAGCCATTGGCCGAGGCTGATCGGGAGCCGGTCAGCAGCTGTTTTTTCAAGCACGCTCGGCTTTAGTTGGACCGGCTGCAATACACACGGGCCGAATGTCGAACTTTTTTTTTTTTTTTTTAAACAGGCTGTCGTCACTGGCATTCAGCCCGTGTGTACTAGGCTTAAGGCTACGTTCACATTTATGCGTTGCTTTCAAAAAACATGTAGCGGTACCATTAACTCTTAAATTAGGATAGAGCAACGAAGGGTTATAACCCCATGTCATCAGTCTCCCATTGCAGAGACTTCCCTTCACTTCCTATTCCATAGCCAAACAGGAAGTGAGAGGAAATCTCCGCAAATTAAATTCCTTGGGGACCCCCTGGTCACCAGAACTAGTGTCCCTATTGGAAGATTTCCCCTCTATTACTTTTCTGGGGACAACTCAAAATCTGGGATTTTATTTTACTTTAACTTTCAATGATAATGGTAAACTGGACAAATAGGGTGAATCTCTCTAACGGGGACACAGACAGCAATACAAATGAACAAGAATTTTAATCCCTCAGTCAGATTTTGCCTTTAATTATACTTTAGTGGAACCCCCATGCACAGAAAAACAGTGTGGATTCCTGAAGCGCATTTGGGGCAGTGTACTTTGTGGTTTTGAAAAAGGCGCCTTTTTCATGCAGGAATCGCAGGGCTGCTGCGCTGAACCATATAGATGTGAAGCTAGCCCAAGGCTCTGTTCACACAAAGGTGATTTCAGATGCAACTTGAGACACACAGAATCGCATGACAATGGTGCCCTTTCAAATGAATGCAACTCAGCATGGCACAATTTTGGAAAAGGTCCCTGTACTACTTTGGTGCGATTCCAGCACAATTTTGGCTCCATAGATTATGTAAACCACTTCAAAAGTAGCATCCAAATAGTACTACGTAAATCGCACTAAAAGTCAGATCAAAATCAAAATTGCAGCAGTGTAAACCTTAGTGGCAGATTTATATATATATAGAAGAAAAAAAAGGGAAGAAGGGTGAAGGTGTGTAATGTATTGTTAAATTTTTATTTATGTCAATATGTATCAGATCTGATTACTGACTCCATTCTTAAAAAAAAAAAAGTTTTGGGGAATGGGCTCAATATTGCTAAAGGACCCTACACAAGGACCCCAGAGTTTGGGCCACAAAGGAAAGGGACCATTGCTGGTTGGTCACCCTTTTGGATCCCAGATGAAAGGATCTGAGGCACGTTGCCCATGAAGGGGATCCTTCCATTCTCTGGAAAGGCAGGCTTTACAATTGTTTTGTCCTCCAAAGCTAAAATAGGGATGTGGGATGTGCTACAATAATTGTAGAAATAATATGCAGCGTGCACAGTGTTCCTTCTTTAGTGTAAACAATGCATTTTTTTTGTATATTTGGCTTGAACAGCTGCATGCATTGTCATTTTTTAAATAAATAAAAAAGAAACATTTCTAAACAAACTGAGCTAATATATGTGTGATTAAATAATTTTGCTTAGGATTTTCCCCTACACAACCTTATTTTCATATAATAGTTTTACATACATTATAAGCTTATACATGCTCAAACCAGAGTAGAGTGAAGAAAAAAAAGGTTGGACAAATCCCAGAAGCCAGGTAGCCAATACTCCTTAAAGTGTCACTAAACCCACATTGTAACAAACAAAAAAAAAAAAAAAAAACCCCACCACAGAATAATTTTCTGTGTTCTGCAAAAAAAAACCTCCACCTTCTGTCCATGTCCCTTACACAGCTAGGGATTTTGCAGAGCAGTGTTGGCAGCTCTGCACATGCTCAGGTGTTCAGTGTGCTTCTATGCTGAGCATTCCCCCCCCCCCCCCCCCCATCACATCTGAGCAGCCCATGTGACTATAGAGTCACACATGTGGGCGTATACACAGTGGTAAATACCAGCCCACTCCCTCCCTCCTCCTTTATATCCTCTAACCAGCCAAGCACAATAGGGTTGGGATTTTACATTATGAGTGACGGAGGCTTCACCTCCCTCTTATTCTAAAGCCTGGTACACAACCTATGTTATTGCCAAAAAAAAATAAAGATTTGATTTCTAATCTATATTTGCATGACAATGAACATGATGCCACGGCATACACTAGTCATTTCTGATTTGGTCACAAATGCATTATCATCATGTGGGCAGATGTAGCATGTAATACACAATTATTATATATAAACAAACGAGTATGGATGCCTCCTGGTTGATAAGTCATTCAGTCATGATATTCATTCTGTGCATAAGAAATTCATGATACATTTCTGAAACTCTTAAAAAAAAAATAAAATTAAAAAAAAATTCAGGTACAGAGGAAATTCAGATTAGTATCAAGGATTCCCTAGGCACCAAGTTAATTAATCTCTGGCCTTTAGCTAATTATGTTGTTGCCAACTTTCCCGCTCCCCGAGGCACTGATATGACGTATTGTATGCAGCCCTAGGCACAGCCATTGCTATCTGTATATGGACATTCTAAATGTTTATAGCATTAATGGGCTGTAAGTAATGTGATGCGCAGCCCCCGTGATAGAATCTCATGCAAGCTTGAAATTTCCATTCAGCATCCCCTACCTATTATTCGGCAGCTATATTCACACATTCTTCATTTACATTTCCACAGCAAAGTATAAAGCTGGCTATATATCACAGGGAATTTTGCACAATATGAATGATTCTGGCACAATTACATGGCAACCATGTTCTGAAAGGGAATTAATAAAAAACAAAAAAAAACAAAACAGTAATCCTTTGCTAATATAGCACAGATAAGCTAGTGATGAGGCCAGTGATGAAGACAGCAGTGTGGGTGCTTGCATGGATATAGGAGGTCTATGGTAGATCGTGATACGCAAATATCTGACCGTTCCATCTCCAAAACAATAGGATCCACATGTGCATGACCAATACGTACAGTAATCGTCATTCCCCTTGTGATGACCATGATGGGTTTTTTTGAGGTTTACAGCCCTGATGAAGAGGGAGCGGCGTTGGCCCTAAAACATGTTGGCTGTTTTTACAGGACTTGTGTCTTGAACTCTTTCATCCAGTTTTGGTCTGACGCTTCTTTTCTACAAATCTAAATAGATCTTATAGTATGCCCTAAGTGCATGTGTCAGACAAAGCAAAATGGGGCTACGCAGGGGATTCAGTATGTTACCAAAGCACTGATGACAATGTGGCGACCGAAGGCCCCTTAAAATCTCAAATTGCATTATTATCTTCAAAAGATTGTAACTTGTTTTAAAGCAAGTTACCCATTACATGCACCTCATGGTATGAAGGGAAACTAGCAAGGGTGCAAATGGAAAATCACAGATATTTCTAGTCTCCAATGAGACACCTGTCCCCTGCTGCAGCTGGGAATACCTAAAACCATTTCTATTTATCTGCCCTATGCTCCTTTATGAAATGCCAACTTCATTTCCAAAAAAAAAAAAAAAAAAAAAAAGCCTAAAATAAATCCTCAATAGAACTCATCTATAAAAGTACTCTTCAAATGCACTACAAAACTGCCTGAGAACAGCCACCCTTTCAGCATCATATGAATTCTGATGACACTTTGCACACAAGAGATTTTAATGGCCCATGACTGCGATTGATTTGGTACTGCTGCACAACACTACAATTTATTAGAACCATAGAATAAACTAGACAACTAATCAGCTAATGGAATAAGTTGGGGGATTTCTTAAATTTGGCATTACTTCTGCAATATGTTGCTTAGCTGTTTTTTTTTTTTATACTCCTGGATAATAAAAAAAAAAAAAAAAAAAAAAAAAAAAGTATTCTTTCGTATGAGAATTTTTGTAACTCTTCATTTTTAATATGGAGACTAGCTAGCAAAGAAAAAAACAAAAAACGGACAATCATTCTGATAATCTTATTGTGTGCATCAGGCTTTAGGCTTCCACTTGTTTGAGACAATCTACTCCTGCATTTAGCAGGCTTGCCTCCAAAAACTACAAAACCAAAAGCACAATCAAGGACATTAAAGCCAGCCATAGATGGATCTGATTTCAGCTAGTCCAGCAAGGACTAGTTAAGATTCGATCCATGTATTGGTTGTACTGAAAATGATCTATCGATCAGTACAACCCACCTGTCAGATTTTTGGCATGCGATTACTGCAAGTGGTTAAAGCCGCTAGCAGTAATGAGTTCTCCCAGGCAGAAAGGCTCCCCTTGCCCTCCAGGTAGCAAACAATAGAGCTGCGGGAAGCATTCCCACACACACTGACTGTGGATGGGGGAATCGACCAATTTGCTTTTAAATCATCCAAGGGCTGTCCGAATATTTACTACTCTATGGGGTCTATTTAATAAAGATTCACTGTGCAATACAAAAAGCAAATTTTTTCCCCCTTTTATTGGTTGAACTATATGGACTTGTCTTTTTCAACCTGACTATGTAATGGTACGCTGGAGGTTTATCTATATTTTGCAGCTTTTAGCTATAATTTTTTTTTTTTTTTTTAATCCTTTTTAATTTTTCATAACACACACACACACACACACACACACACACACACACACACACTACAAACATACAACAGCACAGCCAACATCGAGCTATTATCAGGAAAGGGACCCGCGCTGGGGTCACAAGGAAGCATTGCGGTACCAAGTAATGTTCGATTATTTACGAATATCATAATATACCATTATCAATAAGCTGGCCTGGCTCATGCTCCAAGGGTGGGCTGACAATGAAATGGCTCACCTGAGATGTTGTGCTATCAAAAGACTGGTCTATTAGGACCTCAAGGGAGGCCGTCAGATATTAGGAAGGTTTCCTAGTCCGCTACAGCGGTAGGAGGTTCGGCTAACCACGTAGTCCAGACTCTGTCATATTTTTTCGGACAGCCTCTATGTATATAGGTAGCTATCATTTTTAAAGGATTCACTACATGTGTAATGTAGAGGCCGATGGGGGATTCTTATTGATTTTTAAATGTGGCCTGCAAATCTTGTTTTTAATTCTAGATTGTAAGCTCTAAATGAGCATGGCCCTCCGATTCCTCCTGTGTTGAACTGTATTGTAACTATATAGTCTGCACTAAAGCGCTGTGCAAACTGTTGGTGCTATATAAATCCTGAACAATAATAATAATCAGAATAATAATAAGAATCTGTTATGGCATATGCTGATGGGCATTTTTTTTTTATATGTTTGCAGTTGGAATCTGTCTACCATCTTGGATATTGATGCAGAATGACAAATCTTGCTCAATTTTAAATATGATGGACAAATCCTGTGACTGGAATCTCTCTTATGTGATATGTTAAGTGGGCAAATACTCTTTAAAAAAATTATAGCTGTAAAAACAGTAAAATACAGGCGAAAGGATGGCCATATATTAAAAAACAAAACAAAAAAACAAAACAAAACTCAGAAGTGGAATACAGCTAGCCTAGATGCCCTCTTTATTGTTTGCAGTGGCTCAGGCAGGAACATTTTTTTTTTTTTGGGTAGAGCTGAACTTTTTTTTTTTTTTTAAGATAAAATGCACCCTTGAAACTTTTTTTTTTTTCAAATATCTGGCTTATGTGACAAATACCCTATAAACAAAACATACAATATAAAGACTATATATAAATCCAGGCTCTGTGTCAAGAACTCCTAACACCTATAAAAGGTTGACAAACAGCATCCTAGTGACCCATTGCCCCATCTCGGCCCCGGCCGCACTGTCCTCCCCACTCAACTTTCATTAGGGCTCCACATTACACCCACTTTGTGATGGATATTGCCTGTGCCTTTACAGCCATTTGTTCCTCTATGAGAGGTGCGCTTTTTAATGTCCTGTCAGCAGTGTGTACCTCACACCCCATTCATTTCAATTGTGCCTGTTAAACAGTCACCAACTCCCCATCGCTCAAGACAAGGCACAGAACAGTAAAAAAAAGAAAAAAAAAAACCTGTATAGAAACGGTCAGAATGACCTGGTAGTGCTCACAAAAATCTGTAGAGCTGGAAGAAGAAAAACAATGACAGGAGGCTCTATGTGAACTTCACAAAAGATTTTTTATTTTTAGCTAATTAGGCGTTGCTTACTTGCTTTTTTATAAAACCACGTCTGTGGCACTACATCATCACTACCACAATGCAAACATACAAATTTTATATATATAATAAATATATATATAAAATTTGTATGTTTGCATTGTGGTAGTGATGATGTAGTGTCACTGACTTGGTTTTATAGAAAAGCAAGTAAGCAACATCCAATTAGCTAAAAATAAAAAATCTTTTGTGAAGTTCACACATACACACTATCTAATATATATATATATATATATATATATATATATATATATATATATATATATATATATATATATCTATCTATATCTATATCTATATATATTATATATATATAAAAAAAATAAAAAAATAAAATAGTGTGTATGTACACACACATTTTATGAAACAGTATTTCGAAAGGCCTATGCCTAAGATATTTTATAAAAAGAGCAACACAAAAGACAGCGGTGTGCAAACACAGTCGCTGTACATTTATTTGGAGAATAGGCATCTTCAGACTGAGAACAGAGACACAGGCTTAGTCTGATCACTGCCTCCTCCAGCTCTGTCAGTTTTGCTATTAAAGCAGCGTCCTAAATTATTGATCCCCCGTCCCCATCAGTAGCACAGTCACGTTCCCGATATCAGGATCTGAAGCTCTGCGGCTTCTCTGCAGCAGCCCAAGAAATAATTAGGAGGGATTCTCATTAAAGCAGAGCCAGAGGTTGAGTAAGAGGGGGCCACGAGGTGCAGAATATAGACCAGCAAGGCCGGGGAGGTAAGGGTAATGGTGGGGGTGTAAAGCTGAGAGGGGTGGAAGAACAACTGACAGTTTATAAAAGGAGCAGGTGATAAGGAGATGGAAACAAGACAGAATAAAGTACCAACAAGAGATGGAAGGAGACGGAGATTTCTAAAAAGGGACAAATATGATGCAAATAACGAGGCATAGGATTGGCTTATCTGAATCCTACAGCAAAATGTTTCTACAGCAACAAAACAAAAGAATGCAACTCTGCCGAAGGGTTAAAGTACACCTAAACCTTAACTGGATGACGTTTAGTTTGCTAAAGCACTGTGTATCAAACAATTGCCTTTTTTAATAAAATATCTTTCATCTCTTTTATCCTTTATATAGCATCTCAGTGATATTGATCTGTCACTGCCTTTTTTGCATCCACTTCCTGTCTACATGTAGTGATGACTACATGGCACTTTAGTTGTCACCCCCAGGAAACCTGTCTGCATAGACTACACTTGGGCAATGTGTGTTGAAACGGCCACTTATGTGACAACGCAGGAGACAGGGGGCAGTGTTGTCACCCAATAACAGGAAATGCCCAAACTGCTGCAGGCGGATAAAATGTAAATATCAACAATGTCTTAGCAGTGGTTGATTACACAATATTGAGGCTTACATACAGAATGACTAAAGGATAAAGTCATTCTGTGCCTGCGCAGCCGCAGTGTCCCATCTGGGAGTAATTAGCGGCGGCAATGCCGCTAGCTACACATTGTTGATATTTGCACTAGGGTCGACGGTTCGAATCCCGACCATGACACTACCTGCCTGGAACCCAAACTAAAATTTACAGCTGCAGCTCAAGGTTCCACCAGGTCACCTTATGTAGCAAATGCTTGGGGTGCAGACAAGGACAGAGCCCATCCAAGCTCAAGACATTTAATGGAAAAGGAAAAAGTCCCAGAAGTCGCACATCTCTACAAAACCCCGTAAGAATGACAGCCTCAGCGTATTAGTACGTTTAGAGGCATATTTTAAGCTCAGCGTTTAAAAAGGCAGAAAAAGTTTGCTTTTTGAGAGGAGTTCTTTGGCACGCAAAATGCTCCAAAGCACCCCTCTATATGTTTTTTTTTGTGCCTAAAGAACTGGCGTTTTTTTTTTTTTAAGCAAGCTCAGTGTGCATGGATAATAAAACACAATAAAAAAATAAAATAAAAATAATGCACAGAACACAAAAAGGCACGTACTGTAGAGGGTTTCTGCAGAGATTTAGCACATACCATTGTAGGAAAAATACACTGGTACCAAGGATTGCTCCCTACTACTGAATGTCTGATTCAGGCTGGTGCCAATAAGAGATTTGTGAGCTGTGCTATAAACACACTGCAGAGTTCATAAGACAAAAGAGACGTTGACAGCATTGGGGGATGTGAATATACATCCATAGTACAGTCTGTGGTCCATGGGCATAAAGTGACAATAACAACACTACAGCCTGTGTACTGGCTATGCAGCAGTGATTTTCTGAAATATATTAAAAACAGCAATGCAAACACATCTGTTCCCAGCAAGATACAAGCCTTGGAGACTCAAGCCAGTGGGTCTGATGTGTTTGGAACATTTCACTTCTGCTAGCCGGGCCTTCTTATCTCCTTGTGTACCACATTAATGGCAGGTAGGAATCTGTGCTTCCTGAACGGAAGATTGTAGCATGTCACAGCAGTGTGACAGAATAGATAATAAGCAGGGTGAAGTGCCATGTCAAGCTGGAGGCATAGAAAAAGAAGAATAGACTGCAACAGAAGTAACTTTATATTTTGGTATGTAATTGCTTGTGAAAGTTCACAAAAAATATTTCTGCATCTTCAATTTTGATTGTGTATTAAAAAGAAAATTAATCCTAGAAGCTGTACCTAAAAAAAAAAACAAAGGACAAAAGTATTGTCTGTTGTCCCCCCTGCAGCTGATCTTTTCCCCTTTACCGACTGTCCCTATATGGAAGTGGCCATCTTGGTACTGACAGGGTTTTGCTTCCATGTGTCAGTCTCCAGCAAGGATATCAGTGAAGCAGCACCGTAGTGACATCAAAGCGCACTCAAGATCTCCTGAGACAGTAGTGTATTAAATCTCACACTGCAGGAATACAACTGTAAGACTATAGAACAGAAGTGCCTAGGCACTCACACATACCAGGAAGAGCACCGATGTGGCAGGTGCGTTAACAGGGCCTTAGAGCTTACTTGACTTTTTTAATAAACGGAAAAAAGCCAATATAATAAGAAAAATGTATATTAAAAAATAGCATAATTGTTTATAGTAAATCTTACTAGTATCGGTATCGGCACCAATACCGAGCATTTGCCCAAGTATTTGTACTCGGGCAAATGCTCCCGATGCTTCCCCCGATACCTGGAAGTCAGCTGTTCCCCTCTCCTTCTCTGTCCCCCTCCGCTGTCCCCCTCCGTTCCCCTCTCCTTCTCTGTCCCCATCCGCTGTCCCCTCCGTTCTGCTATCCCCTTCTCCTTCTCTGTCCCCTCCGCTGTCCCCTCCGTTCCCCTCTCCTTTTCTGTCCCCCTCCTCCTTCCTTTGTGAATGGACTGTCAGCTGACTCTGTGCATTCACATAACTGAAACATTGTAATCTCCTGTGATTACGATGTGTCAGTTTATGAATGGAGAGGAGCCGCTGTCTTCTCTCCAATCATTCTCAGTGCAGCTGAGGCTGCAGAGAAAGGGACTGGGGAATATCTATCCTCTGTCTCTTTCTCTGTCTCAGGGGGGAGATATCAGAGGTCTGTTAAGACCCCTGATATCTCACCAAAGCCCCCCAACAGGGCTGATTAAAAAAAAACAAAAAAAAAAAAACACATATTGCAATAAAGAATAAAAAAAATATTGTAAAAAATAAAAATTGTAAATAGTAATAAAAAACAAACAAACAAAAAAAAAAAAACACACACACACACACATACACCGTTCACCCCCCCCCCCCCCCCCCCCCGAAAAAAAAGAAAGCACTGTCACGTGACATTAGATAAAAAGTATCGGTAATCGGTATCGGCGAGTACTTGGAAAAAAAAGTATCGGTACTTGTACTCGGTCCTAAAAAAGTGGTATCGGGACAAATCTGTATCAAATAATGGTTTACAACAGTAGGCTTCTTAGCGGGTACCAAAAGCACAACCTGGGTCCTGATTCCATACAAAGGATGTAGGAAAAAACAGTACTTTGGGGCGCAAGCAACACTACTCCAGCCCCCCACAACCCCTTACTCGTGCCACAGCAGCCACCTTCCAGACTTGAGCATTTGGGACCCTGCAATGTGTCATTGTATTCAGTACAGGTTTACTTAAAGGTGTACATATACTTTCAGAAAATGTTACTCTCTTTGAATGACGATAAAAGAGCTAAGAGTATAGAGAGGTACAGAGAGATCACAATGAAAGGCCTCAATGCTGATCACAGTCACTTTGCCATGTGGGACATGTGCTTTATTGACAAGCAGGTTAGGGCAGAGCCATACAGTTGACAGCTCTTCATGAACCATGTCCCTTCCATTTGGTACCAGAGGGCTGAAGAATTGCAAATGCTTTAGAAGATAGAAGTTTTGGGTGTCTGCCTACAATACCTATGATATTGGCCAAGATTTGTGAACCTGTAATGGTACTTACAGGTAATGGTAGAGGATGACAGGAGAGCTGAGGATGAAAGAGGTATGTAAACTGACCATGGGGTGGGTCAGGGCTCAGCAGCCATGATAAACCGTGGTCAGTTTACAGGGGGGAGGGCAGAACCAGGCAGGATCAATCTTGTATTTCAGGTGATAGAAGGGGCCAAATGACAAAGCACAAGCACTGTACTGTATAACATGCTTTTAAAAAAAAAAAAAAAAAAAAAAAAAAAAAAACAGGATTTTTTTGTTAGGTAACAAAATGCTTTAAGAGATGCTCAACAGCCTAAAGCATACTAAAAGACAATAATACCGAATAGGAGACTACTTTAATACGTCTATGAGAAATTGTCACCTTGCCCGTTCAGAACAAAGTGACAGATTTTCTTGTAACAAAAACTCTGCACCTGTTGATGCCTTCCATGTGCCCCCCCCACGGGATTCTGAAAAGAGCCTTCAGCAAATTCCTGAACCTCAAGATAAGTGGAAGCAGGCCACCTTCCAGGATGGGAGTACTCCTACTTGGGTGGCCAATCTTTGCGCCTAAACACTCACCTGACCCTTTTTACATTCCAAAACTTTCTGACATGGCTTACACAGGGTGGACTCAAACTCCAACAGAGCAACAGACATGGAAGAGTGCAGGAAAAGCAAGCATCAGTGAAGGGGGGTTTTAGGAGAACTTGTTATTGTGCAGCAAGTGGGAAAAGTAGCTTTCATGGAGGCATAATGTATTTTTTAAAATATAGATTTATCAAGCTACAAGATTTAGAACGCATGCCTCCCTAATAGCTGAAAGATTTCACCAAGAAGAAAAAAAAATGGTAACCTATTTGTGGATACGTTTAATCAGCATGGCAACACCTACAAAGGGTCAAGGAGACAAAATTGCAACTGAGGCTGGGTTCACACTGGTGCGACACGACACCCGTCCTACTTTGGATCCGACTTTGCCCTGCGACATGAAGCCGGCATATGTCCGACTTTCAATGAACGGGGATCCGACTTGGATCCCCGCCAATGCCCGGCACTGTGTTTGGTATGAATCTTTAGGCGGAACTCCGCGCCAAATTTTAAATAAAAAACCGGCATGGGTTCCCCCTCCAAGAGCATACCAGGCCCTTGGGTCTGGTATGGACCTTGAGGGGAACCCCCTACGCCGAAAAGGCGGCGTGAGGGTCCCCCCCAATCCATACCAGACCCTTATCCGAGCACACAGCCCGGCCGGACAGGAATGGGGGTGGGGACGAGCGAGCGCCCCCCCCTCCTGAGCCGTACCAGGTCGCATGCCCTCAACATGGGGGGGTTGGTGCCTTGGGGGAGGGGACGCACTGCGGCCCCCCCCACCCCAAAGCACCCTGTCCCCATGTTGATGAGGACAAGGGCCTCTTCCCGACAACCCTGGCCGTTGGTTGTCGGGGTCTGCGGGCGGGGGGCTTATCGGAATCCGGGAGCCCCCTTTAATAAAGGGGCCCCCAGATCCCGGCCCCCCACCCTATGTGAATGAGTATGGGGTACATCGTACCCCTACCCATTCACCTAGGGAAAGTGTCAATTAAAAAAAAAACACTACACAGATTTTTAAAGTAATTTATTAGACAGCTCCGGGGGTCTTCTTCCGACTTCGGGGGTCTCTCCGGTTCTTCTGCCGGGCTCCTCCGCTCTCTTCTGCTCTTTTGCCGCTCTTTTGCTATAGCGGAGGAGCCAGGTCTTCAGTCTTCTGCCTTCTGCCCTCTTCTCTTCTTCTGATGTTGACACGACGCTCTCTCCGGCTGGAATGCTCTCTGTGCACTCTGCTATGGCTTATATAGGCGGTGACCCCGCCCCCTTATGCCGTCACAGTCCCTGGGCATGCTGGGACTGTGACGTTTTAGGGGGCGTGGTCATCACCCGAGGACCACGCCCCCTTATGCCGTCACAATCCCAGCATGCCCAGGGACTGTGACGGCATAAGGGGGCGGGGTCACCGCCTATATAAGCCATAGCAGAGCGCACAGAGAGCATTCCAGCCGGAGAGAGCGTCGTGTCAACATCAGAAGAAGAGAAGAGGGCAGAAGGCAGAAGACTGAAGACTGAAGACCTGGCTCCTCCGCTATAGCAAAAGAGCGGCAAAAGAGCAGAAGAGAGCGGAGGAGCCCGGCAGAAGATCCGGAGAGCGTGGAGAAGAACCGGAGAGACCCCCGAAGTCGGAAGAAGACCCCCGGAGCTGTCTAATAAATTACTTTAAAAATCTGTGTAGTGTTTTTTTTTTAATTGACACTTTCCCTAGGTGAATGGGTAGGGGTACGATGTACCCCATACTCATTCACATAGGGTGGGGGGGCCGGGATCTGGGGGCCCCCTTATTAAAGGGGGCTCCCGGATTCCGATAAGCCCCCCGCCCGCAGACCCCGACAACCAACGGCCAGGGTTGTCGGGAAGAGGCCCTTGTCCTCATCAACATGGGGACAAGGTGCTTTGGGGTGGGGTGCCGCAGTGCGCCCCCTCCCCCAAGGCACCAACCCCCCCATGTTGAGGGCATGCGACCTGGTACGGCTCAGGAGGGGGGGGGCGCTCGCTCGTCCCCACCCCCATTCCTGTCCGGCCGGGCTGCCTGCTCGGATAAGGGTCTGGTATGGATTGGGCGCACCCCCACGCCGTTTTTTCGGCGTAGGGGGTTCCCCTCAAGGTCCATACCAGACCCAAGGGCCTGGTATGCTCTTGGAGGGGGAACCCATGCCGGTTTTTTATTTAAAATTTGGCGCGGAGTTCCCCCTCAAGATCATCTGAGCACAAGTCGCGTGCCGAAGTCGGATCATGCAAGACGGCGATCCGACTTTGATCCGACTTCAATGATAGTCAATAGGCTGAAGTAGGACCAAAGTCGGATCAAAGTAGTACAGGGAGCATTTCTAAAGTCGGAACGACTTGTGTCGGACCAGTTAGGACGGCTCCCATAGGGAAACATTGGATTTCACACGTCATGCGACATGAGCTCCCAATGTCGGAGCGTTTGTCGGACCAGTGTGAACCCAGCCTGAACCTAAAAAGGAAACATACAGTCCCCAAATAAAACCAGCTGATGCTCATAACATACCTTCCACCTCCCAGCATGGCAGCCCAGACAAGAGTCCTGTTGCTGCATAGAAGGTCAAACTGTGTGCCAGGGCCATAGGACTAGAGTTTCTGCCCCTGCACAAGTGAATTAAATATGCAACCTTTGCCTTCGTACAAGTGACACATGCAGCTAGGTGAGAATAATCTGCATGGTACAATGTGTAACCAGAGACAGAGAAAGAGGGTCTGGAGCAGGCGCTCTGATCTCAGTCATTAATCAAAGGCTCTGATTTATGTTGCATAAATCAGATAAATAAACGGAGAAGGAGAAAGCTGTGATATTTAATGTCAACATCCTGTATTTTATAAGACAGATTCCTCTACGTACAGCTAATCAAAACCGTGCCATTCCAAAGCACTGCTCCTTGCATCACCTCCCCGTGATTATCTTATTGCCACTTAATGTAATGAGTCTGCCAGCAAGAGGGGGCAAGTCAGCGAGTACCGCAGCAGGGGTAATAGAAAAACCATATGAGGCGAAGGAATGAGGAAAGGGGTAAAATGTGGGAACAGGGATGGAGGAGAAAAGGGGGCTAGATAAGGTCACTAAAAACAAACAGAGAAAGGTGACCTAATGCAGAGATTTAAATCCCCAACAACACTGCAGTTTCCTTTTGTCTTGCTGATATCAGCTAAAATGGCTGTAAATCCAGAGGTCTGGTGCGCTATAGTATTCAATACAGCTTTTTAGCCTTGTACTCAACCTTTTTACCCCAAAAGAACACCTAAAATTATTCTCAGGTATTAGAGACTCCTAAAAATGATCAGAGGTACAGCTTGGTACATTAGCATGATCAGTAAGCATTACATGTACCAATAATAAAACAAAACAATAAAGAACATGGCATACCCAGAGAGAGTGCTACGTGGACAACCAAGGTGGATCATTTTTGTAACATCTTCTCTAGCCAACAAAATTTACAAAATTAAAATAATGTAAATAATGACAAGAAAAGAAAATGAAGACAGACATCCCTATGGTGGTGGTCAGTATAGTGCTCCATTACATAGGTGGTCTGTGGAGACACGCCCCTTTACATTGGTAGTCAGTGCGAAGGATGTCCCTTACCTTGACAGTTCCTTAAGCTGGTCACACATTATAACATTTTCTTATAGAATGTCCTTTAGAATTCCCTTCAACTATGTAGTGCAAGAGCCTGTCTGCATACAAATTAAAAAAGTTTGTTTGCCCTCATTATATGGCTTTGGTAAATCTAAAATTGTACAAGAATTGTATAATGTATGGTCAGCCTTTCTCTTAGTGGTAACTTATCTAACAGACATAACATAAGGCTCTGATGCCGTGCAGTTGTTTCTGCCAAGTGACATTGGCACCAGGTAGGTTAATCCATCACTGCTCAATGAACCCCCCTAGCAACCTTTTGAGGAACCTTAAAACAGAGTAATGGCCACATTTTTATACATTATATATATTTTCATCCTATACACCAGACAAGAGCAGTACTGGGTGTACGGAGGGCAAAATGACAAACCTCCATGCTTGTGCCCTTTGACCAATATGACACTTCTAACTACTGTCTATGGGTAAAATCTCCAGACTACATATAAAAGTTTGAGGGAAAAATATTTTATATTATAATATATATATATATATATCTAAAATATAATAGCTCTATATCCAGAGTATGCGTGGTCTTGGTCTCCTATATTTTTTTTTTTTTCGGACAATTACTGTACTAAAAATTGTTCATTCTGTTATGGTACGAGAAAAAAATTTCATGTTTGAAATGGATAATTTTGCAGGAACCATCATGATCGGCTCTGGAAAGCCGTGTACGAATGATCAGATTATTGCACAATCGCTCTGAAAAGCGGTATTTTTTTGTCTGATTTTCTCATTGTGTGTGCTAGGCATTACTCTGCAAAACCAAAAAAAAAAAAAAATCATATACAAAGAAATGCACACAATATGTACATACAGTCCTGCATTTAAAGTGAAGTACTTTGCATTTATGGCATTACTCCTGATGCCCCCAATATTCTAAGCAACAACTATACCGCATAGCCATCAATTATCTACATGTCAAGCTGCTTCTCTCAACTGCTCAAAGCCCAAGTAACACATAACAGATCTACTGCATGCTTCCTGTGTACCTGCGTCTAATCTAAAACTCATCAATCACTCCATCTTTACCACCCCCACCCATATCATAACCAACTTCACTTTTATTTGCCCCCACTTCTCGTGTACATATAGACACATACCAGCTCTACCACTCCTCCGCGAGAGAATTAGGGGGGACACACACATGCAACACAGCCCAAATGCTCCTGCCAGGCAGAATGAAATCCACATTATTTTTAATTAATCCTTAATTAAAATATATTACTCCGTAGATTCGGCAAATCTCTCTTAATATGCAAATGTGGCCCATTCAAGGATATTTACATATCATTAATTAAAATGGAGCATTCTTTCATTCTAACGAGCAGCAAGGCTGTGCCAGGGTGAGGGGAGGGGGCAAGGAGTCCACAGAGAAGGGGGAGTCAACAGGTCTGGAGAGGAGGGGGTGTTAAGAATTGTTTATCACACAGGTTTTGAATATAAATGCCTGGTTATGCAACAGGATAGAAAAAAAAAAAAAAGACAGCGTTGAATCTAAGGCTACAGACTTATTGCTCTGCTTCATCATTCACCGCTTAATTAAGGAATTGCATTCAAAACTCATCTTTTAATAAAAGGAGGTTGCCTATTTTCAGAGCAACATTGGGTGCACTGGTGTTCATCTTGAAAATCTGAATCTGTCACTAGACATGTACAGCAGATACAGTATCTACAAAAGAATGGTCATCCACCAGGCAGAGCACACCGGGAACCCTGAAAACTCTCATCCAAATTTCAGCCAAGTCATGTCATGTGGTTGAATTGTCCATCCCAACACTTTCTGTGCCTTGCTACTTGCTCAAACCAAGGCTGACTGCCTCACCCACCAATAGGCACAGCATAAAGGTTACCTACTTATGTCTAGTCACGTTATGGAAAGTTTAAAGGGTTAATTACTTTTACACAAAAACTGCCTATGCAGGTAAAGGAAGTCTGTAGATAAAAACAGACTGTGCAGCTCTGACTAAAGCTGAATAATGCCCATGCTATAAGTGTAGACCAGGGGTCTCCAAACAAAGGGCCAGTTTATTGTCCTTCAGACTTGAGGGGGGCCGGACTGTGGCCAACAGGAGTAGACATTTTCCTGGCATCAGCAGCACTAAACTTTGCGACATTAGGTATTAGGTATTAGGGGGAAGAATAGTGCCCCATCATTGGGAGGAATAGTGCCCCATAATTGGGAGGGATAGAGCCCCATCATTGGGAGGAATAGTGCCCCATCATTGGGAGGAATAGTGCCCCATCATTGGGAGGAATAGTGCCCCATCATTGGGAGGAATAGTGCCCCATCGCTGGTGTCTGTGGGAAAAATGGCTGGCCATTTTTGATGTCAGTTAGCAGAACAGTGTCTCATATCATTGTGAAGAAGAATGCCCCAACGGCTAGAAAAGGCAAGCAAAGGGCCGCAGTATAGAGACCACTGGTGTAGACCATTTACATATTTCCCAAACCCTGACTGGAATACTCCCAGGATGTTGCTAAAGTGAGGCCTAGTCATTATTGCTCACTTCCTTTATCACAGGAGGGAGCTTTGTCTCGGATTGAAATACCCTCAACATACTTTCTCTGCCCTGATGCAGAAGTTCTGCGCTCAGCATTTGAGAGCCCACTCCTGTGATAAGGGAAGTGAGCAGTAATGACTAGGCCTCACTTAGCAACATCCGGGGAGTATTCCAGGCTTTGTGATGTATGGAAATGACCTACACATATAGCATGGGCATTTTTTAACTTTAGTCAGAGCTGTACAGCTTGTTTTTAGCTACAGATGCCCCTTACCTGCATATGCAGTTTTTGGTAAAGGTGAACTAACACTTTAAAGAAGAACTTAAAGTCAAAGTATAGAAAACTGTTAAAGGGTAGAAGAGACTCTGTAGGTCTCTTGAAACAAAACCTCTTTTTTTTTTAATTCATAGACCAACTGTGGAGCCTATGCACTACAGTGTACAATCCCAGTATCTGTAAATCGCTGGCCAGGTGACAGGACGGTGTAAGCCCATTAAAAGTCATCCATGGCCAACCAACAGCTGCAGACTCTGGGCCCAGAAGAAGATATGGAGAAGATGGTGGTGACAGAGCTACAAGGGGGAACATGGACCTCACATTGATGGAGGACGACACTCTAGGAGGAGTCCAGTGTCCTATAATGTGAGGGTATGTTCCACATTATGTCAAGAGCTCTGGTCACCCTCTGCTTTCCAGTGAACACAAAGACAGAAATGTGAACCACACCAGGGATATTTTACCACTGAAGGCCGTAGAACATTTAACAAGTGGAATCAGCTTCCCATCTATAACCAAATTACAGGAAAAAACACAGTAGCTTCTATTGTAAACCTCTGTTATGAAAATGCTAGTTGCTTGGCTGGTATGCTTAGCCCTAACCCAAAGTAAGCAAACAAGGAGTTCTGAATTCTCTCTGCCTTTACCAACTGCATGCATGTTCAGTAATGGCGATTCCTCTTAATACTGGAGAGAAGGTGCTTTGGAAAGAACCTATTTATAGATAAAAGAGTTCAGCTTAGGCCCCAGTCACACCTGAGCGTAGCGTTTTCAGGCAGAAAGTTGCGCAATTTTACCTTGATTTTTTTCAGGTCAAAAAGGTCACCAAAGTAAAAAGCAGAAAATCGCCCAAATCTGCCTAAAAAAAAATAAATAAATAAAGTTCCAGAACTTGTTTGAGCTTCAGGCGTTTGAGTGGAGATGTGAACCATCTCCATAGAGAATAACTGATTTTCTTCCCCTCCAGCGTTTTGTAGCTTCAGACTTCAAGCTACAAAACGCTCAGATGTGAATGGGGCCTTATTCATGTTTGTTAATTGCCGCAATGTCTATAAGAAGCTATGTACAACATCCTTCTGGCCCCTCCCACCAGCCATGATCTGCTTCCATTGCATAGAGAACCACTGATGACATCACTGGGATTAAAATAAATTATGCCATGAAAAAAATGAGGTTTTATTAATAAAAATGATTAGCATGCTAAACTTCAGCTTTAATTCATTTGGTTATTATAGGCAACCCAGGTAGGAGTTATTTTTCCTAAATGAGCCACTCTCATGATCTAGGCAGACATTTGATAGTAGGAGCAAGCACAATACATCCAATGAGCACTGCATTTGAAATTATTACAGACAACTCCTTTAATACCACCAAGACAGCAAGCCACAACTTACTCCTCTCATAGCAGGTGACACAGGCCTCTCCTTGTCTGACAGACTGCAAAGAATTGTGGGAAGAACTGACAGACATTCCTACAGCCTTAGGCGGAAAAGAAGCAGAGCTAAGATTGACACAGGATCACATCGCCAGCACAGTACAATACTGGAATCCAACAGGGTGCCCAGACTCCTATCTGCACTGAGAGCGCCGGTGTTGTGCTGGCGTCCTGCTGTACACAACAAGCAGCAGACAACTCTGCTATATATTAGTGCTTCGAATCGGAGGGTTATGTAGAGGCAGGACATACTCACGTCTCCTGGGGATTAGGAAAGCATAATAGATGGAAATTAAAACAGAAAATGTGTCCTGTCTAATGAGGAGTCTTCTCCCATCCCCCTAGCATATAGGAAGACACACAAGATGGGGGAGGGAAAAGGAAGAACATCTTGAAATCATGGGTAAAATATATTTTTATATTTTGTGGTGTGTGCGTATAATATATATATATATATATATATATATATATATATATATATATATATATATATATATATATATATATATACATATACATATACATATATATATATATTTATTATAATTACATTACACACACACACACATACACAAAAACCACACATTCACACTTTTTTTTCCCCCTTCATTTTACATACAGTAACAAACCAAGCATCTTGCTACTATACTATACATAAAATAGCATACTAAAGTCCAGGAACATACAAAACATACAGAATAGCAGATGATCTACAATAAAACAGTAGCAAAGACAATAAAATACATAAGTTGGCATACACAGAAAAAAAAAGCTAGTCGTCTGTTCGTGAATGTACACGCACTTTTCTATATAAAATATCAGTGTAATAGTAGACAAATTCTTTTTGGTCGCTATGGACTCTAAAATTTGCATCAGCAATAAGAACACACACAATAAGGGCTAGTTTACACTACAAAACAAGGCTTCAGACAGGCTTTGTTAGACCCCATTTACACAGGGGCGGTGTGGGTGTTAGTGATAAAGCACCGCTAGTGCTAAAGGCACTTTACCTCTGTTATAGGGGCGCTTTAACCCCCGTTAGTGGTCGAAGAAAGGGTTAATAGCGCCCGTGTTGCAGTGCTGCCAAAGAGCTTTGCAGGCACTTCGGCAGCATTGCCCATTCATTCCAATGGGCAGGGTGTTTTGGGAGTGGTGTATACATCGCTCCCGCACTGCCCCAAAGATGCTGCTTGCAGGACTTTTTTTCCTGTCCTACAAGCGCACCGCCCCAGTGTGAAAGCACTCAGGCTTTCACACTGGGGTGGCTTGAGAGGCGCTTTACAGGTTATTTTTACACCTGAAAAGAACCTCGGTGTGAAAGGGGTGTTAAAGCTCTCTGAACGCAAGTCAAAGCCCCTGTCACTAAATAAAATGGTTAGCTTACAGTCCTGTTTACACCTTGCTTTTGCTTTGCTTCAAAACTTATACCCCATGTTGCTTTAGTGGGGTTTCAAAGCGTCTTCAAAGCCTCCATAGAACTCTATGGCAAAAATCACTTGAAGCACCTGCAGCTTTTGAGAGGCTTTAATTCAGCTTTAGCTTCCCTTTGTTTTGGAGAATTTGCAGGGATTCGCATGAGATAGACACACACACACAATCTGCCAAGCTTCAAAAGCACTTCACCGAAGCACCACCGAAGCTTCGAACATCGTAAAAGTATCCAAAGACATGCTGGTAGGTTAATTGGCCTCTGTCTAAGATGGCCCTAGTATATGAATGTGAGTTGGGGACCAAAGATTGTAAGCTCCTTGAGGGTAGGGACCGATGTGAATGTACAATGTATATGTAAAGCGCTGCGTAAATTGACGGCGCTATACAAGTACCATAAATAATAATAATAATAATGTTGAAACGGTAGGCGCTTTGTGTGTTGAAGCTGAAGCAAGTGTAAATGAGCCCCAATAGGCTTTCAGAATACAACCATGAGTCCAATTTAAAGTGAACCTCTCATTAGGTAACAACATAAACCAGCATCATCAAGCACCAGCAGCCAATATTGGTACATGGTCTCCATGTGGGTATGCAGCCTCAACATTTCCACCATTGGCGCGATTCCAAAATCATTTTAATAAAAGGTAATGTTTATGTAAGCTCGAAGGAGCAGGGCCCTCTGATTCCTACTGTATCAAAGTGTATTGTATTTGTACTGTCTACCCTCAAGTTGTAAAGCGCTACGTAAACTGTTGGCGCTATATAAATCCTATATAATAATAATAATACACGATCAGTCACTTTTTGTTACAGCAAGAGGGTTAAAAATGTATTTGAATGAGAATGGATCTTAGATTATGGGTTCAAATGAACACCTTTGCACACCAAGGCAAGGGGTACTGTATGCTTTATTACACATGCCAAGGGGTATTTTGTGCTTTTGTGAACGATTTTGGTTGGAAGGCATTAAATTAGCAGATAGGAAGTGCTTGGGCCTATTCCCCTTCATAGAAAGGAGCAGATGTAGGCAGATTGTTATGACAAAGCAGTGTTTACGTAACACATTGTCAGGTGCTCAATATCAAATACGAGTATCATCAGTTGGGAATAGCTTCCAGCACCTTTAGGGCCTGTCAATTTTTTTACCATGTTCCATTGGGGAGATTTCTCTTCACTTCCTGTTCCATAGCCAAAACAGGAAATCCCTCCAAAGTGAGGGAATCCCAGACTGTCAACCAGGTCACCAGATCCAGTGTCCTCACTGTAAGATTTCCCTCTATTACGGTTTTGATGTCAATCCAAAATGTGGGGTTTTCTTTTACTTTCACTTTCTATTATGAAGGTAAACAGGACAGAGAGTGAACCTCCCTAAAGGGGAAGACAGACCACAATAAAATCTGACAGGGGTTCTAATCTCTCTCCGATCTATCCACACCTAAGAATTTTTATTTGCCTTTAATGACACTTTTAAAACACATCTTAAAAAAGACAAAACTTTTTTCTTTTTTTTTTTTTTTTAGTTGTGGCTAGAATGGAGAAGGATCAGAACACCTGTCAGATTTTATTGCTGCCTCAACCCATCTATTTGTCCTGCTTTCTGTTATTACCAAGAGTGAAAGTGAAAGTAAATCTCAAAAAGTGGGGGGGGGGGGGGGGGGGATACAAGTAACAGTAGCAACAAAAAAAAAAAAAAAAAAAAAAAAAAAAAAAAACAACACAATCAAGATTTGTTTTTGCGTTAAAAAAAAAAAAAAACAAATACAGTTACAACAGGCTTCTTTTTTTCATACAAAAATTGTTACAGTATTAGATCAGCATGTGTAATCACGCATTTCGCATAGTCAGCTTCCTCAGGATCCACGCTGATAGTTACATACAGGAGATGGCTTGCTCATAAAGGTCTTACACGAGTCGCAAGAAGA
The DNA here is from genome assembly GCA_037952835.1 of Lithobates septentrionalis. NCBI lineage: Eukaryota > Metazoa > Chordata > Amphibia > Anura > Ranidae > Lithobates > Lithobates septentrionalis. The sequence goes on along the minus strand of JBBDGP010000346.1, from coordinate 2,554,620 downwards.
AAAGAAAGAAGCAACTACAATCATCGAAAAGCCATAAGGAAGAGGAAAAACCAAAACTCACAATCTACTCCATCAGAGGGAACCTCATCGCCCATTCCTTAGAGAATAAAACCCCAAAGAAAATTAGGATGTCATTAATGAACTTCTTTGTGGTTGCATGTGTTAACTAGTGAGGGAGTATGTGCCGACTCTTGGACAGATGTACGCCCAATATGACATTTTATCTTTGCTCAATGGTTCAGGTGTCACGCTCCCTACACCAGGTATGCTACTCTAAACACAACTTTATGAATCTCATGCAATTTATGTTACAACTGGATCTCAGGGCTGTTTATGCAGTTCATTTTAGAGCCTGTACATTTGAGGCATTCAGCAATCACCTGTTACACGTCTCTCTATCCTCCCTTACAGCGAGCTTGAATTTCTCTAATTTGCCACCAAGGCTTGTCCTTGATTGGCATATGTTGTCATCAATTGTGGAACTAACACATGAAGGTTGAACTCTAAGCAGATAAAAAAAAACACAAAAAAAAACACAAAACAAAAAAAAAAAAAAAAACACAATTAATGCAGCTCCACAAATCATTAATACATTTTTAACATTTTCAAATACAAGCAGTGTCAAGTACCTGAATTTGACCTGGTAAAACCCTCTCGCAGCCCATGTCCTGAAAGGAGCATGCTTATGGGAAGAGAAAAAAAAGAGTGACAGGGAGATGACCTCATCACTATGCTGCTTCTCCTTTCACTGCCCAATCGCGGGCTAGGGCAGGTCCGGGATGACCTGGGTTCAGAGAAAGTTATTTGCTGGCCATCAGACTGAGGACATCTTGTGGCAGAAATATGTACAACGGGGAATCTCTGGATTGTTGGTGAATATTGCAGCAAAGGCCAAATTTGGTATTTTAGGTTTTAATCGACGTTCATTTTAGCTGGTTATGTAGGCTGGAGTTTTTTCTTATGCATCTTTATGACTATTTGAAACCTCACATATCAAAGTGGTAATTAAATTGACTATTTAACATGCATGCTTCTAATTGGCAATCAAATTAATATGGTGTATGGTGGCAACTGTAATACCACATGAAAGAAGAGTTTACCTCTTGCAGATCTTCTGCACCTCCACCGCCTACATTTGTACAAATCCACACTTGCTGCATGCCCACACACTATGAACACCCTATTATATAAAAGTCTTCACAAACACCTATTTAGCATGTAAAGATGGGACTTGCGACTATGTGGAATTTCATACGAGAACATTTGTCTCGTACGAGCTGGAGCTTAAAGAAGTTACACCCAAACACACCAGCTTAAATCTGCATCTCATTCCAAAACACAGCGCATCTAAAAACTGAAGACGGCGTATGTCGGAGCCGTAGCCACAACAAAGTCACACATGCAGTCCTACCATTGCACTGCAACAATGAAAATTTGTTATGCAAATGCTTGCTAAATGATGCCATCACATCTGTTCAAGCAAGTTGGTGAATAAAAAGCTATCAAAGTATTTAAAAAAAATTAAATTCACTAGGCAATGACATATCACCAGCACCGGTAGAGTAATAACACTAATAGGTTTGCAAAGAGTAATTACGCACAGTCACCGTAACAGCCAACCAGATTTAAGCTTCCAACATTAAGCGACACAAGATGGGTAAGGCTCCATGTACACTAGCAGCTCCTAAACTTGAGTTTAGAGGCTTCTGGCATTTTTTTTGCCATAGCTCCTAAACTCATCTCCATAAAAGACTATGCGTCCATGTACACGTAGGCTTTTAGGCTTGTTTAGGAGCTGCTGAGGTCAGAGGAGGTTCAACCTCCCCTAACGAGGAAGGATCGTGTTCAGGATAGAAATGTTTTAACTGCTGGCCACAGGACGCGCCAAATCTTTGCGTTTTCCAGCAGCCGGCGGGTCAAAGTAGTTAAAGTGTACATGAAGCCCAACAATGATTCAGGATTAGTTGTTAGGGGCTGTTGCATACCACGGAAACCTTGCTGAGATCACTGTACTAGAATAGGTGGACTATGATGGGCTATGTCAGGGGTGGCCAAATGATATGGAATACAGGAACCAGTCTGTTCACTCCAGAGGAATTTTTTTTTTTCACTGTCCTATTAACAACTAGAAAGGAAAAGCTTAAAGGTTGAGTGCCATAGACACTTTTAAAGTAATAATAAAGACACACACTGTTTAAATCACCTTGTCCCTTCTATTGCTGTATGTGGATGATGGCACTGTAATTTTAGTACAAAAATTAAAACACATCCAAGTACCTTTTTCCTAATCTATATACAGCTGTCACGTGACCCAGCTCTTTCCCAGCCTGTCTGCAAGGAAACAAACAGGGGGAGTTTCTAGTACTCTGCTGCTGGTCACATGTTAAGAAAAACAAAAAACTATTTGGAATATAGATCAACAATAAATAATAGCAATAAACGGTTTTAAATGGTCTTACAAATATATATTTGAAATCAAATCTTATTTTTTGCCAACATGGTGTGGGCAGGTTTCTGTTGTCTTAAAATAGAAGGGAGGTGAAGCCTCCATCAATCTACATGAAATATCCTACCTACCCCATTGTGTTTAGCTGGTTAGCGGGCATAGAGGAGAGGGATTGTGCCGTCATTTTCCACTGTGTACAAGCCTACATTGACTATATAGTCACATGGGCTGCTCAGATGTGATAGGGACGAAATGCTCAGCATAGAAACTCAGTGAAAACTGAGCATGTGCAGAGCTGCCAGCACTGCTCTGCAAAATCCATAGCTACATAGAGGACATGGACAGAGAGGGGAAAATAGAGAACAGCAGGATCAACCAGTTTTTTTGCAGAATATAGATAACTAATCTCATAGTGACCAAGTATGAACAGCGTGTAATACACCATTTACCACCATTTTTTTTTATGATGTGGGTTTAGTGACACTTTAAAAGGATTGGCTTTCTGGCTTCCAGGATTTGTCCAGCCTTATTTTTTTTCTTGTTAACTTTTCTCTGTGGTTGATCATGTATAGGCTTATACTGTATGTGAAATTGTTATTATATGAAAATAAAGTTGTGATGGGGAAAATCCAAAAGCAAAAGAATATGTTATATTAGCTCAGATTGTTTAGAAAGGGTTCAATTTATTTTTTTTGTTTAAGAAAACTGCCCCTTATGTTGAATGTCTAGCTTTAAAAAAGGCTGGCAAGAGAAGTCATAACAGGTCCCATCACTTTGGCGGTGTGAATGAGCACCGGCAGATCTTTCGACACCTCTCAAAATCCGTCATTTTTGTCCACGCAAAAAAAAAGGAAACATTGGATCTGACTAGCCACAACAGGCTGTGTGTGTCTTCATCATTTTTCATTTAACTGGTTTATATAATCAGGTGTATAAATGGTAAAACATACATAAATGCAATCAAGCATATGTATTAGTGCACTAATAAACTATATACAGGTACATTCTAAGTAAATTTCAACTTACTAGGAATCAGGGTTCTCTGAATATACCTATTCTGCCCTGTTTAACATGATCAATACAATATGATCACCCCAAGTAACGGGAAATCTTACATTTCATGTTTTTATATGTGCCTGGCTATTTTTTTCTGTAGCTGCTTGTGTGTCGGGATTCCCAGTCATCTCAGACCCAGGGGCTCAAACACCCAGCGAGTGACAGTTAAGCTAAGATGCAGTGAAGGGATCCATTAATCTCGCTCTGGTTTAAATACTGTATATTAATTTGTGTCATTTTTACTAAGTCGCGGGGAGACGGTTATAGATTCGCTCTTGCGCTGCTCCCCCCCACCCCACCTCCCGCATCCAGACCACGGGGATATTCAAATGGAAACAGCAGGAGGGCTCAGGACTCAACACAAAGCTCCCATGAATTAGCAAAATCCACTCCCGGGGTGTTGGCATAGCAACCATGAGCAAAGGGGGGACGCTGTGATTAAGAAATTAACATTTCCTTTACAAGGAATAAAAAGAAGCAGCAGATAAAAGGCCTACAGGGAGAAGAGCCGCTGATACTGAACAACGGGAGGGGGTAGTGGGGGACATACAACGACAAAGGAGGGAACGACGAGAGAGAGAAAGAAAAGAGGAGCAAATACTGAAAAGAGAATTCAGGAGACAATATAGAGAAACAGCAACAGGAAAAACAGAATGAAAAACAACCAGCAGATTTCAGAAATGGCCATTCGGGAACAAATGTTACAGAGTATTGTAAGACTGTGGTACCCGGCATCACTAGAAGACCATACACCATCCATGAGTCAATGTATGTAGATGGTACCACACCTACAGAAACACCAATCATATTGGGTTCAAATGAAAGGCATACAAGAAATACATCAATCTAATGTTCAACATTCTAGAATAGTGCAACTTACAAAAGCAACTTCTCCTGAACTGCTGTATAAATAATGGATCATTCACACCATGTTTATCAAGCTACATTGGTCTGCAGGATCAACACAAGGGCACATTGAAAATAGTTGTTTTGTATGTGCCCTGTTCATACAATACAGATTCAGTGGAGTGCGTTGCTTGAAAATGCAGCATGTATGTGTCTTAACACAGCATGTTTCAATGTATAGAGTTATATTTTTTTTTTGTGACACTTTAATATCAAAAAAAAAAACAACAAAAAAAAAACAACAAAAAACAATGCACCGCGTTTAACAATGCATTTCCCCACCCCTAAGCAACGTACACCAATATGCACGCGTTTTAGCGTGCAGACTAGGGTGAGCAAGCTCTAAGCGTATACATAGCTTACGCCGGCCTTCTTCAGGGTGCCTTCAGGGTTCTTCAGGGGTGCCTTGACAAAATGTCTGAAAATTGACCCAAAAATTGTGTCCAGCGGGTAGATCCAGCCTGCCTTTTTGTTACACAAAGCCATAGGTTTTCAATGTGCAACATTACAACCTTTGACATCTAGTGGGCCAGCCACCACCATCCTACAACTGTTGATGCCATTAGTAAGGCTGCTTTCACACTGGGGCGGTAAGGGGGGGGGGGGGGTGGTCGGCGGTAAAACAGCGCCATTTTTAGCGCTGTTTTACCGCGGTATTCGTCCGCTAGAGGTGTGGTTTTAACCCCCGCTGGCGGCCGAAAAAAGGTTAAAACCACTCGTATAGCGCCGCTATAGCTGCGGTATTGCCGCGCTGTCCCATTGATTTCAATGGGCAGGAGCGGTTTAGGAGCGGTGAATACACCGCTCCTTCACCGCTCCAAAGATGCGGCTTGCCCTCGGGCTTTCACACTGAACAAACAGCGGAGGCTGTTTAGGGGCGGTTTGCAGGCAGTATTTTTAGCGCAATAATGCCTGCAAACCGCCCCAGTGTGAAAGGGGCCTTAAGGATGACACCTGGACAGCATCCTGGTTGTGCTGGGGTTGCGTTAGTAGCATGGTGGAGAGAAAATGAGTGAGCAAATGCTGGAATATAAGTCAGTACCAGTGTGAAAAAATGTATTTGCTTTGCAAGAAATAAACATCTCTACATGTGTGGATGCCGCTGCAATATGTGAAACTATTAGGGGTGCCTCTAAATTGTGCATAATTTTAAAGGGCACCTTGACTGGAAAAAGATTGAGATACACGGGCTTACACCAGGGCAGTATTACAGCAAAATATTTTGCACCCTCCCATCACAGCCCTATGGTTTGTTGACCATCAGGGACACCATTTTGCATGTATTTTATGTTCTCCCTGGGCATTAGGGATTCCTCCGGTTGTTCCAATTTCCATCTGCAACTCAAAAAAACATGCTAGTAGGATAAAATATCTATTTCTTAATTTAACCCAATTTGTGTATGTCTTTAGAAATCTGGTGGGGGTGTTTTATTGCATGCTGCTGTGGGGCAGGGATTTAAAAAGGTTTTGTAAAATCAGCAAAACAATGAAAGGATTACATTTTCTATAAATAAATTAAAATAAAGCAACACAAAAATACATTAACACAATAAAGATGAACTTGACAAAAAACTTTTTTAAAACTCAAATGCAGCCAAATAAATAGAAAAATCAGCACAAGGCACATAACTTAAGTCAGGATCTATGAATGGAGGGGGCAGACCTTTCAATCATCCACCTGTCCTCCATTCTTAGATTGTGTATCATTCACAGAAACTGTAGTATACTATCTTTAAACAGAGCAATTAGGGGCGGAAAGTTGGACTCTGACGAGAGACTGACAGTAAGGCTCCTTCCACGCGGGGTGGGAGTCCACATGCTCAGCAGGGAATCTGTCCACTGATCCCCACTGAGCAGGCGGATGGCTGGTCCATATCCACTCCGCTTATGCAGAGCAGACACAGACCGCTCTACTCTATGGGCAGTCAGATGTAGACGGACCGTCTGTCCGTTTTCACCCAACTGCCATCCGATCCATCAGCCAATCCTGCTTCTAACTAACTCTGTTTTACTTCCTCCATCAGCTCATCCCCCCACAGCCATTACCTTTTGTATCAATTGACCCTTCCTTTTTAGATTGTAAGCTCTAACGAGCAGGGCCCTCTAATTCCCCTTGTATCAAATTGTAATGTAACTGTAATGTCTGCCCTCATGTTGTAAAGCGATGCGCAAACTGTTGGCGCTATATAAAACCTGTATAATAATACTCAGATGGATGGGAGAACGGATAAATGCATGGGCTGAGGAGGATTTCAACTAAAAGACGAGACATCAGCACAAGGGACACATCCTACTAAGTTATGGTCCCTTGTGCTGATTTTTTCAGGTTTTATTTTTATTTTGGATGCACATAGACTTTAAAAATAGGTGGGGTAATTACAAACATTCTTCCCTTGCAGCAATTGCTTGCAACTCCCTAACTGGACACGTCCTCTGCCAAGAAAAATCAGGGTTTCCTAAACCTTTGCATTGCAAGAGAAAATGACTATTTGACATGGTGGCCAGAAAGGAGTAAAGAACAAAGACACAACAACCTTCCTTACAGCTGCATCAAATAATAGTATGGTCTTGCCTTGCTCTAGCCCAGGGGTCTCCAAACTTTCTAAATAAAGGGTCAGCTTATTAATTGTTCAGACTTTAGGGGGGGGCTGACTGTGCCCAGTGGGAGTAGAAAATGTCCTGGCATCGGCGAGAGTAAACCATGTTCCATCTTTGGTACTACAGGGAAGAATAGTGCCCCATCAGTTGTATCAGTGAAGGTATAGTCATACCTCCTAACTGTCCCTGATTTCGAGGGACTGTCCCGGATTTGGAACAAAGTACCTCTTTCCTTTCCATTTGGCCCTCATTTTGGTCTGATCTATAAAAGTTGTATAAAAAATGCACTATCAAAAAGTGTTTCCCAGTGCTAAACATTTCATCCAAATTCTAAATGGCTGTATTTGTAAATTCCAAAGCAAATATAAAGGAATAGTACTGGTAAAAAAAGCACTTGTGAGTTTAACATTTTTTTTTGTACAATTCCCCTTTAGGGGGCGTGGCAGGGGGTGTGTCCTATGCCTTCATACTTTTGCTAATAGGTGTCCCTCATTCCCATTTTAGAAAGTTGGGAGGTATGTATTGTATCCCATTGTTGGCGTCAGTGGAAGGAATAGTGCCTGAAGGGCCAAGAAAAAAGCAAATGGCCACATCTAGCCCCTGGGCCGCAGTTTGGAGACCATTGCTCTAGCAATTCATTTCCTCTATATAAATCTGCTTTTGTATCTATAGGATAACTGGTGGGAATATATTTATTGACTGAATAGTGTCCTAATTACTCCTTCTGGAACTACAACTGTTAAGAGCCCCAGTCTGTCCTGCTGCCAGCTCACGGGCATGCTCAAATTTGCAGTTCAAGAGAGTTATCCAATGTTTACAACAACTGGTTTAACGGTGTAGGTAAGAAACAAATACCATATGTAGCAGACAAGGAATCGGAAGCCCATTCCTGAGGAACCGTGCACCGCATACTACTCTGATAAATATGCAATTTCTGCCAGTGTTTGAAGCTGAAGAATGTTCCCTGCCTTTGAAGTTGAAAATGAGTTCTACCAGCGAAAGAGCAAAAAGAACTTTCCTTTTGTGCTCTGGAACATTTAATTTCACAGGGCTACTCCTGTGGGAAACGATAGAAAGCAAGGGAGTAAAATTTCACTTTAAATCCACAGCTCTTTCATACTTAATGTTATGCCACGTTATGGTGTCTGCTACCTACACTAGCAACGTTTTCACATACTGTACATGTAATCAAAAAAGCAGAAGCTTAGACTGCACTGGTAATTGCCTGGACTAGGCTAAATAACAGGTTCACTTGACAGCAAGTACTGCAAGGTTTATGCTTGGGAGCCCAAGTTCAGCCAAAATAAGAAAAAAAAAAAAAAACTGAAAAATTAGCACAAGGGACATAACTTACAGTCAGTAGGATGTGGCTTTTGCTGCTGTTGCCTAATTTTTAAGTTGAAATCCTTCTCCATCCAAGGGGCCCCTCCCCCAAAAATCTTCCAGTGCTATGGGGGTGGGGGGCTGGGGGTAATACAACTAAAGCCTAGTGCACACGGGCCGAATGTCAGGTTCAATAAAAAACAGCCAACATTCGGCCCGTGTATGGCAGCCGACGAGCATGCTGGAAAACCAGCAGCTGACTGGCTCAATGGCTGAGTGCTGACAGATGTCTTCTGGCGGGGGGGGGGGGCAGCCCCCTGTAAGAACCCAATAGCTCAGTGAGGGAGATCGCTGTACTAACATCGGATTCATACAAGCTGTAGTACTGCTTCTTTGAATGGCGCATCTAGGCAGAAAGGGCAGGCACAGTGGGTCTCTCCTGATAAAAGCATGCAATAATTCCTTTCGTTCTATTAATCCCACCTCACCAAAAGATTATGGCGGCAGGGGTGGGTGCATGGAGGAGTCAGTACAAGGGACACATCCTACTGACAAGTTATGTCCCTTTTGTGGATTGTTCAGTATTTATTTCTGCTGCACTTAGACTTTAGACTCCTTTTAGACGGGTGGACTCCGCCAGCAGATCCACCTGCTCAGTGGGGAATCTGCCTGCTGACCCCTGCTGAGCAGGCGGATGACAGGTCTGTGTCCACTCCGCTTAAGTGAAGTGGACATAGACACAGCCTGCTTTCCTTTAAGGGCAATCAGATGGAAACAGATCATCCGGATCCGCCAGATGCCCCATTTGTCTGTTTTTAGCAGATCAGATCGGACGTTGGTGGGTGACATCCACAGCTCCTTAGAGAGCAACAGATAGTCCAATTGGGTCCACTTAAAAAAAAAAAAAAAAAAAGTCTGCCCGTTTGACAGGGGCCTTAATAAATACTGTATGCTCTCCCATTGACCTCCCTCCCTGACACAACTTGTAAAAATACGAGCGATTGCCATGTCCAAGCAAACTCACATAGGGGATGGGGAAACGTGCATGACTAATGCTGGCCATACACTATACGAAAAATCAGCCGAACCCATTTTTGAAAAACGAACAGTGAGAGCAAACCATAGTGCCATCATGTAATGACCGATAAATCGTTCAGTGGACATAAATGAATCCATTTTTTATTTGTTTTTTTTACATATACCTAGTGCAAACAGTTTGGATGGGATGAATAAAACAATAGGTATTCACGCGCTACCTGAGCTACACAGTATAAGATATTTGGTTGCAGCAAACACCAACAGGGTCAAACACCACCCGAGAAAATAATACAAAATAAACCAATATAAGTGCTAACGTGACCAATAAAGTGCTAAGTGTATGAAGTCATAGACATACAGGTATATGTGCAAATATTCATAAATTTCATACATCAGAATTACTGCAAAAAATTTCATTCCCTGATGAAGTCACGTGATCGTGACGACACATGTAGGAACATACAGACACCGGAAGTGACATGCTCGTTTTGTTTTTATCCAGTTTTTATTGTCTGAATGCAAGTACTGCATTATATATCGTTTAAAAATAAATATCAGCTTGACATACTTCACTATTAAGAGGGCCCTCTTAATCCTCTTGTATTTTATTGTATTGTAACTGTAGTGTCTCCTTTTATATTGTAAAGCGATGCGTAAACTGTTGGCGCTATATAAATCCTGTATAATAATAATAATAATAATTTTGTATTAGTTTGGATGGGAAACACATTAACCTTTCAATTTGTAGTTTGTTAGAAAATTTCCAAACTTGCTCAAAAACATCCCGATTATCGATTTTGTGGCCATTACCTGGCCGAAAAACTAACAAACTGTCCAAATGACCGAATTTCGGACGATTTTTCGCTGAGTGTATGGCCAGCATAAGTTTCCACTTAGTACAATCAATTGTAAACTCAATGAGGAATTTTTGGGTGCAAATTGGGCAGGTCAGGGAACGGTCATAGGAAAGTGAGCTACAAATTTCCTGATGAGATTGATATTTAGGGGCATCAAACATTTGAGCATTTATGCATTCCATTGAGCAGATTATTCATTTATTCTATTGGAATGAATGCTCAAATGCTAAACGCATCCCGGGCTTAGACGCATATATGAGCGTCAAGCATTTTTTCTGCTGCAACGCTCTTCTCCTGTACATGCTGGTGATGTGTTTTTTGTTTTTTTGTTTCAGCCTGTAAATGCTCATCTTCTAGTACTCCTGTAAATGGTTATGTGTGCATGGACACAGACTAACACAGAAGTGCTTTAACAGGCTGAATAAAAAAAAAAATAAAAAAAAAAGAGAGAGAGAAGATGTTAAACACTATAAAAAGGTCTTCTTAGCCTGTTTCAGTCATGTTAGAAAATCAATCCAACCAGTTACATTTGCAAATACACCAGGTTATCTATTCTTTAATCAAAATCTAAAATGAGATAAAGCGAACGCGAGATAAACAAACACTTTTTTTCTTATGTCATTTACTGACTGAATAAAGTTATCTGCCACAAACTGGCACAGTGTGGAAAAATGCATCTCCCCTTGGTTTAATCAACCCAATTAAAAGAATAATTAGAGCCAGCTGATTGAACACAGCTAGGCTCCGTTTTTATCTACCCAGCTCAATATATACTTCACTTACTTTGACCCATACCATCAGAGCCAAGTTTCCAGCACAAAGCTCCAACAAGTACACAATGCTATATTTGAGTACAAAGCCACCTTTGGCTGGTGACTGAACCACAGAGAGACATTGGGGTTGATTTACTAAAGACAAATCCACTTTGCACTACAAGTGCACCTGGAAGCGCCGTCACCTTAGATCTGAGGGGAAGATCTGCTGATTTTATCATCCAATCATGTACAAGCAAAAATGCTCAGATCTACAGAGACTGCATTTCCAAGTGCACTTGTAGTGCAAAGTGGATTTGTCTTTAGTAAATAAATCCCATGATCTCCAAATGGAAAGTTTTTGGAATTGGAGCGGTCACATTGCCAGGATGTCCGTAAGGGCACAGAGAAACTCTACACAAAATACGAGTCCTAAAATCTTGTAAATAGTATAACATTCATCGACTTGGTAAAGATCAACTTTAATGGACAACTTCACTTTTGGGGCCCTTTCAGACAGGACGGGCTCTGTCAAGCGGATCCGCCTGCTCAGCGGGGGATCTCTCCACTGATCCCCGCTGAGTAGGTGGATGACAGGCCCGTGTATGCTCCACTATACAGGGCGGACACAACCCGCTGTTCTCTATGGGGGCGGTTGGATGGAAACAGACCGCCTGTCATCCGATCTGATCCATCAGACAGATAGCGAATGTATCCTGTGCTGCAGAGCATCCCGCCAGAAGTATCAGGGATTTCCTGATGGTTTAACAGAGCAGAAGAAAAGCATGAAGAAGGTGAAAGCAAAAGCAGCTCAGGAAGGAAGAAAGTGAATGTCTAGTGCTACGTAGGGTTCTTCAAACACAATATTTCATTCGTAGGGAATTTCCCAGTACTCCCTTTTTACTTGTGGACTACATCCGCCTAATGCAAAACGACATGCCTCTACACAAGCTAGGATACAAGGAGGAGCTGTGTCAGCGGTGTGAGTTGGGAACAGACCTGAGGAGGAGAAGATCAATTTACGCATTTTTTTTGAAGAATAGTAAGGCAGGCAATAGATGATGCAATTTTCTTTGCTTCAACTATGGGTTGCAAGAAAGAAAAAATCGCTTAATTCCCCCCTCCCCATCAACACTGTTGGAGCCATTTGTGTTCTCCCAGCGGGTGGATGCAGGGAGCCGCCCCTGCCGGGAGAACACACGGATTATTGCTAACAGCTATAGCACCTGGCAATAACTGCATGCTGAAAATCTGACATGCTGGTTGTACCCAAGTCGAATCTCAGCTGGTCCCTGCTGAACTGGCCAAAATGCAATCCATCTATGGCCAGATCAAATCTGTAGTTACATTTAAAAAAAAACAAAAAAAAACAAAAAAAAAAAAACACACCTTTCTCCCTGCCTTCCCTTCTCTCCTCCCATAATGTGCTAGACTTGCTTTTGAAACAAAACCCTCCAGTGGTCACCGCTTCAGAGGCTTCCATCTTCAACTGGTCTTCCTTCCAGGTTCACAGGCTGCGGCCATTCAAATAGCCAAACCGCAATGTCGTCACTCGGGTGCATGCAGGTATGCTGTTCCTTCAGAGTGCATGCGCAGGTGACATCACTGGCTGCTGCTCACTGGAATACCTTTTTGAACGGTGCGTATTTAGGAGATATTCATTTTACTCACAGGTAAAACTATTATAAGCTCACCTGTAGGTAAAAATAACATTCAGGAGTTTAAAAAGACTTCAAGTTAAATTTCTGCTTTGGCCATACATGGATCGAAATTCGACTGATCGGTTTCTGTACAACCATCCTGTTGGATTTTTGATGCTCAATCGGTGCCACCGTTGATCAGTGTATTCTGACAGCGGGGATACTGGCTACTGAGTTCTACATTTTGCAACAGCAAACATGAACTTGTATTAATGTTAACAGTTGGCTCTGCTGTATTCCTAGATTTTAAAATCACTTGTGACTGCTCATAATTGGATCGATCAAAAATCACACGTATGGCCACCTTTGGACAATTTATAGTATGAAACCCTGCGTTTTCTAGTTTAACAAACTGAGCACAATAAAATAAGCTTTCCCCACTAAACTATTTGTTAAAATAACCCAGGTATAGCAGTTTACAATTTTAAATGCTGCCAACTCCTGCTATCTCAGTGCTGCTTCCCTGAACTTCCAGTCTTCACAAGAGTTAACAGTGGACGGTGCATTCTGGAGCCAGCCTGTTAGCTTAGAGAAGAAAGGGAGAGGAGGAGGAGCAGGGAAATGAGTTGCATATCATTACAGCACAGTGATGTGCTTTAAGTGGTTTTAAAAGGCAGGTTTTTCATTTTACTGCATTCTTTGCATTAAGATAAAAAACCTTGTGTGCAGCAGCCCCCCTCAAACTTACCCGAGGTCCCCCTGTCCAGCAATGTCCATGAGTCTCTCAGCCATCCGAGATTCTCACTCCAGATTGGCTGAGACACAGCAGCGGTGCCATTGGCGGGCGCTGCTGTCAAAGTCAGCTAGCAATCAGGGGAGAAAGGATGCGGGGCCCTGTGTCTGAATGGAGACAAAGCTGTGTCTCGGCCCAGGTGCCCCCCTAGCAAGCTGCTTGCTGTGGGGACACTGAACAGGAGGGAGGGGTCAGGAGCACAGAAGAGAGATCCAAGAAGAGGAGGATCTGGGCTGCTCTGTGCAAAATCAACTGCAACAGAGCAGGTAAGTATAACATGTTTATTATTTTTATTAGGGCTGAAACAACTAATCGATTAATCGACAACTAATCGATTATGAAATTAATCGATTACCATTTTCATAATCGATTAATCGGCCAGTAACATAATGGGGTTAAAAAAAAAAACTAAAATGAGCCCTTTACAGTACAAAAAGAGCAAATAATCTCTACTGTAAATAAATTAAAATAAATAATTTTAGTTGGTCTACCTGACCATGGTTTGGTTTCAACAGAACCCCTCATTTTCCACTTCTTGATTAGAGTTTGAACATTGCTGATTGGCATTCTCAATTTCTTGGATATCTTTTTATATCCCTTTCCTGTTTTATACAGTTCAACTACCTTTTCCCGCAGATCCTTTGACAATTCGATTTGACCCCACTAACAATTAGAAAATCGAACGAACGTTCTTAAAATGACATTTTTTGTCATTTGTCGGGGAAGACATTGTTTGTTTTTTTAAATAAAAAATAGATCTCCGAGTCTGATGATATTTACCAGATTCACCCTTTAATAGTATATACAGTATATCTCCTCTAATAGTATATCTCCTCTAATAGTATATACAGTATATCTCCTCTAATAGTATATACAGTATATCTCTCCTCTAATAGTATGGAAAATGAGGGGTTCTGTTGAAACCAAACCATGGTCAGGTAGACCAACTAAAATTATTTATTTTAATTTATTTACAGTAGAGATTATTTGCTCTTTTTGTACTGTAAAGGGCTCATTTTAGTTTTTTTTTTAACCCCATTATGTTACTGGCCGATTAATCGATTATGAAAATGGTAATCGATTAATTTCATAATCGATTAGTTGTCGATTAATCGATTAGTTGTTTCAGCCCTAATAAAAATAATAAACATGTTATACTTACCTGCTCTGTTGCAGTTGATTTTGCACAGAGCAATATATACAGTATATCTCTCCTCTAATAGTATATACAGTATATCTCTTCTGTCTTTTATTCTCAGAGTGGATTAGATATTTTGCTCCCTAACCATATAGTTGGTTATTTATATTTACCACTGCATAGAGATATTTAAGAATAAATTGCCTTTTTTTAAAACTTTACATATTAACTAAATTATACACCACACTCTTGTTGAGGTTATTAACAGATTAATCGATTAATCGAAACAATAATCGGCCAACTAATCAATTATGACAATAATCGTTAGTTGCAGCCCTAATTTTTATAGGGAAAAAAATGGTGGAGACTTTACAATCACTTTAAATACAGTACATATGTACATAGATCTATGCTGGCTTTGGGACTCCAAAGCCAGTAGTGTACTAATAAAATTATCGAGTAGTAACCTGACTATACTCAAATGAACAAACCACAGGTTCTACATTTTAACCTGCATTTTAGGAACGGGTCCTAAAAATATTGTGGTGTGGACCAACAGTGTGGTGGAGAGCAGACAGCAAAAATTGCTCCCATTGTCAATAGGCCCCTTAGATTGGCATGATATGAATATAAAATGAGAAAATATACATTTGAGAAAAGACCAATGTATAATAATAAAAACAAAATCAATATCGAAAAAATATGACAGCTTGAATCTGATTGGACAGTAAGGACAGCACAGATGCTTTCTTTACTTACAACTTGTACATACGAGCACAGTTCTTCAGTTCTGTATCGTCACTAAGTATGCTTTCCTTTTTACAAGACAATCCTAAGGCCTGGTTCACACCTATGCAGGTTGCAATTTGCATATTCCAGGTCCATTTTGCGTTTTTTCAATACACGTTTTTGATCTACTGAAGTCTATGGACCCAAAAACCAGAAAAAAGAAAAAATGCATAGATGTGAACGTGACCCATAGGAAACCATGTTAAATTGACTGTAGTGTGTTTCTGCAAAACTGAAAATGCACTAAAAAAAAAAATGCATAGGTGTGAACCAGGCCTAAAAGAGAAAAACGCTTCTGTGCATCTTGGACAGAGATATTAAAATACGAAGATGACCTGGAACACACCCAGAAAACATTCTCACTCCACCATCCCCCACACTCTGTTCCTAGCAGATTCCTGCCGCCCTCTCAACTGCTTCACAGCCCATTACCAAATTGCATATAGTTATATATTCTACTAATTAGGCTCCTAAAATATCATTAACATGTCTCTTGATCATTAGCATAATGTATGAGACGTCCTTGGTTAGACAGGCCTTGAGTTTGTTAAGTGGGTAATGAAAATTCAGACAGAGGGTTTGCAAATAAAAAAAAATAAAAAATCCCACTATGCATCAGGAACCGTAGACCTATGACAGAGGAAATGGATGGCATTGTAAACACAGCACTTCACAGTGGAAGCCATGACAAGAGCTTCCAGCTAGAATTCAGCGAAGGATGCCTTGTTCTTCTGTGGATCAAATGTAATTAAAAGAATACAAGACAAAAGACAACAGTTTGCAAACTAATGCCTAATGTGGCTGTAATACAGTTATGGAGGAGGCCATGTGCTCTCTGATGGCAAGCTAAATAAATGAACTTCTGCGACATTCAGGCAAAAGCGCTTCTAAAAAGCCCTACAAATGATATAAATGACTAATGTACCGCTGTGAAAAAGGTGAAAAGGCTTTTAGCCCTGGTATATTCAGCAGAACATTAGTTCTATTATTGTAGGATTTTACTAGGAATATACATGGCACATTACAACCTGCTTGGGGACATTTATAAAACTCTGCTTCAGCCACACTTTATGAAAAGGAACTTTTCATAAAAAGAAATATAAAAAACGTAAGTGCTTAATAATCCTAAAATATTAACTGGCTATTATGGTGAATATCCAAGGGTGTGCTCACACTTGCCATGATTGCCTTGTACCTCGTCCAAGCAGGACTACACCACCTCATATGACTGTACAACCTCATAAGAAGCTGATCCTGAGCACACTTCCCACGCTCACACTGACGTGCCCAAGCATGACTATACCACCTCATATGGCGCCGATCCCGCGCACACTTCCCATGCTCACCCTGTACCATGCCCTAGCATGACTGTACAACCTCATAAGAAGCTGATCCTGAGCACACTTCCCACGCTCACACTGACGTGCCCAAGCATGACTATACCACCTCATATGGCGCCGATCCCGCGCACACTTCCCATGCTCACCCTGTACCATGCCCTAGCATGACTGTACAACCTCATAAGAAGCTGATCCTGAGCACACTTCCCACGCTCACACTGACGTGCCCAAGCATGACTATACCACCTCATATGGCGCCGATCCCGCGCACACTTCCCATGCTCACCCTGTACCATGCCCTAGCATGACTGTACAACCTCATAAGAAGCTGATCCTGAGCACACTTCCCACGCTCACATTGACGTGCCCAGGCATGACTATACCACCTCATATGGTGCCAAACCCAAGCACACTTCCTATGCTCACACTGTACCACCTCATATGGTGCTGATCCTGAGCACACTTCCCACGCTCACGTGCCCAAGCATGACTATACCACCCCATATGGTGCCGATCTTGAGCACAATTATCATGCCCTCACTGTACTATCTCATATGGAGCCAATCCTGAGCACACTGCACACGCTCACACTGACATGCCCAAGCATGGCTGTACCACCTCATATGGAGCCGATCCCAAACACTTCTCGTGCTCACACCAATGTTCCTAAGCATGCTTGTACCATTTCATATGGAGCTGATCCTGAGCACATTCCCGCACTCGCACTGTAATGTTCTCAAGCTTGACTGTAGCACCTTATATGGTGCCAATCCCAAGCACACTTCCCGTGCTCACACTGTACCATACCCAAGCATGACTGTGCCACATTCATAGGGTGCCGATCCAGAGAATCATTCCTGTGCTCACACTGTGCTGGGCCCAATTAAGCTTCGGTCATCTGTACCTTATTACCTCGGAGTGGGCACAAATGGATCTAATCTGCTCCATTATTCGGGTTTTGTGCTTGGGCTATGTTAGCGATTACGCAGGTACGTAGTATACCATATCAGAGTCCAAATGAACCATGAACCAGACCACCTCTTTCAAGTAGGGTGGATATGGTACGCTGAAACGGAAACGTGCCACAGCACAGTATGGAGCAATCCCACTAATCAAACCAACTGGGCTTTGGAGGTCAGTTGTGCTTAGTCATGGAAAGTACACCCTTTAATGCTTTGAGTCAATATTACAGAGCAAGCATGCCAATGGGCATTTCTGATTTCTCTCCACCTTTCCTGACTTGAATACCTATGCTTCAGCACTTTAAGTCACTTCCCAAGAACAGCCAGACAAAAATAAAGGAATTAAAAGGATTATTGTACTTGCCTTAAAAATATTTCTGGCGTCCATTAAAGAACACAGCGTTTCATACTCATGAACCATGGGTTGTACGGCCACCTGCTGGAATGTAGACAATATGCACAAAAAACTGAAGACCAGCCCCTAAGAACTATAAACCTTCCTCTAACCATACTGGTCAGTTATATCAAGCAGTGTGAAGAAGCGGCACAGTGAAAATATCCAATACAAAGAGGAGAAAGCTAAAAGCCTCAAGACTCCAAGAAAAAAGAGATTTTACAGTAAGTACAAAAAGCATATCATCCATTCAGGGACACAGCCTTTTTATATTCATGAACCTTGAGGTGGCCCTAAGCTGGCTGAGAGGCAGGTATCCAGCAACCAAAAGCTGGGCAACTTGCGGGGAAACTTCTGAAGCTGCCTTAACCAACCACATCGGAGAGGTTTAGTATCCACCTGAAAAGGAGGGAGGTTATTCATGGCAGACCTTGGCGCTCTCTCAAGAAAGATTTTTCTTTTTTGTAGTCAAACAGGGACTGGCTTGTAGTCAGTTGTAACGTTAGAGCCTTCTAATGCCTAATCTACAAACATGCACATCGGTATTAAAAACTGCAATACGAACACAAAGCACATGCTCACTAGAAATACACCAGGTTATGGTTAGAGCCCAAGAGCAAAGAGCCAGCAGGATATCTAAAAGAGCCAGGTGGCATGAACATCTATGAGCATCTACAGAAGTGATTATAAACTTGGGTGTCTGCAATAGATTGGCAAAGGTAATCATTGTCTGACTCAAAGAATTTGGAGCTCAACAAAGGCAGCAAATGCAAAAAGTAGTTTTATTTGCCTAGAATAGTTGCATTCATTGTCAAGATTTATTAATCCTAAAATAGGCTTCCAATAAAATTCAGAGCCGCTCGTCTGAGACCCCTTTGAGTATTACCAAATAGAAAAGCACTTGTTTTGTTTGTTTTTTCCTTTTTACCTTTGTTTTTTTTTTTTTTAAATAAATTGTTGGGCCCCGCCCCCACTTGCACATCATTCACCTAGACGAATGACGTGCATTTGTCCTCCCTTTGCCTCCTAAGAAAGCACATATCCCAAGAGACCTAGCCTTTCATTGAGAAAACAAGGAGGGGGTGAGCCTAGGGTCTCGTCATCGGGAGGCGTCCTCGCTGAACCCGGAACAGCCAGCCACCTATCGATAATCTCCCATTAAAACATGGCAGCGCAGGACTGAGCGCTGCCGGAGGAGATTCTCAGCTGAACAGCGATGGATCTGCTGGGTGGGCGAGTATCTAAGCTTAGTAGAACTCACCACCAGGTTAAGGGGGGGGGGGGGGGGGGGGGGTTAAAAAAAAAAAAAATTTTAAAAATGGACGGGAGTGTAAAAGTCCTGTTTCAAGTCCTTGAATGCTCTCCCTGCTATGTAATGTTTAGGAGGGAGCTGTGGAGTAATCTTTACCCTAAATAACCCTGTTTGTACTGTGCTTGTACCTCTTCATTATCATCTGGAAACTAGGATTCATCCATCCTAATGCCTATTCCCCTCGCCAGAACACAACAGCTCAGCAGGGGGGAAATCGCTGTACTAACGTCGGACTGTTAGTACAGCAGTTTCGACCAAAGCTGTCAGTTTTTTCTCATTCATCCCACTGGGTTGAACAAAACACTACTATTAGTGTGTACCAGGCTTAACAAAGGGTTATACATTTAGAAAATCGTATCGCCCTTATGCATTGCATGTTAATGAGGGATAGCTCTGGCTGGCCACAGACAGTTCAGCCCACTGGCTCATGGAAAAAAATAAAGTGAGATGAATGGAGAAATATTCCCCACTGTATTCTGACAGCGGGACTCCTCCACTGTCGGGTTACATGGATCAGCGCCTGCAACCATTTGGCCTGCTGAACAACAAAAAATTTCCTACAGTCCCATTGGACATTGAGGCTTTCTCAAATTTGACTGCAAAAGTGACAATATTCTTTAAGGCGACGGTTGATCTGCCTTTACAAAAATACTGAAATAAGGATACAATACGAACAAAAGCATTGTGTGGAAAGAGAATGAAATATTCTGATCCGATTTGGTGATTCAGCTGCTTCTGTACGTCTTTCTCCCAGGATGCACAGCCATCCATTTACTAATCATCACGTAGGATGTAGATCCACAATAAAGTGCTCCTCCCTATCTGCACTCCCAGTGCAATGACCGAGGCTGGGCTCAAATCAAAGAATTTCCTTTTTAATTTTTACCCCAGCAGGATGACAGGTCAATGGGACAGAGAAGAAAGCCACTACAGCAGATTGGAGAGTCAAGAAATATGCAAGAAGGATCCCTGGGGCTGCATAAAATAGAGCCCCCCCCACAAATCAACATGACATCATGTCGCCTCTCCCATGCCTGCAACACAACACTAAGAAAACACACAGGCACGTGTTAAAGCTTGCTCAGCAGGCCTCACAATCTTCTTAATCCGGAATATGTTTTGTTTTAAAGTTGAATGTGCTCAACTATTCAAAAAGGTAGCCTATGGAACCCAAAGATTGCTCATGGTTGCCAACACAGCTTATTGGTGAAAATCTATGATGATGTGGCTACAAAAAATAAATTGTTGCAGCTATGAACAGAAAAAAAAGAAGACAATAATAATGATAATATAAATATCAAAACCAAACAGATATTATGACATGCAAATCAAATATGCCAAGTGGTCCAGAAATCAATTGATTTTTAAGTTTTTTAAATTAATCTGGGAAGAGACAATTTAGACATCTTTACTTTATATATGAATGTGAATGTACAATGTATGTGTAAAGCGCTGCGTAAATTGACGGCGCTATGCAAGTAACTGAAATAATAATAAACGTTAATGTTCTCACAGGTTTTTTTCTAATCCAAGGGACCCCCTGCAACATTTTAATGATACTCTATCAAGAGACCCATGATTAGGGCGGTCATATATGTCCAGATCCCTTCTATGATATAGCATTCCGAGGAGTAGAGAGCCATTTGGAAAGCAGTAAGGCCTGGTTCACACTGATGTGCTGTGAATTTAGCGCGATTATTACCCAATTATGTTGCAAATCTTCTTAGCGAATTCATTACGTGTTTGTTGCGAATTTACTGCGATTCTACTGGAATGAGTTGTCATTTTGGGAGGTGACTGCGATTTCTGTCTGGCCAATGGAACCCAAACTTCCTGTTCTCTTCCTGGTTTTTGTGGAGTGTGGAGGAGGAGCTGGAGGTGATGAATTTGCACAAATGTGAACCATCAATGCGATTCAAGAACGATTTACATTGATGTCTATGGAGACTAAATTCGCAACGCAAGAAACTCGCACAAGACCCTTTTTTTTTTAATCGCATTCGTAGAGGAATCGCAAAGCATGTATGTGAACGACTGTCATTAACAACAATGACTTTAGGGATGACATGCGAATTTAAACGCATCGCATTCGTTATGAACTCGCATCAGTGTGAACTGGGCCTTAAGCGTGGTTCTGACCATAGAAAACTTATCGGTCACAGACAATCTAACTTGCTAGAAACTATGGGGTTGATTGATTAAAAAACTGGAGAGTGCACAATCCGGTGCAGCTGTGCATGGTAGCCAATCAGCTTCTCACTTCAGCATATTCAATTAAGGTTTGTCAAAAAAAAAAAAAAAAAAAAAAAACACTAGAAGCCGATTGGTTTCTATACAGAGTGCCACAAGATTTTGCACTCCCCAGTTTTAGTAAATCAAACCCTGTCTGTGTGACTTGGTCAA
Organism: Lithobates septentrionalis; assembly: GCA_037952835.1. NCBI lineage: Eukaryota > Metazoa > Chordata > Amphibia > Anura > Ranidae > Lithobates > Lithobates septentrionalis. The sequence goes on along the minus strand of JBBDGP010000346.1, from coordinate 2,532,873 downwards.
TCTTTTCCTCCTCGCACTGAGATGTTGCAGTGCATGCACTACTGCCAGTTCATCTGGCAACTTGCTTGAGTAACAGTGGCATGTCCAAATGCTATAGACCAGGGTGTTCAGCAATTTCTGCCTCTCAGATAAGTTCCCACTGGCACCATTGATCTTTTCAGCTTTCTGCAAGGGGGGTAACTCTTCCCAATGATGACAAGTATTAGGAGTATTCTTCCTTTTGACCATCGCACTAATGTATCATGAGTTGTAGATATAGTCATTTTTAGCAGGGGTTCCCTGAGACTGCGTTATGTCAAGGGTTCCTCTGTGCTGACAAAGGCTGGTTTAGACAATGGGCAATTGTCCTCATTCTCGGGGTGACAGTTTCTCCTGTATGGCCAAAATTGTATACCCAATGTGTGCTTCAATACAGATTCCACTTATTGTTTTTCGAGTGCTTGTTCAAGCCAAATGCATTGCTGCCTTTTCCAGCACAGGCACAGTACACAGACATGAGAATTCAGATGTTTTTCTGTAGCACTTGTTCTCAGCAAAGAATTGCAATTTTTGGTGGAAAAGCCCTCTGAGGTGCGATTTTTGCTCCGCATATGGCTGCATCCATGTTAAAAGCAAGTACCCCTATAATGGTTCCCTCAATTTCAGCTTAAATCACCCTAATTTCACAAAGAGAAAAAATGTAATAGGTTGCTCTTCTGCCCTTTAAGTCAAGTGACCTTCATTTCTTCTTTCAAACAATTCTATAAACTTCTTCACTGTCAGGCTCAGTACAACAATATAGGCATCTCAAGTCTTCCTACATATACTGCATAAACACCAACAGGTGAGGGGTCCTTGTCTCAGCATATAAAAAGGCCTGAATAGTAGTTTATCTAGAAATACAGTAACAGATGAAAACCCTTGATAACATCCTATCTTGCATGTTAGAGGGTTCACAGTGGGCCTGCAGTGAGATCTGGCAGCCTGCCACCATCAGGAAGTCACAATGCCAGTACAGAGAGGGTGCAGCTAGCTCTCCCCCCCCCCCCCCCCCCCATTAGAAAACTATCCACCGCAAGTCAAAGTGCAGAGAGACAATGGCGTACAATCTACAACATCTCAATCAACCCTTCAGATTCCAATTACCAACATGAGGCTTTTATAAAAACTGAAATGACTGACCCATATAGTTTGATCATCCTCTAAAGCATTCCTCAGAGCACCATTAAGGGTTAAAAATACTAAAATAAATACATGAACTGGGCATGAAAACCTTGCCTTAAAGAACCTATTATCAATGAAAAGCTGTACAAACAAAAAGGTAAATTACATGTAATTGGTGGTTTTGCATTACTATTCTTCACTCATCATCACTCTTTGAAGAAGCCCTGTGGTCTGGAAAAGGTCAGGGAGAGGGGACCAGGGCTAAATTGGACAACATGCAAATATTATAGGGTGCACTGCACAGTTTATAGGAGAAAAGCTTATCCTTATCCTTGGTGGCAATACTGATATACATTGGCCTGTTAGCATACACTACATAAAAAGAGCGATTTTATATATATATATTAGAGCCAACAACTTTAAAAAAAAAAAAAAAAAAACCCACATGTATTATCCCATTCACATGGCAGCTGTTAGATAAAATATTGCTAAACTGGGGCATAATGCAGATTTACCCAGTGCAATGGTCTTCACCAGGGGCCGGGTGCTGCCCTTTGCTTTTTGCATTTATCCAGCCCTTGGGGCATTATTCCCCCCACTCTCAACAACAGTGGGGTAGTTCCTGCCACTCTATTCCTCTGACACCAATGGGGCACTATTTCTCCCACTGACACCAATGATGGAGCACTCACCCTCCCCCTAATAACAAAGATGGGGCAAGGTTTACTTCCATTGACACAAGGACAAGGACATTTTCTTCTTCCACTGGCCAGTCGGTCCTCCCCAAAGTTTGAAGGACAGTAAACTGGCCTTTGATTTAGAATGTTTGGAGATCCCTCCTAGTCAACGCAAAGCTTTGAATCAATAAACAAAATGTTATTACATTAGTAGACACACTTGAGGCCTTCCAGTGGACCTGGCAGCCTTAAAGACCTTTGTACAAGACCATCTGCAACGTGTCTTTCCACACTTTATATTGAATCCTGCTATGTAAGCAGTGTAATAAATAATTGGGAGTATATGTTCTATTTATTTGGGGAACTGGAAGATATATAGCCACTTCTCATTTTTTTTGTTGACATCCTGGGTTGGACCAATGGAGACATAGTCCTGCCCATTATTGTTTTACCACCGTTTTTCTCTCGTTTTGAGAAGCACCATTATGTTCAAACTGATTTAGACATACTAGTCTCTCTAGTTCTATATGATCGTCTGAAAATGCATACATTTGTAGTATCGGGACAGCATCTATGGATACTTCAATTTGTATTACAGATAGCCAATCCTTCCTTTCCTCAACCATATTTTACATCCAGTCAATATTAAAAAAAATAAAAATAAATTTGTATAACAAGTATATTGTGCAACAGTACATACATGTATGACATTATATACAGTAATTATTGGATGACCAGGACTCCATGGAAGCACCCATGTAATACACTAATGGACGTTCCTCGTCTCTACCAGGTTGGATATCATGGTTTAAAGTCTGAAGATAGCCATTTCAATAAGAGCGGAGCAAAAAAAAAAACCAAACAGCCACATCTGTTTCTTCCAAAAATGCTTTCAGAAACTTGGAAGCAGATGGTTTATAATTCCAGGACAGACTCTTAAGCCTTCTGAATTCCTGGAATGTCTAACAATAAGAAGCAACCAAGAATACTGCTAACTAAAGGAATGAAGAGAACAAAAGCCTGTGGACGAATCCACCAGTACAAGAATGAAAACAGTCAAAGGTTTTAAAAAGAAATGAATACAAATTTCGCATTTGTATATTTAATTTAAAACAAGCTCAGATCCTATGCCAATATTCCACTAATGCAACAACAGAGGTAACTATGCACCGACACATTCAGCTAAGTGCCCTAAAGCCAGATTGTTTCTTTGGCTACATACGATCTCATGTGGTACCATGTGGAAGATCCAGATGTTTACTAGAGTACTAACTGGATGTTTTAGGATTGGCCAGAATAATAAGAACACAATTAAAACTGTAACCACAAACCTTGAATGAGAGTCCGCATATACCACGTAAACACGACAATGAAATACACCATTCATGGGTACAGTTAGGACAAAGACTAATGAGCTCATAAATCCATCTGCAGTAATTGACCAATTGCTTTTTATTGTCCTCCATAGTAAACAGAGAAATCTGAGATTTGCTTTAGTATGCAAGGTCATATATCATGTTGATTGACGTGTGTATGACAGGTTTAGACTCTTTAAGCAGAGGAGGGTTTTTTTTACGATTATACAATTTGCATGAAGTAGACAGTATCCTGCCTGAGTGCCCAACTGTCATAGCTCTGACCTAGTATGTTTGCAATGACTGCTGTGAAAAACTGCCCATTGAATAAAACCTACGTATATAAAGCAGAAGTCAATGGATACAAACCTGCAGCATATACAGTTAAGAACTGAATCCACAAGCAAAAACATTTATAATGACAGAGTATCCTCTGCAGTGTTCTGCATCACTCTGTAGACCACGATGATACCTCTGATATGCATCTTTGAACTCAGTAGGGAGCAGGGGCAGACTGATCATTGAGCCACTCGGGCACTGCCCGAGGGCCCTGAGCCACTAGGGGGCCCCATCAGGGTTGCCAGCCTCAGTAAAACCAGGGACAGTATGTATAAAGCTTTTTTTTTTTTACATCTGTCTGTGTATACTGTGTGTACATGTATGTGTATACTGTGTGATTGTATACTGTGTGTGTGTATACTGTGTGGCCCCATAATCTCCGATTGCCCGGGGGCCCCATAATCTCCTATTGCCTGGGGGCCCCATAATCTCCTATTGCCCGGGGGCCCCACGAGTTATCAGTCCACCCCTGGTAGGGAGTATAGCTGTAGTACAGACAGGGACGGTAGGTCTTCTCCCCTCCAAGGTAGCCTACCCATGCTATAGGGAGTGAAGCTGTAACATAGATGGGCAGGTAGGTCTTCACCCCTCCAAAAAGGTAGCCTACCCCTTCTGTAGGAGGTACAGACAGGCAGGCAGGCATTCACCTCTGCAAGGTTGCCTACCCCTACCTTAGAGATTATAGATGTGGTATAGATGGGCACCTTTCCTCATGCTGGTTACAATACAAATCCCACTGATCTTTATCTGGCACTGAAGGCATCAATAGTCAATACTGCTGTTCTCCCTATGCTATTCAATAATCCCTATTAACAGGATCTGTTCAGATCCATTCACCCTCTGATAAAATAAAGTAATGACCCAAGAGTCTTTACGACAAATGTGCTTCGGCAGCGGCGCTTTGAACCCCTTTTTTAACCCCTTCGGGGGGGGGGGGTTAAACGTGTACCGCTAGTGGCGGCAAAGCGCCGCTTAAACAGCGGTAAAGCGCCAGTAAAGCTAGCGGCGCTCTACCACTGCCACCCCCACCGCCTCAGTGTCAAAGTTTCTTTAGAAGCGGAATTACCCCTCCTAGCCTTTACAGCTAAGGAAGCTGCTTCTGTTTGATCTGAAACTACCATGGTGCTGCACATGTGGTCAGTTATGACACCAGCCATTTGAAGGTTTGACAGTTGGTTGAGGACACAAGCAAGTATGACAGTTACATTCTTGGAATGTCATATTTGGTTAAACTAGTTTGTACAATAATGTTGAAACATCTCAATATAATCTATATATTCAATTTATAATGTGACTTTTTCATTTATTTGTAGCGATACGATATTCTATAAAGTGCTTCATGTCTCCTGAGGAAGCCATTAAATGATGAAATATGTTGAGCGGAAACTACTGTACACATATTACGACCGCATGAATTTCATTATGATGGTTTTTATGATCAAATTGTTTTTTCATTTTGGTAGTTGTATAACATTTTTTGTGATTTTACAATTTGAATATCTTCGTATATTGCCTTTTCCAGCACCTTAAATATCCCATCTGTGTATTTAAAAACATTTTGTGTATTTTCTGGGATGTGGCGCCTTTATCCCCAGATCTCTGGCCGATTAAAGATTTGTTTTTTAAAACCGTTAAAAAGTTTTTTAAAAAAAAGTGGTAGGTTTAGCTCTACTTTATGATTAATGGCTGTTCAGTGGCTCTGGGCTTCAGCAAAATGGCAGCCTCTAGCAAGAAGAAACTGGAGCAATGCTGGATGCAATTTACAGCACACAGCAATTCTAATTTTGGTAACATAATTCATGTGGATTATATGTTCCTTGCTAAAGAACATTAGTTCCACTTTTTAGAAACCCAATTCTTAAGCCTGGTACACACGGGCTGATTACCAGCCGGTTCAACAGAAACCAGCCGACATCCAGCCCCTGTGTACAGCTGCCTGTCCAGCTTCTGTTGAACGGGTATGCTGGAAAGACAGCTGCCGGTTGACATCCGATCAGCGTTCGCAGCCATTGGCAGTCTCCCTGTCAGAACACAATAGCTCAGCAAGGACTAACATCACATAGGTAGTACAGCAAGCTCAATTTTTTATTTATTTTTTGTTCAGCCCCCTGGGTTGAACGAAAAAAAAATAAATACCTGCCTGTATGTACTAGGCCTTAAAGCTGAAGTTTACCTTGGAAATTGCTGCACAGTTACATTGCTCCGGCTTGGAAATACCATACCTGTGGGATCGCTGTAGAAGATGGAAATCACTGTAGAAGGCATGGATACTACAGTGATCCTCACTAGCTTCTCAGTTCCACGCTGAACAGCTTTGTGAACATAGGAGTTCTCCCAATCGCTGCAAAGCGTTTTCTGATTGGACGAGTTAAAGATTGTGACCTCAGCAACTTGCCTCTTCATTCCAGGGAATGTAGAACCATGAGGTTATGACGGTCCATACAGCATAAAGATTACTATATAATACATTAAACATGCAAACCTAGTCAAGATGCTATGAGATAACTTGTCCAAAGATTACCCACACAATGTTATCCAGTAGTTAGTGGTTTAAGAGTATGCCCACACCAAAGTGCTGGCTTACCCATAAAGGGGAATATTTTGTCGTTTCGCAATCCATTTTGTAAGGCTAGCCATATAGAGGTAGAATTTAATTTTAATGTTTGCACAGAAGATCTTAAAAATCAGTGAAGCAAGCCATCAAATCATCAGTGACTTGACATATTTCGTGAGGAAGCCCATAAAGTGTTTGTTTGATTACCATGCCATGGTTTGAATTTTAATGGAAGGTTTATGCCTGGGACCCTACCAAAAAAAAACAAAAAACGAATGTTTTTGAACAAAGTTCTGCTTCCAGATCAAACTTTACACATCACACACACACTAAAATGAGTATGGGTTTTCCCAGACAGAAATCACATTCAGGGCTCGATCACACTAGCAGTTGAGGGTTGAATAAAAAAGTGTGGCCCAACCATAAGGTTTCATCGCCAACCTCCTGTAGCTGCAGAGGCAGCAGCTGGGGCATGGCCAAGGCAGAAATAATACGCCTTGTCAGTTTTGGCAGGCATAGCATCCAAACACAACCCATTCAAGTGGGGCTCTGCATTGTAAGTAGTTGTGGCACACTAGTGTGGGGATCAAGGGGTTAAAGCAGGCAGCGAGGAGGTGATACAACGCCGCTTCACTGCTTAGCAAACGCTCTCTGAAGAGCAATCCGAGCGTTGATCACAGAGAGCAAATTCTAATGTGAACGTGCCCTCGGTTGGAATTTCGTTTATTTGGATAAGAGAAAGGAAAATTTTTCTATTCTTCGTCTTCCACTTTTTTCATCACTGCTGTCGGAAGCGGTCATTGAATTTTCCCCATTATCCATTAGAAAACCAACAATTAATAAACGACCACTTTCTAATGAGGCTAGTTAGCTTAAGCCTTTAACAAGAAAGGAGGCTCCTGGGTACATCCTTTGTTTCCCCCTGCACTGTGGGCCCGGCTGTCTAGTGTGCCCGAAGTTAAAGAGGAAGATACGGGAGATATTATTTCTTTAGTATTTCTTTCTTTAGTGGCTGGCACAGCTGGAATACTGATCTGATGCCTAAGGGATCCGAGCCTCTCCATGGCCGCTCTCTGCATGTATTAATAACAATATTATGGTGTTAATAAAACACTCAGCCCGCACAATGAGTGTTGCAGAGAGCCTATTAGCATAACAATGCAGTGTCGGGAGCTGCCTCTCTCACAAGCCCCATTATCCAAGTACATTCTATACATCAGGCTCTGCTCCTGATCTGCAGAATTACATTGTGTGAGAGTGCAGGCAGTGACTCCTACTGAGTCTTAACCACAGACTAGGAACTAAATGAGGGGCTTAGGCCTCTCAATTGTGGAGCTTGTTGACTGTATAAAAGCCCCAGATTTAGAATAATAAGGGATTCTCTTGTTTTTAAAGTCAGGTTTGGAAAACAATCATTTAATGTCCAAAATAGGAGTGAGCATGGCACTCTTGTACTCCATGACCAAACTTTCTATTTTATTTTTTTAAAGCGGACCTTCCCACCCCTTTCTTACCATATGAAACTGCCAGCACTATTGTATATACCATTGCAAAATAAAGAAATGCAATTAGAAATTCTTGCCTTCATGTCCTGAATGCACCCATGTTAATGCACCCCTTTTCTTGTGCCTCTCATCCCATGCCACCATCTTCAATTGAGACATCAGTGGCTAGCTTTTTTTATATACTGTAGAGACACAAGAAGAATCTGGCCACTGATGGTAATCCCATGCCGCCATCTTAAATTGAGAGATCAGTGGCCAGCTTCTTTTATATATACTGTAGAGACACAAGAAGAATCTGGCCACTGATGGTAATCCCATGCCGCCATCTTAAATTGAGAGATCAGTGGCCAGCTTCTTTTATATATACTGTAGAGACACAAGAAGAATATGGCCACTGATGGTAATCCCATGCCGCCATCTTAAATTGAGAGATCAGTGGCCAGCTTCTTTTATATATACTGTAGAGACACAAGAAGAATATGGCCACTGATGGTAATCCCATGCCGCCATCTTAAATTGAGAGATCAGTGGCCAGCTTCTTTTATATATACTGTAGAGACACAAGAAGAATATGGCCACTGATGGTAATCCCATGCCGCCATCTTAAATTGAGAGATCAGTGGCCAGCTTCTTTTATATATACTGTAGAGACACAAGAAGAATATGGCCACTGATGGTAATCCCATGCCGCCATCTTAAATTGAGAGATCAGTGGCCAGCTTCTTTTATATATACTGTAGAGACACAAGAAGAATATGGCCACTAATGGTAATCCCATGCCGCCATCTTAAATTGAGAGATCAGTGGCCAGCTTCTTTTATATATACTGTCAAGATGTCATCAGTGGCCAGCTTCTTTTATATATACTGTCAAGATGTCAAAGGTGGCCAGCTTTTTCTTTTGTATTCTCATGCCACCACCTTAATAATAGAGACATCAGTGGCCAGCTTCTTTTGTATATATGGTAAAAAGGTCATCAGTTGCCAGATGCATCAAAGGTATAAATTAATAACAAAAAAAACATCTCGCAGTTTATGCATGGAACCTCCCTGGAAGGCACTGGTGATGTGGCCATCCCAGGGGGCGGTTGAGAGGCCAAGGCTATGTCGCCAATGCCTGGGAAGGCTAGAATGTTTATGTAATTCAAAAGTAAGTTTTGTAATAAATCATTTTATTAAACCGTGAACGGCCATGTTTATAGATGTGCATACACCTGTGGTTTTCTGTTTGGGAAGAAAGGGCAGTCCGCTTTAAGGAAAAAAAAAAAAAAAGAGCAGGCGGACAGGCTAGAAAATCTTGCCTAATTACTGTAGTCCCTCCAGAGTCATCAGCATCTCCTCCTTCCGCCACAGGCTTAACACGAACATTCATATCTATGTGTCCGGGCAGGAAGAGGAGATCTTCCTGAGGTATACTGCCAACTTTACTATATGGGGACTGTGGCCATGTACCGGGGGTCAAATTGCTATCAGTTTGTCATAGGATGAATTGAGCTGAACTGCAATGAGGTCGCACCAAGTTTAAAGGCCCTGCAACCAAAATGGTGATGTCATGAAGTAACATGTGGGGCTGGTACACAAAGCAACCATGGAGGGAAAAAACAGAGACATGCATTCCCTGACCAGCATGGGAAGTGAGGAAGAATAACAGCTCAGTTCCTGACAGGGTCAGCAGGATGATGGAAGACTCTAGATTCCTCACAGACATATGACGGTTCATTCAGACAAAAAGCAACAGTTTTGTTCTTATCAAGAACGTTAAAGTAGGGCTTAGTGTGACTGAACTAAAAATAAAATAGTTTACTCATGACAGGAGTAAAAATGTAATAAAGCTCAATTGTATGCTCAATAAGCACTTATACAAGCGCCACCTGAGTGTAGTATTAAAAGCTGCTTTAATGGCAAGGTATCACAATACACTTACAAGAGGTAAGAACATAAACAGCTCATCTGTATAGATGTGTGGAGTCCGTCTGGAGGTCCCTGGATCTGAATCCAGTCACTTGCGTGGCTGTATGTTGTATTCCGGTGGTTCTGCACGTCCTGTGGCCACCAGGGGAGAACCGGAACCAGCATCGGGCACTCATGGATGACGTCATGGGTCACAGGTGTACATCCAGGGGGATGTCCACAGAGAGGGAGAAAAGAACTGGCAGGCTACGCACTCTGAGCTTCAGCTTCTTCTATTGGCCACACTAGTGACCGGATCTGGATCCAGGGACCTCCAGACGGACTCCACACATCTATACAGAGGAGCTTTTTATGTTCTTACCTCTTGTGAGTGTATTATGATACCTTGCCATTAAAGCAGCTTTTAATACTACACTCAGGTGGCGCTTTCTGGTTTCTCCCCCAAGTAGTATATGCTGACCCTGAATGTAAAGATGGTGTCGTTTTGGGGGGGGATGCAGATAAAGGACACGATGCTCCTCCTTAAAAATGTTTTAGTAGGAGGGAAATACCCGTAAGTTTTGCACATTACTTATATATACACCAGATGATAGATCCACTTTTGCAACACCCCCTTGCTTGCTCTTCCTCTGCTGCAGCTGCCAACACTACAAGGCACTTCTGAGTATGGGGAGCACGTGACCTTCTTTCCTATATCAGTATGCTGGCCTTACAGCCAATTGCTAGGCCTGAGCACTGTCACAAGAGTGGGCATAAGGCGTCACCACTTCCTCTGGTAGGAGATACCACTAATTTCAGTGCTGGCTGTGACAAGATGGAGCTGCAAGGGAGTACAGGCAAGATGGATGAATTATAAGGGATCGGGGTCTTTCCAGAGAAAATTCCACTTTGACCTGCATGACAAGGTGGCGGTGTCTTTTCAAAATGTATGTCAAAGCAAAATATAAAAACGTACATCTTTCAACACATGTACATTAAAAACAGGTTTTAGCCCTTTCATAAACATCAAATTTATTACAGGTCCATACATTCATTGGCAAGGCTATTAAAGACAAAGATATGAAACACTATTGAAATGTGAAGGAATCCTTAGGCCTCATGCACACTAGACATTTCTACAGCTGCTTCTAGGGGCATCTGACTTTTTTTTTTTTTTTTTCCTGCCTCTAAACGCCCCTCAATGTTAGCCTATGTGTCTATGCACACAGGTTTTTAGCAGCGTTTAGTGGCAGGAAAAAAAAACACTGCCAGTGCATCCAGGAGCAGCAGAGTTAGTAGCTTCAAGTGTTTTTTTCTGCCCCAACAGCTGTTAAAATGTTAGTGCTTGAGCATTAATTCATTTCAATGACCAGGATAAATTATTTATTCTGGCTAATGAAATTAACGCCCAAGAGCTTGACGCCTGTAAAAGCTAAAAAGCTTGTAAAAGTTATAAACACTTTTACAAGCGTCAGGCTTTTTTTCTGAAAAAACGCTGCTTGCTTCTAGGAGAATTAAATAAACATCCGTGTGCATGAGGCCTTAACCATTTCTTGCCTTTCCTGCTTCTCTGCACCTCTGATAGAAGCTCAAAAATTGGTGGTTAATCCTGAAACGTTGAGCAAAGGTGGAACACAATTGTCTATGGCCCCAGTTCAGAGAGCGTGCCATCAGATCCCTTGTTCCACGCCCTTTGTCCTTTCAAGCAGATTGGCCTGTTTGTGTCATCATAGCAAGCAAACAGCATCTCTGGTTGCTGGGATGTAGGTGACCAGATCACATGGTGTCAATGGTTGCTGTGGCACAGCTGGCTGTGCCTGAACTGGTTGTTTTGGTGCAGGTGACTAAGCTTCCCACACATCTAAAAGCATGACACTGTGCAGTTCAACCTCCTGCCTCCTAGCTTTTAAATATGCTGCACTGCCTGGCCGCCTGCGTCCCAGCAACCATTGACACTATGTGCCTCCTAGCAACCAAAAATGATGTGCGGTCAAGTTTCCTGCATCCTAGCAACCAGTGAGACTATGTAGACCAGCCAAATGCACCCTAACACCCAATGAAGCTGGATCACCAGGCAGTGGATCCAGCTGAGCAGATCATTACTTAAAAGACAAAAAAAAAAAAAAAGAGAGTGGACAGAGGAACAGTCACACCACTCCCCCTGCATACCCAACGATGGTACTTGTCTCCGGGAAGTGTCTGTTGCCCAAGAAAAGCATGGTCAACCGCTGCTAAATTATATATTTGGGGGGACGGGTGTCAACCACATATCTCAGTAAAACCACCACTTATACTCCTTTCACACTGGGGTCGTTTTCAGGTGCTTTAGCGCTGGAAATAGCCTCTGCTAAGCGCCTACCATTCATTTAAGTGTCACTTTTCACACTTGGGCGGTGCACTTGCGTTGCAGAAAAAGTCTTGCAAGCAGCATCTTTGGGGCGGGTTGGAAGTGCTGTATTTAGTGCTCCCAAAACGCCCCGGCCCATTGGAATGAATGGGCAGCGCTTCCGAAGCGCCTGAAAAGCACTTCGGAAGAGCCGCAACACGGGTGTTTAACCCCTTCTTTGGGGTTAAAAGTGCCCTACTAGTGGCCGAAAAGTGGCGCTTTACTGCAAACGGGGCCCTAGTGTGAAAGGGGTCTTAGAAAGAATGGACAAAGTGCTCTTCCAACTGTCTCCTGTGGGACAGGATTTAACATGATAGCACAGTGTATTTTGAGCTCCAAGTCTCTAAGTACCTGGCTCACCCCCCCCCCCCCCTCCCCTCTATAAAACTTTCCTTACAGACCATTTATTTAAAGAGATTGTTTTTATAGGAAAAAACTGAGACTTTACAAACATGTTATACTTACCTGCTCTGTTACAGTGGATTTGCACAGAGCAGCCCAGATCCCCCTCTTCTTGGGTTCCTCTTCTGTGCTCCTGGACCCTCCCTCCTGTTGACTGCCCCCACAGCAAGCAGCTTGCTATGAGGGCACCCGAGTCAAGTCACAGCTCCCTGTGTACATTCGGACATGAAGCCACTCCCCCCGTTTTCTCTGATTGCCTAGCTGACTTTGACAGCAGTGGCAGCCAATGGCGCCAATCATGAGGGGGCTGCACCACACACAAGTCTTTTTATCTTAATGTATAGAATGCATTAAGATAAAAAAAACCTTCTGCCTTTACAACCACTTTAGGCTGGCCATACACAGATCGCAATTCGCTGGTGCAGCAGGAACCGGCTGAATTTTGATCCGTTTATAGCTATTGTGGTTGAACAGAAGTCAATCTACTGACTGACTTCTGTTCAACCACGCTGTAGGATTTTAGCTGCTCAATCAGTGCTGCAGGCCATGGCCTTCAGAGCTGATCAGTGTATTCTGACAGCAAGGAAGTATCCCCACTGTCAGACTACAAAGACAGCAGGAAGGATTCCTCCATCTTTCTCCAATTTGTGGATGGAGCATGAAAAAAAAGCCGACTCATCTATGACCAGCTTAACACTAGCCGATTATCGAGTCCACCTAATTAAATTCCTGACAGAGGAAGTCCTTTAAGTGTAGGAAAAATCTCTCCCTTCAAATTACAGACTGTACCTGAAATGCAAGCGTTTTTGAAAACCTCTTTAAACTCGAGCACGACTAAAACCGTGGGTATGGGAAGGAGGAGGAGGAACGGAAACAGTTAAGGCATTTGACTATGTGGGGGAGTTAAAAAGGAAAGTTTAGGAGTCTAGGGTTCTGTGCTCCTTCTACTGCAGACTTGGAATTTGACGGCTATATAAATTGAGACTCGGTCATAAAACCTTGACAGAAGAGTTCAGGAAAGGGTTAGGTTTGGTTTGTCTAGCAATAAAGCAGAGCCACGTTGCAATTTTTGTATTGAGACAAGCACTTAGTGTGGGCATAGTATATATTGCTGTACAAGTTCACCTATGACTAGCTGTTTATGTGCTGAAGAGCGTCTCCATATGGTCTACTGTACACTGCTCTACAGATCAAAGTACAACTGAAGGCTCTCCTATGAAAGACTAAATAAGTACCACATTCAGTTACTATGTGATACACAAGCCTCATAAAAGTAAACAAACTTTTTACTTTCCCTGATTAAGCCAAATCCTCCATCATTTGTATCTCATACGCCCCCCTCCGAGACACTGCAGCTCAAGTGGGAGGGTTTCAGCAACAATGACAGAGCTGTCAATCCAGGAGGCCATGGCCAGGACTACGTGTGACCATCGGCTGATTGGCATACTACAGACTTGTGAATCGGCATTAAAAATTTGATACTTGTGCCCCCTTCAAAAAAATTTTACATCTAAAATGTAGGGGCTCATTTAGACTTGTGGTATGGGGGGGGGGGGGCAGTAAAAACAGGTGTTTGAGTGGTTTTATCACCCCCCAACCACCTTCTTAATCTGCAAAAGGTTAAGGGGGGGGGGGGGGGGGGGGGTTATACACATGCTGTGGCTGCAATGCTTTGCTACGTGACACGGCAAGAAAAATTTACGTTGTCACATTTGGCAGGTAGTAAAGCCACTGAACTCAACCTAATAGGGCTACACTGCAACCACAAGCCCAACACTAGGCTCACAGTTGCAGTACAGGATTGCCATTGTTAAAAAAATAAACAAAAAACCCACAAAAGGAATTCAGAAGGCAGGTATATCACCCCCTGAATGCCTGTCAGCTGCACCTGTACTGCCCTCTGAAAAGTAATCACTGTTCACTTTTCAGAGAGAAAACACAAGTAAACTAAGCCTAGTGCAAGTAGGCACAGCTTACACAAGGGTGGCAACTCTATTCTGAATTCAAAAGAAGTGCAACATTGTGGTCACCCATTACAGGAAACTGCATTAGGTTGACTTCACTGGCAGAATAAACCAGTATATGTGGGACCTTTCAAGGGGGCAAAAAGAAAACTGTAGATGTTCTTATAATTGCGGCAGCATTTTTATAAGGGCCAAGTAATGCAACTTTTTTTTTTTTTTTTTACGGGATAGAAGAATAGTTAAGTTAGAACTGTCAGGTTTTGAATACTGTTTCCCTGTTAAGATTTGCGCTCAGGAATTTTAAATGCGGACCGTAGCAAATAAAAGGAGATTTTCATTCTCTGACCATTATGTCTGACACCTGTCACCTGGAGAGACAGTAAAGATAATTCTCTCTTATGGAGAGACAGACAAAAATAAAATACTGACAAGAGGCCCTTGTCTCCTTCACGCTACTAGAAACTGTGTTTATTATTAACCGTATTGGAATTGGGAAAAAGAGGGGGGGGGGGGGCAAGAAAAAAAAAAAAAAAAAAAAAAAGGGGGGGGGGTGGGGATCCATACATCCTGTGGAACGCCACAATATTTCATTCTTACCAAATTGTCTCTACATTGGTTGCTCCTGTGCAGTCAATCCAAAAGACAACTCTATAGGTCCCAATTCGCACGTTAGCATTCTGCTCCACAACATTCAACATCCAAAATCCCATGTATTTCAATGACAGCTGTTCACATATGAGTGCGCCGGTGCCTGTAGCTCGACCCCTGATGCTTCAAAAGCTAGTTTTGAGGGAGAGATGGGCTTTTGGGCCCATACACTTGAATGAAACACCTGAAAACCCATGACTTGAGCATTTTCAGGCTTTAGTCTAATGCTTTCCATTAGCTAAACGAAAAACACCTAAAGCTTGAATATAATTCTTGCCATATGCTTCTAAAAAAATATGCCTATGTGAGTGTTATGCTTACTACAACCTTGTTTTGTTGCTTTTATGGTCACTTTCTTCCTGTGGATTACCTGGTTTTTGTTTTAGGCCTCATGCACACTGGACGTTTTTACAGCTGCCGTTTTTGGCTTCAGACGTTTTTTTCTACAGTCAATAAACTCTCCAGCATGTTATCCTATGTGTCCATGCACAAATAGGCTGTTATCAAGTGTTTTTGGCTGGGGCGTTTTTTGGCTGTAAAAAACAAAAAAAAACAAAAAAAAAAAACAAACAAAACTAGTGGGTTTTGAGAGGCATTTTTCAGCTGTATAAATGCTCAAACGTCAAAAAATGCCTAAAAACACTGATAAACGCTCAAAAAACGCGGCTCACCAGCGTTTAACATTTTTTGATCCATTGGGGGGAAAAAAAGAGCTAAAAAGAAGAAACGCTGACGTTTTTATAACGTCCAGTGTGCACAAGGCCTTATATTCATCTGTACAAACTAATGTATACTTTAAGTCTTGCTGTATACACTTTTGTGCATGTGCGAAATCTGTACCGCTTTTTTTTTTTACAACTCCAAAAATGTATTAGTTTAAAATAAGTTTCCCCCCAAAAAAATGTATTCTTTTGTGTTCTGGCTGAGAGCGCTGATCAAGAGCCCATCGACCATGCCCCTTTGACAGAAGACATGTTGGACTTGCTGTAGTACACACTGGCCGAATGTCGGACGCTTTCTATTGAACCGTCCGATGCCACCCGACATTCGGCCAGTGTTTACTAGGTTTAAAGCAAAGCTCCACCCAAAAAAAGGGGAAGCTCCGCTTATTTGCTTTCTCCCCCACCTCCTCTGGCACAATTCGAGAGGGGAGAGCGGGTACCTGTTTGAAAGGTACCCGTCCCCACTTCCGGGAGAACTCGCTGCGGCGAGGTCCCCTCCTCCTTTCACTGCCGCAGGGCTATTCAGAAAGCGCAGTGTGCTTCACACATGCACAGTAGGGAACCAGCTGGGAAGCCCCAAGGCTTCAATGCCAGATTCCTTTACAAGGAATGGCGACGGCAGCACCCAAGAGCCAATTAATAAAAAAAAAAAAAATCCTCTGAGGTGCCGACATTGCCGGATCCCTGGACAAGCATGTGTCCTAATATTAAAAAAAAGTCAACAGCTAAATTTTTGGGAGATTTCCCTTCACTTCCTGTCACACAGCCAAAACAGGAAAGCGAAAGGCAATCCCTGCTAAAAAAGCTAGGGAATCTCTTGTCACAAGGGTCACAAACTAGAATTCCCACTGGAAGATTCTGCCTCTAATTTTGTTCTGGTGACAACCAAAAATTTTAGATTTCCTTTTACTTTGGGTGAGAACAATAAACAGGACAACTAAAGAGGATGAATCTCTAAATCGAGCACAGACAGCAATAGAAACCTAACAGATGTCAGATACCCCCCAACCGCATGTGTAAAGTAGGCCTAATAAAAATGTAGATTTCTTCATCAGTCATTAGAATTTTAATCAGGGACTTAAACATAGTTTTAAAAAAACCTCTTTGTAATGGTTTACACAGGACAAAAACGGTTTCTAAATGTAGGATGTGTGTGCAGAGGTTGCTTCTCCTCCTCCTTTGGATGGAGTTCTGTCTGCCCTTGAGTTATGATGACAAAAGGTGAAAGAGTCAGGGAAAAGCCTAAACCACCACAAGCGAACTCTGGATGAACTTAGACTGAGGAGGGAGTCTGGGAGCTTGAAAATAACAGCTTTTAAATCTTCTGGCCCTGGAAATGTTAACCAGAGGGTACCTATATACACACACGAGAGAATGGCCACCACATCCAGCTGTTAAAGAACGATCATAAGGGGGAAGAACCGATCACCCGGCATGGATGCCCCAGCTGATGCTCATTGTTTCCCCCTCCAGACAAGCCGGCACCGCCGCGCTAACCAGTCTGCTCTGTAGGAACTAGAAGCATACAGGTTTATCCGGTGTAAACATTCATGTCTGTTTGTACAGTGGTCATCGATTGAATGGATGTTCAATGTCTGTAGGCACGTTCAGATTTTTCTTCGTTTTGCTGATAAAACAAAACAGCGCAGATATCAACAGGTTAACAGGACAGGCCCGCAATAAATATCCTAGTAGCAGGAAATGTCAAAAATAGGAGCATGAGGATGTGGTGTACCCCCTGCCAAGATCAAGGCCAAGGCATAGGTAACAAGACAATCGATCACCGATCTGATTGCTTAAACCTATCTTTTACTTGAAGACCATCATCTGACGTAAGAATCAATTTGAATAAATTCTAACTAAGCTTTTCGATCAGATCCGTCTGCCCTTTTACATAGGAACATTTATTGATCCACCTGCCTATGTAGTGCAATATGTTTTTTTTTTTCCCCCTCACCAAAACAATCTTTGTGTTGTATAGTCTTAAAGTGGTAGTAAAGCTGTGTCTATTTTTATCTACAGGTTAGCTTATAATAAAGCGGACGAGTTATCTCCTAAATGTGCACCGTTTAGGTAAAGATTACCCGTGTAGCCGCTGGCGACGGCCCTGAAGGAAGGGCTTACCGTGCCGTAAACAGTGATTCCCGCACGCATGCGGAGTGCGCGAACCCGGAAAGAAGACCGGGTGAAGATGGAATCCCCACCACCAGTGACAGGGTGCCGCTGGAGGGCTTCAGTTTAAAGTGGAGTTCCACCCACTTTTACAACTCTTCAGCATCCCTCACTAAAAATTGTGCGCTGTAAACAAATTGGATATTTTTTTTTTTTTTCTCAGCACCTACTGTACATCTGCTGTATTCATTTTTCACTTCCTCCTCCCTGGCCGCGGCCCATCGCATTATTTCCTGTTTGCAATGCCTTCTGGGAAGGGGTGGCAACTTCCTCTGACAAAACCTCTGGAAACCTGACCTGAACCCTATTACACTGCTTGTGCTGCACTGAGCATGTGCGAGATCTGCAAGGATGAGATGCAGGAAGAAATACAGTCTGGCTTCAGATGCCCACACTTAAGATGGCCACGACCTGCTGTAAGTTTATAAAATAACAAACTACTGCTATAAACTAACAAAACAGACCTTAGTTTACAGACTAACTTTACTAGAATACATTAAGCTTGTGTATTATAGGGGTATTTTTATTTAAAAAGTATAATTTTGGCCGGAACACCACTTTAAGGCAAGTCTCTCAGATTGTGCTAGTATGGGATGCATTTTAGCACATTATGACATTGCCTTGCAGGGTGACATTTTTTTTTTTTCCTTCACAAAGTTCACTACCGCTTTACCATTATAAATATGGTCAGCATAACAATTACCATTTTCTTTTCTCTATGAAAAAATTGCGACAGTGCACGTCCCTCCATTTGTCTTTTCTATCACGCAGGAAGCCAGTTCTGCTGTCCACACCTACGGCAGGTATATCTGACAATCACAGATCAGAGGTATGCTGGTAAAGCGGGCCTTCGCTTCCCAGGGGCAGTTTTTCAAAATTCTCACACACACACTAAAGTCTTTATTTTTTTCTAGAACATTACTTCAAACCCCCAAATGTTATACATTTTCTGAAAGCAGAAGCCTTGGGGGGAAAAAAATTGTGACTGTTGCAATTTGTTACATTGCACGGTATTTGGGCATTTATCAAAGCATATTTAGGGACAAAATGCACTACAATAAAAAAAAAAAAATAATAATAAATCACTGCACACAAACACAATAGAATACTTCATTTTTTGGCAAAATGTAAGGCCTCATGCACATGTAGCTAAAAAAAAAAAAAAAAAACACTTATACATGCACTCTGCATTTTTAGGGTTTTTTCTGCCTGTAAAAGCATGTTTATGTTAGTCTATGTGGCTATGCACACATAGGCTTTAGGCTGGGTTCACACTGGTGCGACACGACAGCCGTCCTACTTTGGATCCGACTTTTCCCTGCGACATGAAGCCGGCATATGTCCGACTTTCAATGAACGGGGATCCGACTTGGATCCCCGCCAATGCCCGGCACTGTGTTTGGTATGAATCTTTTAGGGGGAACTCCGCGCCAAATTTTAAATAAAAAACCGGCATGGGTTCCCCCTCCAAGAGCATACCAGGCCCTTGGGTCTGGTATGGACCTTGAGGGGAACCCCCTACGCCGAAAAAGCGGCGTGGGGGTCCCCCCCAATCCATACCAGACCCTTATCCGAGCACACAGCCCGGCCGGACAGGAATGGGGGTGGGGACGAGCGAGCGCCCCCCCCTCCTGAACCGTACCAGGTCGCATGCCCTCAACATGGAGGGGGTTGGTGCCTTGGGGGAGGGGGCGCACTGCGGCCCCCCCACCCGAAAGCACCTTGTCCCCATGTTGATGAGGACAAGGGCCTCTTCCCGACAACCCTGGCCGTTGGTTGTCGGGGTCTGCGGGCGGGGGGCTTATCGGAATCCGGGAGCCCCCTTTAATAAGGGGGCCCCCAGATCCCGGCCCCCCACCCTATGTCAATGAGTATGGGGTACATCGTACCCCTACCCATTCACCTAGAGAAAGTGTCAATTAAAAAAAAAAACACTACACAGATTTTTAAAGTAATTTATTAGACAGCTCCGGGGGTCCTCTTCCGACTTCGGGGGTCTCTCCGGTTCTTCTCCACGCTCTCCGGATCTTCTGCCGGGCTCCTCCGCTCTCTTCTGCTCTTTTGCCGCTCTTTTGCTATAGCGGAGGAGCCAGGTCTTCAGTCTTCAGTCTTCTGCCTTCTGCCCTCTTCTCTTCTTCTGATGTTGACACGACGCTCTCTCCGGCTGGAATGCTCTCTGTGCGCTCTGCTATGGCTTATATAGGCGGTGACCCCGCCCCCTTATGCCGTCACAGTCCCTGGGCATGCTGGGACTGACGTTTAGGGGGCGTGGTCATCACCCGAGGACCACGCCCCCTTATGCCGTCACAATCCCAGCATGCCCAGGGATTGTGACGGCATAAGGGGGCGGAGTCACCGGATTCCGATAAGCCCCCCCCCCCGCAGACCCCGACAACCAACGGCCAGGGTTGTCGGGAAGAGGCCCTTGTCCTCATCAACATGGGGACAAGGTGCTTTCGGGTGGGGGGGGGGCCGCAGTGCGCCCCCTCCCCCAAGGCACCAACCCCCTCCATGTTGAGGGCATGCGACCTGGTACGGTTCAGGAGGGGGGGGGGGCGCTCGCTCGTCCCCACCCCCATTCCTGTCCGGCCGGGCTGTGTGCTCGGATAAGGGTCTGGTATGGATTGGGGGGGACCCCCACGCCGTTTTTTCGGCGTAGGGGGTTCCCCTCAAGGTCCATACCAGACCCAAGGGCCTGGTATGCTCTTGGAGGGGGAACCCATGCCGGTTTTTTATTTAAAATTTGGTGCGGAGTTCCCCCTCAAGATCATCAGAGCACAAGTCGCGTGCCGAAGTCGGATCATGCGAGACGGCGATCCGACTTTGATCCGAATTCAATGATAGTCAATAGGCTGAAGTAGGATCAAAGTCGGACCAAAGTAGTACAGGGAGCATTTCTAAAGTCGGAACGACTTGTGTCGGACCAGTTAGGACGGCTCCCATAGGGAAACATTGGATTTCACACGTCATGCGACATGAGCTCCCAATGTCGGAGCGTTTGTCGGACCAGTGTGAACCCAGCCAAACAGAAGTATTTGAGGAGTGCGAGAGAAAAAAAAAAAACAAACACACACACACACACACAGGAACTTATAAGGAGAAAATGTGCATATGAGCGTAAAAACATTAAATAAATGAATATTCTGGCCAACAGAATGCATTTACACTCAAATGCTATACGTGCACAAACGTGGGTGCAATATGCGACTTAGCATTTTTTCTGTCATCGGTTCTTGCATTCATGGGGCTTTTTCAAATGCCCCACATGGATGAGGCCTAAAAAGATGTGTTTTCTTAGAGTAAACAGACATCACACATATCAAGACTGAAAATTCTGGTACCTAAAATTTTCATAGGTGATGCTTTAAAAACTTTTGAAAAGTTATCAGTTTAGTGTTGACCATGAATTATGGCCCTAGAGTTCTTGCTTTCGGTGCAATGATCACAGCGACAAGTCACATGTGGCATAATTTGCTTACATACATGCGCATTTACGTGCATACCCCTGGGATAGCCTCTTGCAACTGTAATAGTGATCGAGCAGCTGTAGAGCCACCTGGATTACTTTTACTAAATGGTCATTCCCTGGCTGAAAAAAATTGACACCAAGCTCCAAGCTTGCTTTAACCACCTCAAATCCAAGTAGTTTTAAAAATGTGCATTTTCACTGCATTCCTCCCCCCTCAACAGGGTAAAGGGGAAGACTATTTTTTTAATGGGGGGAGAGGTATTTTTCTGATCGAGCCTGCCTCCCTATCCCATTTCGCTGAAGGCATTAGCTTCCATTTACTGCGGCTGAAAAAGCATGCATCAATCATGTGCCAGTGGCAGATCACAGCAAAACGAATAAACAAAAACACATGGAGGACATGGGGGGGGGGGGGGAGAGAAGTTCCTCTTTAAAGTTCCCATTACTATCAGATTTGTGTCCTGACTGCTTAACCATCTAATGCCAACGGGCCTCCAACAGTCCTGTATAGCCATATGATATCAAAATGGTTGGAAATGAATGCTGGAACTTCTCTGGGGGTAAGCTTGCTCCAGGGTAGTCTGCATGTTCCTCCCCTTTGGGTGTCTTACTAGAAACACTTGTTCGCCCCAAGCATTCCTTTTTGGTGCACAAGCTTTGTATGTGGGATGGTCGGATTGTCCATTCATGTCTCACGGTTCTCCGGTGTCTATTGGTCAGTGTGAACAGAGAAGGTGCAATCAACTGGCAAATCAGATTTTTTTTCCTCTGTTCCAGCAGCCTCACTTGGCTTTAAACAGCATTTTCCCTATATTTATATAGTGTCAGTATATAGCACAGCACTTGTTTAAGTGTTATCCACGACAGTTCCTGCCCCCCAAGAGCTTCTAATCTGCCATCCTGATCATGGTAGAGATGAGCCATGTTCAACTGCTGCAGCCACCTCGACCATTTACTAACCCTTCATATATTGGACCCAAGATATTATTGAGCTTATTGGAACTACAAGCAAGCCTGTTAGAGAAAACGCCAGTAAAGCCCTTTGTTTAGCCCTTGGACCCTCTTGCATGCCGTGGGCCGAACATGACACATTCTGCCGTAATGCAATTTTTAATGTACAACTCATGCGATTTACTCCTCTTCAGCAAATTTAACATATTGCTAAGTTCTGCAGTGCAGATTTACATTTATATTAAAGAATACATTTGAGAGTATTATGCACACAATGTCATTATGGTTTTACGTGCCCGACATAAAGGGGTTAACAGCACTGGAGGCAAAGCAAGAGCCTGGAATGCAGAGGAACAGGTAACATTTCCTGCAAGCTGCCTGTCAGACTAATTCATGCCCGAATTGAATGGACTGATGGCCCTACCACTAGCAGGCACGGCTTGTGCAGGAGACAGAATGGAGAGAAAGAAAGAAGGATAGCCGGGAGTGCAGTGTGGGAGTAGAAGCTAAATGACAGCAAACCAGAGAAAAATGTCCAAAATAGAGGAGGAGAACTACACTTTTTTTTATTTTGTAATAGTAGGCAAAGAACTGTAAGAGCGCCAACGAGCAGGCTCCTCTGTTTTCTCTTGAATTGTATTGTAACTGTACTGTCTTCTCTCATGTTGTAAAGAGTTGTATATACATCTTGTATAATAACTGCTATGTATCATCAGGTAGCTAATTCTGTAAGGCTAAAGTAAACCTTGGGGAGGTGACCTTAGTGGACAGTAAGCAGTGAAGGATAGGTGGATCGAAATTTGGCTAGTTCAGGAGGGACTGGAGGAATTTCGATCAGTGTTACGATCAATCATCATTACGATCAATCATTCACCATAGATGGACAAATCTCTCCTGCTGGCTATAGTATTACAACGGCAGTTATCATAATACCAGAACAAGCCATATCCGACATTTCACCTTCCGAGGCTCCTTCAACAAGAAGTCCATCGAGGCACCCCCAACATTGGTGGATAGGTCTATTTTTCACACTTCTTGATTGCACTTTACAATTATGCACCCTAAAGCTGAACCTCAATAAATTGCATTTTTGAGGTTTACCCATGGCGTGCTGGCTTTCCATGTAAACATCACCACTGGCCCTTCACCCACCAAAGGGCAAGAAAGGTATGAGACAGTGGTTGGACTGGACCGATTTTGGTTGGATTATGCTACCAGGCCCATTAACATCTGAAGTTTGCCATGTAAAGCAAGCTTACAGAAGAAGTTTGAACTGCCTGCATGATTGTTTCTGGTTAGCGAAGCTCAAAGGGCCAGCATGACAGCCAGGCAACTAGCAATGTCAAAGGAAAAGGCAACAATGGTAGGCACAGCGTTTCTCTCAGGAGGTTTCCATTTACATTTCATGGATTTGATTTTTATGCTAAAATATGATTAGCGGTTACGGTTGGCGCGTTTTCTGTGCTCTTTGAACCCCTTTACAACTTCAACTATAGAGTTCAAAATGTAGGTATCAGGTAGTGGAAAATGCTGGAGGCTGTGAGTTTAACAGATTGAATATTGAAAGTGCAGCAAGGAAGGTGCACTAAGCAGAGCACATAAGAAGGTAAACACAGTAAGTAATGTTTGCCGTAAACAGTTACAATACATTAAGGACTTGTTAACAAAGGCCACGTTGTCATGCAGTTTGCTGCAATACAAACAGTCTTTGGAAATATACTACTGTTTCTAATTGGATCCCTTACTACTGGACTGCAACATAGAACATTTAGAACAGGGGACTCCAAGCTGTCGGAGGGTGGGAGCGTGGCCAGTGGGAGTAGAAAATGTTTGGACATCTATGGTGTCAGAGAAATAGTGCCCCAAGGGCTGGATAAAAAGGCAAGCAAAAGCCACATCTGGCCCCTGGGCCACAGTTTGGTAATCACCCATTTAAAAGAAGGAAACACACACATACACACACACACACACACACACACTTTGGAAATCCTTAGATTCCCCCCATCTAAGCTCTACAGCATGGATGTTCACAGGAATCAGCCAAAATTTGAGTCATATGCAGCAAGCTTTACTAAGCTTTCACTTAGGGGACCCTCCCCCATGCACAGTTGGGAATGGGTTCCTTAGCGATTATATGTGCAATGGCAGTCTGACAGCTACCGCAGCTAATCATGGCCACTCATGGAGCAATTACCTGCAAATGTTTGGCCCTGGACACAGTCAGAATCCAGGGAATCAACCCAGGAGCGATTACATGCGAGTGGCCACGATCAGCTGCAGAAGCCGTCAGCCTCCCACGACTTTCAAAAGGCACTGCTGCCAGCAGCCAACAGACCAAACCCCTGCTGGGTCTTCCACATGTAAATTGCCAACGGCCCCATTTACAAGTGTGAACAGGGCCTAAATCTCACACAAGAGATGTAATGTCTTTTTAAATATGTATATTTCTCATTAAAGAATACCTGGTGAAAATGTTCAGGAATTTCCTAATATCCTCCACTGCGTCGTCACTCTGACAAATGCACTGATGACAAACAGCTATGTCAATATACATTAAACAGGCATTGTCCACATTGGTCACCATAGGTATACTGATGAAGAGGAACGATGTCTAGGCCCCACAGAGTGTTATAAACTGCCTCAGCAAATACAATAAAGACTCTAAGGGAACAAAAAGGATTGACTTTTGGTGCTATATAAATCCTGTACAATAATAATGGACAAAGCCAGTCACACAAACCATGGAGCTCAACAGTTCTCTCCAATATGTGGACTAGCCACCCATCCAGTCACTTTAAAAAGGCATTATACACCTTTAAATATCTTCATTGTTTAATCTAGGCATTAGTGTAGTTAGGTTTCCTGTGTTGTTGGTTTGCCATCATTGGCTCGCATGTTGTGGCTGCATTTTTTCATGGCTCTTCGATTTCCCCATGTCCATATATTATTTCACCTAGCTTGTCTCTAGTCGCTAAAGGGAGAAGCAACTTCATGTTCTTGGTCACAGAACGTCCAATATGCACCTCACCATTTCCTCTGTGCTGCATTACAAATGCGGGAGTCCTAATGTGATGAAAGCCCACAATTGGGTCTCTCTGTAACTGCTCTGCCTGTCTGAGTCTGTATTAGATCTAATTACTGTTTGGCTCTCACCTGCAGAACACTGGACTGAGAAACTATGAGATATGTTGTTTCTTGACAGGAAATGTGAGTACTTAAGACAGGGGTCATGCATCAACCCGTGCAGTTCCATGTAGCATGTTTGAACACAAACAGAAACAGCTAACACAGGAATGAAGATTTATTCCACTACAGGCTATGCGTACAGGGCAACAAATGACACCATGAAACTACATGATCAATGCTCATCCTATGCAGGTGAAAAACAAGGTGCAGGTAGACTGGTTTACAATGCCTTCAAGTTGCTTCTTTTTCTCTCACCAAGAATAAATCATAGCACGTGAAATGGGCCACCACATACTCTTTTGCCATCTTGATTTCAGAAATAGAAACGGAATATAAAACAAAAACCTAAAAATTACTACATTTATTAAGGTTTCTCAATTTTCCATTTTACTAGCAGTAGACTGTAGTGCAGGAGTGCTTGAAGTGGAGGCCAGTAAGCCTCAAAAGCTTGCACTACAATGTCTAGATCTTCCATTAAGAAACCATGCCTTCTAAAAGATCGAATTTCAAAGAATGATTAAATTATAATACACAAACACACGCACTAAAGCCGTAACAAAATGAGCCCAACCCAACTGCACAACCACTTCTTTTTAAAGGCGTTCCTAAAAAACAACAATCAAGCACTAGCATGTCTTGATTTTTCGCAGTTTCCAAAAAATTTTGAAAATGCTGCAGAACAGATTTAAATGTGCGGATACAATTAGTTCTGGTCACATCGAAAGTGTAATTATAGCGGTTTCCAAAGCCTGTCTATCAACAGAGGGTTACGCTTATAAATTTGGCAATCCATCAATGAAATACCATATACAGAAAAATGCATCCATCAAGTAGTATATCACATGTTTTAAACTGTAGATTATCCAGAGCACTGAGCAGTCAATTATACAGCCAGTCCACCGGCCATGTCCTTACCTGTCTTCTCTTTAATTTCACAAAGCACATTGAAGAGCGCCGGCTTCATTCTGTGGCAGTTAAGGGCATGTTTCCTAGAAATGGTATAAAAGAAAGGAAAAAAAAAAATCAGTCTGGATACACACACAACCACACAAATAAAAATACAAAATTGGAGCAAGTACTGTAAGAATCTCTTTGAAAAAACAGGTTGCTTTATATCCTTTTAAACCAGCTTTTCAACTTTTGTTATCCAAGGAGACCCCTAGTCCATTGGTGGTCATTCGGAAAATGACCCTACATTGGTGGTTGTCAGTAGGAAGAATACCCCCCCTTACAGTGGTGGTCAGAATGCCACCTTTAATGGCCATGCCATTGGCTCTGTCAAGTGGCGTTGGGCCTAGAACTATGCAGGCACCATTACATGGGAGATCAATAACTCACAGCTCAAGGAACCCCTAGACACCTAAGGAGGAACCCTAGGCTTCCACAAAACCCTGGTTGGAGTATGGCTACTATTAATCTTTGTCACATTGTACATTTAGTTAAATTGCCAAGAAACCAAGAGCAGGCACCTTTAAGCGTCCCAGTTCCAGTTAAGGCCAATCAACTTATAAAAGAGCGTCCCCTCCCCATCTTGGACAGCTCCATAAGGAAAAAAACACCACACCTGGATTTGCGCTACCCGGCATTTCCCAGAGTACCACTGGAAGGTTACAGGCGTCACCATCGCCTAGGAAGCAAGTATAAGGCTAGCATGTTTCAGAATTTTGAGACAGAAGATGGCATACAAAGCCATCCACAGCTCTGCCTCAAAGCTACATCACCAAATTTGATATTGATTTTGGTACCCAAACCTTTTGAAACTTTAAAAAGGAACATATATTGGTATCACTCCACCCCCCCCCCCCCCCCCCCCAGACACAAAAGTACAATACGATACCTATAAAAAATAAAACACCAAATGAGCTGTTTAATATCAATACAAACTGGGATGATGATCACCCCTGATGACGTTACATATAACGAAACGATTGTAGGGACAAAGCACACACACACTGCTGCAAAGATGCTTTTTAGAATTTTTTTGAATTCATGACTGTTTGAAGGATAGCACTGGCTATAGTGAAGAGCTTTACAGCCAACAGCATTTTTTGCTTTATATGCAAGTACACGGATTTTAAAGGGGTTGTAAAAAGGTAAAAAGTTTTTTCACCTTAATGCATAGAAAAAAAACATCCGACAATACCGCCCCCCGATTTACTTATCTGACCCCTCGAAAGTCCTGCGCTCGCCTCAGACATCCTCTTCGCCGCCCAGCCTGGCCGTTGATTGGCTAGAGTGGATGGATTGAAAGCAGCGCAGCCATTGGCTCGCGCTGCTGTCAATCACATCCAATGACGCCGCGCGCCGGGGGGGGGCGGGGCCGAGTGATACAGTGAGCGGCTATGGCCGCCGGCTGTATCACGGGAGCGCCCCCGCAAGCACTCAACACCATGCGAGGGAGCTCGGGGGGGAGCCGAGACAGCAGCCGAGGGACCCCAGAAGACCAGGTTCGGGGCCACTCTGTGCAAAACAAGTTGCACAGTGGAGGCAAGTATAACATGTTATTTAAAAAAATAAATAAATACATATATACATACATATATTATATATATATATATATATATATATATATATATATATATATATATATATATATATATATATATATATATATATATATATAGATCTTTAGCTATCCTTTAAAATAAAACAGTGGAGACCATATTACACTATGAGGAGTCTCCCTGTTTTTTTTACCCATTTTACCTCTGAGGATTCATCCATCCCATCTGAGACGGTGAGCTGGATCTTCTTGTCACAATAAGGGGGAACATTTCTGGATTTCCATCTGAGGATCAGAGATCCCAATAAGCGCTGAATGATCTTCCTGAGTAAGGGAAGATGGTTGGTGATCTGGTAAGCCGCCCCCCCCCATCTGATTTATGGTAAAGGTGTCACAACGGTGAATGTCTGAGCAGTGCACCGTCAGGATCGATCTATCCAGTGTGGGACACTGGCATGCATGAACTGTTTGCACAGGAGCACTTTAGTGATCAATTTATGAACTTTGCACTTTATGAATATAATTTTCACTTTTGCATAAGGACATTTTTGGATTGAATAATATTTTGATTGGATTTTCTGTTCACTTCAAAGGTTTTGCACTATGTCATATATTTTATTTAGCGCTGCACTTTTAGGACATAAAATACAAACTGGGATGATAAAGAGGTAAACATTCTATGTGAAAATATACAGGTCGTTTAGATCAGGGGTAGGCAACCTCGGCACTGCAGCTGTGGTGAAACTACAAATCCCATCATGCCTCTGCCTCTAGGAGTCATGGCTGTGATTGTCAGAGTCTTGCAATGTCTCATGGGACTTGTAGCTTCACCACAGCTGGAGGGCCGAGGTTGCCTATCCCTGGTTTAGATCATCTGACTTTTAATGGTAGCTTTGGATGCACAGATCATGATACAGCATATTCATACCTCAGATCTATTAGTCTGTTAGAACCAGTCTTGCTATCATAGTTTCTGGTATCAATGTGCCCACTGTTGTCAGAAAACCTGCCAGGATGCCTCGATTTTAATTATGTCAGTAACCAAACGACTACGAATGACAAATGGGTTTATGAATCTGAAAATGAACTTTGCTTTTGCGGTAAATGTTTATCTTTGGGCACTCCAGACAATGACAAAGACAGCGGGCAGGAGTAACTGAACTAGCATCACAATAGCATCTTGCATTTAGAATGATGATGTCAAAAGGCTGTCCTACAATAAAATTCAATGGAATATACTGGTAATTATGGCAATGTCCACAAGTTTTCAACAATGTTGAGACCCTGGCTGCCCATCCATGCATCAGTTTTTTTTTTGTTAGTTTAAATTAAAAAAAATAAATAAATAAAATGAACCAATCCCCCCATACACACACACACACACACACACACACACTTGGTGTAGATGCAGGAATCCTCCTGCCTGCTGTGTCATTGTATTCTGACAGCGGGGAGATTCCCCAACAGTCAGAATACACGGATCAGCTCTGCAGCCTATTGGCTGCAATGCTGATCAAACTGAAATTTCTCCAGCAGTCCTGTTTGTGAGACGTTAATCGATAGCCTGAATTCCCATAAACAGTGACAGGCATACATGGATCTAAATGAATGATATATCTAGCTTCATCCGACGCATTTCCAAGTAAAAGGCACCCTCTGGGATAGGAGACTCCTATTTCAGAGGACGGCTATTACAAGAAACGCGTTGCACGGAGCTAGATCTGTGACATCATTGTTCACGGGCATGCCGGCTGGATCTACAGTTGTGCAGACCGGATTGTTTTCAATTGTTTGCTTCCTTTCTAAATGCAAGTACAATATCGCTAAAATAAATCACGTTTTATAAAATACTGTAATATGAGGCTTCTTCATTCTTGTTTTTAACTAATGCCTATATTGGAGTGAGTTTGGTGGCTTGAAATTTTAGCTGCATATCCTTGCTGTAGGGACACGATTGCTGTATCCTGCTGACAGGTCAAATATAATTGGAAATCTGATGGTGGGAACATCATTCCTCGTTTGGATCAAAAGCCCTTGTGATTTCTTAATATTGAGATTATTCCTGTTCGGCAAGAGGCTCGGCTTTCTGAACCCGCACTTTCAACACTGGAGCACGTGTTTATTTTAAGTTTGGAGCACTTTGAAGCACTCGATAACTTTATGCCGATTTTAACTTTTCACATATTTTATAAAAAACTTTAATAATATAGTTTATTCACGGTTTTAAAAATTTGTATTGGATTTGTCACTCTATGTTTTGCCGATATTTAAAATGTATAGAGAGACAGCGCACCTTTTTTCTTAATATGGATAGAAATTCGCCTGGTTCCTGCTGAACTGGCTTCAAGCTGAAGATGGATCAAAATTCATTCGGTTCAGCAGAGACTGTCCGAATTTCGATCCATTTGTGGCTGTGTCAATTGTTAGAATTTTGTTTGAAAATCTACAAGTGTATGGTCAGCTTAAAAGCTGAACCTCAGGCCCACAGCAAAACAGGTAGTTAACGTGGATTTCCACTCCAAAAATGGTTTTAGCATTTTTCAGCTCAATTAAAAACGATTAATAACATATGGGAAAAAAAAAAAAAATTACTCACCTCTTAATGCCTGTTGCTAGGGGGTCCCTCGTAATCTGCCTCCTTCCTCACCTCGGCTCCTTACGTCACTTGCCTCAGCGCCGGAAGGAAGATCACTTCTCCCCCTGCCCTCTAGACAATCATCTGGGACGCGTCACAGGTCCCAGATTGTGCAGTCAGTCACGGCGAGAGGCTCGCGCATGCGCAGTGGGTGCCCGGCTGTGAAGCTACAGCCGGGCACCCACAGTGACCATGCCGGCACCGCAGAGAGGAGGGGGAGACAAGCGGGACTTCGTTCCCCCGTATCGCTGGACCCGGGGACAGGCAATGTCCGATTATTAAGTCAGCAGCTGTAGTATTTGTAGCTGCTGACTTTTATTTTTTTTTTTTTTTAAGCGGAACTCTGCTTTAACGTGGACCTTCCATGCCAAACAGAAGGCCCGCTCTTTTTTTACCCCCAAGCCCTCTGCCCCCCAATACAAATGGCATTAAGGAGCCATTTGTAACCAAAATGCTTGCCCAAAGAGAATTTTTTTTTTTTTAATTTAAAAGGATTTGATGGTTCCTGAAGGCATTGGTGCTGGCAAAAGTTCTGAAATGATTTATCTTTGTCTAATTTTTCACATCACAAAAACCTGCCATTTTAACAGGGGTGTAAAATAGTTTTTTTTAAAAGAGTGTCAAAATAAAAATGAATAAGAAGAAAAAACAAATCGCCGTGATCGTTACAGCGAGAGCAATAATTCTAGCTCTAGACCTCCTCTGTAACTCAAATACGCCTACGAAGATTTTTATAGGTAAAAGGTTGTCGCCATTCCACGAGCGGGCACAATTTTGAAGCATGACATGTTGGGTATCAATTTACTCGGCGTAACATTATCATTCACAATATTAAAAAAAAAATAAAAAAGCAAAGTTGGCTCAATTTTTTTTAATTCAAAAAGTGCATTTTTTCCCCCAAAAAAAAAAAAATGCACCTGTAAGACTGCTGCACAAATATGGTGTGACAAAGTATTGCAACGACTGCCATTTTATTCTCTAGGGTGAAAAAAAAAAACAAACAAACACACCATATACATACACATACATACACAGTTGTGCTCATAAGTTTACATACCCTGGCAGAATTTATGATTTCTTGACCATTTTTCAGAGAATATGAATGATAACACACACACACACACACACACACACACACTTTTTTCACTCATGGTTAGTGTTTGGCTGAAGCCATTTATTATCAATCAACTGGCAGCAGAAACTACCCAAATGGCCCTGATCAAAAGTCTACATACCCTGGTGATTTTGGCCTGATAACATGTACACAAGTTGACACAAAAGGGGTTTGAATGGGTATTAAAAGATAACCATCCTCACCTGTCATCTGTTTGCTTGTAATAAGTGTGTGTGTGTGTGTGTGTGTGTGTGTGTGTGTGTGTATGTATGTATAAAAAGGTCAATGAGTTTCTGGACTCCTGACAGACCCTTGCATCTTTCATCCAGTGTTGCACAGACGTTTCTGGATTCGGAGTCATGGGGAAAGTAAAAGAATTGTCAAAGGATCTGCGGGAAAAAGGTAGTTGAACTGTATAAAAAACAGGAAAGGGATATAAAAAGATATCCAAGGAATTGAGAATGGCAATCAGCAGTGTTCAAACTCTAATCAAGAAGTGGAAAATGAGGGGTTCTGTTAAAACCAAACCACAGTCAGGTAGACAAACTAAAATTTCAGCCACAACTGCCAGGAAAATTGTTCGGGATGCAAAGAAAAAACTACAAAATAACTTCCAAGTGAAATACAGGACTCTCTGAAAACATGTGGTTTGGCTGTTTCAAGATGCACAATAAGAAGGCACTTGAAGAAAGATGGGCTGCATGGTCGAGTCGCCAGAAGAAAGCCATTACTATGCAAATGCCACAAAGTATCCCACTTACAATACGCCAAACAGCACAGAGGCAAGCCTCAAACCTTCTGGCACAAAGTAATTTGGAGTGATGAGACCAAAATTTAGCTTTTTGGTCACAACCATAAACGCTACATTTGGAGAGGAGTCAACAAGGCCCATAATGAAAGGTACATCATTCCTACTGTGAAACACGGAGGTGGATCGCTGATGTTTTGGGGATGTGTGAGCTACAAAAGGCACAGGAAATTTGGTCAAAATTGATGGCAAGATAAATGCAGTATGTTATCAAAAAATACTGGAGGAACATTTGCATTCATTGGCCAGGAAGCTGCGCATGGGGCGTACTTGGACATTCCAACATGACAATTATCCAAAACACAAGGCCAAGTCGACCTGTCATTGGCTACAGCAGAATAAAGTGAAGGTTCTGGAGTGGCCATCTCAGTCTCCTGACCTCAATATCATTGAGCCACTCTGGCGAGATCTTAAACGTGCAGTTCATGCAAGACAGCCCAAGAATTTACAGGAACTGGAGGCTTTTTGCCAAGAGGAATGGGCAGCTTTACCATCTGAGAAGATAAAGAGCCTCATCCACAAAAGACTTCAAGTTGTCATTGATGTTAAAGGGGGCAATACAAGGTATTAAGAACTGGGGTATGTAAACTTTTCATCAGGGTGATTTGGCTAGTTTCTGTTATGATTATGATTTAAAAAGAGTAAACACAGTTTATTGATAAATGGCTTCAGCCAAACACTAACAGTGTTTGTGTTATCATTCATATTCTCTGAAAATGGCCAAGAAATCATAAATTCTGCCAGGGCATGTAATTAGCTGGTGTCTCGTGTCCTGATTGGATAGATAGCAGCGCATCCATTTGCTCCCGCTGCTGTCAATCAAATCCAATGATGCGGCGCTGGGGCCGAGTCCTGCATTGTGTGTGAATGGACACAGATGCGGGACCCGGGAGCGCGCCCACACGGGTGTCCGCCAAGGAGAGCACTTCTCTAACGTGGACACTCGATGCGGGAGGAGCCACCAACGCCACTGAGCGACCACAGAAGAGGTGGACCGGGGCCACTCTGCAAAACGAACTGCACAGCGGAGGCAAGTATGACATTTTTTTTTTAAATTAAAATAAAACACAACACAGAGGGTTTAACCCTTTATGTGGTAATGAATAATATAAAAAAAAAAAAAAAAAAAAAAAAAAAAAAAAAAAAAAAAAAAAAAAAACAACCACACACAAAACACACATACACAAATTTTGGAAAATATCTAAAATGTCACACTTTCAAATTATGGTGCTAAACTACGGTACTTAATCTCCATAGGAGATGTGACAGACCCAGCCAGAACAGGGGCTTTTGGAGAAAACTGCAGGGTGGCTTCTTACCCACCGACTATGGACCCTGGTTTTTAAGGGAACACTACTCTTTGGGAGGTGGTCTTGTTTCTGATTTAATTCCTTGTCTCCCCAAAAACACACAGATTCTGGGAATCTAGGCCCGGGATCCATTTTAGGGCCCAGATGCCCCATTACCAACAATGACTGCTTCACACTGCGAGACTCATAGCAGATGTTATCAGCAAGCAACCTGGTACTGGTGTCTCCTGCTATAGTCTGTTTATTAAGGGGTTATTCTGCCAAGTATGTTTCTCCCATTGTTAATTGGGACATCTATGGTTTGTCTGAACATCTCTTGGAGATTAGATTTATCTTGTGAACACTAACTGATTATAGAATTATTGTGAGATATTATGGGTTTATACTTATAATAATGTATATTGTACAGTAGTTTGTAGGTGCCGAATAGTCTGGTCACCTAGGCTAGCTTAAGTGACTAGTTAATTAGATCATGTTAATTATATCACTGTCAGCTATTAGTTGCTAGAGGGGGGAGTAGCATACTGTTTATGCTGGTTGTTCCTTAGTTATGTTCATTACATTTCTGTACACAGTTGCCTTTGCATACGCTGATGTGATCAGCCTCAACCGATTGTGTAGTATATAAAATTCTGTGCGAGTTTTCAATAAAAACTGTTTCAGTTCTCATACAAGCTATTGTTGGCTAGTCTTGTATGGTCAGCTATAATATCTGGTTCCTATGTCCAGACTGGAGGAAGCTGTATACTGTGTTTATTACATTTTTTGTATACTGTCCCTAAGCTACCCAGGTAAGCTCGGGAACCACCGCAGAAGGTGAATGCGCCGCTCGGACCACTTTTAAAATCAGAAAGACCGATGCCTGAGAGAAAAACCATATCGTGGTTATGGCATCTAGCTGCAGCCATAACACCGGTATTAAACCCCAAAGTAATGACGTATTTTCCTAGTGGATGGTAGGTGGATGGCAAGTGGCTATTCAAGGCAATTGGAAAGTTATTGCACTTTATCTATGAATTGTTGTAAACTGTAGAAGGTACAGCCATCACAGGATGCAAAAGGCAGTTGGTAAGAAGCCTTGGTGAAAATAGTCCTTCACTGTTTTTTTACTACTGTCAGGTTCCCGCTAAATCTTTGTCCAATCAACTTTAGATACAAGAACCTAGCTTAACTATTCAATTTGTATATAATTAGGCAGACCCTTACACAAGGCAGTTGTTGGTAGATCCAAAGAGTTGTACAAATCAGATTGTAATGTGTGGAGAGGTGTACACAGATCATGTAGAGTCCTTCCTAAAGCAACCCCTGTCCTGCATTAGTCCTCCTGACAAATTCAGCAACAGCAGCAGCTCCGTTGCCTCCATCTTCTGCGCGCCCCCCTCCCCCCTCAATCCAGTGCTGCATTCATCTCTTCCTCTCTAGTATATCCCCACCTCTATTGATTGCTAATGTAAAAGGAATGTATTACCAGGAACACATAAAAGGCCAACAAAAACACTTTGCAGATGTGAGCTACACAATTGTCCAGGAGAAGGAAAGTCCTGAATGAATCCATTACAAATCGAGCCTGTGTTGTAAAAAGCCTACTAGTATATTAAAGAGAACCTATACATTGACAAACATGAGGACCATCATTACTAAAGTCATTCTAAAAAATGCTTGCTACCTGGCTTTTTAATGGCTCAAAATATTATACAGCGGGTGAAATAAGTATTGAAAACGTCACCATTTTTCTAGGTAAATATATTTCTAAAAAGGTGCTATTGACATGAAATGTTCACCACATGTCGGTAACAACCCATGCAATCCATACATACAAAGAAACCAAAACAAATAAGTTCAAAAATGAAGTTGTGTCATAAAATTGAATGACACGGGGGGGTAAACGATTAAACACGCTAACTGAAATTTAATTCTTTGTACAAAATCCTTTGTTGGCAATGACTGCTTCAAGACGCTTCCTGTATGGAGAAACTAGTTGCATACATTGCTCAGGTGGGATTGTGGCCCATTCTTCCACACAGTCTTCAAATCTTTCCGTGGGCCTCTTCTATGAACGCTTATCTTTAGTTCGTCCATAGATTTTCTAATGGATTCAAGACAGGTGATTTGGGCCATTCTAGCAGCTTTATTTTCTCTTTGAAACCAAATGAGTTTCCTTGGCTTTGTGTTTGGGATCACTGACTTGCTGAAATGTCCACCCTCGTTTAATCTTCATCATCCTGGTAGACAGCAGCAGATTTTTTATCAAGAATGTCTTGGTACATTTTTCCATTCATCCTTCCACGACATGAAATTTGCCAGTACCGTATGCTGAAAAACAGCCCCACACCATGATGTTCCCACCTCCAAACTTCACTGTTGGTATTGAGGTGTTTTTGGGGTGATGTGCAGTTCCATTTGACCTCCAAACATGGTGTGTATTACGGCATCCAAAGAGTTCAATTGTGGTGTCATTTGACCAGACTATATTCTCCCAGTATCCCACAGGCTTGTCTAAATGTTGTGCAGCAAACTTTAGATGAGCTTCAACATGCTTTTTCTTTAGCAATGGAGCATGAATGGTGAGCGTGCATACAGCCCATGACAGTTGAGGGCATTGCTCATTGTTTTTTTTTTTAAACAATTGTACCTGCTAATTCCATGTTTTTCTCAAGCTCTCTACAAGTGGTCCTTGGCTCTTGGACAACCCAATTTTTTTTTCATTCCTCTATCAGAAATCTTGCGCGGAGCACCTGGTCGTGGCCAGTTTATGGTGAAATGATGTTCTTTCCACTTCCAGGTTATGGCCCCAATAGTGCTTCACTGGAACATTCAGAAGTTTAGAAATCCATCAAAACGGACAGCCCCGTGGTGAAAGGGGCCTAAGGTTGTGAAGGTCTTGAGAGCCCTTTGCTTTTACCCACACTGAGATGTTTGTGTGACACTTCGGTAATGAGATGCGTTTTTATAGGCCATCAGTTGAGACTGAACCAGCTGATATTAATTTGCACTGACAAGGGGCAGGGTTGCTTTCTAATTACTGATAGATTTCAGCAGGTGTCTTGTGTTTCCATGCCTTTTTTCACCTTAATTTGTGAACTTATTTGCTTTGCTGTCTTTGTATGTATAGATTGCATGGGTTGTTACCGACATGTGGTGAACATTTCATGTCAATAGCCCCTTTAGAATTACTGAAACCAAACTGGTACATAACCACTCTGTCCAGAACTCCTGAATGAGCATGTACAGTGCCTTGAAAAAGTTCATACCGCTTGAAATTTTCCACATTTTAATCATGTTACAGCCAAAAACAAATGTATTTTATTGGGATCGTATGTGATAGACCAACAACAGAATGGTACATAATTAAGTGGAATTAAAATAAATGACTTTCAAAATTTTTACAAATACATATCTGAAAAGTGTGGCGTGCATTTGTATTCAGCCCCCCTAAGTCAATACTTTGTAGAACCATCTTTTGCTGCAATTACAGCTGCAATTCTTTTTGGGGATGTCTCTACCAGCTTTGCACATCTAGAGAGAAACATTTTTGCCCATTCTGCTTTGCAAAATAGCTCAAGCTCTGTCAGATTTGATGAAGAAGAATTTTCAAGTCTTGCCACAGGTTCTCAATTGGATTTTGGTCTGGACTTTGACTGGACCATTCTAACACATGATTCTGCTTTGATCTAAACTATTCCATTGTAGCTCTGGCTGTATGTTTAGGGTCGTTGTTCTGCTGGAAGGTGAACCTCTGTCCCAGTCTCAATTCTTTTGCAGACTAACAGGTTTTCTTCTAAGATTGCCCTGTATTTGGGTCCATGCCCTGTATTTGCATCCATCTTCCCATCAACTCTGACCAGCTTCCCTGTCCCTGCTGAAGAAAAGCATCCCCACAACATGATGCTGCCACCACCACGTTTCACGGTGGGGATGGTGTGTTCAGGGTGATGTGCAGTGTCAGTTTATCGCTGTTAGAAAGGTTTTAAATGTTTATTGTGTGACTATTAAAAACTGGAGACTGATTTTTAAGATGGCTTCTGAGCACATGTTGCATCAACCTGCTGTATTTTTTGTTTTAACTAACCCCATAGTAAAATATAGAGTGATTAAGCTTTGCCATATATGGTAACAGATTGTACGGAAACATTGATTAGCAAATAAAGTATGTACCAGGAGATATCAGTGTTTTCTCAGCCAATAAAAGCACCATAGCTGTATTATTACAAGTTTTAGGTCTCATCTGACCAGAGCACCTTCTTCCACATGTTTGCTGTGTCCCCACATGTCTTCTCGCAAACTGCAAACAGGACTTCTTATGGCTTGCTTTCAGCAATGGCTTTTTTCTTGCCACTCTTCCATAAAGGCCAGATTTGTGGAGTGCACAACTAATAGTTGTCCTGTGAACAGATTCTCTCACCTGAGCTGTGGATCTCTGCAGCTCCTCCAGAGTTATCATGGGCCTCTTGGCTGCTTCTCTCATTAATGCTCTCCTTGCCTGGCCTGTCAGTTTAGGTGAACGGCCATGTCTTGGTAGGTTTGCAGTTTGGCCATATGCTTTCCATTTTCGGATGATGGATTGAACAGTGTTCCAGGAGATTCAAAAAGCTTGAGATAGATAGATTAGATTATATAATTTTATATATATATATATAATTTTATATATATATATATATATATATATATATATATATATATATATATATATATATATATATATATATATATATATATATATATATATATATATATATATATATATATATATATATATATATATATATATATTCTATCTATTTTAATCCTAATATGGCTTTAAACTTTATCCCTGACCTGTCTGGTGTGTTCCTTGGTCTTCACGACGACGTTTGTTCACTTAGGTTCTCTAACAAACCTCTGAGGGCTTTCACAGAACAGCTGCATTTATACGGAGATTAAAAATTACACACACACACACTATTTACCAATTAATTGACTTCTGAAGGCAATTGTTTCCACTAGATTTTAATAAGGGGTATCAGAGTAAAGCAGGCTGAATACAAATGCACGCCACACTTTCCAGATGTTTGTTAAAAAAATATATATATATTTGTAATGAGAACCATTTATCATTTTTCTTCCACTTCACAATTATGTGCCACCGTTTGCTGGTCTATCACATAAAATCCCAATAAAATACATTTACGTGTTTGGTTGCAACATGACAAAATGTGGAAAAGGGGTACAAATACTTTTTAAAAAGGCACTGTAGAGCATTCGTAACCTAGAACACAATAAAGCCAAAAGATCAGCATGGCAGCCAG
Source organism: Lithobates septentrionalis (assembly GCA_037952835.1). Lineage (NCBI taxonomy): Eukaryota > Metazoa > Chordata > Amphibia > Anura > Ranidae > Lithobates > Lithobates septentrionalis. Next base: position 2,493,856 of record JBBDGP010000346.1, on the reverse strand, counting down.
GCAACTAGCATTTTCAAAAGTAGTCGGCAATGGCAGACGGCATATTCCTCCTAGGACAGGTTTCCTTAAAACATGCCACCCTTCTTGTATCAACAATTTGAGTCACTGTCCCAAGTCGACTATCCAGATAAGAACCTGCCTATTTTTCCATGAATTTCCAGATTTACATTTTCTCTCCAGACAGGTGGAATATTGAAACCAATCATCTGAAGAGTAGTCAGGTTACCTGCATTTTTAGGAAGAGGTCAGTAATGGAAGTCCTGTATTTCTCTTTTGGACAAGTCTAAGGATAAAAAAAAAAAAAAAAAAAAAAAAAAAAAAAAGAAGGTCCTTGCACATGGTACAGATGTATGAACGATGGCACATCCTGGTAGAAAGTCCTTTTGCAAAAAAGTGGTATGGTCTGTAAAGTGCATGCGTTTATACATGTATAGACACTAGGGTTGTACCAATACCATTTTTTAAGCGGCAAGTACGAATACAGATACTTTCAGTCAAGTACTCACCGATACCGAGTACTGATACCTTTATGGTCCGATTTGAGCCCATACAAAATGAGCTCACATCGCACTGCAAAGAATCAAATGCGATTTGAACAGAAATGTGGGGCGATTTCTGTCTGAATTGCATGTGGTTTCCGGCACCACTCCTGTGTGATCACAGGTTAAAATCACTATGACAAGCCCAGGTTCACACAGTAGCGGTTCTGGAAACCACAGTATCAAACAAAGTATCTGTGCTCGCTGGTAAAAAAAAAAAAAAAAAAAAGGATATCGGTGCAACCTTAGTGTCTATACATGTATAAAAACACATTCATTTTACTGACCAAAAGTATCGGTACTTGTACTCACCGGTAAAAGAAAAAAAAAAAAGTGACAACACTACTCTTCCACAGATAGAGTTCAGTGAGTGTTGTCACCTTGGACAGGAAGTGTTACTGACAAGATCACCAGTAGAAAAAAGCCTGAAAAAAATGCACCACCAAGAACTGGTAAGCTGAAATATATGCAATTTTTTGTTCTTGTGTATTTATACTAAAATTTATATTGTCAACATCTAACTAGTTCTTCTATTGATATCAATATAGTAGACACTTTTGTTATTCTACACAGCATCAACCAAAGAGACGACACTTATTGTGAAATAAATGTGTGAAATGTATATTCTATTATTAGTATAAAAAAAGCGATGTATAGCGGTCACGTAAATGTGTCCCGAGTCCTGCGGATCAAACACCACCACAATACCACAAGCAGCAGAGCCAATAAAGAGTTACTTGGCGCGCAGAAGATTCTCGGATGACACAAATACTGCTCCATGGAGTTATTTTCGCTGTCTAACGATCTGTGTCAGATTGAAGAGGCAGATTCCTATATTAGGTACAGGCAGAAAATCATTCTTTGTGTGATAAGGAGTTCAAACACTTTTCTACAATAGCATAGCACTGAACAGTACCTGAGCAAAATGGAGAGCAAGGAGTAAAAAAAAAAAAAAAAAAAAAAAAAAGATGATCTTTCATACAAATAGACCTGGTTAGTCAATGACCTAGGATCCCAGCTCAAAAGATTGTATTCCCTACATGCAGGGCAAGGGTGGTGAGGCAGTAAAGCAGGCCATACACTACCAGAGTTTCATTTGAATATTCACATTTTAACCCCTTTGCACTTAAGCGCAATACAAATCTTAAAAGTGGTTGTAAACCTTTGTTTTTTTTTACCTTAATGCATCCTATGCATTAAAGTGAAAAAAACACCTGGCAGTGACCGACCCCCCAGCCCCCCCGTTTTACTTACCTGAACCCTGGAATTTCACCCCCGGAGATGTGCTCTTCCTCTGCCCAGGGTTCTCGACTCTTGATTGGATAGATTGATATCAGCGCAGCCATTGGCTCCCGTTGCTGTCAATCAAATCCAATGGAGCGGGGCGGGGCAGAGTCCGGCATTTGTGTTTATGGACGCAAATGCTGGACTCGGGAACGCGTCTGCAATGTAACCCCTCCCCCCCCCGGGAGAGCGCTTCTCTTAGGGGGGTTATCTGATGCGGGGGAGGAGCCGCGAGAGCCGCCGGGGGACCCCAGAAGAGGATGTTCGGGGCCACTCTGTAAAACAAGCTGCACAGTGGGAGGCAAGTATGACATGTTTGGGTTTTTTTAACCTTTACAATAACTTTAATGCCCAAACACAATTTTGCAACTTTGACATGTGTTAGTAGAACCTTCCATATCATCACAGCTACTTTATGTATCCAGGTGGATTATACCTTTTTTTTCTCAGGGGGAAGAAAAAAAATAAATAAATAAAAATAAATTAAAAAAAAAAAAAAAATCGGGCTTTTATTTGGTGGTAAATGGTAATGGGCATCTCCTGTTTTTTTTTTTCCTAGTTATATTTCTTGCTACTACAAAAGCCTACCACCAAAGAACAAGCCAAAATAAATTCTCCTGCTCCTGATGATCGTTGGGCATAAGAGTCTGTTAGTTGTAGTTTGTACCCATAGTACAGCCCAGAAACAATAGTGCCCATTTTGCTTCTTTTTTCAATTCTACATCTGACGCTGACATGAATTGATATGGATAATAATAATAATTTAAAATTAAAAAAAAAAAAAAATCCTGTCCAAAAATACTGACTCTGACCCAAACACTAACCTAGATCAAACCTTGATCTAGTTTTTTTTTCCCCTCCTTCTACACACACACACACACACACACACACTTTTTCCCCTCTCTCTGCAAGGACAGAGAAACATACAATTATCTCTCTTGTCCTTTCACAGAGACAGAAAACACAGGGTCTCGGGCTTCACAATGACTGAGGCTATCACAGCAATCAGGTGATCTGGAACCAGTCCTAAATAGTAAGAACGGGGCCCAGGGCTCTTGGCAAGACCCTAGTCCCTCCATGCTCCCAGCACAAAGGAAGACATGCAAATATGTGGCCCCATGTCCAAAAATCCCAGTCCGGTGGAGCCGCAATTTTGTGTTATGTCAGCACCAAGGGGTTAAAGAATGTTCGCATTTCTAATCATTACTGGGTCAAAAACGACATTCGATTTCAACCGCAGTGATGAAAAAATACAAAGTATCAGAATGGAAATTTTTTCTTGAAGTGTTTGTGTAATCCCATTAAAAGTAAGAGCAGGAACAGAGATGAGAACAGCAGCCATTGGCTGCCAGTCAAATCCTGTGAGAATGGAGAGGGGGGACGTGGCCAAGCCGCACTGTGCATGTCTATGGACACACACAGCCCAACTTGGGAGCATGCCCACACGTGTGCCCCCCACAGCACGCAGGTAGTTATGTGGGCACATGCAGGAGGGGAGGAACAGAGAACACTGTATGCAGGGACTCCCGAAGAGGAGGTAAGAGACCGCTTAGTCCAGAACAGGTAAATATGACTTTTTTTTTTTTTTTTTTAAATAAAGTTTGGCTTTACAACCACTTTAAAAAGCAAATGAAATTTTGAAGTTATTTATAGCACTATTCATCAAGTCACCGAATGCACTAAGAATTTCCGTAGGATGTTCCAAAATATACCAAATGTATGGGAAAGCTTTAGTGCTGCTCCCTCGTTAGGACCAAACCAGTGGTAAGCCTCCATCTAACCAAGTTAGAAAGCTAACTAGCACTGATTGTGTATGACAACTTCTTTGGCCCAAGAGCAGAAAGGACAGTTGCCCTGCACATGTCACACACTGGTGGTGGTCACTTTCCGCCTCCTATCCCCAAGGAACACATCAGTTTAGCTGCACACAAACACCGCAGAGCACACCAGTTATTTGTTAACATGACTATTAACTGGTACCTTTTACAAATTCCAGCTCTCTTTCTGTTTAGATCTGCATGCATTAAGTTTTTTTTCTTCTTCCTCATCCCCAGAGGTAAAAGCCCTGCTGCAATTTGAGATAAAATGATAGTTTTCCTTCCTAAATGTGTGCAGGGAAGAATAGAACAAAATTGCTCAGCTCCTCGCTTTGGTGGCTCTGAAATGAAGCTCGATTTTACAGACTTTTTTTTGTTTGTGCACGGAAATAAAAAAAAGTTTAGCAACAACATTTTCTGTAGCATTGTATGGCTGCATAGCGTAAAATTGTGGCATATTACCCCACCGGGGAGCCCCCAGGTGCTGTGTACGGCCCCCCATAGAAGGCAACGACTGTATGTAGCTGTACACATGTTTATGCAAGAACCTACGTAAACACGTGTATGCGTGCATCTTCGGATACAGACATTTCTGTCCAGTCATACAGCTACTGACTTGTATAGGGGTCTGTATGCAGCACCTGTGTGTTCTTGGTGGAGAAATACACCAGAACTGAAGCTATATGGCCATACATAGGACACACTAGAATATCCAGTAAACTGGCATGTAAAACAACTAGGCCAACTGAATCTTGAACATTTAAAGTGGAGGGCCACCCTGAAAACCTTGCAAATCTACAGTGTGTAATAACATGCAACACTCCCATATATTCACTAGGAATGCAGTGATATCAGTTGAAAATGAAGTTTAGCATTTTGCTGATAGGAGGAAAACAAATAAAAAAAATAAATAAATAAAATTATATATATATATATATACACACACACACACACATACACACACCGATTATATATATATATATATATATATATATATATATATATATATATATATATATATAAATATAAATTTATTAATTTTATTATATACACACACATATACACACTTTTTTCAATTATTATATACAAATAATGGCCACTGAAAAATGTGCGATGTTGCTGCATTTTTGTAACTGAACAAATATGCACCAAACAGAAGTGCAAAGGACCAGTGTGAAGACATGCATAGAATGTAAAGGGATGCATTTTTCTTGAGCTTTTCCTGCATTTTTTTTTTTTTTTTTTTTTTTTTTTACACACAAAAGTGCTTAAAAATTTGTTCAAAAGTCGAATATTATGTAATAAAACAAATATATATTTTTTAAACTGTCCATTTCAGTTTTCGGCCAAGTGCATCCTGAATTTTTCGTTTCAGTGCACCACTCATTCACCACAGATAAGACTGTCAGGCCCAAAAGACTAAGCAAAACTCCAGGTCGGGGACAAGATAAACACGAATGGACCAAGAAAGGAGAAAATGACAAAACCAGCGATTGCTGCAATATGCATCTTCAATTCAGAGATTTCCCCTGCAGTACTTCTTTAAGCCACTAGATAGCCTCAATGTAGTGGCCAGAATCATTCAACTCACTTCCAAGATTGCCCCTTGAGCCAACTCAGCCTGCGACTGGACAGTGAAAAGAAAAGCAGCACAGTGATGCTCATCTGGGTGTGACTCTGCTTTCTCCTCCTATTAGCATGCTTCTTGTCTACGTATGAGCTGATGGCCTCCTTGTACTGCTTCTGCCTCTCACATTGTAGCTCAGGTATTGCAAGAGGTTGATACCAGGTCAATGGATTCAAAAATTACATTCAACAATATATTAATGATTACAGTGCTGCATTAGTCTAAATCTTTTGTATATGCCTAGAGTTCAATCTCTAAACCTATAGCCACCATTCACATTTTTTCTTTCTTGAAATGGAGAGGACTTGGTGCTATGGGTCGATGCACTTTGCACAGCCTTTTTGTACTACTTAAAATTTCAGATATTATTTAAAAATTTACTTTGATGACATATGTTTTTTTTTTTTTTTTTTTGAAACAAAGGAAGATCCCTATAAAGACTGGGAAAGAAAAGAAATGAACCATTCACCTACAGTGGGGACGGAAAGTATTCAGACCCCCTTAAATTTTTCACTCTGTTATATTGCAGCCATTTGCTAAAATCATTTAAGTTCATTTTTTCCCCTCATTAATGTACACACAGCACCTCATATTGACAGAAAAACACAGAATTGTTGACATTTTTGCAGATTTATTAAAAAAGAAAAACTGAAATATCACATGGTCCTAAGTATTCAGACCCTTTGCTGTGACACTCATATTTAACTCAGGTGCTGTCCATTTCTTCTGATCATCCTTGAGATGGTTCTACACCTTCATTTGAGTCCAGCTGTGTTTGATTATACTGATTGGACTTGATTAGGAAAGCCACACACCTGTCTATATAAGACCTTATAGCTCACAGTGCATGTCAGAGCAAATGAGAATCAAGAGGTCAAAAGAACTGCCTGAAGAGCTCAGAGACAGAATTGTGGCAAGGCACAGATCTGGCCAAGGTTACAAAAAAAAAAAAAAATCTGCTGCACTTAAGGTTCCTAAGAGCACAGTGGCCTCCATAATCCTTAAATGGAAGACGTTTGGGACAACCAGAACCCTTCCTAGAGCTGGCCGTCCGGCCAAACTGAGCTATCGGGGGAGAAGAGACTTGGTGAGAGAGATAAAGAAGAACCCAAAGATCACTGTGGCTGAGCTCCAGAGATGCAGTCGGGAGATGGGAGAAAGTTGTAGATGGTCAACCATCACTGCAGCCCTCCACCAGTTGGTGCTTTATGGCAGAGTGGCCCGACGGAAGCCTCTCCCCAGTGCAAGACACATGGAGTTTGCTAAAAAAAAACACCTGAAGGACTCCAAGATGGTGAGAAATAAGATTTTCTGGTCTGATGATACCAAGATAGAACATTTTGGCCTTAATTCTAATTGGTATGTGTGGAGAAAACCAGGCACTGCTCATCACCTGTCCAATACAGTCCCAACAGTGAAGCATGGTGGTGGCAGCATCATGCTGTGGGCATGTTTTTCAGCTGCAGGGACAGGACGACTAGTTTCAATCGAGGGAAAGATGAATGCAGTCAAGTACAGGGATGTCCTGGATGAAAACCTTCTCCAGAGTTCTCAGGACCTCGGACTGGGCCGAAGGTTTACCTTCCAACAAGACAATGACCCTAAGCACACAGCTAAAATAAAGGAGTGGCTTCACAAGAAGTCTGTGACTGTTCTTGAATGGCCCAGCCAGAGCCCTGACTTAAACCCAATTGAGCATCTCTGGAGAGACCTAAAAATGGCTGTCCACCAACGTTTACCATCCAACCTGACAGAACTGGAGAGGATCTGCAAGGGGGAATGACAGAGGATCCCCAAATCCAGGTGTTAAAAACTTGTTGCATCTTTCCCAAAAAGACTCATGGCTGTATAAGATCAAAAGGGAGCGCACACTTATCCAACCACATTCATTTTGTTTTTTAACTTTTATCCCCCCCCCCCCCCCCAAATCGCTAAAAGATTTCAGTTTGTTTTTCAACCGAGTTGTAGTTTATAGGTCACATTAAAAAGGTGGAAAGAGTTCTGAAAAGATTTACCTTTGTCTCTTTTTTTTTTACAGCACAGAAATATGACATTTCAAACGGGGGTGTGTATACTTTTTAAAGCCATTGCAGATCCCACAACATCAGTATCACTTTTTTCCCGTAGGCGGCCGGCTTTCCGATCACTTTCAAAGTGATCTCAGTGGCAGATTCTCGGTGAGATCACTTGAATAGCTGGCAGGAGAGGTACCCCCCTTCCCGTTTGAGCTTACCGGAGCCGTCTGTTAAGCCTGGAAACAATTGAATGCGGCCGTTTGCTGGGAAGGAAATCGAGTGAGGGCAAGATGGCCCTCACCCGGCTCTATGCCCGTGGAGGACCAGAGCAACCTCTGACGTCAAGTCCGGTTCTCGGGTTTAAAACAAAAGGATCATTTTTTTTCCCCTTCTTCAAATCAAAGACCCCAAAAAGCAAAAAAAAAAAAAAAAAGAAACATTTTGATTCTAGATCTCAATAAAGAGGATCGGTCATGCTTAGTTCTATTACAAAGGGATGTTTGCATTCCTTGTAATAGGAATAAAAGTGATAAAAAAATATAAATAAAAAAAAGGGACAGTGTAAAAATAAAAATAAAATTTTTTACTTTAAGTGCCTCATCCCTCTGCACTCAACGCACACACATACGCAAGCGGCGTTTAAACCACACATGTGAGGTATTGCCGCAAATGCTAGAGAGCAATAATTCCAGCACTAGAACTCTATCTACAGGTAACCTGTAAAAAAATTTAAAGCATCGCCTATGGTACCGTAGTCTGTCACCATTCCACGAGAATACTCAATTTTAAAGCATGACATGTTGGGTATCTATTTACTTGGCGTAACATATTTCACTTTATACAAAAAATGTGGGATAACTATTGTTTTTTTTTTTTTTTTTTTTTATTCATTAAAGTGTATTTTTTCCAACAAAAAAAAAAAAAAATTGCATTTGAAAGATCGCTGTGCAAATACAGTGCAACATAAAATATTAAAACAATCACCATTTTATTCTCTAGGCACTCTGCTACAAAATATATAAATGTTAAGGTGCTCCAAGTAAATTTTCTAGCAAAAAATGTTGATTTCAACTTGTAAGCAACAAAATGTCAGAAAAAAGCTGGGTGTATATATATATATATATATATATATACACACACACACACACACACACACACACACACACACACACACACACACATAAACACACATGTTTTTAAAGCTTACAAGCTCCCTCTGCCCCAATTCCCGTAAATGCCTATAGCATACATGGACACATAAGCCAACATGGGATGGCCGTTAAGAGGCAGAGAAAAAAAAAAAAAAGCTGAAAACGCCTATAAAAGCAGCATTTTTAAAGCTTAAGTGTGCATGAGCCCTAAATCTGAGCAAAACTATAAAAAAAACAAAAAAAAAAAAACAAAGCACCAGTTAGGCGATGCTCCGAATGATCTGTATACAGGCCACTACATAAAAAAAAAAAAAAAAAAAAAAGGGAGAATTCACTGATAAATGTTACAGATCGAGCAAAAGCATCATCACAACAAACGAACACCCTTTCAATGGGTCAAACGCAGGGAAACCAGCGCATCATTATTACCGCCTCGTGCCCCAGGACATTGCCAGAAGATACCAAAGGGGAAATTTCACACAGAGACATATCATCATTAATCATGCTGCGGTTATTAGTACCTTGCAGGCTTCTGTTAGCCCTCCATCAGGAACCGACAAATGGCACATAATTTATGGTTCTGCAGCTTTCAAAAATACAGGACAGACCTACACAGGCAGAGGTTAAAGGGGGTGGATCGTTTTCACAATATTTTCTTGATAAACATGTAAATAATATTTTGTGTGTATGGGAATGGTTTAAGTCATATTTCATTATACGATTTGTAATGGTCTGTTTATGGGGCACCACATTTGCTCCCTTGCTTTGTATGCTGCACCATTAATGTTCCCCGACTTGGATTTCTCATCTAAAGAGTTGAAAAGAGATGGTGTAATTAAGCTGAGCAACTGAGAGCCCCCTCTAGTGGCTAATCTATAAACCTGCCTCGATCCTTTCCCCCGCTTCTCCGTGGCGCCAGCATTTTAAGTGTGGGCGCCCGGCTGTGACAGCTTTGCATGTGCGAGTTGCGCTGTGCTCGGTCAGTGGCCAGGCAATCTTCTGGGACCTGTGACGTGTCCCAAAAGATTGGAGGGGGTGGGGGTTGCCTAGACAGCCAGAAGATGGAAGGAGGAAGTGGGACAGGAAGTCCCTCTCAAAACCAGGTATCCACACCCCCCCCCCCCCCAAAAAAAAAAAGACATGCCAATTGTGGCATGTCAGGGGGCGAGGAGTAATTAAACCAGGAGTTTCACTGTGAAAAGTTATCAAAACTACATTTTGAATCACTGTGCCGTAATCCAAGTGCATGGCACTCAGCTGCAGGGTGGCCCCACAAACTTGAAAGGGTCGCATTGGGAGGCAGTATGTGTCACCGAACTGGGACATGCAGTTTAAATTTTCTTCTTTTTTTTACGTGGACAAGAAACAAAGCATTGTGGCCACAGCATGTGTCCAGCCCTTCAAGTGGGCAAAAAGACGCACCTGCTTTTACCCTCCCTGGCCTCCCATGTAAATGAGCCCTTAAACCCTCTTTTGGTTTTTGATAGAGTGGGGAAGAGTTAAAACTGTTATTTTTGTCTGCAAAGGAGAGATTGTACCGGTGATGCCGGTGTTCTATCAAAAAGTACATCCCGTAGGAAAATTCCTCTGGCGATTTACGCATACACAGTACGCAATGCTCCAGCAGATATGTTGATCAGCTGGCGTGACGTCAAAATTGCACATGCGCAAATAGTCAGAGGCATTATTCAACAATCTGCGAGAAGGGAGAATGTAAATCGTGCGACAGTGAAGTCCGCCTGTCACTAGATCGGTCAATTCTCCTGCATGAGAGGCAGGCAGAAACTGACGATTACATTCTCCCTTTGCAGATCATCACATAATGCCTTCAACGATCTGCGCATATGCAGAGTCGATGTCACGCCAGTTGTTCAACATACCAGCTGGAGTGGCATTGTATCCTGCATATGTGCAGGTCAGAGGCATTATCAGAGGGGGGGATGCACTATTCAATAGAACACCGGCGCAATTAATGGGGTACAAAGAGAATATAGTTATCACTGGCCCCGGTGGGCACAGACAGCAATGTTGTTAGCACTTCTGCCTAGCAGCACTAGGGTCATCGGTTCAAATCCCAACCACGACACTACCTGCCTGGAGTTTGCATGTTCTCTCTGTGGGTTTCCTCCAGGTACTCAGTTTCCTCCCACACTTCAAATGCTGGTAGGGTAATTGGCTCCTGTCTAAATTGGCCCTAGTATATGTCTATGAATGTGGGTTAGGGACCTGAGATAGGAAGCTTCCTAGGTGCAGGGACTGATGTAACTGTATATGTAAAGGGCTGCGTAAATTGATGGTGCTATACAAGTACCTGTAATAGAAGATAAACCATTTCCTGTCCTAAGGGAAAAAAAAAGAAAAACACCAACACACACCCACAGGTTATTTTCCTACCAGATACAGTCACTGTTTAGGTACAAGAGATAATCGAAATGAGAAGAGCTGGCTTTACCCTTCTCTACTCAATCCAAAGTTGGGTCTTAAAAGTAAACAAAGCGATAACACATGGAAGAAAATATACTATATTCCAAGGCTAGTCCCATATGAAAAGGCATATGGAAAAATGCAGCGCATGTACAAATGAATATAGGTCTTTAAAATGGTGAAACAGTCAAGAAATAACTAATTGACCACAGGTGCCTTGAAACACAAACGTCCATAGATGGATGTAAATGTCCAACTGCACAGGAGGTATAAGTACTCCAAGGGGTGGTGATGGTCTGATGGTTGTCAGAAAACACCTGGCATCATACAGCGACTTCCCAACCGAGAAACCGGGTCCCAATGGGTCATTCAGAGAAAGTGCAAAAAAAGCCTCTTACCAGATCCTGTGGATTCCCATGTCAGCGACAGGGAATCGCATGCGCAGTTTGTCACAAATGACGTGGAATGGGAGCTCAGGAATCGCCAATCTCTTGGATTGTGGTCTGTATGGATCTCGGCTGGCAACCGGATGGGTCCTCACAACGAACCGTCCTCACACCGAACCGTCCCAGCATGCATCAGAAGTTTCACAAACTGTCCCCCGAAAGGAGCAGTTGGAGGGACTGGATCTCATGCGGTAAATGTGGAAACAAAAAGAATGTGCCTCCACATGGTGCAGATAAAAAAGGGTGTTTTTATTGACAAAAACGACCATACACAAATAAAAGCGTGATCACGGTGGATAAAAACAAATGGGCAACAAAGAGAGTGGTGTATGTACCCGACGCGTTTCGACCTAGGGGTCTTCAACAGGGGCGTGTTTTCTGACAACCATCAGACCATCACCACCCCTTGGAGTACTTATACCTCCTGTGCGGTTGGACATTTACATCCATCTATGGACGTTTGTGTTTCAAGGCACCTGTGGTCAATTAGTTATTTCTTGACTGTTTCACCATTTTAAAGACCTATATTCATTTGTACATGCGCTGCATTTTTCCATATGCCTATTTTGTTGTTTTTGTCAAACTGTATGCAGCAGCTTTCATTCATTTTACTGGTTAGCGCGGTGTTTTCTATTTACCTCTGCCATATGAAAAGCACAAGGCCACAAGATCTGTGTTTTTATGCACGATATAGAACTCCTATATAGCCAATAATAGCAGGGAAAGGGGTATGTTATCCTACCACTAGGATGGACAATGAATGCAAGAGCCAGTTGGTGAAAATTAGGACCCAAGAGACACTTTAAACTTTTTTAAATGCCTTTTCTGATAAGATAGTCACTCCACAAAGTACATTAACTACTTGGAAAGTTAAACATTCCATTATAGAAAATGTTCATAATATTTCATTCAACATCAGTCATTCTATTCCACATCTGTCTGATGACACCACATACAAATTCAATTGTGCAGGTGTCACCACTACTCTCCAAAATTTAAAGAGATTTTACATGTTCATTTTTTCTTGCGTAATATTAACATACGCCATCACACAGAAAGAACACTCGATCCAGTTACAAAAGGCTTTTTGTTTTTGAACGCAATGCGATGTTCCACAGACCGTTGCTGCAGCAGAGAAGTTTTTTTTTTTATCTTAATGCACAGAATGCATTAGGGCTTAATGTACACGGGACGTTTTAATGTACACGGGACGTTTTAATATACACGGGACGTTTTAATATACACGGGACGTTTTAATATACACGGGACGTTTTAAAACATCTTCTGAACGATTTAACTTGACAAATAGTAACTGACGTTTGAAAATGTCTGTTTTGCCGCATTTGGGTTTAGAAGCTTTTTTTCTTCTTCAAAATAATCAAAAATGTATCTCCATTAAAAACACCTGTAAACGAAACGCGGCAAAACGTGAGTTATCGCATTTACAACGAGTTTCAAATGCCTCTGAACATTCGTCCTAAGCGCAGTTTTTTGCTTTCCAAAAAATGCTTCTAAACTCAACTGCCTAGAAACGACCCTGTGTACATGAACCAATAAGATAACAGAGGAGAGTTCAGGGGGCAGCTGAAAAAAACACCCAACTGCTCATAAACTTCCGTGTACCAGCAGTAAGCCTGTACATGAAGCCTTAAAGTGGTTGTAACCCTGGTAAAAAAAATAAAACCTGCAAGACAAAGGCATAATGAGCTAGTATGCATAGCATACTAGCTCATTATGAATTACTTACCCAAGAACAAAGCCCCCGCAGCCGTCCTCGTCTACCCCTCCAGCCAGCGACATCTCTCCCAGGGGTTACTTCCGGCGCTGTGATTGGCCGGAGCCGCGATGTCACTCCCGCGCAGGAGTGCCCGGTAATGGCACACAGACTGAAGCAACGGCACATACATGCCATTGCTTCAGTTTGCCCCAGTGCACATGTGTCGATGTCAGGTTTAGGAGATATCCTGGGTAGCTACAGGTAAGCCTTATTATAAGCTTACCTGTAGCATAAAGTTGTTGTAATGAGTTTACAACCACTTTAAAGGTAAAACAATTTGAGGCTTTAGAACCACTTTAAGAGTGCAAATGGCAGTTTACATCTCTATTAACCACTTGCTGACCACGTCACACAGGTATACTGCGGCACAATGGCTCTCCTGGGCAAATCCCGTCTAGGTACGTCCTACCTGTTTTCGGCCACCAGAGGGCGCACGCACCCGCTGCAGGGTATGGGACTCCTTCACCGTCCTGCCAGCGCATCGCTCCAGTGTGAAAGCAGCGGCACTTTCGGGTCAGTTTGCAGGCGCTATTAGCGCAATAGCGCCTGCAAACCGCCCCAGTGTGAAAGGGCTCTTAGTGTTTTTAAAAACACTTTTCTGTATTATTATAGCAAAAAGTAAAAAATTGTTTTTGTTTTCCAAAATTGTGGCTTTTTTTTGTTTATAGCGCAAAAAATAAAAACCGCAGAGGTGATTAAAGGTGCAGAGGTGATACCACCAAAAAAAAGCTCTATTTGTGGGGGAAAAAAAAAAAAAAAAACGCAAATTTTGTTCGGGTACAGCGAACGACCGCGCAATTGTCATTTAACGCCAAATTGTAAAAAGTGCTTTGGTCAGGAAGGGGGTAAAATCTTCCAGGGCTGAAGCAGTTAAAAAGGGATAGTCCACTTTTTTTTTCCCCCCTGAAAACACCCCACACAATATATATATAAAAATGCTTTTGTAGTAAAAATATATCTAAAAGAAAGTTTTCTATTTAAGATACATTAAAATTTTGTGTATTCAGCATGAATTGGATCTTAGTTATGTAGCATGAGGCTGTATAGTCTGCAAAATTTATATTTTTGGTAAACACATTCCATTAATCCAAGCTCTGCAAGCTGAGATAACATGCACTGGCAATGTTATTGTTTTAATTAAATAAAAGAATTTGAGTAGTTCTCCAATATATGTGTGATTAACCTAAAATCATTTCCGATAGGACTGTTTTACTAACTTGACAGCTTATTATTCCAAATAGGAAACCTTCCTTTTGTTTGCAAATATTAAAAATGCTAACTACCAGCGAGAATGGGCCCTTACATTTAAAGGGCACCTGTCATTTCAGATCCATCATGGCAGCGCCTGTTAGTGGGCATCCACTCACCTGCTGCCGCCACATCCCTCACCTTGTTGTATGGACTGTTGGGAAGTGTGGGACTGTTGGCAAGTCAACAGCGGGTCAGAGCCACTGCGGGACAGAGATGACAGTTGCTCTTTAAAAATTATGGTTTAAAATAGGAGTTGATTTAAATCAAGCCTTTTTACTAGCGATTTAAATCAAATCCACCCTGTGGCTAAATCACAGCACATACAATTAACTTCTGTATCAAAATCTTGGCCTGGTTGCACACATTGGAACATTTTAGTAAATGATAATGAGGAATTAGGATGGTCAGAAGTGCCCTAATAAATTTTGAGGCATCAGATTGGGTGTAAGATTGCACTGTCTATGACCACCCATCAGTACAATCACTAAATAGAACTAAAACACAAAGCCCACGTTCACATTGGGCCAAGTTAACATGTCAAATCGGCAGCTATTGCAGACTTTGTGGCACCGCACCGATTCCCAAAAGTAGTTCCTGTACTACTTTTGGGGACTTTGGGGGCGATTTGAATAGACATCTGTGCAGGAACCCCAGACCCCAGATGTCTGTCAAATCGCCCCCGAAGTCAAACTACATTGTCTGTTTGAAATTGTGCGAGTCCAGCTGAACTCACACAATTTCAAACCCACATCAGTGTGAACCTAGGCTAAAAAGTAGTTAAAAAAAAAAATGTAGGTTTATAAAAAAAAGCGAACAACATTACTTGTGAAGAACACCACAAAATGAATATGAAATTCTTCTACACCAGCTTAGAGGTTCCCAAGGACAAAATAAATCAGCCCAGTTGGCAATTCATCTTTAGTCTGTGTTGGGGAAGGGTTTAACAGATGACTGATGGGGGGGGGGGGGGGGGGGGGGGGGGGTGTCATTGGCAATGCTGTCTTTGTCCAACCAATTGCAATTTCTGCCCTGAAGGCCTCATCCACCTTTAAGTACTTTGTGGACATGAGATTACCCAAACACAACCAGGTAGGACAACGTTCTCTCATGCTTAACGTTATCTCTAGACCCTTTTTTGCTATTAATAGGCACATGTACAGACTGTCCACTTGTTATCCTTAGATATCATTTGAAGCAGATGGAAAAAGTTTGATCACAACACAGTGTTCAAACAGTTTAAGGTAGGCCATTTAAGGACAAAAAAGAAAAGTTCCAACACCATTGTATTTTCATTGTAAATGCTGGAGCCACTACAAAATCAATTTCCATCTAAGGGCCAACTGGATGAAAAGGATCCTATTAGGAGATATTCAGCCATATTCAAAACATTCTGATACCAAACAAAAAAGGTATTAAAAAAAAAAAAAAAAAAATTATATATTATAGATCATAATATCTATCTATATATCAAACAGTTGTGGTTACTCAGTGATTAAAACTGTACAGTTAACACTTATTACAAGTGATGCAGAGAAAAGGCATTAGAGGATAAGCAAATGTTTTAGCTTATTTCAGCCTCTCAAAAAAAAAAAAATAATAATAATAATAAAAAAAAAAAAAAAAAAAAAAAAAAAGCTACATCCTACAAAAAAGCATGCCAAGTATTGTCTTCTAGCTGCTGAGGAATTAAAAGACCTAACTTTTTCTGGCAAGAAAAACTAGCCATAAAGGGCTTGCAGGGCAAACCACAGGTTTGCTTCAATTCCCCATCTCCCAAGCAGTATAGTCACCTTACCTTTCACGCTCCTGCCGATCCATGCAGCTGTTGGGAAGAAAGAAAGAAAATAACTGGCACTTTTGAGTGTGGAGGAGCATACGACTTATAGTGAACACAGGTCTGCTTCTCCCACTCCCAGCGCTGAACAGGGCAGTGGGGGTGTAAAGAAAACTAAGTATGTGCCTCTAGGGGGAAGGAGACAGTAACAAAAAAAAAAAAAAAAAAAAAAAAAAATCTGTAATGTTCCCTGTATTAGTCAAGACAGGTTCACTTTAAACTCATGTAAAGACAGTCAGGTGTGCATGCACAGGCTGACCATTTTACAAGCTTTTAATTAAACATGGGCATAGACATGCACACGGTATTAAACAGATTACTTTATCTAGGGAAAGAATAACGATTGAATTAGCAAACCTACCTGTGTTTACAAAAATCTGCAGGGGAGTAGCTGCAGAGATAAAATAAGTTAAAAGGATAACTTCACCTTTGGAACATGTAACATGTTCCAGCTCCAGCTCCTGTCTCCTCTCCTCCGACTCCCCCACAGTCCCTGTGACAGTGGGTAGGGGGATTATCTCCCTGCACTCAATGTCAGAATTTAAAAACAGCACAGACATGTAGGGCTCCACCCACACACCCGCATTATTAATTCACAGAGGTCTATGACTGAACTGAACTACAGGTACCGCCGGCCTCCACGACCGATGGCTTGTAATTCTCAAAGAACTGCGAGGGCGCTGGCGAGCATCTGAGAGTCTGCAGGATCCAGGCATTGCATCCATGAGCTGCTGATCGAGGATGCAATGCCTTACAGGCTAGAGTCAAAATATAATAAAATACACATTTTTTTTACCTGGAAATTTTTATTTAATTTTTTTTAAATATATAAAAAGGTGAACCCGGCCTTTAAGCTGCATTCAAAGGGGTATAGCTATCACTTTGCCCAGAGCAGCATTGTGATTTCAAATATCAATGATGCCAACAAAAAAGGACATGCTTGGAAGCTGCCCTTTACACAGTTCACCATGCATATCCATACAAGGTAATGGTAGAATAGAAGAGAACAGAAATAGTGCAATTTAGGCCAAACATTTTTCTAGGCATTGGTGATCACACAACAAGAACTCATAGGACACCCTGAATTAGGAAAACGGACTAAAAGTAGCCTTTATAGAACAGGAGAGTTGACTATTTTTTGTAGTATTTATGCCTCTTTCAATATTCAGTATTCCTTTCAGACTTGAAAATTAATAAATGGACAAACTAGGAGCAAAAAACTAAAAAAATGTTTTACTGTATGCAGGTTAAAGCGGAGTTCCACACAAAAATGGAACTTCCGCTTTTCGGAACCCTCACCCCCTCCGGTGTCACATTTGGCACCTTTCAGGGGGAGGGGGGGGGGGGGGGGGAGTGCAGATACCTGTCAAAGACAGGTATTTGCACCCACTTCCGGCATAGACTCCCATGGGAGTCTATGCCTCTTCCCGTCCCGACCGCGCTGTCTGCTGAGAACACACAGCTCCCAGCAGAGAGCGGGGACCACTAGGGACGCGCAGCACGACTTGCGCATGCGCAGTAGGGAACCAGGAAGTGAAGCCGCAACGCTTCACTTCCTGATTCCCTCACCTAGGATGGCTGCGGCAGCTGCCGAGAACCGAGCGGGTTCTCGGCGTCCCTGCCGACATCGCTGGACCCCGGGACAGGTAAGTGGCAATGTATTAAAAGTCAGCAGCTGCAGTATTTGTAGCTGCTGGCTTTTAATATTTTTTTTTTTTGGCGGTGTGGGTGAACCCCCGCTTTAACTGTAATGGAAATGGTACAAAGGAACTTGCTCTTAGAAGTGTGAAATGAGCAAATAAAACCTTGCCTAATGTTCCGGCATTGTTTATATACATATTAGACCTTCTGTTTCAGTGAACAGACAATATGCCACATGAAGGAACCTGCATCAACCAATCAGCTTACTGTGGTTAGATCTGTCGAGAGATTAATTCCAATTTGCTCCATATAGCTATATCTCTCTGGTTTAATCTATTAAAATTGAAGAGTAAAATAGATCAACACAGATAAATAGTTAAAAAAAGTGTTTTCTAATAACATTTAAATTCAATATGGCTTGTGTAGCAATATATATGTACAGTGCCTTGCAAAAGTATTCACCCCCTTGGCATTTTGTGTTTTGTTGCCTCACAACCTGGAATAAACATAGATTGTTTGAGGATTTGCATCATTTAATTTACAGAACATGCCCACAACTTTAAAGATTTTTTTTTATTTTAGGAGAATTGGATCAGGAACAAAACAAAACAAATAAATAAATAAAATAAAAAAGAAGAAAAAAGGTCTTTGTCGTACAAGAATTTTCAAACAATAGTTCCATCCTCGGTTTCAACTTGCTGTGAAACATCAAGGAAAGCCAGACAATCGTTCACCCATCTTAACTGTACTGTCTCCTTTATTCTGTAAAGCGCTGTATAATAAAAATATTAAGATCATGTATAATAAATATTATAAAACAATAGGGTACTAGAATAAAAAAAAAAAAAAAAAAAAAAAACACCCGAGACGATTCCTGGGAAAGTTCCAGACAAATATTGGTCCAGGTGTAAACGGGTAAATGTGTCATGTTCCTATCGCTATCAAAACAGATTTGGTAACAAATTTATGAAAGAAAAACAAAAAAAAAACAAAAAGATGTCAGAAATTTACTACAGACATGCAATTCTTTAATCAGTGCGAGGAAAGCGGATGCTTTCAGTGATGGGAAAGGACCCTCCCACACATCTATGTAGGATCAATTCACTAAAGCGTAGCACATCCCGTTATTTCTTTACTGTGCGTTGTTTACCAATTCTTATGGCCAAAAATAAAGCTTTCAATTCACTAAAGGTTCAGATTAGCTAAATTCTCAGCATGTACAATATATTATTGATTTTTCGGTTGCCTTTTTGTAAAGTCAATTTGCAAAGACTCCTGCTATCTTATGGCTGGCATTAACTGTCAGGGTCTGGGTGATATCTACTGAGAAAAAAAAAAACAAACACACACACACACACACCGATCCAAGAGATAAAGTAAGTACTGAGAAATAAAAAAAAATATTTCATAGGTCGAATAGCTATTTCAAAAAAAAAAAAAAAAAAAAAAAAAAAAATTTATATTTATATATATATATATATATATATATATATATATATATATATATATATATATATATATATATATATATATATATATATATATATATATATATATATATATATATATATATATATATATATATATATATATATATATATATATATATATATATCTTTATTATGTCTATGCAAGAGATTTTAAATATTTATATATCTTTAACATTTTATTTACCAAAGAAGCTACACAATTCTGAAATTTGGTAATGCATTTATTTACTTAAACAAATTACAAAAAAAAAATTAAATATACGTTCAAACCATAAAAAGTCCTAAACCCACAGTTGAGCAATAATAAGTCAACCGCCTCCCTATAAATCAAGGTTCAATTAGCTTCCAAAGAGGGAAAAAAAATCCTTCCTGATCCCCAAAATGCAATTGCCTAATACCCTGGATCAAGACTGTACAATCTTGGTCACTTAGAAACCAATGTTAGAGAAAGTTCCTGTGGAAAATATGATGCAACAAAATGACAATAAAAATTATTATATATATTTATTTTTACTTTATCAAATGTTGCAGAGTTAAGTCATAATTATGCATTGCACAGCATGTTGCGGTGAAGTGCATCACAACACTCTGCGCTGCTTAAAAATGCAGCATGCCCAATTTTTTTCCAGCGCATGCAACTTTAGAGAAGTGATGTGAACTGAACTCTTATGCCGCGTACACACGGTCCTACTTTTCGTCTACAAAAGTCCAACAGACGCTGATGGACTAAAGCTGGCTGGTAATCCGATCGTGTGTGGGCTTCTCCGGACTTTCACTGACTTTTTTAGCCTCAAATACGACGTACTTTAGATTTGAAACATGCTTCAAAACTTTTACTTCGTACCTACGACGGACCCCGAAATCCGCTCGTCTGTGTGCTAGTCCGACGGACAAAAAGCCACGCTAGGGCACCTATTGGCTACTGGCTATGAACTTCCTTATTTTAGTCCGGTGTACGTCATCACGTACGAATCCGACCGACTTTTGTGTGGTCGTGTGTAGGCAAGTCCGGTCGTTAGAAAGTAGGCCGCAAGTCCGCGGCAAGTCCACCGAAAGTCTGCCGGAAGTCTGTCCGACAGGCTGTCCGACTTTTGTAGACGAAAAGTACGACCGTGTGTACGCGGCATTAGAGCTCAAAGCAAATTGTCTTACCTATGCATTGGGACTGCATTTGGCAAGGCTACCCCTGCCCAACACACACACACACACGTGAATGAGCCCTAAAGATTTTTTTATCCAACTCGGCAAAGAGTGCCCTAATGTGTTTTGTGATGATGTTTAAGTAAACCATTTTCCACTGAGATTATTACATGGACTGTTTAGATATTTATACAACAGTGAGTCCAGTTAATTCTGTTGACAGAAAGCACCAGACCGCAACTTTAGTTTTCAGCGGACTACTTAGTTGGTCACCTGGTAATTGCTGTACATCAGGAAAAAAATAAAAAAAGCAATACACTGGAATATTCATCTGAATGAGTGGTAACCCTGCCATACTTTGTTCAACTAAAGTGAAGGCAGGTCAAAGTTTTCGACAATGCTACAGGTTGCATGGAGGAAAAAAGCAAAAAAATAAAAAATAAAAAAAAAAAAAAAATCTAAGTGCTCTTTTTAGTTATGTGCATGAGAAGTCACAAGCTGTCTTTTATGGAGTTTGGTGCATTTCATTCAAAGTGCTGCTATTATTTTATGAAATGAAAATTTAGATTTAGTTCCCATAGGATTGCTATTGGTATTTAATTACTAGAAGGGATAAAAATGACTTCCATTCGTGAAGGATATGACCGCAGACTCGCTAACCAGGTCTCTTTTGTAACATCAATGGGGTTGATTTACTAAAACTAGAGAGTGCAAAAGAATTGTTATATGGGAGATATGAAATAAGTAACGCCAGCTCTTATAAAGTCAATACCTAAAATAAGTAGAGGATTCCTAACATTACGCCTGGCTTCTAGTACAGCGATGTATTGAAGGCATACGTAGGTTTGCTTGTAAAGTTGCTCTGTAATGTGATTTTACAATAAGAATCCTTATCCTATATTAAGTGCTCTCTGCTATCAAAATCAATAATGTTTTGCACATCGCACAGAAGGCAGTAAGGATGCAATACGACGCTTTGTTGTGCTTTGTCCATAGTGGGTCTCATGTGGCTAGGCTTTCATTCATCATAGCCAGGCTCTTGCTCGGCTTGCAGTAATAATTATGTAGATTAAAACATAAAAATCTATCACTGGATTTGGTGTACAAAGTTCTTTAGGGTTTTTTTTCCTTGTTTGTTTTTTTACACTTCTGCTATAACCCAAGAGAAACAAAAGTAAGCCTTTTTTTTGAAAGGCAAAAAAAAAAAAAAAAAAAAACCCAACAATTTGTTACATTTAAGGTTATGCTACTGTAAATGTTATAATGTATATATATTCAGCCAGCTACAGAACATTGTAATGGGAAAAAAAAAATCCAAGAGAGATTTTATAGAGTGCATTATTATTGTCAACTTGATAAAAAAAAAAAAAAAAAAAAAAGAAGAAGAAGAAAAAAAAAATAAATAAAATGGATGTATCAATTTTATGTCTATTTCTAATGACAGCCAATTAAACTGCCATCGTAGCTCGTATCGGCCCTTATGGCTCTTTCACACGGTGACACCGCGGTCCAGCTTCAGTGTCATTCAAAATCGCGGTTGACTTCCAACAAATGACACAGTGAGTGAATTAACGAAGACACCAATGACAAAGTGATCAACAACCACCGATCATCGTGATGAAAAATGGGACGTGTAACCGGCGGCATGAGAACGCCATAGAAATCCCATGCAGGCAATGCCTGTTGCAACGTCCCTAAAGACTGTGTGGGTCAAAAAGAAAGTTGGAAAATCCTAAAATCCCTCCACAAAACTGGAATATATTTTTAATGATTACATAGGTACACACTGAGATCGTTACAAGTGCCCTACGCTTTACAATAAAAAAAAAAAAAAAAAAAAGTAATAGATTGTAATTACAGCACTCACTTATTAGATTGTATCTGTAATAAATATCCCAGCACAGTATATTACAAAGGCATTATATACACTATAAAAATAGCATGGAGTTGTTTGTTTTACGACAGTACCCATAAAATGTCATTTATTACAAGACGCCTAAACTCCTGACCCAGATTTAAGGCACTATCATTTTCCTGCAAGCACGGGCTATACTATTTTTTTTATTTAAGTTCCATCCCAAAGATGGTGATATATAAAAAACTAAACAAAATCTGACAATGCTGAATGTTTTTAACCAATATAGGAGAGGCGTGGGGGAATACCGATCGGCGTGTTTTGTGAACCTCCTACTACAGCATGCATCCTGGAACCAAAATGTATCATTTCATCTGGAGGACTGTAAAACAAGAGCTGCCTACACCACGAAGGAAGGCCCGGAGGAGACACAATGCCGTTGCGTTGACAAGCTAAAAGGAATGCACACTGAAAGGCCTAGCACGGCAGACGGTAAAGCCTAAATTGGAAAGGCAATAAAAAAATTAAAAAAAAAAAAAAAAAAATGAAATATATTTAGAGGTCAGCTGAACAGTTCCCATTCTCTGAACAAGGATAACGTGCCCAAGAAGAGTAAAGTTATCAGTTCAGATATCGGTGATCCAGAGCTCCGGTAAACCACCGAATGTTATTCCATCACATTAGGTGACATCATTTCATTAAGTGTGAGGTCAACGACTGAAATCCCCCAATACACCACAGGTAACAATGAGATTTCATTGGACGTGGCAGACTTTGAAAACTTTTTTTTTAGAGCTCTTGGTGAAAAGTTGAGGAAGTGTAATTACATCACTTGGAGTAGATTTGCTCTTAGTAGTAAACCTATTTTTATCATCATTGTACAGAACATGTCTGTTCTAGTATTATTCTGTACAGCTCCATTGGAGGTTTAGATATCTGAATACTTAGGAGCTCACCACTCATATTACAATCTGACTGTACAAGCTTTCAGACCAACAATGATGTAGTGCAAAGGCCTGTACAGTCATACAGTAATGTGGATGGGGACTCTTGGACACGGTAAACTATGCACACCTTGTCCCAGGACTGCCACCTGTCCTAAGT
The DNA here is from genome assembly GCA_037952835.1 of Lithobates septentrionalis. Taxonomy (NCBI): domain Eukaryota; kingdom Metazoa; phylum Chordata; class Amphibia; order Anura; family Ranidae; genus Lithobates; species Lithobates septentrionalis. The sequence goes on along the minus strand of JBBDGP010000346.1, from coordinate 2,470,461 downwards.
AGCCATGTGTCAAATATGACATCTACCTGAAGGGAAACAGTACTTTTTTTTTTACAATCTAGATCTGTGGTGGTCAACCCTCTTGATATAGCAGGGCCTCAAGTGTGCACACAGCAAGAAGAAGGTCAGGGGCTACGGGCACGCGGCAAGAAGAAGACGGTCAGGGGCTACGGGCACGCGGCAAGAAAAGACGGTCAGGGGCTACGGGCACGCGGCAAGAAGAAGAAAAAGACGGTCAGGGGCTACGGGCACGCGGCAAGAAGAAGAAAAAGACGGTCAGGGGCTACGGGCACGCGGCAAGAAGAAGAAGAAAAAGACAGTCAGGGGCTACGGGCACGCGGCAAGAAGAAGAAGAAAGACGGTCAGGGGCTACGGGCACGCGGCAAGAAGAAGAAGAAGACGGTCAGGGGCTACGGGCACGCGGCAAGAAGAAGAAGAAGACGGTCAGGGGCTACGGGCACGCGGCAAGAAGAAGAAGAAGACGGTCAGGGGCTACGGGCACGCGGCAAGAAGAAGAAGAAGACGGTCAGGGGCTACGGGCACGCGGCAAGAAGAAGAAGAAGACGGTCAGGGGCTACGGGCACGCGGCAAGAAGAAGAAGAAGACGGTCAGGGGCTACGGGCACGCGGCAAGAAGAAGAAGAAGACGGTCAGGGGCTACGGGCACGCGGCAAGAAGAAGAAGAAGACGGTCAGGGGCTACGGGCACGCGGCAAGAAGAAGAAGAAGACGGTCAGGGGCTACGGGCACGCGGCAAGAAGAAGAAGAAGACGGTCAGGGGCTACGGGCACGCGGCAAGAAGAAGAAGAAGACGGTCAGGGGCTACGGGCACGCGGCAAGAAGAAGAAGACGGTCAGGGGCTACGGGCACGCGGCAAGAAGAAGAAGAAGACGGTCAGGGGCTACGGGCCACGCGGCAAGAAGAAGAAGACGGTCAGAGCCTACGGCACGCGGCAAGAAGAAGAAGACAGGTCAGGGGCTACGGGCACGCGGCAGAAGAAAGAAGGTCAGGGCTACGGCACGCGGCAAGAAGAGAAGGTCAGATACTCCTCAGGGGCTACGGGCACGCGGCAAGAAGAAGAAGGTCAGGGGCTACGGGCACGCGGCAAGAAGAAGAAGACGGTCAGGGGCTACGGGCACGCGGCAAGAAGAAGAAGACGGTCAGGGGCTACGGGCACGCGGCAAGAAGAAGAAGAAGGTCAGGGGCTACGGGCACGCGGCAAGAAGAAGAAGAAGAAGAAGAAGAAGAAGATGGTCAGGGGCTACGGGCACGAAGAAGAAGACGGTCAGGGGCTACGGGCACGCGGCAAGAAGAAGAAGAAGAAGAAGAAGAAACCGGTCAGGGGCTACAGGCACGCGGCAAAAAGAAGATGGTCAGGGGCTACCGGCACAGGGGAAAAGGGTGGTCAAGGGCTACCGGCACGCAGCAAAAGGGCTACCAGCAGGCAGCAAGAGATTCTCAGACTACGGGCACGCTACAGGAGATGGTCATAGCGTATAGGCACACTACAGAGATGGTCAGAGACTGCAAACAGGAGTTATTAAAGACTGAAGACATGCATCAGGAGTCAGTCAGACTACAAACACCTTACAAGGGCCTGCTAGAGATCCCTGGAATAGGGAAACACGGACTTCTGCCTGCAGATGTGGCCCTTGGGCCTGCAAGTTGGGCACCAGGGGTCCAGGCTGTGTGCGGCGGTGCCCATCTATCCCTCACACTGGGGGACAGGCGGACTCCACACCTTCCAGTCCCCATCACAGGCCTGGCAATCACTTGACCTCCATAGCATTTCTATGACTCTACTAAAACTTTACCAGTGGATGGATCCTGACACTTTATAGTCACATCAAACTTTCCCCACCTGACCGGCGCACACACCGCCTATTCACCGACCACCAGGAAACTCACCACCTATTCACCGACCACAACTTTTTCCTGCACCTGGGATGGCCCTACAGCTGTCCAGACATAAAACCCAGAGGGGACATCAGAGATATATTGGGGGGGGGGGGGGGGGCTGGCTAGGTGTGATGGGGGAGGCACATACAGACATGGTATAGGGGGGGGACACATATGGAATGGTGGGGGGAGGGGTCAGTCCTATCCATAGTACAGATCGCAGTGTGTATGGTAGAATCGCTCACCTGGCCCTGTGCCTCGTCCAGACTCTGGTCGGTGATGGTCATGATCTGCTGTAATATATCCCCGATGTCCTGCTTCCTGCCCCCCTCCCCCTCGTTGGCCCCGGTGCCATCCTGCATGTGCTGGGACAGGCTGGGGTGAGCGGCCATCCCCACCCCGGGGTGGCTGTGCATTAGCCTGGGCTGATCATCCATCTCCTCCGATCACAACTCTTATTGTTCTTCTCCTTTGTTGTGGCTCCGATAATCCAGGGCGCAGCAATCCGTCCAGATCCCGGAGCGGCTCCAGTGGCGGTGTCGGGGCAGGGGGGTGCTGGGGAAGGGGGTAGGATCGGAGGGAGCCTGGCACGGATCGCTCTCCCGGAGGGTGGGGTCTGGACCGAGGCTGCCAACTTCCACTCCGCTCTCTCTCTCTCTCTCGCTCGGTGTCCTGCTTTTGTTTGGGACTCGGCTGTGCTCTCCTCCTCCCTCCCCTCCTGTGTCTAGCCCTCTCTCCTCTACAACTGACACACGGCACAGAATGGAGACCCGGGGGCACCGCCCACTCGGCGCACATTGGAGGGCTGGAGGACAGGGCACCGCCTACTCTGGGCTCTGATAGGCGGCCTGGCGGGTCGCTTCCCCTCCCCCTCCTCTCCTGTTCTGCTGTCAATCAGTGAGGTTCAGAGGTGGAGAATGGGAAGAGGAGAGGAGAGGAGGGTTAACCCTTCACCGCCCGGACACCGCTCTGCACACCGCTTCCTGCTTCCTCCATATCACATCACTGACATTTCTACATCAATCCCCCCCGGCCGGGACCCATCATCCCTCATCACTGGGACTATGTGCTGCTCTAGGCAATGCAGGCACATCATGGCTGGTGGGAGAGACCCCTGCTCTAGACCGAGTGTGTATAGAACCCCCTCCCCCCAACTACCCCAACATATCATATATATCAGTGGAAGCAACTCCATTCTTATATCAGACATAACAAACATTCCACCTCTAAAATTGTCCCCAGATAAAAAAACATCATCAGGGGCCACAATGATCAGCCACATAATATTGTTTACTAATATTCACAGGCCAAATAATTAGACATAAATCAGACCCCTCTACATCAGGAACCCCATCAGAGTCCCCCCCCCCCCCTACATCAGAGTCTCCATCAGAGTTTTCCCTTACATCAGATGTCCCCATCAGAGTCCTCTCTTCCATCAGAGTCTCCCATAAATCAGAGTCCTCCCTTACATCAGATGTCCCCATCAGAGTCCTCCCTTACATCAGATGTCCCCATCAGAGTCCTCCCTTACATCAGATGTCCCCATCAGAGTCCTCCCTTACATCAGATGTCCCCATCAGAGTCCTCCCTTACATCAGAGTCTCCCATAAATCAGAGTCCTCCCTTACATCAGATGTCCCCATCAGAGTCCTCTCTTCCATCAGAGTCTCCCATAAATCAGAGTCCTCCCTTACATCAGATGTCCCCATCAGAGTCCTCCCTTACATCAGATGTCCCCATCAGAGTCCTCCCTTACATCAGATGTCCCCATCAGAGTCCTCCCTTACATCAGATGTCCCCATCAGAGTCCTCCCTTACATCAGATGTCCCCATCAGAGTCCTCCCTTACATCAGATGTCCCCATCAGAGTCCTCCCTTACATCAGATGTCCCCATCAGAGTCCTCCCTTACATCAGATGTCCCCATCAGAGTCCTCCCTTACATCAAGGTCCCCATCAGAGTCCTCTCTTCCATCAGAGTCTCTCATAAATAAGGGTCCTCCCTTACATCAGGGTCCCCATCAAAGTCTCCCATAAATCATGGTCCCCATCAGAGTCCTCCTATACATCAGGGTCCCCATCAGAGTTTTCCCTTACATCAGGGTCCCCATCAGAGTCCTCCTATACATCAGGGTCCCCATCAGAGTCATCACTTACTTTAGGATCCCCATCAGAGTCCCCCCTTACATCAGAGTCCTCCCTTACATCAGGTGTCCCCATCAGAGTCCTCTCTTCCATCAGAGTCTCCCATAAACCAGAGTCCTCCTATACATCAGGGTCCCCATCAGAGTCCCCCCTTACATCAGAGTCCTCTCTTACATCAGGGTCTTCATCAGAGTCTCCCTTCCATCAGGTCAAAGCAGAGATCATAGACCGCCTCTGTCCCCCTTATTCCTCAGTCTCTACTCATTGAGGATAGGCCACTGACTCTGGCCACGAGTCAGATAAAATCTTCTTGTGGGCCAGATCTGACCCGCAGGCCATAGTTTGGAGACCCCTGTAGTAGTAAATAGAGTTCCAGCCTTGTCTTGCTTGTAGGGAAAGTTCTCCCCACATCGCTCCTCTCCAGAGCCGCCACCTCAAATTCATTTCCAAGGCATGCGAAGGCACGGCACAGGGATCTTTGCCAAGTCTGTGCATACATCAGACACCTTGTGTATGGGCAGACACACCGCAGTCCTGTGTCAGTAAACTGGCAGACACTCGTACCATTCCTACATGTGTGAGATCCCGCAATCTGCCTCGTGGGATGAGTGACATAGAAATCCCAGGAGGCAGCTCTCAGAACTGTGCATATGTGCAATACAACAGATCCCACAGTGACCCGAGGCCTTCCCAGGTACATTATTCTCACCCAGGAAAGAATGACAGACCTGAACTTCAGGGCACTTTCACACCGCCAGCGCCCGGGCGTCAAGGGTAAAGCGCCGTTATTTTTAGCCGCGCTTTACCGTAGTTTTAGCGGCGCTGTTTTCCCGCTAGCGGGGCACTTTTAACCCCTGCTAGCGGCTGAAAAGGGGTTAAAAACACCACTGCAGTGACGCCCTGCCAGCGCAGCGCCCCAGTGTGAAAGCATTAGGGCTTTCACACTGGGATTGCAGCTGAGGCTTTTTACAGGCGCTATTTTTACCGTTAAAGCGCCTGAAAAACGCCTTCAGTGTGAAAGGGGTCTCAGGGAAAAAAATAACTACTAGCCGTGACCAACAGTCATCATAGGCAGCTCGGCCCGTGTGCAGTGAGCATGCTCTCAGCACACAACCTTTAGGCCACCATGGACAGGCCGGCGTTAAAGCGGTTCTAAAGCCTAAATATTCCTTCCATTTAGGTAAAAAATGTCTCCCCCCCCCCCCCTTATACTTACCTGAGCCCTCATTTAATCCAGCACTGTGCAGGTCTGCAGGTCTTCTCTCCCCCCACAGGTCTCACTAACTTTGCTGGGGCACCAAGAGCCATTGGCTCCCAGTGCTGTCAATCAAAGCCAGTGATGAGGGAGCCGAGTCCCGCTGTCCTTGTCAATGGACGCAGAGGCGGGGCTCGTGAGCGAGCACACATGAGTGCTTTCATGGGAGGCGGCTTCCCGTGGGGGGCACTGGACAGAGAGGAGGAGTCAGGAGCGCCAGCGGGGGTCCCAAGAAGCAGAGGATCAGGGCCGCTCTGGATAAATCCTTTGCACAGAGCAGGTAAGTATAGACATGTTTGTTATTTAAGGAAAAAAAAAGTTTATTCTACAATCGTTTTAAAGCCTAATTTTCCTGTTTTGTGTTCAGGAACTTATGCTGGACAAACTCGTATAGATTTTCATTCAAAATTTTTCATTTTAAGAACGTTCTTTCGATTTTCTAATCATTAGTGGAGTCAAATCAACATTTATTTTCGCCCACAGTCATGGGAAAATTCAAAGCAGCAGCATAGAAATCTTTTCTCAATCGAACGAATTTCAGACAACGTATGTGGATTTTGTTCAGAAATGACATTCATTTTAAAATGAAAAATTAAATGTTAAAAGCAAGTGAAATTTTCGAACAACATTTGACAATTTATCCAATGTACAAAGAATTTGCTTACGAATATTTGTACGAATGTTCTCGTCCGAAAATCTATATGTATATGGCCAGCTTTACACTCATACGTTTTCACCTGTAAACACAAGTATACCTGCGTACAGCGTATTCTGTCAGTACAGTCCTATGGGCAGAATTACACACCAGCTGGGGCTCCTGTGCACCACAAATAAGGACGCACTTTATGCTGTATACCCATACCCAGGGTGGATAAAAATCAATGACTTTTAAAAAATAATCAGATTTTTTTTTTTAATCGATTTTTTGATTTTTATTAAATTTACTTGAATAAAATGCCTTTGGAGTGAAAATCTATCTAAAGATACTTTTCGATTTAAGATACATTTAGTTTATTCAGCATGAAATGGAGCTTAGCTATGTAGCATGAGGCTGTATATTCTGCAATATTTAAATTTTTGGTAAACTCAATCAATAAATCCAAGTCCTGTAAGCTGAGATAACATGCACTGCATTGATGCATTCACACAGTTTCACAGTAACCATGGGATAAAACAAAGTTTGGGAATATTCCCTTATCCCATTGTTTTGCAAATCTATGTACACTACAAACTGTTCTGATATCGCGGTTTTAGTAACCTGACAGCTTATTATTCTAAATAGGAAACCTTCATTTTGTTTGTAAATATTAAAGATTACCAGCAAGAATGAGTCCTTATATTTAAAGAGCACCTGTCATTTTAGATCCATCATGGCAGCGCCTGTTAGCGGGCATCCACTCACCTGCTGCTGCCACGTCCCTCACGTTGTTGTGTCACTGCCACATCGCCAGTCGTCCCATTAAAGTAAATAGGACTGTCGGTGAGTCAACAGAGGGTCAGAGGAGGAGCCGCTGCAGGACAGAGATGACAGTTGCTCTTTAAAAATTATGATTTAAAGTTGAGTTCCACCCACTTTTACAACTCTTCAGCATCCCTCACTAAACTGTGCACTGTAAACGAATTGGATATTTTTTTATTTTTTTTCTCAGCACTTACTGTATATCTGCTGTATTCATTTTTCACTTCCTCCTCCCTGGCCGCGGCCCATCGCATCATTTCCTGTTTGCAATGCCTTCTGGGAAGGGGCGGCAACTTCCTCTGACACTGCCGTTGCTATGGAAACCTGACCTGAAACCTATTACACTGCTTGTGCTGCACTGAGCATGTGCGAGATCTGCAAGGATGAGATCCAGGAAGAAATACAGTCAGGCTTCAGATGCCCAGACTTAAGATAGCCACGGCCTGCTGTAAGTTTATAAAATAACAAACTACTGCTATAAACTAACAAAACAGACCTTAGTTTACAGACTAACTTTACTAGAATACATTAAGCTAGTGTATTATAGGTGTATTTTTATTTAAAAAGTATAATTTCGGCAGGAACACCACTTTAAATCAAGCCTTTTTACTAGTGATTTAAATTAAATCCACCCTGCCCATACCCCTTTATTTACATCCAAAGTGTACAAATCCGGCGTTCTGAGGTCACTGTGACTCTCCACATCATATACTTCTTTTGGCTCAGAGTATTGAGGTAGAGAGGCCAAATACAGCCAGGCATCTCTAAACAAGAGCTCAGCGATGGCTGTCTTCATGCATTTTTTCGTGTATTATTTGGTTACTTTGCATGTTTTGGCGCTATAAACATAGGGCAGCCCATTCCTTACATAGGGCTTCCCTACACACAACAAACGTGACGAAGAAGCTCCTGTACCCTTCAGGCGATGAGCTTCATGCGTCTTTTAACTGCGTGTTTTGGTACATATATTGCGCATTTTGACACCAGAGAAATCACGTATCTGCCTGCTGCGTTTGGGGTGCCGTTTCAAAGGAATGGCGCTGCAAGAGCAACACGTGTTTTTCGCATGTTCCATGAATGTACTTGAAAATGCACATTTTTGGGTGCATTCACAGAATGCTCAGATGTAAATGGAGCCTCAGGGGAAATTGGTAGAATTATCCAATCAGCAGTAATCTGAAGTTGTGCGTGTTTTACATTGGAACCATTCACTTCATACGCGTGTCAATGGCACAGTATGGCCTGGTTCACACATGTGCTGAGGCCTGTATACTGTGAATAGACCCTTTTTTTTTTCTGATGTTTCTAACTTCCAGGTGGGGCTTGCAAGCGACCCCCATTGAAATCTTTTAGGACGCAGCGACTGTACGGACACAGCTGCTCATTCTAATGTAACAGGCCCCGAACTCACATGGCCTGTATTTAGGGGTCACTCACCTACACTCACATCCCTGTCACATTAGGACCAGCAGCTGTGCCTGTGCAGCCCATTCGTCCTAATAGACTTCATTAGGCCGCCTGCACACAGCACCTAGAGGTTAGAGACCCCAGAAAAAATGGTCTGTTTACAGAACACGGTCCTCACAGTCTGTGTGAATGAGGCCTAATGCACCAAATGGTGCAATGTGTTGTGGGCACTCCAGAGCAAGAGCGACTTCTCCTGCTTTGGGGCTTCTTAAAAAAAGAACGGGCTGTGCGCACATGCCCAGTAAATCACATTTTGGCGCGTGTACTACCGCAACACACCCTAGTGTGAATGAGCTGTATGTGTCCAGTAGTTGTCATGGGTTACTGAAGCATGTACTTCATCATAGAGGGATGAGTTTTACCTCACGATTGGCAGACGGTGACCAAATTGCACAAATATCAGCGTGTCTGTCTTGAAGTGAAGTATATTGTACATTTATATCAAAGCCTAGCCTCAAGGAGCTTATAATCTAAGGTTCATATCCCACAGGACTCGTTCATTTCATACTTGTGTCACTGCAGGGCATAGTAAGGCCCGCGTTCACCTATAAGCTGAGGCCAGTATACCATGAAAGGGCCATTTTTTGGCGTCTCCAGGTGCCGCGTGCATGGGGCCATGGAAAGGAGCCAATTAAAGGAGCTCTATGGTCACAGCATACACTTTCATTTTACAACATCAACATTGTAATAACAATACAAACAACAGTTATTAATGACAGTTATTAATTACAATTCAATATAAGCTTACTTGAACGATCTCCTTTTGTGTTGCCAGTTCTGCCTGTCTGCTGCCTGTCTCTTTCCACAACTTCCTGGATTCCCTTCATGCTTTGCAGCTTCTCCTCAATGTCTAAGGTCTACATATCCCATGGTCCCTTGCTGCCTGCCAGCTGTGATTCCTGTACTAATTCCGCCTCTTAGCACCTCTGTAGTTCAGAAGGCAGGTGTTTTGTCAGATTAGGCGACCCGCCATCTTGCTGCCATCTTGCTACACCCCGCACTCGTCCACAGTAAGGATATAGTGAGAAGGCGGCAAGCGGACATCTTGTTACACCCACCGGAGTCTTGTATTTCACACTTATTCCTAACAGTAAACTCAGCTTATATAGTTAAATTTATGATTTTGAAATCCGTAAGACTGTTTTGATGTTCATTTTTCAAAGCAGCGGTGTCCTGTCAGATTAGCAAACCTGTGAGATCAGCAGGCTTGCCGCTGCTTTTAAAATTCAACATGTAAACAGTCAGACGGATTTTTAAATACTGTATTTCAGTATATAAGCTCAGTTTACTGTTAAAAATAAGTGTGAAATGCAAAACTTGGCTGGGTGTATCAAGATGTCCGCTTGCCGCCTTCTCACTGTAACCTTACTGTGGACGAATGTGTGGTGTAGCAAGATGATGGCGACGGAGCGTCACTTCCATTATAAAATCTGACTGGTCGCCTAATTTGATAAAAATACAGGCTCTGTAAAATGTGTGACACGGCAGTGCCTACTCACATAGTGATTATGTGTCACAGAATTCAAGTTAGTAAACATGTGGGGGTTTTCACAAAGTAGGTTTATAAACTTCAAAATCGTTCAGGCCCCTTTCACACTGGGATGGGGGCGGCGTTGGCGGTAAACCGGTGCTATTTTTAGCACCGCATTACCGTCTTTTAGTGGTGGTATTCGGCCGCCAGCAGGGCAGTTTTACCCCCCTGCTAGCGGCCGAGAAAGGGTTAGCACCGCGAAGCGCTGCTGCAGCAGCGCTTTGCCGGCGGTATAGCCGCGCTGCCCCATTGATTTCAATGGGCAGGAGCTGTGTATACACCACTCCAAAGATGCTGCTAGCAGGACTTTTTTTCCCGTCCTGCCAGCGCACCGCTCCAGTGTAAAAGCCCTCGGAGCTTTCACACTGCAGACACAGCAGTGGCTCTTTCAGGGCGCTTTGCAGGCACTATTTTTAGCGCTGTAGCGCCTGCAAAGCGCCCCAGTGTGAAAGGGGTCTCAGAGTAATAGAAGTAGGCTCGAAATGCAATGCAGGAAATAAATACTGTATATAATGTTACTTTGTGACCATAGATATGCTTTAACCTATCAGCATGTCTTCGAAGTGTGAGAGGAAACCCATGCAGTACATGCAGATAGTGTCCCCCTACCCCAAAGCACCCTCCCCATGTTGAGGGCATGTGGCCTGGTATGGTTCAGGAAGGGGGGTTGCTCGCTCGCCCCCCCCCATTCCTGGCCTGCCGAGCTGCATGCTCAGATAAGGGTCTGGAAGGAAACAGCGGCCAGCTTTCCGGCCCGCTCCTTTACAATCAGCTATTCACTGGTTGTTAAGAATGTCAGCGGCCACCCACTCCTTAAAAAAATGCTACCACTCCTAAACACTTGTAAATGCTCCTAAACACGCTCCTAAAACGCTGGCAGAAAATGCTAAATATTAGCGTTTCTCATCCAGCACTTCTTTAAGCGTTTTTTTTTTTTTGAGCGTCTAGTGTACATCAGTGGCGGCCCGTCCATAGGGGGCGCATGGGCGCCGCCACCCCCCCCCCCCCTCCCTCCAGGCAGCCACACAAAAAAAATGTCAAAAAAAAAAAATTTAATACTGGCCCTTTAAAAAAAAATGAAAAAAAAGGTCCTTAAGTGCACTGTGTTCGGACGCAAGACACAGTGCACTTATGGGAAGCGCCACGTCTATGCAATCACGAGATTGCAGACGTGGCGCTGCATTTGCGGGCGTTTAGCCCGCCTTACGGCGTTTTCTGAAGCGCCAAGTAGCTTCCGCCCGGCCATAGTAATATATACTACTGGCGCCGGGCGGAAGCTACTCAGCACTTCAGATTTGATTGACATCTGATCTGAGTTAGATGTCATTTCCTGTTTCTTTCTCCCATTGCGCCCAAGAGAGGAAACAGGAAGTATGCCGCTCCATCGCTGCTGCCAGTGGAAGGAGACACCGCAGGAGAGGACAACAGCAAGGTAAGTACCGGGAGGGGGGGTTTGAAGTGACAGAGGTTACATTTAATGGGACACAGGCATGCTGCATTTAATGGGACACAGGCATGCTGCATTTAATGGGACACAGAGGCTGCATTTGGGGAGGACAGAGGCTGCATTTGGGGGGACAAAGGCTGCATTTGGGGGGACAGAGGCTGCATTTGGGGGGACAGAGGCTGTATATGGGGGGGACAGAGGCTGCATTTGGGGGGACAGAGGCTGCATTTGGGGGGACAGAGGCTGCATTTGGGGGGGACAGAGGCTGCATTTGATGTGACACAGGCTGCATGTAAGGAGGGTCTCTGCTGGGGGCACCTAATGTAAGGTTGGACTCTGTTGGGGACGCCTGATGGCATCTGGTTGTAGGCGACGTGGCTAGTGACACGCTCAGGGCTCCCACTGATCCTGCATTATGGTGAGTTGAATGATTTAATTTTTTATTACAATGTAATAATAGAAATAATGCGCTTCAATCATTCTGACACCATAACAACCATGGTGCCGGGATGATTGAAGTGCTAACACCAGGTGTTTGGAGTATCTTTATCTGCTGATTGTTAAACTTTATAGAATACACATATTTCTATTGTTGTGTAGGATCTGGGCCTGCTGTTCTTCCATCCCTCGTTCATCTCAGATGCTAACCACACCACCTTAGAGCCACGCCCACTGTTTCGCTCAAACCACGCCTATTTTCACCAAGTGGGAGGGGACAAAAAGGAAGGGCGGGGTCTGGCCCCCCCCCATCCTAAAACTTCACCAGCCGCCACTGGTGTACATGGAGCTTTAATGTCCACAATAAAAGCAATATTGTTAGTCAAGAACACAGCTCATGCCTTTGAAATTCTGTGATCAAGACATGAAGAGCCCATGTAGCTGTGATGATGTCCTAAAATCTAGAAATATCACCCAACATCATTCCAGTTAGAAGGTGATAGAAGGAGCTCAGTATAATGCCCCATCTGATATAAAAACACAACGTAGCACAAATCAATTCTAAAGTAAAATTCTAATATAGTGTATTAGCAGCTTCCTGCCCCCCCTAATTGCTTCTGCAACACAGCCAAAGCCATGTTGGCTCCTTTTACATTAGCAGTACTGCTTACCTCCCTCTGAAAAGTAATCCATGGTGGATCAAATTTCAGACAGGCGTTCAGGAGGCACTACTGCCACCTCTGGGACACCTGTTTTTTTTTACCTTTATTTTTAAATTGCCGAATGGCTATTTTACATTGAGGGACCAAACCACAAGTATGAATCAAACATGTTCGACATGCAACCCCATTGAACTCACACTCTACATCTGAGTTAAAAATGCTGCAGCCGCAAAGCAAAAGCATTGTGGTCGCAGCATGTGTACAGCCATATGCGGCTATAATACAATTTGTGGCTCAGCTGCCTGTTTTCACACTTTCGCATCACACTGTTTACTTTTCTTTTTTTTTAACTTTATTTGAAATGCACAAAGTGACACGTCATTCATGTCTCTGCATCCCAGTGCAGTATGTTGTCCTGTTGTGAGGTGACATACAGTGCCTACCTGTGTGCAGCAGTAAAATACTGCATTTTACCGCATCTTGCTGCACTGCTACTCTGGGTTGCAATGCAGTGTGAACAGGAAAAATAGAGAACAATTGTTTTCTTAGTGCCCAAGTGGTGACTGGTATTTATCTAGTGGGCAAAACCGCTATTCACCCCACTTGTGTGAACAATCCCTAAACGAGTCATTCGCTAGGCAGCAGTGGCGGAGCAGGTGCAGTATGGGCTCGGCCTTCAGTCATTCAGAATGAGTGAGGGCTGGTTCTGACTGATGGTTGCGATCTGACTGAGCTCAGCGCAGTGATAAAGCACTGAGCTCGGAGGATCACACTGTTTCCATTTTTTTTTTAAATACATTTTAATGACATGTCACACAGACATCTCGGAAAGTTCAATTACCAATCGTGCAGTGTGAGGCAGTGGATTGCCTCATACTGCGCTGACAAAAAGTACAGCATGCAGTACTTTTTCTAAGTGCACCATGCCCGCACACCACTGCAACACAGTGATGTTTACTGGGCACATAGGAGACCATGCATTTTGCCTTGTCCATGCAGTGGGACTGCGCTGGAATAGCCGCCCAATGCAATCACAACACACCTGGTGTGAATATAACCTGAAAGTAGAGGTCATTCTGCACCACAATGGAGATGTAAACATCAACAATATGTAGGCCTTGGTCGCAGGCTCAGAATGACACTTGCTTTTAATCATTAAAATTGACTGAAGACTGAAGACATTTTATTCCGCTGCTTACACCTTTTCTGTGTTTACAGCGACCGATATCAGACATCCCAACCTGCAAAAACAAATTTCAGGGAGGTAGCAAACTCACCCCCCCCATGAAATGCAGCCTTAACCGTGCCAATGAAATGCAGCCTTACCAGTGCCAATAATGCAGCCTGATCAGTGCCAATTAAATACAGCCTATCAGTGTCCATCAGTGCAGCCTATCAGTGTCCATCCATGCCAACTAATCAGTGCCTACCAGTGCAGCCCATCAATGTACATCAGTGCAGCCTATCAGTGACCATCTGTGTCCATTCGTGCCACCTCATCAGTGCCTACCAGTGCAGCCCATCAGTGCCCATCAGTGCCACCTCATCAGTGCCCACCGGTGTAGCCTATCAGTGTCCATCAGTGCAGCCTATCAGTGCCCACCAGTTCAGCCTACCAGTGCTCACCAGAGCAGCCCATCAGTGTCCTTCAGTGCCACCTCATCAATGTCCACCAGCACAGCCTCAGTGTCCACCAGCAGAGCGCTCCCAGCTCCGTCCCGCTCCCTCCCCTGGCCACAGACAGAAGACAGAGCAGCCAGAGCAGCCGCCGCGGGCCTACTCCATTCAGCTGCTTCGGCTGCTCTGTCTTCTGTCTGTGAGTGACATGCCCAGCCGGAAGATTGCCCGGCGCTCATGGGTGTCCGGGAGCCCACAGCCAAAAGCAGGAGACTTTCATGACTGGGGACTTGGGATGTCTGCGATATAGACTTTGTGTGCACCCAGCATTGATCACCTCAGATAATACCTGGCTGTGCAGAGAGCCACAAATAGCTGCCACCACCGGTGGACTCACATTACAGGGTCGGTGGCCGCATCTAGCTGCTAAGAGCTGCAGCAGGAACTGCCACTACAATTCACACTGGCCTTAATCAGCAGTGTCAATGTAACCTTAATGATGCTAAAACCAGACATCAACAGTCAGGTGGGCAGATACAATGGGCAAGTAACAGCCCCTTGTTAACCCACTACCCTGTTATTACTGTGTCATGAGGTAACAATGGCAGCAATTGGGAATATACTGTGAACCATCACCAGACAACAGAGACAAGTGCCATTGTTCTGCATGCACACTGCACTCTGCTCAGGTAGAACTCAGTGTAAATGGTCTGTTTTGCCCCCAGGATCTTGGCACACGCTGCACAACACCTACATTTTGCTTGTTCAAACAACTATAAAAGGATATTTGTGGCATTGCCAAGCTGATGTGGCACACAGAAAACAGCATCGCAGCATCAGGTAACCATCTCTGTATCCAAAACAAGGCCGGTGGGAATGCCCTGTTCTGCCCCATGGAACAAAATATACATTCCATGGCACCTATGATAATAAATGTAAAAATAAACCATCTGTCGGCACTAGAGGATTGATATTGAGTTTATAAATGAGCAGGTTATGCAATATCTAAAACACTAACTCCAATTCAGTGCTATGCATAGTGCCTAATCATACTGCCGTCACCATGAATGTTCAGGTCACATACAGTTTTCATTCTTGTGTCTGTTGTATGTTATATGTACCTTAATCAGAACTGAACTTTTCATTTAAAACCAACTAAATATATTCCAGGTGCATCAAAACAGAAGGTGGTTAAAGCTGACCATACGCTATACAATTTGATTGTGCAATTTCCTTCAGATCTACTATCAAATATTTAGTACAAGCACCTACCTGATTTTATATAAATTGAATAGATTGTTTAAGTGTCCTTATATTACATATGTTTGGTAGATCTAAGGCCCCTTCCACACGAGGCAAATACGCTCTGCCAAGTCCGCCAGCCAAGCAGGAGGTCGCTCCGTTGATCTCCGCTGAGCCGGCGGATGACAGGTCCGTCTCTGCTCACTGAGCGGGGAGGGGCCTATCAGAGCGCCGCTAAATCCTATGGAGAGATCGAATGATCAGATCTCAGATCATCATCAGATCTCATCCGATCCGCCAAGATGGATGGCAAACATATCGGCATATGTCTGATTTTAGCGGATCAGATGGCAGACGGGTGTCAGCAGAAACATCTCCGCTGACATCCATCTCCCCATAATAGTCAATGGATGGCCCGCTCGGATCCGCCTGAAAAACGGACAGGCGGATCCGTGTGGGCTTGTTGTGTGAAAGGCCTTAGGCTGCTGAATTTACACTATACAATTCGATTGTGCAATCTACTTTAGAGCAACTATAACCACTGTATAGTGCAAGGGTCTGCCTGATTCGATACTGATTGAATGGATTGTTTAAGTTTCTTCTCATTTTACATCTAAAGTTAAAGAATAAAGCTAAAGAAGATTGTACAGAGATCGTATAATCAGATTATATAGTGTTTGGCCAGCTAAGTATAGTAAACCCAACTCTTGGATAGAAATAATCCCCCTCCCACCCTCCTCTATCTGATCACTCTCTAAACCCATGGTTTAAAAGTTGTTTTTTTCAGATTTATACTTGACTAGGTGGATGGATGCAGCATCGGTCTGATGCTGCATCTGTCCCCCAGTGCCTCTACACTGAGAACCGAGCGATCGAACACCGCCGATCGCTCGGTTCTCACAGCTTCCTGGAGCGCTGAGCTGTGGAAGGGGGTGGGTGTGGCTGGCTTAGGCTCTCAGAGGCTCGCTGAGAGGCTGAACTGGGTGTCGGTCCAGGGATCTGGTGGATTCCCACTCCATGGTCGTGATGACGACGAGCCTGGGCTGACCCTGTGACGCCAGCAGAGAGCGGACTTCAGCCCGCTCTCTGCTGAAAATGGGTCACAGGCGTGCGAAACGAACTGCGCTCCTGTGATTCACAGGAAAAGCTAGAAGGCATAAATTTGCGATAAAATCTTAGGAACAAAGAACACGGAGGAGAGATGGGTTTGCTTTAAGAGCATATTAAATAAGGGCATTAGCCAATGCATCCCATTGGGTAATAAATTTAAAAGAGCGAACAAAAGTCCTGGATGGCTTAACTCCAATGTAAAAATGCATATAAAAAGCAAAGGAGAAGGCCTTCAAAAAATACAAGGTTGAGGGATCGTCATCAGCATTCAGGCTGCATTCACACCTGAGCATTTTCAGCTCATAAAATGTTCGTAAAACGCCCAAGAAAACGCCTGAAAAACGCCCAACAAGTAAAATCCCATTCATTTCACCTGTTCACATTTGAGCGTTTTGTCACCTGAAGCAAAACACCTGAAAAACGCCCTAAGCTCAAAAAAAAGATCATGAGCTTCTTTGGGGCAGATTAGAAGCGATTTTCTGCCTTTTACATTGATGACCTGAACAAAATCGTGGCAAAAACAGCGGCAAAATCGCAGTAAAATTGCGGTAAAAATGCTCAGGTGTGAATGCAGCCTTAGACTTTATAAAGAATGCAATAAGAAATGTAAGGGTGCAATTAGGGCGGCTAAGATGGAACATGGAAGACACATAGCGGAGGAGAGCAAAAAAAATACCAAAAAATTCTTTAAGTATGTAAACAGTAAAAAGGGGAGGACAGACCACATTGGCCCTATAAGGAATGAGGAAGGACATCTGGGTACAAAGGATGGGGAGATGGTGAAGGTATTGAATTTATTCTTCTCCTCAGTCTTCACGAGGAAATCGGGGGGCTGCAGTGTTTATCCTCATGACACATCACAGGAAGCGCCTCCATGGTTAACAGAGGACAGAATTAAAATTATACTTGGGAAACTTAACATTAATAAATCACCGGGATCAGATGGCTTGCACCCGAGGGTATTTAGGGAACTCAGTCAAGTAATTGCCAGACCATTGTTCCAAATTTTTACTGACAGTCTACTGACTGGAATGGTACCAGCTGATTGGAGAAAAGCCAATGTAGCATAAATATTTAAAAAGAGCCCAAAATGCATCCATGGGAATTACAGACCAGTTAGCCTAACATCAATAGTATGCAAGTGTCAGGTCACCTTGAGGCTAGGTGACAGATGCACACCGTAGGGATCAGGAGTGCACCCTATGGCTGACTGCTGCGGATGGGAGTCAGGGTGATAAGGAAGGCGGGGCCGCTGGAACACCAGCACAGATCCCACCTGGGTTAGAGCGTAAGATTCCCTGGGGCGCAGAGTCTAAGAGCCAGCAGGTGTTCACCAGAGCCTCTAGTGGTGAGGATGGACTGGGCTGCAACTGGCTCCTGGTCGCGACCCCCAGGGTCCCCCAGCTCACACCCACAGTAGGAAACAGGAGGATAGGGATAGTAAGGGAATAAGCCAAGGTCGGGGCCACAAGCAGACAAGGACAACAGAGTTGACGTCAAGGTTCAGGGTCACAGGCAAACGGGGATAGTCGGGGACACGACAAAGGTCAGGGTCACGAGCAGACAGGAATAGTCGAGAACAGGCCAAAGTCGGTAACTGGAATCAGACGCAGGAAACACAGCAAGTACACACGAAAGCTAACACACAATGGTTGATCAGCACTGCTGGCTTGCAGTGCACAGGTTAATATAGGGTTCCCTGATAGGGCCTGGGGTGGGGCCATGCTTAGAGGAGAGGTTATAAAACCAGTCAGGTGAGAGTCAGCTGGTCTTTAGAGATGAACACATGGAGACAGGTGAGCTGACAGACAAAACTCTATTGCATAACCATGACAGTACCCCCCTCTTATGAGGCCTCCCCCTCCCTCGCCTGGGCCCTGGCTTAAAGGGAAACTCCAGATGAAACCTCAGCAGACGAGGCGCAAAGATCTCAGAAGCAGTGATCCAAGACCTCTCCTCAGGACCAAACGCTTCCCAATGAGGTACTGAAGAATGCCTCTACGGCGTCGGAAATCGTGAACTTGACTAACCTCGTACTTAAGATTATCCTCAGACCGAAACCGAGGTAGGGAGAGGACGAGAGGACTTATTGAAGGCTAAAGGCTTCTTAGGAATGGGTAAAGGCATAAGAAGACCATCAGGAGTCTGAGCAGGGTGCCCCAGACCCTTAAAGATGAGCTGGACATCCAGCACAGGATCATCAGACTGGGCAGAAATCCGTGGATCCCTGAGACCAGGTTGGTTAGAAATTGATGTGTCACAGAAGTCAAGCTGGATAGCTTCACTGGGCATAGGCGGAACTGGTGCATTTGCCGACTGAACAGCATTGCCAGGTGCAGCGACCACCAGAATTGCATCACAGGGCGTAGCGACTGTGGAACTGGTAGACGAGTCAGCCTGGGTATGCGTCCAAGGGGGTCCAGAAACAGGCAAAGGTAAATGACCATGCATACTGGAGTGGATGATCGGCTCAAGTTCACAGGTGGGCTCCTCATCCAGAATGCCACATGACCCAGTGAGTGCCTCAGCCCGACTATTGCAGGAGACATTCCAGAAATCGCTATATGCAGTGGGAAGAGCAGAAGATACTGGGATGGTGGCAAAAGGAAGTTTCTCTTTTGGGGGTAACCTTGAGTAGGCAGGAAGAGGAACAGGAGGAACCCCAAGCCAGGATCCGTCCAGCAGTCCAGTCAATGTGTGGAGAATGGAACCGTAACCTAGGAAGACCTAATATGATAGGAGATGAAGCCTTAGGTAAGACAAGGAAAGATATCCACTCCTGGTGGAGTGTCCCTACTGACATCTTAACAGGGAGGGTCTGGAAGCGAATAGGACCCCCTGGGAGAACAGTGCCATCAATCGCCAAGACCACCAATGGCGTTGAAAGGGGCAAAAGGGTAAGTCTCATGGAAGATGCAGTTTCCCAATCCATGAAATTGCCAGCGGCTCCGGAATCCAGATGTCCCGAGACCGAACGAGAGGAAGCGCCGACATGAAGGAACACAGAAAGAAGAAGACGAGAAGGTGAAGGTGATACTTCAGGGTCTAATACTCCACCTTCCAGATGTATTAGTCCCGATCGTTTTTCCGGACGAAGAGAACAAGTGTCACGAAAATTACCTTTGGCCCCACAATAGAGGCACAGGCCCAGAGTTCTGCGCCTAGCGCGTTCTTCTGGAGACAACTTGGTCCAGCCCAGCTGCATAGGTTCCTCAGCGGGCAGGGGGTGCTCCTCAGATTGAAGAGCAGGGACTGGGAGCTCAGGCTGCCTAAGGAACGGGGAGTGCTGGCGTCTTTTTTTCCAGGGACCTCTCCTGAAAGCGAATATCGATCTGGTTACACAAGGTGATGACACCGCCCAGATCAGCAGGAAGGGATCTTCCTGCTAATTCATCCTTCACTCTATCAGAGAGGCCATGTAAAAAGGTTGCAACTAGGGCCTCATTATTCCAGCTCAATTCAGCTGTGAGGATACTAAACTGAAGAGCATACTGTCCCACAGAAGCGGACTCTTAACGGAGACGTAAAAGAGCGCTAGCCGCTGAGGAGACACGACCCGGTTCCTCGAAGATATTCTGAAAAAGTTTCAAGAAATCAGACAGGCTAGAAACCACTGGATCATTTAGTTCCCACAGAGGGGCAGCCCAAGCTAGCGCCTCGCCAGACAGGAGGGATATAATATAGGCTACTTTCGCCCGATTGGACAGGAAGTTTTGGGGCTGAAGTTCAAAATAAATTGTGCACTGGCTAAGGAACCCCCTGCAAGCCTTGGAGTCCCCAGAGAAACGGGCCGGAGCTGGCAGTTGTAATGAATGTGTTGCTGCGAGTGGTTCGATAGGTGCAGCAGCAGATAGCGGTTGAGGTTGTTGAACCGGGGGTCCTACTGAGGCCTGAACCTGTTCAAAACGGGATGCCAAATCCTGAAGGAATCGCATAACTTGGGTCTAATGCGATTCCTGGGTCTCAAGCCTGCGAACTAAGCCCTGCAACGGATCATCTGCAGGTAGCGGCACATCAGCCAGGTCCATGGCTGATCAAACTGTCAGGTCACCTTAAGGCTAGGTGACAGTTGCACACCGTAGGGATCAGGAGTGCACCGCAAGGTAGTGGACCCTACGGCTGACTGCTGCGGATGGGAGTCACGGTGGTAAGGAAGGCAGGGCCGCTGGAACACCAGCACGGATCCCACCGGGGTTAGAGCATAAGATTCCCTGGGGCACAGAGTCTAAGAGCCAGCAGGTGTTCACCAGAGCCTCTAGTGGTGAGGATGGACTGGGCTGCAACTGGCTCCAGGTCGCGACCCCCAGGGGTCCCCAGCTCACACCCACAGTAGGAAACAGGAGGATAGGGATAGTAAGGGAATAAGCCAAGGTCGGGGCCACAAGCAGACAAGGACAACAGAGTTGACACCAAGGTTCAGGGTCACAGGCAAACAGGGATAGTCGGGGACACGCCAAAGGTCAGGGTCACGAGCAGACAGGAATAGTCGAGAACAGGCCAAAGTCAGTAACTGGAATCAGACACAGGAAACACAGCAAGTACACACGAAAGCTAACACACAATGGTTGTTCAGCACTGCTGGCTTGCAGTGCACAGGTTAATATAGGGTTCCCTGAGAGGGCCTGGGGTGGGGCCATGCTTAGAGGAGAGGTTATAAAACCAGTCAGGTGAGAGTCAGCTGGTCTTTAGAGATGAACACATGGAGACAGGTAAGCTGACAGACAAAACTCTATTGCATAACCATGACAGCAAGCTCTTGGAGGGGATGATAAGGGACTAGATACAAGATTTTAGTAATGAGAACGGTATCATTAGCAGTAATCAGCATGGATTAATGAAGAATCGTTCTTGCCAAACCAATCTATTAACTTTCTATGAGGAGGTGAGTTGCCATCTAGATAAAGGAAGGCCCATAAATGTGGTGTATCTAGATTTTGCAAAAGCATTTGACACAGTTCCCCATAAACGTTTACTATACAAAATAAGGTCCATTGGCATGGAGCATAGGGTGACTACATGGATTGAAAACTGGCTACAAGGGCGAGTTCAGAGGGTGGTGATAAACGGGATGGTCAGGGGTGTGTAGTGGGGTCCCCCAGGGTTCTGCTCTGGGGCCAATCCTTTTTAATTTGTTCATAAACGACCTGGAGGATGGGGTAAACAGTTCAATCTCTGTATTTGCAGACGACACTAAGCTAAGCAGGGTAATACCTTCTCCGCAGGACGTGGAAACCTTGCAAAAAGAACTGAACAAATTAATGGGATGGGCGACTACATGGCAAATGAGGTTTAATGTAGAAAAATTTAAAATAATGCATTTGCGTGGCAAAAATATGAATGCAATCTATACACTGGGGGGAGAACCTCTGGGGGTTCTAGGATGGTAAAGGACCTGGGGGTCCTGGTAGATGATAGGCTCAGCAATGGCATGCAATGCCAAGCTGCTGCTAACAAAGCAAACAGAATATTGGCATGCATTAAAAAGGGGATTAACTCCAGAGATAAAACGATAATTTTCCCGCTCTACAAGACTCTGGTCCGGCCGCACCTAGAGTATGCTGTCCAGTTCTGGGCACCAGTCCTCAGGAAGGATGTACTGGAAATGGAGTGAGTACAAAGAAGGGCAACAAAGCTAATAAAGAGTCTGGAGGATATGAGTTATGAGGAAAGGTTGCGAGCACTGAACTTTTTCTCTCTGGAGAAGAGAAGCTTGAGAGGGGATAAGATTTCAATTTACAAATACCATACTGGTGACTAGGGATGGGTCGAACACCCCCCGGTTCGGTTCGCATCCAGAACATGCCAACAGGCAAAAAATTTGTTCGAACACGCGAACACCGTTAAAGTCTATGGGACTCGAACATGAAAAATCAAAAGTGCTAATTTTAAAGGCTAATATTCAAGTTGTCATAAAAAGTGTTTGGGGACCTGGGTCCTGCCCCAGGGGACATGTATCAATGCAAAAAAAGTTTTAAAAACAGCTCTTTTTTTCGGGAGCAGTGATTTTAATAATGCTTAAAGTGAAACAATAAAAGTGAAATATTTCTTTAAATTTCATACCTGGGGGTGTTTATAATATGCTTG
Organism: Lithobates septentrionalis; assembly: GCA_037952835.1. Taxonomy (NCBI): domain Eukaryota; kingdom Metazoa; phylum Chordata; class Amphibia; order Anura; family Ranidae; genus Lithobates; species Lithobates septentrionalis. Next base: position 2,448,105 of record JBBDGP010000346.1, on the reverse strand, counting down.
TAAAGTAGCGCATGTTTCCCGTGTTTATAACAGTCTGAGAGCAAAATGACATTTCTAAAGGGAAAAAAAAAGTAATTTAAAAGTGCTAGCGCTAGTGCCGGCTATTAATGAATTGTCGGTCCTGACAATACACATAAAAGTCATTGAAAGTCACTGACGTGGCACTGATGACAAATGGCACTGATACGTGGCACTGATGTGGCACTGATGACAGATGGCACCGATACGTGGCACTGACGTGGCACTGATGACAGATGGCACTAATACATGGCACTGATGACAGATGGCACTAATACGTGGCACTGACAGATGGCACTAATACATGGCACTGACAGATGGCACTAATATGTGGCACTGATGACACATGGCACTAATATGTGGCACTGATGACATGTGGCGCTGATGACAAATGGCACTGATATGTGGCACTGATGACACGTGGCACTGATGAAAGATGGCACTAATACGTGGCACTGATGACAGATGGCACTAATACGTGGCACTGATGACAGATGGCACTAATACGTGGCACTGATGACAGATGGCACTAATATGTGGCACTGATGACACTGATGACAGGTGGCACTGATACGTGGCACTGATGACACTGATGACAGGTGGCACTAATATGTGGCACTGATGACACGTGACACTGATGACAGATGGCACGTGACACTGACAGGTGGCACTGATGACAGATGGCACTGATGACAGATGGCACTATGTGGCACTGATGACAGATGGCACTATGTGGCACTGATGACAGATGGCACTTATACGTGGCAGTGGGGACAGATGGCACTGGGGACAGATGGCAGGGGCAGATGGCAGGGCAGATGGCAGGGGCAGATGACAGGGCAGATGACAGGGCAGATGACAGGGCAGATGGCAGGGACTGTTAACAGCGGGACACCTTTTTTTCCTTTTTTTTTTCTTTTACACTCACCGCCGCAGCGGTTCCGCTCTCTCTCCTCACACGCTGTCTCTGTGTGAGGAGGGAGAGCCAGCGATGAGAGAGGATCTCATATGTTTACATATGAGATCCTCTCTCATTGGCACCGCCGATCGCACCGTAAACGGCCGCTGTCATTGGCTGTTTATGGTGATCTGTGACTGGCTGTGTCCGAGGGACACGGCCAGCACAAAACTTCCGCGATGCGCGCTCGCGGGAGCACGCAATGCGGAAGTAAACAGGAGGCCGTCCAGGGACGCCCTCCCGGCAATTGGAGTCCGCGCTGTAGCCGTCTTTCGGCTATAGCGTGGACGCCTAGAGGTTAAACTACGTAGAGGGTTCTTTACTGTATGAGCAGCACGGATGTGGAATTCCCATCCACAGGCGGTGGTCTCAGCGGGGAGCATTGATAGTTTAAAAAAACGATTAGATAATCACCTGAACAACCACAACATAGAGGGATATACAATGTAATACTGACATATAATCACACACATAGGTTGGAATTGATGGACTTGTGTCTTTTTTCAACCTCACCTACTATGTAACTATGCAAGTACAGCCAAACGAGCTTTGGCTGTACTTCTCGTTTACCTTCCCATAAGCTGTGGTCATGCGATCCTCCAGCACCAGTTCCAGCATAACAACTGGCAGGATGGGTTAGAGGGGAATGGGTAAAAAATGATTTTGCCCGGAGTTGGGTCTTAAAGGAGATTGTACACTCAGACTCTATAATATATAGAAAAACGAAAAAAGTACTCTTGCGCACTGGTGTGTTAGCTAAAAAAGTTCAAGAAGGACTATGGACTTCGGCTTTGCTGCTCTCGAAGGATGGGATTATCCTAGTATTTTTTCTCTTTGTCTTTCTATAATATATAGACAGCATTACAGTTTGTTCTCTTTATACCACAGCCTAAGTATAAAAGCCTATCCCATCCCAGCATGCTGCAGACAAGAGGCTTTACTCTCAGTTATTAAGCAATGGTCTCTCTGCAAAGGCCCAACACTCCCCTGCTATATCAGACCTATAGATCTGAAATTAGCACAGCTCATGTTTATTTATTTATTACAGGTTCTTATATAGTGCCGTCAATTTACACCTTTATATTGTACATTCGCATCAGTCCCTGCCCTCAAAGAGCTTACAATCTAAGGTCCCTAACTCACATTCATATATACATATATACATGGGCCAATTTAGATAGGAGCCAATTAACCTATCAGTATGTCTTTGGAGTGTGGGAAGAAACCGGAGTACCCAGAGGAAACCCACGCAGACACAGGGAGAACATGCAAACCCCAGGCAGGTAATGCCGTACTTGGGATTCAAACTGACAACCCTCCCAGATAGCAAGCAATTGAGCTGCAAGTTTGAAAATTACCTGCTAAGCTATTGCTAGACTTGCCAGGCTTCACAATTTTGTTGCACAGCATAGCATTTCATGACTCCAGATCAACTTTCTTTGCAAACATTCTGAAAGTTTAGGTTCAGTTATGTTGTGCAATAGTCAATCCACCACAGGGGTCACTGTGACTTGCAGAGCTCTTGCTGTAGACCAGAGGTCTACAAACTATGGCCCTGGGGCCAGATACGGCCCTTTGCTTGCTTTTATCTGGCCCTTTGGCCACTGTTTCATCCACTGATACCAACAATGAGGCATAATTCCTCCCACTGACACCAATGAAGGGACACTATTCCTCCCGTTGAAACCAACAATGGGGCACAATTTCTCCCAATGACACCAACAATGGAGCCCAATGACACTAATGATGGGGTACAATTCCTCCCAATGACACCGATGTTGGGGCACAATTCCTCCCAATGACACCAACAATGGAGCCCAGTGACACCAATGATGGGGTACAATTCCTCACAATGACACCAACAATGGGGCTCAATGACACCAATGATGGGGCACTATTCCTCCCACTGACACCAATGATTGGGTACAATTCCTGCCAATGACACCAATAATGGGGCACTATTCCTCCCACTGACACCAATGATGGGGTACAGTTCCTCCCAATGAGACCAATGATGGGGCACAATTCCTCCCAATGACACCAACAATGGGGCCCAATGACATCAATGATAGGGCACAATTCCTCCTAGTGACACCAACTACAGGGCACAATTCCAACCACTGACACCAATGATGGGGCACAATTACTCCCACTGATACAAAAGATGGGGCATTACTTTTTCCCACTGACCTCAGGACCCTTTCTTCTCCCAATGGCCACAGTCCGGCCCCCTAAAGTCTGAAGGACAGTAAACAGTCCCTTTGCTTAGAAATTTTAGAGACCCCTGCTGTAGGCTAACTACAGCAACTTTGCTCTTGCTAGAGAATTTGCTACAAATTGGAATAGTGTCAGTTAAAACTTGTGCTTCATGTGCTCTGCAAGTGTACAACTTACCAGTGAAAATGTACAGCAAGTTAACAGACTTACGGTTCAACACTGCCACAAATTTGTGGCAAGTTATCCTTGCTATCCGGGCTAGTGCTGCTATGCGGAAGTGCTGACCACTTAGAAACTGTGCTGCCCCATGTTCTTTGCTGATCAGAGGGCCCTAGCTTCTCAACAGGATGATGTGTGTGTGTAATAGACCTCTGCAGAGAGACCACTGTTTCCCCACAAAGAGAAGTTTCCATTTTTACAGCTTTCTGGCTTCCAGGCTTTTCTATTCTGTGACTGCCATCTAAAGAAAGCAAACTGCTAGACTTTTACCATTTCTTTTATTTTGATGCACCTGAAATGTATTTAGCTCATTTAAACAGAAAGTTGAGTTTTAAAAGAAGCACACTAGTGTAAAGGGCAGCACTGTAGTCTTACAGAGCTGGGATCCAGGGTTCATTTCTAATAGTAACAGCATCTGCATGAAGCTGTATATTTTCCTAATTTTATTTTGCAGGACACATTCTTGAGATGTTACAATATATAGCAACATTACAAAGCTGCATTTCTTTTCACTAAGTAGCGTCCTTGAATTCCAGTCTAGTGACCTTACCTAGCCTATGATGATGTCATCAGTCTTTAGCAGGCTGGAAAGATCGTTTTTGTCTTTCTCATCTCCCCAAAAACTGTCCAAGCACCAGGATTTACGTTCCTGTATTATCTCAGAGCCAATATCTCAGTACCGGGAGTGTTAACCCTGGATAATGCCTGTATAAAGATAGCGCTGTCCTTCTGGAGAGACATAGACAAAGGTTTTGTCAGTACATACCAGTAACTGACGCACTAATGCCCCGTACACACGGTCGGATTGTCCGACGGAAAATGTTCGATGGGAGCTTGCTGTCGGAAATTCCGACCGTGTGTAGGCTCCATCGGACATTTTCCATCGGAATTTCCGACACACAAAATTTGAGATCTGGTTCTCAAATTTTCCGACAACAAAATCCGTTGTCGGAAATTCCGATCGTGTGTACACAATTCCGACGCACAAAATTCCACGCATGCTCGGAATCAAGCAGAAGAGTCGCACTAGCTATTGAACCTCATTTTTCTCGGCTCGTCGTACGTGTTGTACGTCACCGCGTTCTAGGCGATCGGAATTTCCGACAACATTTGTGTGACCGTGTGTATGCAAGACAAGTTTGAGCCAACATCCTTCGGAAAAAAAACATGGATTTTGTTGTTGGAAAATCCTATTGTGTGTACAGGGCATAGGGGGTCACAGAATCCGGTATATTTCTGTGCACAGGAGTCACAGGTGTTTGCCAACAGCCATATTCAGCAGCCCGCTACAAATGAACGAAAGGCTGACAGATGCTACGGCTGTGTATAGGGATGGATAACGCAGATAGTTTGCATCCAGGGCCACTCTTCCCCTCGGATGTGTGTACAGCCTGCCGCATCTGTCAGACGGTCATTGATTTGTAACAACTGCTGGTAATGGCTGTACATACTGTATATCCTGGATTCTGCCACTGTACAGCCCTCTGCTGCCCTACACATGGCATGCATGCACTTTACATGAAAGTATACAGTATATCTGATGCTAGATCCACTTTGATCAACTTTCATTCATACAATCTGATTATGGTCCCTGAATCAACATTGAAACTGCTTGGGGGCAGACATCGACCCCCCCCCCCAGATAGTCCCATCCTGATCACAACCCCAGATACCCCCCCCCCACTCTGATAACACCTCCAGATACCCCCCAATCTAATCACACCCTCTAGATAGCCCCACCCTGATCAAGGCCGTCTTAATGCATAGCCACCCTTGGGCATTGCCCAGAAGCCCGAGGTGCATGGAGGCCCCATGATAATCTTGCATTACATCCTACTTGCCAACTGTCCCAGGTTTGCTGGGACAGTCATACTTTACTAAGCTGTCCCAGGATGGCTGTGTCCCAGGCAGCGTCCCAGAACTTGTACTGTGCCCTCCTAAACCTCCCCTGTAATGTGCCTTTTTGCCTCCTCCCCCCTACCCCCTTGTACTGTGCCCCTTGTGTTGATTAGTCTTTGATTTATAGCATGTTTTCTCATTGTTTAAAATGGATTTTATTGAAATTACTAATCAATATATTTTTTTATTTCTATCAACTATCTAACCCCCCCCCCCACCCTCCACTCTGATCACACCTCCAGATCCCCCTAGATCTCTCCACTCTGATCACACCCCCAGATCCCCCTAGATATCTCCACTCTGATCACACCCCCAGATCCCCCTAGATATCTCCACTCTGATCACACCCCCAGATCCCCCTAGATATCTCCACTCTGATCACACCCCCAGATCCCCTAGATCTCTCCACTCTGATCACACCCCTAGATCCCCTCAGATCTCTCCACTCTGATCACACCACCAGATCCCCCTAGATCTCTCCACTCTGATCACACCTCCAGATCCCCCTAGATCTCTCCACTCTGATCACACCTCCAGATCCCCCTAAATCTCTCCACTCTGATCACACACCCAGATCCCCCTAGATCTCTCCACTCTGATCACACCTCCAGATCCCCCTAGATCTCTCCACTCTGATCACACCTCCAGATTCCCCTAGATCTCTCCACTCTGATCACACCTCCAGATCCCCCTAGATCTCTCCACTCTGATCACACCTCCAGATCGCCCTAGATCTCTCCACTCTGATCACACCCCCAGATCCCCCTAGATCTCTCCACTCTGATCACACCCTCAGATCCCCCTAGATCTCTCCACTCTGATCACACCTCCAGATCCCCCTAGATCTCTCCACTCTGATCACACCTCCAGATCCCCCTAGATCTCTCCACTCTGATCACACCCCCAGATCCCCCTAGATCTCTCCACTCTGATCACACCTCCAGATCCCCCTAGATCTCTCCACTCTGATCACACCTCCAGATCCCCTTAGATCTCTCCACTCTGATCACACCTCCAGATCCCCCTAGATCTCTCCACTCTGATCACACCTCCAGATCCCCTTAGATCTCTCCACTCTGATCACACCTCCAGATCCCCTTAGATCTCTCCACTCTGATCACACCACAAGATCCCCCTAGATCTCTCCACTCTGATCACACCTCCAGATACTTCACCAGATCCCTCCACTCTGATCACCCCCCCCCCCCAGGTACCCCCTCCCCCATCACACACACACAATTCCCCCAAATCTCACCAGTCCTGCAGCACTAGGCACAGGAGGGTTAGCTGTGTCCTGCGCAGGCAGGAGAATATCCCCAGCAGGATTTCTGGTGGCGGCTGCAGCAGCGGCAGTAACTAGCGCAGGGCCTACTCCACCCTCTTCCACTGGCACCCCTGGCCTGACCTCCCCCTACATAGCATAGCGCTCACTGCCTGCACTCACTCAGGATCCGTCCACCGCTCCTCTTTCTTATGCATGCTTGGATCCATTCTCCCTGTTTTGTCAGTGACAGCAGATAAACAGTAGGTAACCTAAAACCTCCACGCTGCGCCCTCTCTCCTACAAGGAGCAGGGTGGAGGTTTTTAGTTTGCTTGCTAGGGGTACAGATATTTTAAAAATCCAAATCCCCAGCAAGTGGTCTCTCTGCAGAGGTCTGACGGAGGTGTCAGCACCGCTCCGTTTGACAGAAGTTGATTGTTCAATTGACTTTTGTCAAAGGGGTCTGTTGGAAAATTGTTGGCTGAACAGAACCTGCATCAAATAAGATTTGGGTTTTCTGACAGGAGGTGGTGTACAAAGCAAGGTCCATAAAGACATGGATGAGCGAGTTTGAGGTGAAGATACTTGACTGGCCTTCACAGAGTCCTGACCTTAACCCGATAGAACACCTTTGGGATGAATTATAGAGGAGACTGCGAGGCAGGCCTTCTCGTTCAACATCAGCGCCTGACCTCACAAATGCGCTTCTGGAAGAATGGTCAAACATTCCCATAGACACACTCCTAAACCTTGTGGACAGTCTTCCCAGAAGAGTTGAGGCTGTTATAGCTGCAAAGGGTGGGCTAACTCAATATTGAACCCTACAGAATAAAACGGGAATGCCATTAAAGTTCATGTGTGTTAGTGGCAGCTGGTGGGTTTTTCTTTTGAGGGGGGGGGGGGGCGGCAAACAAGCACCAGCACCCCGGGCGACAGCACTGACACCACCCCTCCTCCGGGAGGCCGGCGGCACGGCACTGACAACCATGCCACCCCCTCCCCCTGTGATCTAGGGCAGGTGGGCTGTGGTTTCCTCTCCCCCTCTCCCGGGGTGCAGGCAGCTGCTCCGGTGTCTGCTACTCCCGCGGCTTCCTCTGCTGTGTGTCTCGTCTCTGTTACTCCTAAGCGGTAGGCATTCAATAGGATGTCTAGCTTTGGCCAATCGGGAATCAGGTCTCACAACCTGCCTCCTGATTGGCGGGAGGAACTGTAGTGTGAAAATAGTGAAGATTCATTCGCTATCGTCACACAACTGGGTGTGCTTCGAGCGCAGTGCTCTGCCCCCTGAGCCCACCCTTTTTTAAAGCCTATTAGAGCCTCTGCCTCTAATCGGGTGCTTAAAAAAAAAAACACCGCCCCCTCCATTGGAATCCATAGTCCAGCACCGTGATATGTAGATCAGGTTGCCGGACGCATGCATAGGGGGAGCGGCGCCCGTGCTCACTCTATGGACGGGCCGCCCCTGATGTGCGTGTAAAGGCAGGCGTCCCAATACTTTTGGTAATATAGCGTACATAGAAGACACCTTTCGTTGAGTCAGTGACTAGAGTGGAAAATATTTCATAAGTCAGAAATCAGCCTGTAACTTCTGAATGATTTTATAATCACCGGAGTTCTGACATTCTCGGTATGATTGCACAATTCAGTCTTATCATATATTACTTGTATAAAAGCTTTCCAGTAGCGGGGAGGGTGGAGAAATAAATGGGAAAAGGTTTATTTCGGTTGTTTCCAGAGTTTATCTATAAAATCCACAGTGAAAAGATGTTGATGCCATGTTTTCTTTTAAATAATTTATGTTACCGAAGCAGCATGTGTGATATTGTAGAATAAAAGATTTGTTTTGATTTACATGTCATTTGCATCTTGTTACAGGTTACTACCAGAGCGTCCAGATGTCTGTACATAATATTTATCGCACCTTATGGAATCCAGTTTCAAAAAGTATGTCTTTTCAATGGCATCATCAAGGCAATAGACAAATGTAATATTAATAAACGATCGTCATTAATAATTATTATTATTATTATTACCAAACACTATCTTCTACCTTTTGGCTCCTTTAGCGATAATGTTTACCATAGTTGCCAACAGTCCAGATTTTCCCGGGACAATCCCGATTTTGGGACCCTCGTCCTGATTGGAGGCTGTCCCGAATCGGGATTTTCCATAAGGAAAATCGGGAATGTTGTTTTTTTTATTTTTGGAGCAGCTGGCTCCATCAAAATGGTGGCGGCCGCCGCCGCTCGATCTTCCCCCTAGTGTTCAGTCAGTGGAGAGAGGAAGGGGGCTCGATCCGTGCAGCCAATGAATCGGCATTTTTAGCTGCACGGCGCCTCCCCTCTCCACTGAAGACACAGCGCCGCCGTGTCTTGCCGAAAAGTTCCCCAGCTCGGCTATTTCTGCCAGCTCGTACTGCGCAAGCACTGCGCCTGCGCAGTACAGGGGGTCCTTACTTGCCGGGGGAACCTTTCTCGGCAGAACACCGGCCGCTCCTGGACGAGGGGGGGCTGCACTAATTGAGGGGGGGCCTGCACTAATAGAGGGGGGTCTGCACTAATAGAGGGGGGCTGCACTGAGGAGGGGCTGCACTAATTGAGGGGGGTCTGCACTAATAGAGGGGGGGGCTGCACTGAGGGAGGGTCTGCACTAATAGAGGGGGGGCTGCACTGAGGGGGGCTGCACTAATAGAGGGGGGGCTGCACTGAGGGGGGTCTGCACTAATAGAGGGGGGCTGCACTGAGGGGGGCTGCACTAATTGAGTGGGGTCTGCACTAATTGAGTGGGGTCTGCACTAATAGAGGGGGGTCTGCACTAATAGAGGGGGGTCTGCACTGAGGGGGGTCTGCACTGAGGGGGGTCTGCACTGAGGGGGGGCTGCACTAATAGAGGGGTGGGGCTGCACTGAGGGGGGGCTGCACTGAGGGGGGGTCTGCACTAATAGAGGGGGGTCTGCACTAATAAAGGGGGGTCTGCACTGATGGAGGGGGTCTGCACTGATGGAGGGGGTCTGCACTGAGGGGGTCTGCACTGAGGGGGTCTGCACTGATGGAGGGGGGTCTATACTGACTCTGCTGGGGGCACCTGATGCAAGGACAGACTCTGCCGGGGGCACCTGATGCAAGGACAGACTCTGCTGGTGGCAGGCGACGTAGCTAGTGACGCGTGCAGGGATCCCACTGATTCTGCATTATGGTGAGTTGAATGATTTAATTTTATATTACAATGTAATAATAGAAATAATGCACTTCAATCATCCTGACACCATAACAACCATGGTGCCGGGATGATTGAAGCATTAACACCAGGTGTTTGGAATATCTGCTGATTGTTAAACTTTCTAGAATACACATATTTTTATTGTGTAGGATCTGGGGCTGCTGTCCTGTCATTCCCCTCTCCCCCTTTCCCTCTCCCCCTTTCCCTCTCCATCCCTCCTTCATCTCAGACTCTAACCACACCCTCCTGAGCCACGCCCATTTAAGCCATGCCCACTATTTCACGTACGCCATGCCCATTTTTCGCCGAGGCGCGCTTCGTGTCGCACTTGTATTTTTGCTAAGCCACGCCTACAAACGAATGCCCCACCCCCTAATTATTGTACGGCTCCGCCTACAGCCAAAAAAGTGTCCCACAAATTTTTTTTTGCAATGTTGGCAACTATGGTTTACTATACCCCTGAAAAGCGATCGCTTTTTCAGAGGGCAGTGAAAGAGATTTGTAGGCTTTCAGGAGGCGACACTACCACCTCCTGATGCCTGTTTTTGTTTTTTCAATTGCTGAACACTTTACATTGCCGAACTGCTCCACAACTGCAAGCCAAGCATTTGGGTTGGGTTGTGGTGTGACCCCATTTACTTACATGGGAGAGTTTGACAGGGGGTGCCGCCTGTGAAGCTCTGCATGTAAACTTAAAGCGGTATTGAACCCAAAACTAAAAATGTAATATATTGCAGCTTACCAATCATTAGATGGTGGTGGCTGCATTATTTTCGTTGTTTTCCTCTGTTTCCATCTGGTGATCTGGCCAGTAACACACCTCCTTTATTATTATTATTTAAGGTACTTATATAGCGCCGTCAATTTACGCAGCGCTTTACATATACATTGTACATTCACATCAGTCCCTACCCTCAAGGAGCTTATAATCTAAGGTCCCTAACTCACATTCCTATAATAGGGCCAATTTAGACAGAAGCCAATTAACCTACCAGCATGTCTTTAGAGTGTGGGAGGAAACCAGATTACCCGGAGGAAACCCACGCAGGCACAGGGAGAACATGCAAACTCTAGGCAGGTAGTGTCATGGTTGGGATTCGAACCAGCGACTCTTTCACTGCTAGGCGAGAGTGCTATCCTTAGAGTGCCCCTACTCTGGATGAAAGAGCACAGGGGGCATCTCTGAACAGCAGCATTGTCTGTCTTGGGAAGGGGAGTGTTAAATGTATGAGGCTTCTTCAAAATGTTTTGGCACTTTTTTAAACTCTATTAAATATAAAAAAGTATGGAAACTTTATGAAGACCCCTCGTATCGTGTAGTAAAAACTTGGATCGGCCGCCTGTTTTTACCACCCCCTGGTCACACATGTATAAGGTTTAGAACTATTCATTCACTAAAATATAACTGGTTTACCCTGTCATAACATTGATAAAAAAAAATCACATTGAAAATAGTTTCAAACAAACTATGATAATATTGTAAAATACAGCAAAAAAATTTTATTAAGAAAAACGAGTCAAAACTCTCATCAGAAGTAGCAGGGGCGGATCCGGGGGGGGGGGGGGGCAATGGAGCAATTGCCCCCCCGAGAATGCGGGTGAGTGAGTGGGCGAGCGGCTCCACAGGTGAGAGAGCGGGCGGTTCCCCGGGCGGGCCGGGCTGCATGGTGGCTCGGTTGGGAGGCTCCGTGGGCGGGTGAGAGAGCGGACGAGCAGCTGGGCGGCTCGGTGGGTGAGCGGGCGGCTGGCCAATCATGGATCCGATGGGCGGGGGAGCAGAGAGATGACATCATCTCTCATTGCCCAGTGTCCGCCCTGCATCCCTGCAGTTCCTCCCTCACTGTGCAAGAGACAACTTAAGAGAGACACAGCAAGAGACCACCTTAGACACAGCAAAAGACCACCTTAGAGAGACACAGCAAGAGACCACCTTAGAGAGACACAGCAAAAGACCACCTTAGAGAGACACAGCAAAAGACCACATAAGAGAGACACAGCAAGAGACAATTGTAGCAAGCAAGTGACAATCTGCAACGTGTGGCAGGCAACGTGGCAAGTGACAATCTGCAACGTGTGACAGGCGACGGGGCAAGTGACAATCTGTATCTGGTGACAGGTGACGTGGCAAGTGACAGTCTGCAATGTGTGGCAGGCGTCGTGGCAAGTGACAATCCGCAACGTGTGGCAGGCGACGTGGCAAGTGACAATCCGCAATGTGTGGCTGGTGACATGGCAAGTGACATGGCAAGTGACAATCTGCATCTGGTGACAGGCGACGTGGCAAGTGACAATTCGCATCTGGTGGCAGGCGACGGTGGCAAGTGACACACTCAGTGTCTCACTGATTCTGCATTATGGTGAGTTGAATGATTTCATTTTATATAACAATGTAATAATAGAAATAATGCGCTTCAATCATCCTGACACCATAACAACCATGGTGCCATGATGATTGAAGCGCCAACACCAGCCATTTCCCTGATAAATTGCCCCCCAAAAAAATGTATTTTCGTGCAGTGCCCCTCTTGAGACTAGACTCTGGATCCGCCCCTGAGAAGGAGTCAAGCCAGGCTACATATGCCATTTGAAACAAATTGCATCAAATTAGGTCCTCTCAGATCTACCTCTATAATAAATGTACAAATACACAGGCCCGTCGCAACAGGACAGGCAAAACAAGCAATTGCTTGGGGCCCCGAGCTGGCCTGGGGCCCCAGCCGCCACTTCCTATAAGCTGCAGCCTGTAGTGTGGCCGAGCTCCTCTTCCTTCCTCCTGCAGTCCGCACGGTACAGGAGATTCAGTTTCCTGTTCCCGGCCGGACTGACAGGAAGTGCACACACTGAGCCAGGAACAGAAAACTGAATCTCCTGCCTCGCGGTACGCGATAGGGAGGGGGGTTAAAAAGAACAGGGGGGGGGGGAAGTAAGGGGGGAGACAGTCATCAAGACCTATTTATTAATAAAAATATGGTAGATGCTGACCATAATAGGAACAATTACCATAGCTTTCTTTGCATTTTCTTCTTTCTTTACCATCCCATTTCCATCGTATTGCTTCTTTTTTGAATCAATGGTACAGTGGTGTTTTTTTGCAAATGTTCAATTGTTCAAATTTTATGCAGATTATATGCAACAGCAGTATTTTCACTGTAAACCTTCTTTATTTATATAAAGTGTTGGTGAACTTAAACTGTATCGCTATGCTGTGATCCCTGTAGGCTTTGCGTGCGTCTGGGGGGGGGGGGGGGGGGGCTGGAGGTGTTGGGCGGGCCTCCATGTCCATTTTGCTTGGGGGCCCCAAATTCCTTCAAACGGCCCTGCATATACAGTAGGCACCTTTTCAGACTTCATGTCCACTTCGTTTAATCCTATGAAAAAAAAAAGTTCCACTTTAAGCCACTGTGCAACTATTGCCTGACTCCAAACCTTCGACTGGATGCCGATGCTCTAAGCTGAGCTTGTCCGGTTCAATGATCCATACTGTACATACAACAGGAGAATGGAGCCACACACCTATAGTCAGACAAGCAAACGTTCATATGAAGAGTGGTTCCAGCAAGTATAGAAACATAGAAACGTGGAAAAGTCATGGCAGAAAAAGACCAAGTAGTCCATCAAGTCTGCCCATTTTTTATTTGTTTGCTTTTTTGGTTGTTTTTTTGTGTTTTTTCATTAACTTTTTTGCCTGAATAGTATAGATCTATCTTTCTCCCCCCAAGCATGTTTGAAGCCATTTAGGCTTGACTGTCTCATTATCTCTGCTGGTAGTTTATTGCAAGCATCAACTACCCTTTCAGCATAGCTCCCAACTGTCCCTGATTTCGAGGAACTTTCCCTGATTTGGAGCAAAGTCCCTCTTTCCCTCTTTTCTCCTCATTTGTCCCTCATTTTGGTCTGATCTGTATAGTTGTATATAAAATGCACTTTTTATCTTTCAAAAAGTGTTTCCAAAGCTAAACTTTTCATCCAAATTCTAAATTGCTGCATTTGTAAATTTTAAAAGCCAATATAAAGGCATACCCTGTTTCCCCGAAAATAAGACCTAGCGAGATTGTCGGTGATGGCTGCAATATAAGCCCTACCCCCCAAATAAGCCCTAGTTAAAGTCCTTGTAGGTCTTATTTTCAGGGTAGGGCTTATTTTCGGGGAAACAAGGTAGGGCTTTTTTGGGGGGTAGGGCTTATATTGCAGCCATCACTGACAATCACACTAGGTCTTATTTTCGGGGAAACAGGGTAGTAGTGGTAAAAAAAAAGCCCTTGTGGATTTAATTAATCTTTTTTTTTTTTGTTAATTCTCCTTTAAGGGGGTGTGGCAGGGGGCATGTCCTATGCCTACATACAGTAAAGCCAATCACAGCGTTGGAGCCGTGATGCCCCCGGAAGTGCTGCGTACGGGCACAGCAGCGACGGCTTCGATCTCAGGTTAGTATTACATAATGAGCTAGTATGCTATGCATACTAGCTCATTTTGCCTTTGTCTTGCAGGTGTTAGGTTTTTTTTTTTTTCAAAGTGGGTTTACAACCACTTTAAGTCCTAGGTTGTATAACTTTTGTATTAGATCATTATGTGGAACTGTATTAAATGCCTTACTCAAATCAAGATATGCTATGTCCACAGCACCACCCTGGTCCAAAACATTGGTAATATAGTAAAAAAATTCAGTCAGATTGGTCTGACACCATCTGCCCTCAGTAAAGCCATTCTGCTTTGGGTTCAGCAAGCTGTGTATTTGTAAGTGATCAATGATCCATCTTTTTAGGAGTGATTCCATTAACTTGACTACTAGGCATGTGCAATTCGTTTCGTTCCGAATTAGTTTTTTAACGAATTTCGACAAATTCGTTAATTCGGGAATATCCGAATTAACGAAAACCCGTTTAACGAATTTTTTCCGAATATTCGTAAATTCGATAAAATTGGACATTCGTACATTCGTGCATTCGCACATTAGTAAATTAGTGAATTCGTAAATTTGTAAATTCGAAAATTCAGAAATCTGAAATAATAGTTAACTAATAATAATTTAACTATTAGTAATTACTAGTAACTTTTAAATTATAGGTATTGTAATTTCCTTTCAAATTTGGCTGTTAGTGAACGTAACACATACAAATTTATCCGAAGTTATGAATGATCCGAAAAAACGGAATGGAACGTAATGAATTAATAATAATAAAAAACAATAATAATAACAACCTTTTATTATTATTATTTATTATTAATTTGTTCCGTTCCATTTGTTTAGATGCAGCATTCATTTTGGATAATTCGTAACTTCGGATAAATTCGTATTTGTTACGTTCACTGACAGTCAAATTTGAAAGGAAATTACAATACCTATAATTTAATAGTTAGTTACTATTTCAGATTTTTGAATTTTCGGGTTTTTGGATTTTCAAACTTCGAATTTACAAATTTCCGAATTTTCTAATTTACATATGTACGATTTTACGAATTTACGAATGTACGAATTTACGAATGTACAAATGTAAAAATGTACGAATGTACGAATGAACGAATGTACAAATGTTCGAATTTACAAATGTATGAATGAACGCATTTATGAATTTACGAATGAACAAATTTACGAATCGCGAATGACCCGAAAAACGAAAAAAAATAATAAACTAATGAAACGAAAACGAAAATGAACGAATTTTTTGGCTGTGCACATGTCTGTTGACTACAACTGATATTAAACTCACTGGCCTGTAATTGTCAGCTTCTACCTTGCTGCCCTTCTTGTATATAGGTACAATATTAGCCATCTGACAGTCATGGGGAACTTCTCCTGTTAGAAGAGATTGATTAAAAAGGTCTGTTATTGGTCCAACAACTATATCTTGAAGTTATGGATGATGATGATGTCTTTTAAGATGAAACGCATCGGACGCTCTGCTGAAGTCACTGTTTTATTCCAAATCGCTTTTTTATCTACTAAAATGATGAAATGTCTGAAATATAAAATTTGATACAAACACAAGTTAAACAAAGATTATGGACTCTTCCACTCGTGAGTCCCCCCTCTGATGTTGGAGCAGTTGGACTGTCCGGACCATACTGGAGTCGGTGGTACATGCTGTCAAGACCCGGATATCAACATTCTGTCCCTGCAGAGGGTTATATCTGTAAGCCCATACGACCTTGCCATAGAGGAGGTCCAACAATTGGGGTAAGCGTACATCTATTACTCCTTTTTCTGCAATCAATGTACATTCAATAAGAGTCTCTTCAGCTCATCAGTTCTCATGGTTCAGTGATGAGACATACTAAGTGGACTTTTTCTTTCTACCCATTCTTTTGAACCCAGTTATGGACTGATTATGAGTTGTTTTGATGTGTGATTACTTATTTTCAGCATATATCAATATTTGTTGGATTTTTGGGTAATGATTTTATGCACTTGCTGTCGTTATTATTTTTGCTGGGATTCACATATATATTGTGTCTCCTAGGCACTCTTTATCTAATTATATTACTGCCAGCGCACTTAAGTTTATTTATATGTTTATCACTTCATGGATATTTGGAGTTTTTTTTTGCAGCTGCACTTTGTGAATATTATTATTATTTTTATTCTTCTATCACGTATTGCTCATTAGCGCAGGTTGTTTCCACCATTTCTCTAGCATTGATAATGTGTTTGGCCTCCTTTTGTCTATTTTTATACTCTTCTCTGTCAGCTACAACTCCTGCTTCCTTAAATCTTCTACATGCTGATTTTTCTCCTTTACTATCCTACTTACCACTTTAGTGAATTCAATTGTTTTTTTCTTCCGTTTAATCTTACTAACTTGCCTGATATATAATCTAGTTGCCTCCAGGAAGCTTGTTGCCTAAACTACGAGCATTAGTGCACATGACATGACAAACACTACTTCAACTGAAGTAACCGCCCCATCAGCTCAGTCATTAGCAACACAAACACTAATTCCCCGTACTCACGGTCGGATTTTCCGATGGAAAATGTCCGATCGGAGCGTGTTGTCGGAAATTCCGACCGTGTGTGAGCTCCATCGGACATTTTCCATCGGATTTTCCAACACACAAAGTTTGAGAGCAGGATATAAAATGTTCCGACAACAAAATCCGTTGTCAGAAATTCCGATCGTGTGTACACAAATCCGACGGACAAAGTGCCACGCATGCTCAGAATAAATAAAGAGATGAAAGCTATTGGCCACTGCCCCGTTTATAGTCCTGACGTACGTGCTTTACGTCACCGCGTTTCGAACAATTGATTTTCCGACAACTTTGTGTGACCGTGTGTATGCAAGACAAGTTTGAGCCAACATCCGTCGGAAAAAATCCTAGGATTTTGTTGTCGGAATGTCCGAACAAAGTCCGACCGTGTGTACGGGGCATAACATTTGTTTCACCCTGCTGGGGTCAGAAATGCTCCTCAACAATTACATCTCTGCCCCCATTTCTCAGTTTAAATGCATGTCCAAAAAAATTCTAAATTCCATACCAAGAAGCTCAGTGTCCTTGTATGAGGGATGCAAGCCACCTCTCTTGTAAAGCTCAATGTCAAGTCCTGCCACTACCAATATGACTGCCTCCACACAGTGCAGAGCAAGGCATGGAAAGATAATGTGATAAAATATCAGCTGCAGTGAGGTCACAGGCAATACTGGTAACTCGTACTTTTCCCTCTCCCCTGCTTTTTTTGGGCACAGCTTCCAGAGTACATTAACAGTTTTTCCAGGGGGATAAAGAGCAATAGAAGTGGCAAAACTAGGCTAGCACCGATACCGATACCAATATTGGTGCCGATACTAGACATTTTCGCGAGAATCAGTACTCACGAAAATGCTCCGATACCCAAAGCTGATACCGGAAGTGACGTCAGCTTGGGAACAGAACGCCTCCTCTTGAGGCCAGCTGTCTCCTCTAGGAGGAGCATTTACCCCAACTTTTACCCCAAGTTAAAGATGGCGGGGTGTCACCTGGGTGCAGTATGCACCCCCCTAGCAATGCTATCCCCATCTCCTCCTCCCAATGGCATTGCTAGGGGGTGCGTATCATACCCAGGTGACACCCCACCATCATTAACTTGGGGTAAAAGCCTGCACCAGTGGCAGAACTCCCAGTTCGTCCAAGTCCCACCTGGCAAAAGGGCTTGCCTGGCAACCAATCAGGTGCATGGAGGCCCCGGCATTCATAGGAGCAAAATATAACTTTCTCCTCTTGAGTTGCTCCGCCTCCACCTACTTCTCACTGACAACGGAAGGGCCTGGAGTCTTAGAATACATTCTATCTGGACCGGGGCAGGGCTGCTGAGCTGGATGGCCGGGAAACTGAGAGGACCCGAAGAGTGATCGGGATACTGCTAATGTAAGTGAGCAGAGTTCCAGTGATGGCTGCACACAAAGGAGGGGGGAGTGGGCAGGTATCGCTCTAGAGGGAGGGAGGACAGGCTTCCCCAGAGCTTTGCACACAGACTGCAACTTCACCATCCACAGCACTTGTACCATGTCTGCAGTCTGTGACTCTCTCCTGTACCATGTCTGCAGTCTGTGACTGTCTCCTGCACCATGTCTGCAGTCTGTGACTGTCTCCCGTGCTATGTCTGCAGTCTCTGACTGTCTCCTGTACCATGTCTGCCGTCACTGCTGTCACTTCTGCCTGTTGCCTCCTCCTTCTCTCCACCAGCTGTCACCTCTGCCCCATGTCTCCCAATGAACCTCCCATCCTCATCCTCTTCACCCGAGCGATCACAGCCTTTTCCATCCCAACTCTCCCACCTTAAAATTCCTATTTCACCCCAACCTCAACTACCCTGCTCTCACTTACAACTCTACTTCCCCCTCCCACCCTGCCCTCACCCCAGCCTCACCCAACTCCCTAAAAATCCCCCCCACCTCCAAAACCACCCATCTACATACTCTTCCTAGGCGATATGTATCGGTAATTGGTATCAGTGAGTACTTGAAGAAAAGTATCGGTGCATCCCTAGCCAAAACACTCATCTTTTCCTGATTCCGACTCAGTCCTATGATGGTGTACCCAAGGGGTATTGGGGTCATGTGACAATCATTAAAGAGGAGGATCCGAACTCAGTCTGACTTATCCTCTCATTCAGAAGAAGTCACATAATCAAATGCTTAGGGTATTGGGCATATCACCAGCACCAGAGGAAGCCTGGAGCAGCATTTTTTCCAAGAAAAGTATGTCAGCAAGCATCACTATTACCTTTTTAATAGCCATCTCAGCAAGCCTGCTAATATAGCTTTATAGTAAATCCATCATAAACATGGGCAATTAAAATAAAGCAAATGCTGAAAGATGCATAAGCAAAGGCCACCTTCGGTGTATGTATCTCATCAAAATGAACAGTACATCCAGAGGTATAGACAGCTGAAGCTGTATCCATATATTTCCTGTAAAAGTCAATTTTGATTTCACCCATTCCTGGCTTCCCTATTGGTCATGAGGCCACCCATCTAATTAAAGGAACAATAGGGAGGCTCCTGGTTTCCTGCTACTGGTAACCTCTGCTAACCCATTTTTTCATAACATGCTCAGTTTGAATCGCGACAGATTTACTTTCAGTTAACATTTAAGTGCAGGTCTGCATTAAGTCTTATGGTGCCGCAGTGTCAGTTATTTATAAGTCAGCCATAAATATATATAAAGTTTTTACTAAGGTAGTAATTCATAGCAAACATTTAGAACTCTTTTACAGGTCTAACTTTAATAAACTGAAACCTGGTTGGGTGGAATGGATGCACGTTACAGATTGATTTCTGACCTGACTTGCAAAGACATGCATGCTCACATTCTTTAAAGAGAATCTGTCACTATCAGGACAATGGGAGGTATACCCCACTTCCACAGGTCTGAGGATTTCATTGACATGTGTTGTGAAGCGTCTCCATTGATTTCAATGGAAATTGAAAGCCCGCTAAATAAGTGAACTCCAGGGACCCAGAAGAGAATTTTGCCCAGAAAAGCTTTAGTCATACTTCTTTTTTAAAGTATATATAAACCAAAGACAAAATGTAGTATGCAACTTATCAGTCCTTTGCTGTGGTGGCTGCATTCGTTTTCATTTTTTATTTTTCTGGATTTTTTCAATTTATTATCCTAGTGATCGTGGCAGTAACACACTTTCTATCCTAGAGGAGGAGCTGTGAGTCACCCAAGGACACAAAATGTGTTACTTCTCCCCATCACCTCATCTACAGCACATAGTATAGGAGTAAGATGCTCTGTAGTTCAGCGGTTACATAGTTAGTCTATCTAGTTCAACCAAATAAGGGGGAAAAAAATCATACAGTCCCATATACACAATACAATCCTATACCACAGTTGATCCAGAGGAAGGCAAAAAACCCCAGCAGAGCATGAATCAATTTACTCCAGCAGGGGAACAATTCCTTCCTGATCCCCTGAGAGGTAATCAGATATTCCATGGATCAACTTTACCTATAAATGTTAGTACCCAATTATACTATGTACATTTAGGAAATAATCCAGGCCTTTTTTAAAGCAATTTACTGAGCTGGACTGAACCAGTTTTGGGGGTGGGGGGGGGGTCTATTCCACATTTTCACAGCTCTTACTGTGAAGAAGCCTTTTCATATTTGGACTTTACATTTTCTTTTTATCCAGAGTGCCCCCTTGTCCTCTGTGATGACCTTAAAGTGAATAGCTCAACACCGAGTTCACTATATGGACCACTTATGTATTTGTACATGTTGATCATATTCCCCCTTAATCTACTCTTCTCAAGAAAGAATAAATTCAGTTCCTCTAATATTTGCTCATGGCTGAGCTTCTCCACGTCTCTTATCAGTTTGGTTGCCTTTCTCTGCTCTTTCTCCAGTACCCCGATATCCTTTTTGATAACTGGTGCCCAAAACTGAACTGCATATTCCAGATGAGGTCTTACTAATGATTTGTACAGGGGCAAAATGATATCTCGCTCTTTGAAGTTCATACCTCTCATAATACAAGAAAGGACTTTGCTCGCTTTGGTAACCGCAGCTTGGCATTGCATGCTATTATTGAGCTTATGATCTACCAAAGCCCCCAGATCCTTCTCCTTCTCCTCCCCCCAGTTGTACTCCCCCCTAGTATGTATGATGCATGCATATTCTTTGCCCCAAGTGCATAACTTTACATTTATCAACATTTAACCTCCATTAGAGGTGTACTTGACATGGTTGCTAACAATATTTGAGAGTCCATTACAGCATTGGCAGCTCACTACAGGAAGTTAATGGATTTCCTGGCAGGATCAACGGGTATTTAATTGCACTTATTGAACAGGTATAACCAATTGTATTGAGCTGTGTTGTTTTGCATTGATCAACGTAGATCACACCATAAATGTGCGTTGGTGTCTGCAATTTTCACGTCACTGCATGTCAACGCACTGCAGTGCATAAATTGAATTTAGTTTTTTAATAATACTGAAATTAACAATGTGATGAGCTGTAACAATGCGTTGCACCACCCCTATACAAGACACAAGTGCATTATATGGAGCATAACATGGGCTTGCTGGTGTGAATTGGCCCTTAATGGTATATTTAACATAACAAAAGGAAGCACATAAGGGAAGTTCATTATTAGGGTTTACATACACTTTAACTGTAATGCCCCGTACACACGGTCGGATTTTCCGACGGAAAATGTGTGATAGGACCTTGTTGTCGGAAATTCCGACCGTGTGTAGGCTCCATCACACATTTTCCATCGGATTTTCCGACACACAAAGTTTGAGAGCAGGATATAAAATTTTCCGACAACAAGATCCGTTGTCGGAAATTCCGATCGTGTGTACACAAATCCGACGGACAAAGTGCCACGCATGCTCAGAATAAATAAAGAGATGAAAGCTATTGGCCACTGCCCCGTTTATAGTCCCGACCTACATGTTTTACGTCACCACGTTCAGAACGATCGGATTTTCCGACAACTTTGTGTGACCGTGTGTATGCAAGATAAGTTTGAGCCAACATCCGTCGGAAAAAATCCTAGGATTTTGTTGTCGGAATGTCCGAACAAAGTCCGACCGTGTGTACGGGGCATATGTGTTTACTATTGTTTAACTGCCTATACAGATATCCCAAAGGTAAATCTATCACAATATTCGTGTGTACAGAAGTGTGTACGGTCTTCAGACCGCCTTCTGTCGAACAGACATGCTGGAAAACAAGCAGTCAATCGGGATCTAATCAGCACTTGCTGCCAATGGCTGTGAGCTCTGATCAGTGTGTTCTGGCAGGGGAGTGGTCCTCCTGTCAGAACAACATAGCACATTGGGGTAAATCGCTGTACTAACACTTCATTTTGTTTTAATTAAAATAATAAATGTGTTATACTCTGTGTAATAGTTTTGCACAGAGCAGCCCTGATCTTCTTCTGGGGTCCTCCACTGGTGCTCTAGGCTCCTTCTCTTCCGTGAGTGCCCCCATAGAAAGCTGCTGTCTATGGGGGCACTCGAGCAGGCTTGCTCCCAAGCTGCCCTGTCTGCTGCCCCCCCATCAAAGCATTTGATTGACAATGGCTCCCGCTGCTATCAATCTGGCCAGTGAGGAGGGAGACAGCAGCGAGAGCCGATGCTCTCGTGCACATTGCTGGATCAGGATTGGGCTTAGGTAAGTATAAGGGGGCTGGGGGATCCTGCAGCTCAGAAAGTTTTTTTACTTTAATGCATAGAATGCATTAAGGTAAAAACACCTTAAAGCTTTTGAACCACTTTAAGCTTATTTATTGTAAAAGTTTAGTTTGTTCCTTTTATATTGTGCTGTGTGGCTGCCTAGTACATTAAAATACCAACATGTAGGCTTCGGAAGTGAGGGAGGCATAGCCAAGCTCAACCATTATAGAAAAGTCAAGATTTACATATAACTTCAGATGCCTATATCTCGGCATCCACTGATTGACATATGGCTTTTAGTGAAGCTAACCTTTGATTAGGTATTTTTGTATCATGCTTGGTTTTAACTGTCAAGGTTTTTTGACAGGTTTACTTTCACTCCGCTGAGGACTTCAAACAGTATTTTTATCTTTAATGGAAATTTCCTTTAAAAATGAAAGGTCACACCTGATTGGTGGCTACAGGTATTCATTCCAGATTTTATAAAGCTTCTTCACCCATTTTAACAATAAGGCACTGACAGTGTTTTACATAAAAAAAAAAAAATGAATGTATGATATATTCAGTGTAGCAAACATTTTGATTTGCTATCAGTCAATCGTACAATTTGCAGATAATATTAAAGAGAATACAAAAAATACAACTTATGAAAAAAGTGAACATCATCAGAAAAAGTCAGCTAAGTCACAAAATGCAATACCTGTACTGTGGCTGTGGATGACTATACATCTTCAGACAATTCTAGTGTAGCACAGATGATGCTCCTGACCTGATGTGTTCATTTCTAGCCTTTTCAAATGATAATCTCTCTTTGCTAAGGACTATTTTCCCCTTGGCGAACCCATAACTGAGTCTGTAATCAGCCACAAAAGAGACATCGGTTCAGGCCGGTGGGTGTATTTACGGCTGCTCTCAAACAAGTATCTGTGAGCAGAAATATCACTGTCATTACATTTTACAGGCCACCGTAACCCGCTATATGGCATCGTCTCTGTAAAGATGCGGGAAATATTTAAACTGCTTTCTGCTGAGTCTGTTTGTTTAGTTCTGCCTACAGTATATGATTGTGTGGAGATGAACGCATTTTTAAAATGGAGGATATTTCTCAATGACTCCCCAATACTCCTTTCTCAACTTAAATCAATGTGATCCAGGTTAAATTCCAGTGAGTTACTGGTTATTTACTGTATTTTCTCCTCTTATAATCCATGAGTAGAGACAAGCTAATGTTTACAAAACCAATTTTTTAGGGGTGTCCCAAGTTATGTGCAAGAGAGTCTGCCTTTCTCTGCAGCTCCTGCTCTCCTGAGCATTACCCAGGGGTTCGGGTTCCTAGAGATCTGGGCTGACTTCTCAGTCGGTTACCAGCTCTTTAGCAGGGACGGACTGCATCCTTATGGGGAGGGTGCAGCTCTGCTGGGAGAGAAGAGGGCCGAAAAGTTAATGGGGCTTTTAAACTAGGTGTTGGGAGGGAGGGTCCAGATGTAGAGTTAGCCAGCATTGAGCATGGTTCAGCAGGTAATATTGGGGGCATTATTGGTAAGGTGACTAGAATACCAAAACCCAAGGTAAGTAAGCTGGCAAATTAAAATTGCAGGCTCATAACAACTAACAAGGAAATTGTTTGTGACAGGCAAAACTATGAGGCTTGTATCCCAATGCTGGCTTTTTTTTTGGGGGGGCGCAAAAAAACTGAAAAATTAAACTGTTAGTAATGCAAGACTATAAATAGCCATTTATCAGGTGATTATGTATCATTACTGCTAGATAAAACTATGCCCATCACTTGCAGCCTCACTGTGCCCATCATATGCAGCCTCACTGTGCCCGTCACAGTAAGCCAATCACATCCACATTTCAAGGAAAAGAAAAGAAAAGAAGGGTACCAGCTGATTGGAAAAAAGCCAATGTAGCTCCAATATTTAAAAAAGGGCCAAAATACATTCCTGGGAATTACAGACCAGTTAGCCTTTTTACTGTAGTTTACTGTACAAAGTAAGGTCTGTTGGCATGGACCATAGAGTACATGGACTGAAAACTGGCTACAAGGGCGAGTTCAGAGGGTGGTGATAAATGGGGAGTACTCAGAATGGTCAGGGGTGGGTAGTAGGGTCACCCAGGGTTCTGTGCTGGGACAAATCCTATTTAATTTGTTCATAAATGACCTGGAGGATGGGATAAACAGCTCAATCTCTGTATTTGCGGACGATACTAAGATAAGCAGGGCAATAACTTCATCGCAAGATGTGGAAACTGTTATGGTTATGCAATAATGTGTGTCTGTCAGCTTACCTCTCTCCATGTGTTCTTTTAGAGGCCAGCCACTTTCACCTGACTGCATATATAATCTTCCCTCAGCATAGCTCCACCTCAGCCTCTAATTAGGAACACTATATTAACCTGTGCATTGCAAGCCAACCTTGCTGATCAACCATTGTGTGTTTGGCTTCCTGTTTCCTGCTTGCCGTGTGCTCTACGTTACCGACCTTGGCGTGTTCTCGACTATTCCTGTTTGCTCGTGACCCTGACCTTTTGGCGTGTCCCCGACTATCCCTGTTTGCCTGTGACCCTGAACCTTTGGCTTGTACTCTGTTGTCCTTGTCTGCTAGTTGCCCCGACCTTGGCTTATCCCCTTACTATCCTTGTTGTTCCAGCCTGCTGCTTCCTTCCTCTATCTCCTGTAGTCTACCGTGAACGTGAGCTGTGAGACCCTGGGGGCCGCGACCTGGAGCCAGGCTGTAGCGCAGTCCATCCTCACCACTAGAGGCTCTGGTGAACACCTGCTGGCTCTTAGACTCTGTGCCCTGGGGAATCTATGCTCTAGCTCCCATTGGGATCTGTGTTAATGATCTAGTAGACCTGCTTCCTGAACCTCCCAGGGTTCAATCCGCAGCAGTCAGTCCTAGGGTCCACTACCTTAGCGGTGCACTCCTGACTCCTATGGAGTGCATCTGTCATCTGGTCTCAGGTGACCTGACAGAAACCTTGCAAGAAGATCTGAACAAATTAATGGGTTGGGCAACTACATGGCAAATGAGGTTTAATGTGGAAAAATTTAAAATAATGCATTTGGGTGGCAAAAATATCAATGCAATCTACTCACTGGGGGAGAACCTCTGGGGGAATCAAGGATGGAAAAGGACCTAGTAGATCTAGTAGATGATCAGCTCAGCAATGGCATGCAATGCCAAGCTGCTGCTAACAAAGCAAACAGAATATTGGCATGCAAGGGGATTAACTCAAGAGATAAAGCGATAATTCTCCCACTCTACAAGACTCTGGTCTGGCCTCACGTGGAGTATGCTGTCCAGTTCTGGGCACCAGTCCTCAGGAAGGATGTACTGGAAATGGAATGAGTATAGAGAAGGGCAACAAAGCTAATAAAGGGACTGGAGGATATTAGTTATAAAGAAAGGTTACAAGCACTGAACTTATTCTCTCTGGAGAAGAGACGCTTGAGAGGGGATATGATTTTAATTTACAAATACCGTACTGGTGACCCCACAATAGGGATACAACTTTTCCATGGGAGGGAGTTTAATAAGACACGTGGCCACTCATTATTATTAAAAGGAGGTTTAACCGTAAAATGCGTAGAGGGTTCTTTACTGTAAGGCCTCTTTCACACGAGGGATCCGTATGTCCGTTTTTCATCCTTCCGTTTTCGGATGAAAAACGGACATACATTCATCCCTATGGAGCGTCGGATGTCAGCGGTGACATGTCCGCTGACATCCGACCCACTCCGATCCGAAAAGTGTAACGGAGGAAAAACCTACTTTTCCATCCGTTTTCGGATCGGATCGGATGACGACGGACACTACGGACCGTCATCATCCGATCCCCCATAGGGGAGAGCGGCGCTCTGACAGGTCCGTCGCTGCACAGTGTGCAGCGATGGACCTGTCATCTTCCTGCTCAGCGGGGATCGGCGGAGCTATCCCCGCTGAGCAAGCGGATGTTCGCGGGGCGGATCATGACTGATCTGCCCCGTGTGAAAGAGCCCTAAGAGTGGCAAGGATGTGGAATTAACTTCCACAGGTGGTGGTTTCAGCGGGGCGCATCAATAGTTTCACAAAACTATTAGATAAACACCTGAATGACCACAACATACAGGGATATACAATGTAATACTGACATATAATCACACACATTGTGGACTTGATGCACTTGTGTCTTTTTTCAGCCTCGCCTATTATGTAACTATAAAAAACCACTTAACATAAGGTTCCCTCATCAGAGCCCCCGTTTACATCAGGTGTCCCAA
Source organism: Lithobates septentrionalis (assembly GCA_037952835.1). Lineage (NCBI taxonomy): Eukaryota > Metazoa > Chordata > Amphibia > Anura > Ranidae > Lithobates > Lithobates septentrionalis. Next base: position 2,421,430 of record JBBDGP010000346.1, on the reverse strand, counting down.
TCAGAATCCCCCCCTATACATCAGGTGTCCCAATCAGAGCCCCCTTTACAGCAGGTGTCCCCCTTTACAACAGGTGTCCCCATCAGCATCCCCCTATAAATCAGCTATCATCATCAGAGTCCCTCTTTACATCAGGTGTCCCCATCAGAGTCCTCCTTTACATCAGATGTCCCCATCAGAATCCTCCTTTACATCAGATGTCCCCATCAGAGTCCCCCTTTATATTACATGTCCCCATCAGAGTCCTCCTTTACATCAGATGTCCCCATCAGAGTCCCCCTTTACATTACATGTCCCCTTTAGAATCCTCCTTTACATCAGATGTCCCCATCAGAGTCCTCCTTTACACCAGGTGTCCCCATGAGAGTCCTCCTTTACATCAGGTGTTCCCATCAAAGTCCCCCCTTACATCAGATGTCCCCATCAGAGTCCTCCTTTACATCAGATATCTCCATCAGAGTCCCCCTTTACTTCAGATGTCCCCACCAGAGTCCTCCTTTACATCAGGCATCCCCATTAGAGTCCCCCTTTACATCAGATGTCCCCATCAGAGTCCTCCTTTACATCAGATATCTCCATCAGAGTCCCCCTTTACTTCAGATGTCCCCACCAGAGTCCTCCTTTACATCAGGCATCCCCATTAGAGTCCCCTTTTACATCAGGCATCCCCATCAGAGTCCTCCTTTACATCAGATGTCCCCGTCAGAGTCCCCCTTTACATCATATGTCCCAATCAGAGTCCCCCTTTACATCATATGTCCCAATCAGAGTCCCCCTTTACATTAGCTGTCCCCATCAGAGTCCCCCTTTACATTATATGTCCCCATCAGAGCCCTCCTTTACATTAGATGTCCCCAACAGAGCCCCCCTTTACATTACATGTCCCCATCAGAGTCCTGCTTTACATAAGATATCTCCATCAGAGTCCCCCTTTACATCAGATGTCCCCACCAGAGTCCCCCTTTATATCAGGTGTCCCCATCAGAGTCCTCCTTTACATCAGGTGTCCCCATCAGAGTCCCCCTTTACATCAGATGTCCCCATCAGAGTCCACCTTTACATCAGATGTCCCCATTAGAGTCCCCCTATACATTACATGTCCCCATCAGAGCCCCCTTTACATCGCATGTCCCCATCAGAGTCCCCCTTTACATCAGATGTCCCCACCAGAGTCCTTCTTTACATCAGGTGTCTCCATCAGAGTCTCCCTTTACATTAGATGTCCCCATCAGAGTCCTACTTTACATCAGATGTCCCCATCAGAGTCCCCCTTTACATTACAAGTCCTCCTTTACATCAGATATCTCCATCAGAGTCCTCCTTTACATCATATGTCCCCGTCAGAGTCCTCCTTTACAGCAGATGTCCCCATCAGAGTTCCCCTTTACATCAGATATCACCATCAGAGTCCTCCTTTACATTAGATGTCCCCATCAGAGTCCCCCTTTACATTAGATGTCCCCATCAGAGTCCACCTTTACATTAGATGTCCCCATCAGAGTCCACATTTACATTACATGTCACCATCAGAGCCCCCCTTTACATTAGATGTCCCCATCAGAGCCACCCTTTACATTACATGTCCCCATCAGAGCCCCCCTTTACATTACATGTCCCCATCAGAGCCCCCCTTTACATTAAATGTCCCCAACAAAGCCCCCCTTTACATTACATGTCCCCATCAGTGCCCCCTTATACATTAGATGTCCTCATCAGAGTCCTCCTTTACATTACATATCCCCATCAGAGCCCCCCTTTACATTAGATATCACCACCAGAGCCCCCCTTTACATTACGTGTCCCCATCAGAGCCCCCCTTTACATTACATATCACCATCAGAACCCTTCTTTACATTACATGTCACCATCAGAGCCTCCTTTACATTACATGTCCCCATCAGAGTCCCCCTTTACATTACATGTCCCCCCTCTCTCCCTCCTCGTACTCACAGAGCTCACACAAGTCGTTTGTCTTCCACCTTCGTACTGGCTGAGATGAGTAAGAGAAACAGGAAGTGAAGGCACAGGACCTGCCAATCACTATCCACAGCATGGAACAATGCTAGAGGGAGTGTTCAGGGTGCACAGCTCAGCTTACCGAAGACATTCTAAAGGAAGCCAATAGAGCTTCTTGTTTGCAATCACGTGATTGCAAACACGTTATGCTTCCTGAAGCAGCTGGGTGTCCGACGCCCTACACACAATTAAAGGGCCATTTTTTTTAAAAAATTTTTTATTTTTTTCAGTGATTGCAGCACATCATGCATCCCATACACCTGTGTGTCCGGCATCCCGCACACACTTAAAGGTCCAGTCATTTTTATTAATTTTTTGATGATGAGTAGCTTTGGGGGGGGGGGGGGGGCTGCAACTGGCTAGAAGTCTAGCTAATAAGATGGGAGAACTAGAGTTGCTAATGTACAAGGAGGTTTTGATTCCGTGGGAGTTTCAGAAACTTGGTTTGAGAGCTCACACGATTGGCTGGCAACCATTCAGGGGTATTCCCTATATCCGGGACCAGATGGCTTACACCTGAGGGTCCTTAAGGAACTTAGTCAGGTGATAGCTAGATCATTGTTCCTAATTTTTATGGACAGTTTACTGACTGAGATGGTACCAACTGATTGGAGAAAAGCCAATGTGGTACCAATATTTAAAAAAGGGCCAAAGGGGAGACGACTGCCGGATTGACTTGGAGCCTTGGGGATCCCTGGAGCTAGGGAGACATTAGCAGAACCCCACACCACCAGCTATCTGGATCAGGACCACACGGCGAGGCCACCATTGTGACAAGCCTACTTTTATCTCTTACTCTGCGAGTTGCTATTTTAACATAAATAAATTATGTAGCTGTTCTAAAATACTGCACTCAGATGAGCGCCGCTGTGTTTTCCTATTCTATACCTACAGAGCTGCTTCCTCTCCCACAGCTGGCTGCACTTCTAGAGCACTTTATTCATCTGTAATTTTTTAACCCATTTGAACTTGTTCTTAACCCTTTAGGCTTGAACTGAACTCTAATGCCGTGTACACACAACCGGACTTTTCGACCAGACTGGTCCGACGGAACGAATCCGTTGGACAATCCGACCGTGTGTGGGCTTCTCGGACCTTCAGCGGACTTTTTCTGTCGAAAATCAGACGGACTTTAGATGTGGAACGTGTTTCAAGTCTTTCTGACGGACTCAAGTCCGGTCAAAAAATCAGTTCGTCTGTATGCTAGTCTGACGGACAAAAAAGGACGCAAGGGCAGCCATTGGCTACTAGCTATTGAACTTCCTTATTCTAGTCCCTTTGTACATTATCACGTTCAAACCAATGGACTTTCGAACGTACTTTAGTCTGTTCGTGTGTGGGCAAGTCCGGTCGTTTGAAAGTCCGTCGTAACTCCGTCCAAAGTCCGTCGGAAAGACCGTCAGACCTTTGATGCTGAAAAGTCCGCTCGTGTGTACGCGGCATAAGTCACCCTCAGCCATTGGACTATATTATTAGGACTACTTCCATTTATAGCCTTATCCCCCACCAATTGTCTCTCTCCAAGCACCACTATACCCCCCCTTCCTGTCAGTGGGTAAAGTGATCTGAGCTACACATGCGCAGCTCAGACCACTTTTAGAGACCACTCTGCATGCCACAGCGATGTTACTCCTTTATGCACACGTGGGAGTGATGTCACATTGGCCTGGACAATTGACGGCAGAGATGCGAAACCCGGAACGAAGGCCGGGTGAGGATGGAAGTACCGGGGACCGGGGAGAGCCCAACAGCGCATTGCTGGAGGGCTCCGTTTGTAGGTAAGTCTGTCATAAGGACTTAAACCTGCAGGGGGGCACATTATTTTATATTGTAAAAGAGACTTTACTAACGCTTTAACCAGGCTTTTGCCAAGGTCAAATGCCTCATGGTACTGTACTGTATTGTACCTATTAGGTGTATGATTCACCACCCATTTCTTATTATAGAGGGGGTGTTGACTTCTCTCCCATGGCTGGGTGTCACCTATTGGAGGGGAGAAAAGTTCCAAAGGAGAGGCGGAACAGCAGCAAGGGAAGATCTTGTTCAAGGGCAGGGGTAGTTTACAGAGCAATGGAGGGAGTAGCAATCCTAATCCATTCGTTGGTACTGCCCCACACTTACAGGCCACTACTATCCCTGGGGATGGTCCGCAGATTTCTGCAATATGGGCCTTTTTTAATGTACCTGCCGCCTTTTTAATCACTAGACCTCCAGAAGATTTTTTACCCTCTAGCATGACCAGGCCACTTTTTGCGATACTTTAACTGACAATTGCGTGGTCATGCAACGCTGTTCCCAAGTAAAATTAATTTTTTTCCCACAAATAGAGCTTTCTTTTAGCTGTATTTGATTACCACTGCGGTTTTTATTTTTGTGCGCTATAAACAAAAAAGACCAATAATTTTGAAAAAAAAAATCAGTTTTTTTACTTTCTGCTATAAAACATATCCAATAAAAAAATAGAAAAAAATCTAATTTCTTCATATATTTAGACCAATATGTATTCTACTACATGTTTTTGGTAAAAGAAATCCCAATAAGTGATATTGGTTTACGCGAACGTTATAGCATCTACAAGCTCTGGGATATATACTGGAATTTTTATTTTTTATTTTTTTTATACTATTAATGGCGGCGATCAGTGACTTATAGGACTGCAATATTGCGGCGGGCAATCGGACACTAACTGACACTTTTTACACTTTGCAGATGACAGTGATACAGTGCTAAAAATCTGCACGGTCACTGTACTAGTGACACTGGCTGGGAAGGGATTAAACATCTAGGGTGATCAAGGAGTTAACTGTGTGCCTAGCCATTGTTTGTGATTACTATGTGTGCTGCTTTTACTAGGGAGAGAGATTGATTTGAGTCCCTGCTTTGCAGAAAAACAGAATCCATACCTTCACCCCTGTCAGGATGGAACTCTGCCTTGTTTACATAGACAGAGCTCCGTTCTGAGTATCTGTCCGGCAATCTGTGGGTGTCGGGAGATATTGAGTGCCTGGCACCCACAGATCGGCTTCTGCTGTGAAAAATCACAGCAGAACAGGCGCTCCGGTAGCACACATGCGCCCCCTGCAGGAAGACGTGAGGGATCATGTGTATAGTATATATGTTATCCATGTTGCCAAGTTGCCATCCCATAGCTGTAAAACTGCAATAGGGCAGTCAGCAATTGGTTAATGTATCTGATGCAATGTAAGCCTTTTTCATGTATCTGCAGGCAAAGGGTGTGGTCCACAGCCTTTGCCTGCAGTATATCAGCCTTATGCTGGCCATACACTATACAGAAAATCGGCCGAAAAATCGTTCGAATGGACACTTTGTTCGTTTTTCGGCAAGTTAGTGGGTACAAATCGATAATCGTTTGTGACGTTTTTGTGGAAAAAAAACGAACGGCATGTTTGGAAAATTTCTGCCGAACGTACGATAAATTGCAAGGTTAATGTGTTTCCCGTCCGAACTTTCTGCACTAGGTATATGTAAAAAAACGAACACAAAATTATTTATTCATGTCCACTGAACAGATTATCGGTCATTATATGATGGCAAGATCGTTTGCGGTCACGGTCGAACGTTCGTTTTTCGAAAAGGGGTTCGGCCGATTTTCTGTATAGTGTATGGCCAGCATTAGTAAAATACCAGTCATTTTGGAGCCACATGAATGGGGACATACATGACTGCACCACAGATCTTAATCCCATTTTAGCAAAACTGCTGACTTTACAGCCACTCAGATTCCAGCTTGTGGCTTTTGCGTTGCAAGTATCCAGTTGCAGGTATCCAGCAGCCATTATTTTACCCAAAGGGCCATTCCTGACCTCCACATGCATGTGGAATGTAATGTGTCTATGTCAATCTTCTGGCGTCTGGCAAGGATGCAGGATGGGGCACACCACTGGAGTTGGTGGTGGTGTTATGTGTCTTATCTGATGGTGACAGCTCAGACACCTGTATCCATCCTCCTCACTGGCCTCTTCCTCCTCCTCCCCCGTTTCCCCCTCCACCTCTTTCTCCCCCACCGCATTTAAAAAATAGACCTGTGAAAAAATATATATTTTTGCCAGCAACAATCAGGAAATATGCCCTGTGAAAAACACATACAGCCTGTTATCACTGTAGTGTATGTGGACAGGAATAGGCTGAAAAGAGGCTGCATGATATCAGCAGCATAAAGATGTAGCAAAGGATGAAAAAAGGTAAGAACCCTTCCCTCCCCTCACCCCCCCAATTTCCCAAGATACACAGCATTTTACTACTGCATGATATTCAGTAAGGATTAACATCTACTTTAACAGACCTATGATGGCCGACGAGCCTTACACTAATGTAGCAGTACCTCCATAGGGGCTGCTGAAAAGTTGTGGCCCATCTGTCACCCTGACCAGTCCGGCATTCACTTCCCAATCACCTTTGAGACAATGAACAGTCCATATGCTTGTTTTTGTATTTTTATTAAGGGATTTGAACTTGGATAGGGAAGGGCATATATGGGATGCCCAGTAGAACAAGCACTTGGTTGATTCAGTCGGGACAACTATATCAGTCGGGACAACTATATACACTTTACAGCTCCAGTCTCCTCTAGCACAACACTTGTTTGCAGACTGTTTGTCCCTCTCTCTCTTCTGTACAACTCTTCACTTCCAGGAACAGTTAGCACATGGTTAGGCCTAACACTGATTCCTCCAGGCCCTAGAAATTGCTATTTGCAGGCAGGGACTGCGGGCCCCTTTAATGTAGCAAAAAGAATATGAAGTATTTGTGGGCTAGTGTATAATAGGGGGCGCTAGAGACCTAACAAACATATGCTTCTGCCAATAGGTGCACACACTAACCAAATCAACCACAGTGAACTGAATAGTGCTGATTGTGCTAAACTAAAAATATCACAAACACATAATTTATGCTGCAAATAAAAATACAAAATACAGTGAAAAAAATATAAATAAAGAATCCAGTGAAAAAAAATTATACGAAATTCTTAGTGCAAGTGAAATGAATAAATCGTGATGTCTGATAGTCCCAATCCATTGAAGAGATCAGAGCAAAACAGTTGAAACCAACATCACAGCAGACACATGGATCCTCACAGATGCAACAATATATGCGTTGATATAAAGATTCCGTCACCCAAGAGGAAAAAACACCTGAAGGTAGTAGATATCTGCTTACCAGATACCAATGACTTCTTTAACTAAAAAGAAAGTCATTAGTGCTTGTACAGGATTGTGCCTGTTCACATGAAGGCTGGAAGGCTGGATGGTACTTTAGGCATTGAACCCTCCCGTCCCATTCATTCAGGATAGGAAATATGAGAAACAAAAGGGAATCTTCATAGCGTAAAACCGTTTAATATATAAAATTAGAGAACAATAAAATAGCCAATTGGCCTCTTACATTGATCGGTGCCTACCCGGCACTGGGACTGCTCGCATGTCAGGGTGAGTAGAGTCAGGAACCCTTCGCATCACATCGCACATGCGGCGTGCGTTCCACTCCGTGCGTCTAGCTAACCAGCTAATCCGGAAGTAGGTGGGACGATTCTAGCGGTACGTGGTCACATGTCCAGAATCGTCCCACCTACTTCCGGATTAGCTGGTTAGCTAGACGCACGGAGTGGAACGCACGCCGCATGTGCGATGTGATGCGAAGGGTTCCTGACTCTACTCACCCTGACATGCGAGCAGTCCCAGTGCCGGGTAGGCACCGATCAATGTAAGAGGCCAATTGGCTATTTTATTGTTCTCTAATTTTATATATTAAACGGTTTTACGCTATGAAGATTCCCTTTTGTTTCTCATATTTCCTATCCTGAATGAATGGGACGGGAGGGTTCAATGCCTAAAGTACCATCCAGCCTTCCAGCCTTCATGTGAACAGGCACAATCCTGTACAAGCACTAATGACTTTCTTTTTAGTTAAAGAAGTCATTGGTATCTGGTAAGCAGATATCTACTACCTTCAGGTGTTTTTTCCTCTTGGGTGACGGAATCTTTATATCAACGCATAAATTGTTGCATCTGTGAGGATCCATGTGTCTGCTGTGATGTTGGTTTCAACTGTTTTGCTCTGATCTCTTCAATGGATTGGGACTATCAGACATCACGATTTATTCATTTCACTTGCACTAAGAATTTCGTATAATTTTTTTTCACTGGATTCTTTATTTATATTTTTTTCACTGTATTTTGTATTTTTATTTGCAGCATAAATTATGTGTTTGTGATATTTTTAGTTTAGCACAATCAGCACTATTCAGTTCACTGTGGTTGATTTGGTTAGTGTGTGCACCTATTGGCAGAAGCATATGTTTGTTAGGTCTCTAGCGCCCCCTATTATACACTATTACTTATTTGATTGTTCTATTCAAATTAAGGGGAGCAGCTTGTATTTGCGGTTTTTTTAAGTGTGTGGTTTTACACTTACCAATTAATTTTTTTATTATTTTTTACCAAAGGCGCGAAAGTATTGTCTATTTATTTGTGGGCTAGCTGACCTATGGTGGACTACTGCTCCCAGTCAGCCCTCTTCAGGCCCTGCCAGCCCTCCTGGCTGCAGCTGCCCGACTCCACTGCCCGTGACATTGCAATTATTACTGGCTTCACACCCAGCTTTGACTGTTTCCTCTCAGTCCTCTCTGGCATGCCTCTCCAGTCCTCCTGATAGCACCTGTCACTCACCAGCCCTCCTGGCTCCAAACCGGTGGTTCCCTCCTGAAGACTTGCCCGGCAGTACTAGCTCCTGCTGTCCTCTCTGACTACTCTCTGTGCCTCCTGTTCAGATCCTTCATGCGTTCTTGAAGGGATCCATCCAGCATCCAAGTCCCAGGCCCAAGGTCACCCCCCCTCCCCAGAATGGGGCAAGCCCTCAAAGGCCCCGACAGCCTAGCACTCCATCCTCAGTTCTTCCACCCGACAACTCCTCCCCAGCTGGGCTGACCCTGGGTATAACAAGGAGACCTGCCCCCTGCCAATCCTAGTTGGGGAATGGTCAGGGCTCTCTGAGACACCCCAGACAGCTCCATCTCTCTTCCCCACCTTTTTTCTAGAATCCTCTAGATGGAAATGGGAGGGGAGAGTGGAGTGATGTTGTCTGTGAGTCACCAGCCTATTCTGAGCCACTCCCAGCCCACACAGACCAAAACAAGCAGGCCTAGCCTAAATTTACCTGCTCTCTCACAAAAAATCTCACCTCTAGCACCTACCTAAGTAGAGGGTGCTACACTAATTTCTCCCTATGCAGTTTGTCAGCCTCATTCCATTTGCTTTGCTTATTAAAGTTAAATCACATCTTTAATATGGCTGCTCTGACCACCCTTTTTTAATGAGGGAGCTGGCTTATCCAAAAGCCCCCTTACTGGCCTTTCTTAGCCAGCTTACCTAATTTTAAAGGGTAGGCAGTGTTACAAAGAATTTGGCCTTTAGAATTATTGCAACAATTCACTGAGGCCAGGAACCTCGAACAGGCAGGGTTTGCCTCAAAAGCACTGTGGCGAAGAACTCAAATCTCATCCCGAACCAGACTGTAAATATGGTAAATCACTCATCACTGTGCTCAAAGTTGTCTATTACAATGTCAAATCAATCTGAAGTATAAGGTATTATTGTGTATTGTATAGCATATAACAGAAATGCTCAGTAAATACTAGACATGTACAGTACATTCCAACAAATTATTTAACACTGCACAGTAAGAGCCAGACAGGTACAATAGTTTTAATGTAGACAGAGCAGCATGTCCTTAAAAAAAGTCATCTCTGATTTTTTCCTTGTAGCTCCCCCTCCCTTTCTTCTTTGTACCCCGAGAAACCCGCTAAGTAATTTCAGCAGCTAGAGAAGCAGTTCATGTATCGATCTATGCAGGGAGATTGCAATTGACTGCAGCTCCAGATCCTCTGTCTCTGGATGGGAAAACTGCCCTTTAATTTTCACACTCAGAAATGTATTGTTCTTTTTTTTTCACACAAGAATAAAAAAACTGTTGCTTTCTCTCTTCTTGCAATGCAGACACTGGCTGAGTCAGAGTGACAGCATAGACTCTATATAGCAATTTCACTGGAAAAATCCTCAATGCTGTTTGAAGAGGAACAGTCACAAATAAAAACATTTGGAAATTCAGCCCTTTTTATGACTTTGCAAGCTTGTTAAAGGTATATATTCCTACTCTTTTTTTTTTGTTTTGTCTGACCCTGACTTAAATAAAGCTGGCAATATATTGTAAAGCTGGCCATACACAATGCAAATCTCTTTCCTGCAAACACGGGTTGCAGGAAATAAATTTGCACAATTCTCCCATCAATACAGACAGTGTTGCTTGGGGAATCCTTCCTGCTGAGAAACTGTCACATAGCTTGTGGCAGAGCCTGACACGTAGAGGGAAACCTCTTGTAAAGTCCCGGCTGAAAGACCACTGATGTTATGACAGTGGCCTCATGTGTGCAGTGAGGTGAAAGTGCCTGTAAGATCTTCTGTTGGTCGTAGAGGTGCATGGCAGGTGCGTCACCAGAGCTGGGCTGGATAGCTGAAGCAGCGGATGGCAGCAGGAACAGCAGACCCCAGGCTGGATAGGCAGCAGCTGGTAGCAGATGCAATAAGACAGCACACAGCAGATGGAGCACCAGTGTCACCAGGCACAATGCAGAGCAGGACAGATGGATAACTGGATGCAGGGTCAGACAAGCCAAGTCAGCAACGGACGATCAGGTAGAAGCATAAACAGCAGGCAAGGTCAAGACGCAGGCAGAGATTGGCAACAGGATAGCAGGCAGATATGTATAGATAAAAGATGTTTTAGATCCCTTTCACACTGGGACGCTTTGCAGGCACTACAGCGCTAAAAATAAAATAATAATAAAATAAAATAGCGCCTGCATAGCGCCTGTAAAGCGCCTCTCATGTGTCTCGGCTTTCACACTGGAGCGGTGCGCATGCAGGACGTTAAAAAAACTCCTGCAAGCAGCATCTTTGGAGCGTTGAAGGAGCATATATGTGTATAAGTGTATACACCATTCCTAAACCGCTCCTGCCCATTGAAATCAATGGGTCAGCGCGGCTATACCGCTGTTTTAGCGCCGCTTTGGGTTTTAACCCTTTTTCAGCCCCAAGCGGGGGTTAAAACCGCCCCGCTAGCGGCCGAATAGCGGCGCTAAAACAACGGTAAAGTGGCGCTAAAAATAGCACCCTTTTACCGTCAGCGCCCGCACCGCCCCAGTGTGAAGGGGGCCTTCAAGAGAAATTAAACTTCCATATTTAACTTTTACCTATAAAGCTTACCTATAGGTAGTGTAAATATCTCCTAAACATGCACCTTTTAGGAGATATTTACTGTAAATGCAGCCAGTAAAATCCCTGGCGCATGCACTCGAAAGGAACGGCCGCCTGTGCCGTTTCTTCAGAGCCCTGTGCCGTAACATCATCGCGGCTCCGGCCAATCACAGAGCCAGAGTCCGCGGACCAGGAAGCAAGACGGGTGAAGATGGAAGCTGTCTCCAGCGATGACATCGCATCACTGGAAGGCTTTGTTTTGAGGTAAGTTTCACATAATTTGCTAGTGTACACGTTCACGCATGCTCATAGGCGTTCGCATCTGCGTGCGAATACTTGTGTGCATCTTCATGCGCCTGTGCCCGGCAAGACGGGCCTTTGCCTCAGAACTTCCTGGCCAGCACCTTCCTGACAGCAAGTGTCTTCTCCCGACAGGGCAGCGGGGGAGGGCGGGGGAAGCCGTCCCCGCCCGGAGGAGACAGTGAATTTTGCTAGCGGCTATAACAGCAACTAGCGATAATTGCAAAGGAATCCGGCAGGCTGGTTGCACCCAAGTTGATCAATCAATCAACTTGGTACATTCAGCCTGCCCATTAATGGTTTGAATCTAGGCCAACTCCTGCTGAACCAGCCGAGATTCGAACCGTGTGTGGCCGGTCAAAGATTTCTATCAATTCCCCCATCTATGCTTAACAGCATGTATGGTGGAATCTTTCCTTATTGTATTCTGACTGTCGGCACCCACAGCTGTCAGAATACCTGAAAAGCAGATGCATCTAAATGGATGCAGCCCCTGTCAAGTCAACAATTTTTCCACTGGGCTCCTTCAGTTTTCAGATTGAAGGATGTCGGGAGGGAGGGGGCCTACAGGGTCAGCCACAGCTGGAGTTTTGGTCAATTCATCAGGAAGTGGCCGAAATTTACTCAGTAAATGGCCAACTTTAGGGCTATTCACATGGGCAGTCAGGGGGTAAAAGCAGATGAGGCAAAACTGAAACAGCATGTCACATTCGACAGGTGGTATTGTCTTCCAATGCAAACCAATCAAGAGAATGGGTCCATGCTATACCTGCCCTGCAGTAGTGTGGCAGAATTTTTGGCATATTGCCTCCTCACCGCCAACATAGCCTTCAACTGCAGTAAAACCTGACAGGAGATGTAATTTTTCCCCACACTATGCAAAACGAAACAAAAACTACAGTGAATATAAACGAAAAAAAAAACTTTGGCCATAGATACACTTTAAGGCCCCATGCACAAGGGCACCTAGGGGTGTAGCATCAGGGGTCTCAGGGGTTGCAATTGTGACCCCGCCCCTAGCTCCAGGGGGCCCACAGCTCTGTTCCCTGCTGTCGTATTACATTTGATTTCTTCCACAAAATACGAGAGCTGGAGTCCAGCTCCAATCCACCTTTTGTCCCCCAGTACCCCAGCCAAGTTCTATAATCCAGTAATCAGCTTCCAGTTGTTTGCCCTCTCCCCAGTCCATACCCTTCCTCTGCTCTCATTGACTGGGGACATGTCATTACTAGGATGGGGGGGGGGGGGCGAGGTCATGTCATTAATAGGATGGTGGGAGGGGGCAAGGTCATGTCATTACTAGGATGGGAAGGAGGGGGTGAGGTCATGTCATTACTAGGATGGGGGGGAGGGGGCGAGGTCATGTCATTACTAGGATGGGGGAGGGGGCGAGGTCATGTCATTACTAGGATGGGGGAGGGGGCGAGGTCATGTCATTACTAGGATGGGGGAGGGGGCGAGGTCATGTCATTACTAGGATGGGGGAGGCGAGGTCATGCCATTAATAGGCTGGGGGGAGGGACAAGGTCATGTCATTACTAGGATGGGGGGGGGGGGCGAAGTCATGTCATTACTAGGATGGGGGCAAGGTCATGTGATTACTAGGATGGTTTCTACAAAATATTTTGAATTATCCTCTCAATATGTACATAAATCTCTGAAATAACTCTTTAGCCACTTGGAGTATCTTGGTGCCTAACTGGAGTATCTTGGCGTGCAGTGGAAGGGGCGGGTAGTAGTGGGGGGCCCAGGACAACTTTTGCATCGGGGCCCACAAGTTTCAAGCTACGCCTCTGCCTAGGGCCATACAGCATAGCAGTTGGGTGTATCTCCTATATGCTGCGTACAGCCGGACATAGCATTCAGTGCTTGTACATGGGTAAACGCCAGTACTTGTGTAAACTTGTGCATGCATACGACCGCAGACACAGACCGTGAACAGCCAATGATTTCTATGGGCAGCTATACACAAACGTAAACTTCCCAATACAGTGTAAATTGTCAGATCACAAACTGAGGCCTATTTCCTGAAGAACATTCACTGCTACAGCTTCAGGGTTCCCCATCGTTGTTTGAGCTGCTCCTGACATATAGTTACATAGTTACATAGTAGGTGAGGTTGAAAAAAGACACAAGTCCATCAAGTCCAACCTATGTGTGTGATTATGTGTCAATATTACATTGTATATCCCTGTATGTTGCGGTCATTCAGGTGATTATCTAATAGTTTCTTGAAGCTATCAATGCTCCCCGCTGAGACCACCGCCTGTGGAAGGGAATTCCACATCATTGCCGCTCTTACAGTAAAGAACCCTCTACGCAGTTTAAGGTTAAACCTCTTTTCTTCTAATTGTAATGAGTGGCCACGAGTCTTATTAAACTCTCTTCTTCGAAAAAGTTTTATCCCTATTGTGGGGTCACCAGTACGGTATTTGTATATTGAAATCATATCCCCTCTCAAGCGTCTCTTCTCCAGAGAGAATAAGTTCAGTGCTCGCAACCTTTCCTCATAACTAGGATCCTCCAGACCCTTTATTAGCTTTGTTGCCCTTCTTTGTACTCGCTCCATTTCCAGTACATCCCTTCTGAGGACTGGTGCCCAGAACTGGACAGCATACTCCAGGTGCAGCCGGACAAGAGTCTTGTAGAGCGGGAGAATTTATCGTTTTATCTCGGGCGTTGATCCCCCTTTTAATGCATGCCAATATTCTGTTTGCTTTGTTAGCAGCAGCTTGGCATTGCATGCCATTGCTGAGCCTATCATCTACTAGGACCCCCAGGTCTTTTTCCATCCTAGATTCCCCCAGAGGTTCTCCCCCCCCCCCCCCCCCAGTGTATAGATTGCATTCATATTTTTGCCACCCAAATGCATTATTTTACATTTTTCTACATTGAACCTCATTTGCCATGTAGTCGCCCACCCCAATAATTTGTTCAGGTCTTTTTGCAAGGTTTCCACATCCTGCATTCCACATGTATGGCTACTTTTATAGGAGCCAAAAACCAGTGTATATATATATATTTTTGCATGGTGGTTGTGCTGTAATTAAACACACCCACACCAGTTTGATTTCTCTATCTGACCTTTGACCTCTATTGCTTTCACAATGGTTATTGATCAGGTACTGTAGTGTGACACACAGACAGCATGCTTTGGTTTTGGCATGAAAAATGTCTTCCCACAACTGCGTTTCATTCAGGTATTCTGGTACATTCACATGCAAAACCCATTTATATGTAAGAACCTTGCGATGATTACAGTGGACAAAGGTCTAACTATAGTAATACAGTGCTAGTACTGGCTTCAGAGTCCTTTATGCATGTAGCAATAGCATTTGAAAAATACACCGATCAGCTGCCATAACATTATGACCACCCACCAAAGCCCATCGAGGCATGGACTCCACTAGACCTCTGAAGGTATGTTATGGTATCTGACACCAAGCTGTCAATAGCAGATCCTTTAGGCCTCTTTCACACGAGGGATCCATATGTCCGTTTTTCATCCTTCCGTTTTCGGATGAAAAACGGACATACATGTATCCCTATGGAGGGTCGGATGTCAGCGGTGACATGTCCGCTGACATCCGACCCGCTCCGATCCGAAAAGTGTAACAGAGGAAAAACCTACTTTTCCATCCGTTTTCGGATCGGATCGGGTGACGACGGACTCTACAGTCCGTCATCATCCGATCCCCCATAGGGGAGAGCGGTGCTCTGACAGGTCCGTAGCTGCACAGTGTGCAGCGATGGACCTGTCATCTTTCTGCTCAGCGGGGATCGGCGGAGCGATCCCCGCTGAGCAAGTGGGTGTTCACGGGGCGGATCATCACTGATCCGCCCCGTGTGAAAGAGCCCTTAAGTAATGTAAGCTGTGAAGTGTGGTCTAGTGCATCAGAGTTGTTATTCCAGGATATCCCACAGATGTTTAATTGGATAAGGATCTTCAGAGTTTGGAGGCCATCTCAAACTCGCTGTTGTATTACTCAAACTATTCTTGAATTCCTCAGACCTGGCCACCTTCTTCCATTGCTCCGTGGTCCAGTTCTGTTGCTCCTGTGCCATTTTAGGAATATATGGCTGTGGACACAGGTCAATATGGGTACCCTGACCTGTCTGCAGCTACATAGCCCCATACACAACAAACTGTGATACACTACTGTATGTGTTCCGAAACTTTTCTATCTTAACCAACATGAATTTTTTCAACAATTTGAGTTTCACAGGCCAGTCTTCATTACTCATGTGCATCCAGCAACCTTGGCCACCCATGACCCTGACACTGGTTCACTGGTTTTTCTTCCTTGGACCAATTTTGGTAGGTCCTGACCACTGCAGACCGAGGAAACAACCCACAAGAGCTGCAGTTTTGGAGTTGCTCTGACACAGTCATCTAGCCATTACAGTTTGGCCCTTGTCAAAGTCACTCACATCCTTTGACTTCAGGGACAACATGTTCACTTGCTGCCTAATATACTGTATCTCACCCACTTTTAGGTGCTATTGACATGAAATTTTCACCACATGTTGGTAACAACCCATGCAATCCATACATACAAAGACAACAAAACAAATAAGTTCAGAAATGAAGTTATATGTAATAAAATGGAATGACACAGGGAAAAAGTATTGAACACACTAACTGAAATGTATTTAATACTTGGTAGAAAATCCTTTGTTGGTAATGACAGCTTCAAAACGCCTGTATGGAGAAACTAGTTGCATGCATTGCTCGGGTGTGATTTTGGCCCATTCTTCAACACAGTCTTCAAATCTTGAAGGTTCCGTGGGCCTCCTCTATAAATTCTGATCTTTAGTTCTTTCTAGACATGTGCATTCGTTATCGTCCGAATGCATTTTCGTGCGAATTTCGGGGATTTTCGTGTTTTTTTTAACAAATTGATAAGGAACGTGCAGAATCCGAAATCCAAAGATCCGAAATAAAAATGCTTTATTTTCGTATCCATTATATTTTTGTATCCAATATATTAGCGACAACACTTCGATATAGATAGATAGAAGATTCAACATAACGATGACAATAGCGATCTGTGTCTATCGAACCTGCGGTCGAATGTGCCTAACCTAACTCTAGTAGTCCAAGATTATTCGACATAGAGAGAAAACATTCGACATTATAGAGACATGAAGATTCGACGAAGAAGCTAAAAACATACGATCGCCGCGAACGGAAATGTACGGTCAAATGCTCCGCCCTAGGCTATAGAAGAATTATAATGTTGTTTGACTAGTAATAATAATTATTAATTATAATTATTGCTAGTCAAACAACATTCGAATTCTACTATAGCTTGTGGTTGGAGCATTCGACCAGAAATGTACGATTGCTGCGTCGTAGTTTAGCTGCTTCGTCGAATCTTCATAGAACATCCGACACCATAAGCCTTCAATTGACAGATTAGACCTTAATTAATTCGGATTTTCGTACAAATGCGTTTTTTAGCGAAACAAAATAGATAAAAACGAATTTTGGGAGTAACAAAATAAATACATTTTTTGGACGAAACCGAAATTCCGAAACAAAATATTTCAGTGTGCACATGCCTAGTTCTTTCCATAGATTTTCTATTGGATTCAAGTCAGGTGATTGGCTGGGCCATTCTAGCAGCTTTATTATCTTTCTTTGAAACCAATTGTGAGTTTCCATGGCTTTGTGTTTGGGATCATTGGCTTGCTGAATACTTATTTTACCCGTTATGTGTGTGTGTGTGTGTGTGTATATATATATATATATATATATATATAAGTATATATATACATAAATAAGTATAAGTATGTATCTATCTATATATATATATCTATATATCTATATATATATAGATATATAGAGATATATATATATATATATTAAAAATTAGCAATTAGTAATCTGTATTGCAGGAAAAATTGCTCATAAAAGGGGATATTATAGAGATAAGGGGGCCCCTAATGGTTTTGCTATGGAGTCCCAACCCAAGTTACATCCCTGATAGCTTACATCGTCTCAAATATTAACTATGTTAACAATTTATCTGCTAAATTACATCTGTACTGGGAGAATATGGGGATACTTTTATTACTGACTTCTTCATATGAAAATGCTAGTTGTCTGGCTTTTTTTAATACTTTCTGGGGCACTGACCTGGAACAAGTATGAAGACCAGTAATTCTGAAGGGCTGCAATACTGTTGGAATATAGAACTGTATTTTGTGCAACAACTACTGCATATCTCCCAGCAGTCCCAGATTCGCCAGGACTGTCCCGGGATTTCAAGTAAATCCCGGTGTCCTGTGAATCTGGGCTGAATCCTGCAGCTGTCAGTGTGTGTCGCACTGCAGCTGAGACTCGCTCAGTGCCCAGCCAGCACAGCCCCCCCACCTCCCCTGCCCGCTCATCCACCCGCCTGCTCATACGGCCCGCCCACTCTATGGAATGGAAGAGGAGGGAAGAGGCTAGATCTGCTCCACCGCCTTCCCATGTTCCCCTGTGTACGCCCGCAAACCCTGGCATACAGTCAATTCTGTGGCTGTGAAAGGGTTGTGTGAGCAGGAAATTTAAAGCAGTGCACATGATGTCACTGCCTGAGCCTCTGGAGATCAGCCAGCCTCAGGTGAGTGAACTCTCTCCTCTATCTCTCCCTGTTCCTTTAGAGACCCTTCCTGCCTTCCATGTACCATAGTGATGCTTCCTGCCTTTCATATGCCATAGTGATCCTTCTTGCCTTCCATGTGCCTTAGTGATCCTTCCTGCCTTCCATGTACCATAGTGATCCTTTCTGCCTTTCATATGCGTTAATGATCCTTCCTGCCTTTCATGTGCCTTAGTGGTCCTTCCTGCCTTCCATGTACCATAGTGATCCTTCCTTCCTTCCATGTACCATAGTGATCCTTCCTACCTCCCATGTGCTTTAGTGATCCTTCTTGCTTTTCATGCACCATACTGATCCTTCCTGCCTTCCATGTGCCTTAGTGATCCTTCCTGCTTTCCATGTGCCATAGTGATCCTTCCTGCCTTCCATGTGCCTTAGTGATCCTTGCTGCTTTCCATGTGCCATAGTGATCCTTCCTGCATTCCCTGTGCCTTAGAGACCCTTCCTGCCTTCCATGTACCATAGTGATCCTTCCTGCCTTTCATATGCCATGGTGATCCTTCCTGCCTTCCATGTGCCTTAGTGATCCTTCCCGCCTTCCATACGCCTTAGTGATCCTTCCTGCCTTCCATGTACCATAGTGATCCTTTCTGCCTTTCATATGCATTAGTGATCCTTCCTGCCTTTCATGTGAGTTAGTGATCCTTCCTGCTTTCCATGTGCCATAGTGATCCTTCCTGCCTTCCATGTGCCTTAGTGATCCTTCCTGCTTTCCATGTGCCATAGTGATCTTTCCTGCCTTCCCTGTGCCTTAGAGACCCTTCCTGCCTTCCATGTACCATAGTGATCCTTCCTGCCTTTCATATGCCATGGTGATCCTTCCTGCCTTCCATGTGCCTTAGTGATCCTCCCCGCCTTCCATACGCCTTAGTGATCCATCTTGCCTTCCATGTACCATAGTGATCCTTCCTGCCTTCCATGTGCCTTAGTGATTCTTCCTGCCTTCCATATGCCTTACTGATC
Source organism: Lithobates septentrionalis (assembly GCA_037952835.1). Taxonomy (NCBI): domain Eukaryota; kingdom Metazoa; phylum Chordata; class Amphibia; order Anura; family Ranidae; genus Lithobates; species Lithobates septentrionalis. Next base: position 2,402,232 of record JBBDGP010000346.1, on the reverse strand, counting down.
CTTCCTGCCTTCCATGTACCATAGTGATCCTTCCTGCCTTTCATATGCGTTAGTGATCCTTCCTGCCTTTCATGTGTCTTAGTGATCCTTCCTACCTTCCATGTACCATAGTGATCCTTCCATGTGCCTTAGTGATTCTTCCTGCCTTCCAATTGCCTTCCATGTACCATAGTGATTCTTCCTGCCTTCCATATGCCTTAGTGATCCTTCCTGCCTTCCATGTACCATAGTGATCCTTCCTGCCTTTCATGTGTCTTAGTGATCCTTCCTATGATCCTTCCTGCCTTCCATGTGCCTTAGTGATTCTTCCTGCCTTCCATATGCCTTAGTGATCCTTCCTTCCTTCCATGTACCATAGTGATCCTTCCTGCCTTTCATATGCGTTAGTGATCCTTCCTGTCTTTTATGTGTCTTAGTGATCCTTCCTACCTTCCATGTACCATAGTGATCCTTCCTTCCATATGCCTTAGTGATTCTTCCTGCCTTCCATATGCCTTAGTGATCCTTCCTGCCTTCCATGTACCATAGTGATTCTTCCTGCCTTTCATATGCATTAGTGATCATTCCTGCCTTCCATGTGCCTTTATGATCCCTCCTACCATGTACATAGTTATCCTTCCTGCCTTCCATATGCCTTAGTGATCCTTCCTGCCTTCCAAGTACCATAGTGATCCTTCCTTCCATGTACCATAGTCATCCTCCCTGCCTCCCATATGCCTTAGTGAGCCTTCTTGCTTTTCATTCATCATATTGATCCTTCCTGCCTTCCATGTGCTTAAGTGATCCTTCCTGCCTTCCATCTACCATAGTGATCCGTCCTGCCTTTCATATGCGTTAGTGATCCTTCCTGCCTTCCATATGCCTTAGTGATCCTTCCTGTCTTTCATGTACCCTAGTGATCCTTCCTTCCTGTCTTCCATGTGCCATAATAACCCTTTCTGCCCTCCATGTGCCATAGTGATTCTTCCTGCCTTCCATGCACCATAGAAATCCTTCATGTCTTCCAAGTGCCATAGTGATCATTCCTGTCTTCCATGTGTCATAGTGATCCTTCCTGCCTTTCATGTACCATAGTGATTCTTCCTGCCTTCCATGTGCCTTAATGATCCTTTCTTCCTTCCATGTGTCATAGTGACCCTTACTGCCTTCCATATTCCATAGTGATCCCTCCTTCCTTTTTTTCATAGGCCTTAGTGATCCTTCCCCCTCTCCAATCTCTCTCCCTAAAGGTTGGTTCACACTGGAGACTCCAGCTTGTGGCACAGCAGTCAAATCATATTTTATAAGTATAAAGAAGCCCAGGTTTAGTTTAACCAATGCCCTTAAGCCTCTCCCCACTATCATGTCTGGTCACACCCACTTTTTGCTGCAGCACGCATAGTGTACCGCAGGTCATTATCTGACTAAAATATCTCTCAGTATGTACAGTATCTCACAGAAGTGAGTACACCCCTCACATTTTTGTAATTATTTTATTATATCTTTTCATGTGACAACACTGAAGAAATTACACTTAGCTACAATGCAAAGTAGTGAGTGTGCAGCTTGTATAACAGTAAATTTGCTATCCCCTCAAAATAACTCAACACACAGCCAATAATGTCTAAAACGCTGGCACCAAAGTGAGTACACCCATTAAGTGAAAATGTCCAAATTGGGCCCAAAGTGTCAATATTTTGTGTGGCCACCATTATTTTCCAGCCCTGCCTTAACCCTCTTGGGCATGGAGTTCACCAGAGCTTCACAGGTTGCCACTGGAGTCCTCTTCCACTCCTCAATAATGACATCATGGAGCTGGTGGATGTTAGAGACCTTGTGCTCCTCCACCTTCTGTTTGAGGATGCCCCACAGATGTTCAATAGGGTTTAGGTCTGGAGACATATTTGGCCAGTCCATCCCCTTTACCCTCAGCTTCTTTAGCAAGGAAGTAGTCGTCTTGAAGGTGTGTTTGGGGTCATTATCATGTTGGAATACTGCCCTGCGGCCCAGTCTCCAAAGGGAGGGCATCATGCTCTGCTTCAGTATGTTACAGTACATGTTGGCATTCATGGTTCCCTCAATGAACTGTAGCTTCCCAGTGCCGGCAGCACTCATACAGCCCCAGACCATGACGCTCCCACCACCATGCTTGACTATAGGCAAGACAAACTTGTCTTTGTACGCCTCACCTGGTTGCCGTCACACACGCTTGACACCATCTGAACCAAATAAGTTCATCTTGGTCTCATCAGACCACAGGACATAGTTCCAGTAATCCGTGTTAGTCTGCTTGTCTTCAGCTTAGATTGCTTGTCTTCAGCAAACTGTTTGTGGGCTTTCTTGTGCATAATCTTTAGAAGAGGCTTCCTTCTGGGACGACAGCCATGCAGACCAATTTGATGCAGTGTGTGGCGTATGGTCTGAGCACTGACAGGCTGACCCCCCACCCCTTCAACCTCTGCAGCAATGCTTGCAGTACTCAATTGTCTATTTTCCAAAGACAACCTCTGGATATGACGCTGAGCACATGCACTCAACTTCTTTGGTCGACCATGGTGAAGCCTGTTCTGAGTAGAACCTGTCCTGTTAAACTGCTGTATGGTCTTGGCCACTGTGCTGTAGCTCAGTTTCAGGGTCTTGGCAATCTTCTTATAGCCTAGGCCATCTTTATGTAGAGAAACAATTCTTTTTTTCAAATCCTCAGAGAGATCTTTGCCATGAGGTGCCATGTTGAACTTCCAGTGACCAGTATGAGAAAGAGTAAGAGCGATAACACCAAATTTAATACACCTGCTCCCCATTCACACCTGAGACCTTGTAACACTAACGAGTCACATGACACCGGGGATGGAAAATGGCTAATTGGGTCCAATTTGGACATTTTCACTTAGGGGTATACTCACTTTTGTTGCCAGCAGTTTAGACATTAATGGCTGTGTGTTGAGTTATTTTGATAGGACAGCAAATTTACACTGTTATACAAGCTGTACACTCACTACTTTACATTGTAGCAAATTGTCATTTCTTCAGTGTTGTCACATGAAAAGATATAATAAAATATTTACAAAAATGTGAGGGGTGTACTCACTTTTGTGAAATGCTGTATCTGTGATTAAACTCTATGTCTTTTCTCTGTATAATAAAGTTTCCTGTTCCTGTCTGCAGTTAAGCAGCAAATCCCATGTGGACTTTGCACTGTCTGTCTGTTCTATAGGGCTATATAAAAAATTTCCAAGAAATACCTATCTTACATGGAGAAAAGTCTGTTTCTGCAAGCTCCCTCCAGTGTCACTCAAACAGATATTTGTTCATATAATCTTCTAAAAAATAAGATCAGCTAATCTGAACTGCCATCCTCCCTTTCCACAAAGATCACTGTGCTGTGGTAGTGAAAGACGTCTTGAAAGGGGGAACCCCAGTCCCCTGCTGCTTCAGCAGTACTACTGCAGCATTCCCCAGGCCAATTACCCAAAACCCCACCAAGCTATGCACTGCAAGGTGGAAGCAGATGAAAATGAAGTGTTGGCTACCACTGTGCTTTGAAGTAACAAGATAAGATAACTTACAATTTGTTACAGAGTTCTAAGAAATAATGCATTATACTATTTTGCTAGTCCAGCTATATTGTTTCTTATTGAACCACAGACAATTTCATATTATATATATATCTTTTTTTCCATTATTCTCTTTTTTTTCAGAGATATATAGGAACAAAAACAGGTCAAATTGACATCAAGTACATACAAGTTTCCGGTACATTACATACTTATTTATAAGATTAAACATTACATTTTTATACAAGGATGATTGAAATTGTTGGGCAGAAGACCCTGAGAAAATTATCCAACAGTCTACTGTTTTATGGATAGGAAGCATAAAGGGCTCTTTTACACATGTGTTGCGCACTGAATAGTGATCCAAGGTGGATTGCAGTTTAGAGGACTTTTGACAGGTGGCTGTTTTAATCCTGTAAGGCCCACACCACTGTGCCGCAACCACATACATTGTGCGTGGTTGCAGGGCAGTTGAGGCACAGCCCTAATCACTTGAATGGGTCTTGTTTGATGGAAGTACTGCCCACTGAAGGCAGCGGAGGTATAATTTTTGCACAACCACAAAGCAAAGCATTGTTGACAGAGCATTTGTACTTAGTTAAAGCGGAGTTCCGCTTAAAAAAAAAAATTCAAAGTCAGCAGCTGCAAATACTGCTGCTGCTGACTTTTAATAATCGGACACTTACATGTCCCAGGGTCCAGCGATGTGGGGGAACGAAGCCTCGCTCGTCTCCCCCTCCGCTTGGTGGCGCCAGCATTGTAACTGTGGGAACCCGGTTGTGGCTTCACAGCCGGGCACCCACTGCACATGCGCGCGCCATGCCGCGACTGGCCGCCTAATCTGGGACACGTGACAGGTCCCAGATGATTGCCTAGAAGGAGGGGGGAGAGCTGATCTCCCTTCCTGCGCTGAGGGAAGTGAAGTCAGGAGCCCAGGCGCCGAAGGTGGCAGATTACGAGGGACCCCCTAGCAACAGGCATTAAAGAGGTGAGTAAAAAAATAAATTTTCTCCAAATGTTTTTTTATTTTTTTTCATGCACATAAATGATTTTTTTTTTTTTTTTTTGGGTGTAACTCCACTTTAAGGGGACAGTTGGGAGCAGTAAAACCATGGTTCATCCGCCTGTTTTTATCACAATTGTAAACTAGGCTTAGCAGATGAGCAATGACTACTAGACACTGAACACAGGAGCTAGAAATTTGGGAGCATGTTCCTTTCTTTTCTTCTGCTGATAAAAAGGTAAGTACAAGTTGTATTTTCCACTCTACATAACTATCACCCCAAAGTCAGCTGAAAAAACGATTCTCCTTGTGTCTGGTCATTCTGATACATACAAGAGTCCTCATGAGTGGTTACCTTAAAGTGGATGTAAACCCGATTCATGAAATTTGAGCTGGGCACATATATCTGCAGTGTTTTGTTATCTCTCTTCAAAGCACCATGTCCTGTAGCTGTCTCCTGCTCTGTTCTTCTGTTATCAGCCTGATAACTTCTGACAAGTTCTCTGATACATATGATAAAAGCAGCCAGAGTTTTGTGTTGGGGAGGATGCTATAAATAAATTAGCAGAGCCCTGAAGATTCAACAAACAGAGATGAAAGTCTCTACCTATGAGGAGAGGGGGTGTGTGCCTTTTTTTCCAGTCAGCTGTCTTGACTGTATGCCCAGGCTTCACTGCAGTGCTAACCAGGAAGAGAAAGTCTCCTAACACGATCTGAACTTTCTAAACAGCATATAAAGCTGAAGACAGCAGATATACATGTAAAACTTATGTAGGGAGATTTGTTTCATCCCTGTGTATCATCTGCGGCTGTTCACTTCACTGGGTATATGTGAGGGTTTACATCCACTTTAAAGAGGAAATAAACTCAGTTTTTTTTCTTCCCTGCAAAGTAAAGGCATAATGTGCTAGCATACATCGCATACTAGCACATTATGTGACACTTACCTGCAAAAGAAGCCCACGTCGTCCCCCCTGGAGGCTGCATCCATCTTCGCTTCCGTCCGGGACCGCGGACTCTGGCTGTGAGACTGGCCAGAGCCTCGTGATGTCACTCCCGCGCACATGTGAGGGAGCCGTCAGTCACGGCACACGTTTCTGAAGAAATGACACAGGCAGCCGTTCCTTCGGAGCGCATTCACAGATTACATCATTGGCGCAGTATACAGTAAATATGCCTAAACGGTGTATGTTTAGGAGATATTTACAGTACCTATAGGTAAGCCTTATTGTAGGCTTACCTATTAGGTACAAAGTATACAGGAAGGATTACTTCCTCTTTAACTCTGTCTGCATACCTCAACCTCATACCTCATACCAACAACAATGCCAAGCATTATTTTCATCACTTTGGGATAATTCACAGAAAAATGTATGCAGTTTCAATATGCATGTTCAAATTTAATGAACTACCTGTCCTTGGTTATACAATTTCAGGTGAAGGTCTTTAACTGGATCATTATATATTTTTAGCATTCATAACTGGACATTCAGTGTTTAGAAAAATTTGAATTATTACTTACAATCTATCAAAAATGTTTTATCCATTACAATACCTATCCTAGTACTAATTAATACTAAATACAAGTTACCGTATAATACCTCGTATTAGGGCACTTTCCCTTCTCATAAAGGTTTTTTCAGCAAGTTATGATTCCCGCATATGTTATTACAGAGGAGATTCCACCAACTACTGCACATTGTAAGCAATATTGGGGTCACACAGTCTGGTGTTATTATTCACTCAGTGGATTGAAGTTTGTCGATCCAGATGTAGCTGTCCTTATTATATGTACATGGTCAAAATGTAATTTTTTTTCTATAGGAAGTACTGTATATATTCCGTTCCTACTTACCGTGAAGGTGAGAGGTGAAGCTCTGCTGGCTACCATCATCCAAACATGTGCAAGCAATTGCTAGAAATTGGGTATTTTTGGGCAAAGTGAATTTGCACTGCATTCACAAAGCTCTGGGAAAAATTATCTTGCAATGTACAATTTCCCCTGCAAAGTGAACAACCTATTTCCTCTTAAATCAACCCCAATATTTCTAGTATTGGAAAGTATATATAGAGTCAAGTGTATACTGTCCTCAGTCCCAGTTAAACATACATATATTTAAATAGCAAGGTCCCAGGCCTCCTTTGATCTAATTAGAACCTCCAGGGCCAGGGATAGCTGACATTATTCTGTATGTAGTGGGTTGTGAGGCATGGTGGGTGCAGAGTAGTTAAAGTTATTGGGCGCCAGACACTTCTTGAATGCAAAAGAAAGTGTATTTCTCTTAATAAACTTTTTGGGGGGAGAGAGGGTTAGGGCCAGGACACCCTTAGGTAGTTGCAAGATTAATTGTCAGACTATGAGACTTCAATATGAGGACAGCCATGCAGGGAAAGGCATCCAGCAAGACACCACATCTGCATGTGTAGGAATGCCGTCTCTTATGGCAACAGTCTTTAACAGTTCCTAACACAAAGCTTAACAGTCCCTTCACTTTCAGTACAATCATTCCTTGTAGTTCTTCAGCACACAGCGCTCCCGGTCTCTCACTAGACCCGCTGATTTACTGTCACTGAATCCGTTGAGCTTCTTCAATCTTCACAGTGGTATCTTCCTCAAGCGTCACCCCCGCCTCTCTGCTGGGTCCCTAGCTTGGCACTCTAGATACCTCTCAATCTTCACCCCCACTGGCCTGCTCGGTCCCTGGCTTGACACACAAGGCTGCTCTGCAAGCATCACCTCCGCAGGTAGGATCACTGGCTTGATTCCCACTGAAGTTTCCCGCTTCTTCAACTTCCCCGTTTGGTGAGAATACTGCTCCGGTACTTGCTTCAGTTACTCACCGTGGTCCCTGGCAATTAGGCAGATAGTCCCTTACTGGCGACAGCTTCCCCTCTACCTCCGAACACGACAGGTTCTCTGGCCGACAGAACCGTCACTTTTGGTTGGACTGCAAGCAGCAGTCCCAACCCTGCGCTGCTCTCTTGCTTCTGGATAGGCCCTCAGACAGCCTAGCAGCCAGATGTGCCCGGGATAGGCCCAATCTCCGGCCTAGCAGCCCGGGCAATACAACACACGTCCACCCAGACAGCTGTCCAGGTGACTCCACCCAAATATATAGATTTTCCCAGCAGGCCAAAGGATCCTAGAAAACCCCCGCCCCTTGGCTAAGATACCCCACATATCCATAACCTGACCTTGAGTTGCCCTTCTCATATCTAGTACCACCAAGTTCAACTAGTGGTAAAAGAGAAAAGTGCAACAAGGCTAAACTTAGGGGGGAAATCGATAGATATCTAACAATCAACCAGGATAATTATTCCTGGCGAGTAAATTTTTGAGGAGCAACCCTGTCTAAACTCCAAGGTGCTACACATACAAATAGATTAAAAAATAAATAAATAAATATATATATATACATATACATATATATACATATACATATACATATATATACATATATATATATATATACATATATATACATATACATATATATATACATATATATACATATACATATATATATATATATATATATATATATATATATACATATATATATATATATATACATATATATATATACATATATATATATATACATATATATATATACATATATATATATATACATATATATATATACATATATATATATATATATATATATATATACATATATATATATATATATATATATATATATATATATATATATACATACATACATACACACATATACACATGTTCACATGTTCAGACCACGGTGACAGAAAACAGAATTTTGTAATTACTAGAGGTCGATTTACTGAGGGCAAAAAAGCTGTTCACTTTGCAAGGGAAGTTACACTTTGCAAGGGGATTTGTCCCAAAGTGAAAACGGCAAATTGCAAGATAAAAAAAAAAAACAGCACTTTTGCTTGCACACAATTGGATGATGAAAGCCGGCAGAGTTTCACCCCATTCACTAAGCTCTGGGGATAACTCCCTTCTCAGTCCCGGTCGATTTGTCCTTAGTAAATCAACCCCATGGTGTCCCTGGAACATTTACTTTGCTGGATATCTTTGCTCTGTTTATCAACTCCGTTCCTTCTCTATTGGTAAACTGCTATAGGTGGAAAAGAAGATCATCTCTTGCACTAGTGTAGCTTGGTGGTTTGGGGAATAATATTGGTACTTATTTACCCATGTATTTGAAATATGTTGTGTGACAGTAATCCTTTGTAATCAAATATGCACCAAAACAACAATTATCATAGAGAACTGGGATATGGTTTGCTTAGGGGCAAAGGCAACATTCTCAATATTTAGCAGATTCCTGTTTCTAAAGAAGATAATTCACTAATGGCCCGTACACACAATCCGAATATCGTACGAAAACAGTTGTCAGAGGAAGGATCGTACGATTTTCGGATCGTGTGTACACTACTTTCGACAGCCGATCACGACCGTTCAACCGATCTTATTCGATCAGGCATGCACGTAAATTTTCCTTGTACGATTCCAGATCGTACGATTTTCGGATAGTCAGTATAGTTGTCGTCCGAAAATTCAATACAAATACAATACAACACATGACATCACTTCCGTTTTTTTTTTTCTGTCGTATGAGAATTTTCGTTATTATTTAGCTATTCAATTTCTACTTGCGACTATTAAGCGAAATCGGTCGTACAATCGGTCGTACGATATTCGGATCGTGTGTATGGGCCATTAGGACGAGGTTCAGAAGCAGTGCATAGTCTTTTCACCTGGCCAGGTGAGTCACAAGAGCCGACCATTTGAAGGAATGGGTAACGCAACCACCTGGCTCCCAGCTGTACTTTATTTGTAGGGCCCCAGTTGTCCCTTTTTTGTGGTTCGGTGTGTGCACCCTCAGTGTAAAATGTACTAGATTACTACTAAAAGTGTTATGCTGCACTACACTTTTCATCTAATTCCAATATTACTGTATTTGTTTGTAATAAAAAAAAAAACAAATAGAGGAAAAATTGATGTTAAAAAAGCACTTGTATGGTTAAGACAATCATCTGCGTATTAGATCTTTGTGGTCCATGTAACTGAGGCCGTGGCAGGGACTTGTCCTTTGCCTATATACTGTGTCCTTTTTTTTAGTGCATTTTTTAATAAATACACCACTTTGTGTAAAGCAATGTATAGCAATGCAAAGCAATCACTTCCCTAAGGCCAGGTTCACATGTATTCATCCATTTTAAATGTGAATTGTATGCGCATTTTCATGTATTTTCCTTTTGGAAATCACAGCACATGAAAATATACAGAAAATCGGAACATGCCTCATTTTCCACATTGCAGCACACTGATGTGAACAGCCTCGTTGGATTCAATGTATTTTTATGACAAATGCATTTTTGTGTGTTCCAAAATGGTGTAAACCAGGCCAATTTCTCACTTGTATTGAGCCTTTTGTCTCATCTTACTCTTTCAGGCTCTATCATTAATGCTTAGTGTTCTTTTTTTTATATACCTACGTGTTTGAAGCCTGGAAGTGCAGAAAAAGTGATTTAAAAATATGAAGAAATAATCTAATTAAAGCATTCAGTTAACCACCACATTAAATATTTAGTCTAGCCCTATATGCATCTAAGCTACCTAATACTTCGCTGCAGCCAGGGGATCCCAGCAACAATATGTAAATAGGATTCTACTATTACATCTGTCTATTCTGGCATGAATTCTGTTACACACATAATAAAGCAGTGAAAGGGTTAGAATTGCAAATTGTGCTTAAGCCAAAATGTTTCCACTTGTAAGTTGTGCCAATTCTGGGCACAGTGAGCGAAGATCGCTGTGCTGCTCAATTCTGTGGCAGGGGATCAATATGTGCAGCACACACACATTGCTACAGGCAGCAGGGCCTAATGAAGCTGCTGCTACATTCTCACCAGCCTGTTACCAGAAACATAATTGAGAAAGTCACAGAGAGATGAAGTGGAAAGAGAGAGATTAACGTGAGGAAGAAGCCGAGTGGCAGCTGATGCTGTGTTTGTGGGTGAATGTAGCTGCTTCGAAGCGGCAAAATTCACCAGAGGTGGAGCTATGGCTCTGTCATGGCATCCCATAAGCCTCGGCCCTTGGCACACATCTCCTTTTATACTTCATATCCTGATAATATAATAAGACCTTTTGACTTGCATTACCCTCTCTATGCTGATGGCACTTAAATTAGCTTTAGCTCTTGTCTTTCCTTCCCTCATGCTATTAACTGCCTTGACTTTATCTTCATTTAAATGTACATTGCTCTCGATATAATTTACTCTGCAGAAAGTGACTTTTGTATTATATTTTAAAAGTAAAGGTTTTAACAAAATGTAGAATTCCACTCAAGCTTATCAGTGGCCAGTAGTAAGGACATCCATTGTTGGACCTTGATTTGTATTTCATAGACACCAGTACAAGGTCCAATCCCTTCACACACACTGTTAGCTTATTTGGTGTTCTGAGGAAGTGCTCTAGCTATAAAGGACAATGTCAGTCTACCCAGCCTGGGGAGCATGGGGAACCTTTCTGTAATGAAGGTCCAGTGTAGTTCTGGATTACCTGTGACTTGAACTACCACATTTGTTCTGTCTCTGGATTCTTGTCTACCCATAACCCCAGCCTGCGTTCTGGACTCTGCATTCTGCCTGCTCATTATTTACCTCACTGCCTGGTTGTTAACTGTACTTGGCGTGTATCTTGACACTGCCTGTGCCTTATGTTCCTGTACTACACTGTCCAGCTGTTGCAGACCTTGGCCTGTATCCTGATGCTGTCCCTGCCTTCTGAATTGGAACATTGCTTCCCAGCTGTTAAAGACCTTCAGCCTTTATCCTGGCTTCATTCGGGTATACTGATCAGATGCTGCCGTCTTTCTGCCTCTGGACCTTACCTGGTGGTCAATGGTTGCCTGTGTCTTAAATCCAACAGGCTGCCTCAGCCCTCATGCCATTCTATGTCCTCACATCTCCTGTGACCACTACAAGGGATGTTGGGCAAGAGGTACAAGAGAAGCCCCCTCCTTTAGTTCAATCTCCACCAGGTACATTACACTTTTCGGCAAAGAAAATTAATGCTGGAAGACTTCCCTCTGCCAGAATCTGCCCTGAACAGAGAACAGGTAGGTATATAATGCTCAGCATAAGTCACAGATTGTGGGTGCCACTCTGATTAATGTTTGAATGGTGAGGTACCTTCACTAAAGGCCACCAATGCACCATATTAGTATTCCCCCATGATCAGTCCTCCTGTGTACTCAGTGCATTGCCTAAAGGTGAAGAGTGGGACTAGGCAGACTGGCCTTTGTTCTTTTTGCAGTGTGTTGCACACCTTAGATAATATATGTATGCTGCACGTGGTTAATTTTCCAGGTATATTCTTCCTATAGCCTTACCCAAAAAAGATGCAAGAAATGTTTTTTTTTTGAGTAGTAGCCTCATCCTCCTTGAAGCCCTGCCTTTCTAGGCCCTGGCCTATGCTGCATTTCTACAGATCTGGACCTGTATTGTGTATGTGACAATCACGGTGCTGAATGAAAATAAAAACATGATAAAAACTCTTGTATATGCATATCCTTTTAAATCTTTTCGAATTTGCATCTGACAGTTTGTAAAAATAGAAAACAATGCTTTTCATAAAGTGTAAAGTGATTGTAAGCGATCACCTTGTTAACAACAAGGTTGGTCTTTATTGTAGAAGTCATCATGTAACAAATATTATACAAGAATCAAACTCTTATACACATTCAAGGAGTAATCAACTTGAGGTACAACAAAATATCTTAATCAGAAATTACATCCATCCATTAAACTAAGAGTAAGTTGCATAAATCAGCATTATCAACAGCACATAAACCATTCCTATGCACACAAGTAATAATGTCAGGTTTTCAAAGTAATACTTATCTGTATCTGGAGGGGGGAGCCTTCTATTTCCTTTAGACCTCAGGGTGGTACTCAACAAGTCCTGTGGCATTGATATTAGAATTGCTCGGTCCATCGTAACCATATCCGATCAAACTTCTGTGGGCAACCCCTGCCAGTGTAGGTCATCTTATAAAGGGGTAGTACAGCGTTGATAGTGGAATCCCACGTCTCCACCTTAGGAGGAGACGGTGACGCCCATTTCTTAAGGACCTCCTTCTTGGCATAACACAACAACAATGAGATAAGTGTTTTCGTATATTTAGGTCTCTGGTCATCCTCATGGATTCCCAAAAGAGCCAGTTCCGGTGATATTGGTAAGGTTAACTGCAAGTCAGGGAGTGATCCAAGAGTGTGGAATTGTGAAAGGAGAGAGACTAGTCTGGGGGCCAACAGTTCCTGATTCTGTGAGTAGAATTCTATGGGTAGACCGTCCGGGCCTGGTGCCTTTCCCGCCTGCATGCAGCCCATGGCTGTCTGAATCTCCTCCAATGTTATGTCTGCCTCTAGAGCTTCGCGTTGGTCTACTTCAAGTGCAGGCAGAGGAATGCGGTCCAAGTAGTCAGAAAGGTCATGGGCCTCATAATTCACTCTAGTGGAATATAGTTCTTGGTAGAATTGAAAAAATCTATCGCTAATTGTCGCAGGGGTAGTTAGTAGGGTACCGCCTGTGTCTCTTATCCTACCTACATGAGTTGTTGCATATTGTCCTTTAGCCAACCAGGCCAAAAGCCTGTCGTTTTTGTCCCCATACTCAAATACCCTTTGGGCGCAAGCCAGCATAGACTTCTTTGTGAGGTCCACTCTCAACAGCGATAGTTCCCTAATGGTGTATTGCCATGATATGTAGTTATCTGAAGTCGGGGCACCAACGTATATTTGCTCTTTCTCCCGAGCCTGTTCTTCTAGTTGCCTAATATATTCCCCTCTCACCCATGCCTTAAAGGCATCCCAAGTCATAAGTGGGCCAGTGGAATCCTCGTTACTCAGCCAGAAATTACATAACGCCTTGGGCATCTCCTCCTGGATCTCCGTGTCCATAATCCAGTATTTGGATAGTCTCCACAACCTCAGACCCCCAGGTGGCACCGCCCGGACCGTCACCAACAATGGAGCATGATCTGAAATGCCGCGGGAGAGGATCTCAGTGGACACCGTCTCCTGCAGCAGGTCAGATGAGGCGAAAGCCATATCAATCCGGGAGAGCCTCCTGAAGCTAGTGTATAAGCAGGTGAACTGAGTGTCCGAGGGGTGGAAATGACGCCAGAGATCCGTCAGATGAAATGAGGATGCCCACTGCGACAAACCAGTGTTAGTGGAAGGAGAGGGCCGAAGCCTATCTCTTTCATTGGGCATGACCAAATTAAAGTCTCCCACAATGAGCACCCTACTGATATCATATTGTATAACTGTTTGCATCAGAGTGTGAAGAAGGGTTATGTCCGAGGGAGGAGGTAAGTATATACCTACAATTATATATGGAGAATCCGCAATCAATTCATGCATCAGAACATATCTACCCCCGGGGTCAGTTTTAAGCGCCACTAGCTGGAAAGGGAGGGATCTATGTACTAAAATACTCACGCCTCTGGCGTAGTTAGAATATGAGGCATGATAGTGGGCAGAAACCCAGGCTCTCTTTAACCCCAGTATCTTAGTACCTATTAAGTGGGTCTCCTGTAAGATGCAAATTTGGGGATTATGCTGCCGTATATATTTATGAACCAGAGACCTCTTTATTGCTGAGTTGAGACCCCTGACATTCCAGGACATCACTGTAAAATTAGCCATATTTCCTACATAGCCATAAATGGAGGATATCGCTATACAGAAGTGTGCCGGTGCTCATCGGTGATGCGCAGCCTCCAGCCGCCAACTGCTCCTTATAGCCCGCCAATCTGTTAGGCATGGCTACCGCGCATCCCCAGACGACTCCCTGCTAAGCAGAGCAGTAAAGACATATAGACCAACCATGTATGTCTGTAACCTTAAATGGAACATATAAACCACCGTATAGATAGCAACGGCCATCCAACTCTCCCCCCCCACCCCGTGCACCCTCAAACATTAAGAGACACATGATCCCAAACCAATGTAGAACAGTTCCAAAAATATAGCTTTTGGTATCGGGGACGTGATCCCGATGAAGGACACTGTAGAGTTACTACTCTGTATTCACCAGGAAAATTGAAAGAATCCAAAAATAAAAATAACAGATATAAAGGAGAAGTAAAAAAAGGAAAAAAAACTTCAGCAAACGAGGGGAGTGTTTTGTCCCTGTTTCCTTCTCTGGAATGAGTTGCTGGAATTAATGAATGAGGTTAGATTTAAAAGTACAGTCAGAACAGTTGTAATATCAGCAATTGGATAACAATAAGGCATGGGCGCCAAACATTGGAGCTTCGTTCCAAGGTACAGTTTAAGAAGGGGCACAGTTATCGTCAGGAGAAACTTAGGTGAGGCAGTTCTAGGCCCAGCCACATCCGGGGCAATCAGGGCCCAAAACCCGGGTGCAGTCAAAACCAGGCAGCGGTTCTTTTCTTCCCGGTGCCAATCCCTTAATCACGCTCTCAGCCGTTCCAAACAGGAAAAAAAAAACAAAATGAAAAATAAAACTAAACTACTGACCAAGGCGAAAGGGTGCCTCAAGGCAGGAAATATAGACACTTAGGGAGGCAGTGTCTCGATCCATGCGCTAGCTTCTTTAGGATTAGTAAAGATCCTTACCGTCTCTCCATCGACTACACGCAGCTTAGCAGGAAATAAAATACTGTATCGAATCCCCTTGACACGAAGAGCCGCTTTCACAGCATTGAAGGACCGACGCTGTCTCTGTGTCTCCATCGTGTAGTCGGGGAACAGCATGAGCTTCACGTTGCGGTAGGGAATATCACCCGCTGCCCGGGCCGCTCTCAGGAGTTCATCCCTGTCTCTAAAATTTAGTAACCGCAGAATGAACGTACGGGGGGGGGCTCCTTCTGGCCCCGGCCTCGGCGGTACGCGGTGAGCCCTCTCCACCGTAAAGTAGGATGATAGGTGCGCTGCAGGGAGGATCGATCGTAAGAGGTCTTCTGTAAAGACAGTGGGGTTGCGCCTCTCAACTCCCTCAGGGAGCCCCACGATGCGAAGGTTGTTCCTCCTGCTCCGATTCTCGGCGTCCTCCGCCCGATATTCCAAAGCCTTCACCTTCATCTGCAGTGCTCTAATGGAAGCCTCGTGTCCAGACACAGTGTCCTCCGTGTCACCAACTCGCTGCTCCACCACCGTTATCCTGGATTGGATTTTATCCAGATCTTGCCGTAACAGTCCTACATCCATCTTCACCGCCTCGATCTTGGACGTAAGTGCTGTTTGGCACATAGTGATTGCAGCCATTACCTCTGGTATGCCCGGGGGGAGCTGCCTCCTCATGGTCAGTCTGCGATGCCATGTTGGTAAGGCGCGCAAGTGCAGGCCGCTGATCCGGAGATAGAGTCGCCTCAGCCTCAATGTCAGGAGAAAACCGAAGCTTCTTGCCCCGTTTCAGGCCTCCAGAAGTTCTGGAAGGCATGCAAGTTCTGTCAGGCCGGTTTAGGTATAGTTTACCCCAAAAAAGGATGATATAACGGATTCCTCTCCAGCAGAGCTCAGAAGGCACGTCTGCTCAGTCCACCATCCCGGCCACGCCCCAAGCGATCACCTTGTAAAACTGAAATGAAAGGGAAAACATTTGTATATAAATATAAAAAACATTATTTCCCCCTTTTTTATAAGTAATCACATTCCCTGTGTTCTCAGTTTCAAAGGAGCTGGGGGAGGAGAAGCAACAACACACTGAATTCTCCAGTAAATGGCTGTGCAGGGGAGGCGTGTCAGGACAAATCTGATCATTGGATCAGACTGAGTTTCCAGCATAGCTAGAGAATTGACCACGATGTGTTCTCCTGCTTAGTGTGGTCAGTTTCTAATAGGAAAGCATAAGGACTAGCAGGAACAGATGTCCCCTGCTGCGGCCGTTGTTCAATCCACCAACCCCTATGTCACTGTAGGGTTGGTTTACTAAAACTAGAAAGTGCAAAATCTGATGTAGTTGTGCATGGTAGCCAATCCGCTTCAATTAAGCTTTGACAAAAAAAAATGGAAGTTTCTGTGCAGAGCTGCACCAGATTTTGCACTCTCCAGTTTTAGTAAATAAACCTCTATGTCTTTGAATAATGTAGGTAGGCAGGTAGAACCGAAGAGCACAGCAGGGGACCAGAAATTTGGCACTTCCGAAAGGGCTTTTCTGAGTGTTGTCACTAGGAATGAGCGTAGGCGTGTTCGGATGCTGTTCTGGACCAATGCAACCAAGCTCACCAGAAAGCGGCACCTGTAATGGACCAATCATCTACTGCAGGGGCATTCCAGCATGTATACAATGGGTGTGTTTGCATGTGGTTGTCGGGCCTTGGCCGCAGATGGTTGGCCCATTACAGGTGGCAGCTCTCTGGTGGTCTCAGCCATGTGGATTTGGAGGAGCATCTGAACACACCCAAGGTCATTTCTAGTTGTCACCCTAGGACAGGAAGTGTGTTTTCACAATGTGAAAATAACAGGACATTAAGTAAAACTAATTTAGCTACCAGATCTAAGGACTGGTAAACTGCAATATAATGCATTTTTTTTGGCTTTACATACACTTTAAATGGCATTGGATGTAGGGCCTAGTATCTCTACCTCAAAACAAATGTACCCATATGCACTCAAATCTATTACAGCATCATTTTGTCTCTAAGTATACTTATTGTATATGCTTTCCTGTCTTCCAACTAAAACCCTTTTCACACTGAGGCTGTTTTCAGGCGCTTTAGCGCTGGAAATAGCCTCTGCTAAGTGCCCGAAAACCGCCTCCCATTCATTCCAGTGTGACTTTTCACACTCGGGAGGTGCGCTTGCGTAATGTTCCAAAAAGTCCTGCAA
The DNA here is from genome assembly GCA_037952835.1 of Lithobates septentrionalis. Taxonomy (NCBI): domain Eukaryota; kingdom Metazoa; phylum Chordata; class Amphibia; order Anura; family Ranidae; genus Lithobates; species Lithobates septentrionalis. The sequence goes on along the minus strand of JBBDGP010000346.1, from coordinate 2,384,835 downwards.
GCAGTATCATTGGTGCGGATTTGGAGCGCTGTATTTAGTGCTCCCAAGACGCCCTGCCCATTGGAATGAATGGGCAGTGCTATCAAAGCGCCGCAAAACGGGAGTTTTTAAGCACCGCTTAAACAGGTCTAAAGCACCATTAAAACGAGCGGCGATTTAGCGCTAACCACTGGCGCTTTCGGTGTGAAAGCACTCTAAGAGCTTGGTATCATCTTTGTATTAAAAAATCCTCTTTACTACACATCTGTCCTCTTTTAGGTATATGCAAAGTATTTAACAACCAAAGGGTTAATATTTTCTTTAAACGTATGTTAATTTAAACAGTAAATCATTATTACACATAGAAAAAGTATTGATGGTTTGTCTTTTGTTGTCCACCCAAATGAAGGGTGGTGTGTATGTGGAATAAATAGAGGAATAGTAAGACCCCATTCACACAGGGGCAACACGACCTGCACACGACTGCCCGGGCGACTTGCAAAACGACTTCTGTATAGAAGTCTATGCAAGTCGCCCCCGAAGTCGTACAGGAACCTTTTTCTAAGTCGGAGTGACTTGTGTCGCTCCCCTTAGAACGGTTCCATAGCACAGAACGGGAGGCGACTTGTCAGGCGACTAGGTCGCCTGACAAGTCGTCCCTGTGTGAACGGGGTCTAATGGCCCGTACACACGATCCGAATATCGTACGACCGATCGTACGACTGTTCTCGCTTAAAAGTCGCAAGTAGAAATTGAATAGCTAAATAAAGTCACGAAAATTCTGGTAAGAAAGACAAAAAAAAAGGGAAGTGATGTCATGTGTTGTAATGTATTTGTATTGTATTTTCGGACGACAACTATACTGACTAAACGAAAATCGTACGATCTGGAATCGTACGAGGAAAATTTTCGTGCATGTCCGATCGAATAATATCGGATGAACGGTCGTGATCGGCTGTCGAAAGTAGTGTACACACGATCCTTCCTCGGACGACCGTTTTCGTACGATATTCGGATCGTGTGTACGGGCCATAAGGGTGTGTTACCTGCCTTAGGCCTGGTTCTCACATATGCATTTTTAAGTGCGTTTTCAGTTTTGCACAAACACAACAGTCCATTTAACATGGTTTCCTATGGATGTAGTTCACATCTGTGCATTCTATGGAAAGGGCCAGGATTTTTTTTCTGGTTTTTAGTTCCATAGACTTCAATGGATCAAAAATGTGTATTGAAAAACACAAAATGCACCTGGAAAATGCAAACTTGCAAACAGCAACCTACATAGGTGTGAACCAAGCCTAAAAGCTTAGAAACAAAAATATTCCTCTCTTTCCAATAAAAAGTTGAGAGATAGGCACTGCATTAATAAATAAGCTACAATGGAAGCGAACAAATGAATGTATTTATCTTCATTATTGGTTGTCTACCACACGCTAGAATGGTCAATAACAATTTGCTACTACCCTTACATGCTGCAAAAACTGCATTGAATCTAAGAACAGAAATAAGCAGACAGAGGTGTAAGAAGACCCTGTTTTGCTGGATCTCCTTTGCTCTTTTCACATCTAGCCACAGAACCAGCTGAAGCAATGCTGATTAACTGGGGAGAGGATTCTGCTGTGTCAGGTGCCCAGGGCATTCTGGGAATCATTCTGTCAACGGCATATCTTCCTAGCACACTTTAGATGCATCACTAAACCTGACATGAACTCAGGCTCTGAGGAATTTAATGCACAGATATCTAAAATGTGCCTCCCCCTGGGGTGATATGTGTAAAAAAATTCAGCATCCAACATTAACATGGCAATAAATATTTTACACTAGAATACTCTAATAACACAATAGTTATGCGTATTCAGCTGCTGTAGCCTTTTATTGTGCGATAATGGAAGTGAAACACATTTTGAAACCTAACTTTGTAAAAAGATCAACAGCCTTAAAAACAAGTTGCATTTTCTTAAGGAGCTGATAGACTCCAGTAAGAACATTCTACTAGGTAGGGACTAAAGCTAGCAATACACCAGTAGAATTTCATAGGAACGTTACTTGATTTGATTGTAGCCGTATTAGTGCAATTGTGACTAATTGTGCAATTAGTGCAATAGGAACGTTCATACAGAAATTCTGAAAAATCATTTTCAAACTATTCTTTCTTGCCATAATTGAACCAACCAATTCAGTCTGAAAACCCATAAACTTTTGTCCATAGCTGCTATTTGAATAACCCCAGATGCATTAAACAGGTTTCTTTTGTGCCTAGAACACACAAATTATGATATGTATTATTTTTCCTGAACAAAAACCCCTTTCACAATTAGAACATTGTTTGAGAAAAAAATTCCACCCATCTCCTTAGAACTTTATCATCATTACAGTTGAAAATGAATGTCAATTTGACCTCAGTAACCATTAGAAAATCAAAGGAGCATTCCAAAAAACAAACATTTTTTATTTAAGTTCTGCTGGTGTATGGCCAGCTTTAAGGTACCTGCATAGCATGTTCACTAATCCTGGCATTTAGGCTATGCAATCGGATACTAAGTAAGAATGGTTACTGGTAATCTTGTCTCTTGCTGCTCCCTAGCATAAGCTTGGGCCCAATAATCTTTGCCCCAGACCATCTCCGCCCTGCAGCTGCACATACACAAAGGGGCCACAGTATATGACCATAGCTCATTCCCTCTCCTAATGTGGGGTACACACTATAAACAATAAAAAAAATGGACACAGGGCGCATGCGCGAGGCTGAGATGGCGGACGTGTGAAGTCTCTGCTCCGCTCCACACCGGCCTGTTCTTCACTCACCCGGACAGTTAGTGATCCCGCCCGCCGGTGAAAAACACCCGCTCAGACTACCCCTACCCCGGGGACCCGATCCACGGCCCGGACGGAACAGAAATTGTCCCCACGGGAGCCGCAAGAGCCGCTGGAGCAGGGACTGGGGAAGGCCGGAAGCCGCGGCCTCAGTTACATTACCCGCCGACCCGTTCGCTCCTCCTCACCTGGGCTTCCAGTAACCCACAACGAGCAGCCCTCGGACACCAGCAGCCCTGAGATCCAGCACCACAGGTAGAGGTAGGCCAGATTAGCCCCCCCAGCTGCCGCTCTGACACAGGCCTGAGAGGGCCTGAAATACCAAGATGGCGGCGGCAGCAGCGCGGCTCACAATTAAACAGCAGCCCCCCCCGCAGACACAGCCCGAGAATACTTTATTTCACAGCTTGGCAGAGGAGGCAAATGAGGCGACCTCCCAAGCAGCCTCACTATCACCAGAACGGGACATGTTCTCTTCACAATCTGATGTGGACAGGGCTTTGGGGGACATGCTATTCAGCCAAGGGAGCCAAGATAACAGCCCTAGCTATACATCCAATGTGCAGGTGCCTCCACCACCCGCTGAATACTCCGGAGATCCTATACTTTTAGCCAGATTTTCTGCATTGCTTGATCAAGGCCTGGAAAAGGCCACTACACGCATAACCTCTGACCTCAAACGTGAATTCCAAGAATTAGGTACCCGCATAGGAAAATTAGAAAACACGCTGGATGATACTATTACGAGGACCAACCAAAATACTGACTGTATAGAGAATATCCACAAAAGGCTCGATGACGCCTTAAACAAGATTGATGACCTGGAGAACCGTTCTCGCCGCTACAACTTTCGGGTCCGTGGCATCCCTGAAAGTTTCACAGACTCTGAGGCTATTGTCAAGGAACTGATTTCATACCTTATTCCAGATATTCCTTCCCACAGAATGGAACTAGATCGAGTTCACAGGGCCCTGACTGCTCCCCGGCCCGATGGTCTACCAAGAGATATCATTGTAAAACCTCACTACTACGAGGTGAAGGAAAGAGTGATGGCTAAAGCACGGGAGATCGCGGACTTACACCTGAGAGAGCACTCTATCCAGATTTTTGCCGACATCTCGCCTGTCACCGTACAAAAACGCAGAGCGTTGAAACCACTGCTACAACCACTCAATGGTAACAACATAAAATATCACTGGACCTTCCCGTTTCGACTGAATTTTACCTACCGTAACAAGAAAAACGCCTTCTCGAACTTTCCTGATGGCGAAACATTGCTGAGAAGTCTGGGCCTGATCTCCACTGAACCTAGAGGCTCTCCCCATACTCCACAAACCAAACCTCCAACCAGCGTGCCACTGCAGAGCCCCCTATCCCAGGTGCGGCGCTCCACAAGAAGCAAGGCCAAGCTCACGGCTCAACCTCCCTGATGACGACGGTTGTCAAGGTCCCTTTTGGGATGATGAAAAATTTTTCTTTGTCGCTAATTTCCCTAATTGATCCTAGGGCGGGATCACAGTTAGAATCACAGTTAGAACCATTGAGGGTTCCTAAGTTTACAGTTATGTTACAGAAAGAGGTAAACCCTCCCTTACAAACAATCACTATCTTTTAATATTGTGTATAACAACAAAGGGACTACCATTCCTTGTTAAAAGAAAATATGGTTCTACAGTTAATGGTTCAAGGGTGTTCTAATGGCCGGTGGCGGTTGTCATCTGCCCTGTTTGATTTTGTTCTCCCTCCTTGTTGAGGAGACTGGGATCAAACCTGGTCTTGGGTCTAACCCAAGGCTGTTACTGACGACAAGGGGCTTATACCCCCCTTCCAACCCCCCCCCCTTTTTTTTTTTTTTTTTATCTTTCCCCTTGTTATTACAATTTAGTTATCGTTAATAATCTAAGTGACTGGTTCTAATATTGTTTTCTCCATTTTATAGGACAGTACCTATTCAGGTTGTAAACTCCATCTCTACTCTCTATCTCTCTTTCTTTTCTTTTCTCTCTTCCTTTTCTTAAATATCTCCCTTGGAGTCCCTCGGTCCTGGGTCCTGACCACTAAGTGAACTTCGCCAGTTGGACAATCCTGCGGCCGTCCTCTGGGGCATAGGTGAGTGAGTTTGTTACTTCTTGAGTGCACCATGGCGAACCAGACTACAGACCTCCCCTTTAAAATTGTTACACATAATGTTCAGGGATTTAATTCTCCAGTTAAACGCAGAATGGCCTTTCAACACTACAAATCCCTACACACAGACGTGCTTTTCCTTCAAGAAACGCACTTTGCTCCGAACTATCATCCTAAATTTCTACACCACTACTACCCCCACTTTTACCTAGCGAACGGCCCGGGTAGGACTGGGGGGGTGGCAATATGTTTTTCCAAACGGGTCTCCTTTTCACTGGAGAAACAAATTAGTGATTCAGAGGGCAGATACCTAGCATTAATAGGTCACCTAGAAGGCTCCCGCGTCACCTTAATTTCTTACTATGCACCCAATACAGGCCAACTACCTTTTTTTCGTAAACTACTGCACACTGTGTCCCCTGACCTAGGAGGAGTTGTTCTCTTTGGAGGAGACTCCAATGTGGCCCTAGACTCTATTTTTGACAAAACCAAGAGGCCCTCATCGGCTCCACGACACTTCCCTAAAATTGGATCTAAATTAGCCAAAATGTTACATTATCATAACTTGATTGACGTCTGGAGAGAGTTAAACCCATCCAGGAAAGATTACACATTCTTTTCCCATGTCCACAACACCTACTCCAGAATAGACCACTTTTTCACAAACCCCACAAATGTTCCTCTTTTTCGGGCCAGTAAAATAGGGGAAGTAACTTGGTCAGATCACTCCTTGCTTTGGACCACGAGTGACTCTCTACGAGACACTAGAGGTCCAGCTCCCTGGAGAATAAATGATTCTCTTCTGAGCAACCCTTCCGTCTGTTTCGATGTGGAGCAGCACCTCAAGGAATATTTCTCATTGAACGATCCGGAAGATACTTCCCCTGTGACCAATTGGGCTGCTCACAAGGCCACAATTAGAGGATATCTCATACAAATAGCGTCCCGAATTAAGAAACATTCTAACTCATTGATACAGGAAAAAGAACGGGAATTAAATGATCTATTGTCCCAGCACAAACAGCGCCCTGACCTAGACTTGAGAGACAAAATAGATTCCACTAGGTTGGAATTAAACCTTTGCCTGACAACTAAAGCTGAAAAAAGCCTTAGGTGGACCCAGGCTTCCTTCTATACGTTGAAGGATAAACCTGGTACTATGCTGGCTCGCAGACTTACGCCTAGGACCCGTCGGACGGTACCCCCAAAACTCAGACAGCCTAATGGAAACTTGACACAGAACCCGCAAATCATCACAAAATTGTTCCACTCCTACTATACCTCCTTATACTCTACACAGGAGGCCCCCCCTGCCCTGGACGACTTTTTTAAAGACGTGCCCCTACCATCTTTCTCAGATTCTCACCGTGAGGTCTTGGAAGGAGACATCACCGTAACAGAAATATTGGCTGCAATAAAACAGGCTAACGCGTCCAGGACTCCGGGGCCGGATGGCTTTTCAGCCTCTTACTATAAGAAATTTGCTCCACTATTGGCACCTCATCTACTAAAATTCTTCAATGCCCTTCGTGACGGGGAGCAGCTTGATATAGATTCTAATAGAGCCCACATCAGTCTGATCCCCAAGCCAGATAAGGATCATAGTGAAGTGGCAAACTATCGCCCGATATCATTGATCAATAGCGACCTGAAGCTACTCACAAAAATATATGCAAACCGATTTAATACATTTCTGGCACAATATATCCATATAGACCAAGTGGGATTTGTCACGGGGCGACAAGCTGCTGACCAGATTCGACGGGCCACTGATCTGATTTCTATTTTACGCTCTAATTGGGATGGGATGGGCGATAGGCGAGGAATGCTTCTGTCATTGGACCTTCACAAGGCCTTTGACTCTATTTCCTGGCCCTTCCTCTTCCATACCTTGAAACAGTGGAACTGCGGACCTAAATTTATGAGCCTTATTTGCACATTATACTCTAATCCTTCGGCCAACATTCTTGCATATGTATACAAGTCGGATCTTATACAGATAAGGAAAGGAACCAGGCAGGGATGCCCTCTCTCGCCTCTCCTTTTTGTTCTGGCGATCGAGTCACTGGCAGCGGCTATCCGTGCCAACCCTAACATTCATGGTGTACCTAGCGGCGGTAGGATTCATAAATGTGCCTTTTTCGCCGATGACTTGTTATTATTTGTAACAGATCCGATTACAACTCTACCCAATCTATTGGCTACACTCTCTAGATTTGAAACTGTCTCTGGTCTACGAGTTAATCAATCTAAATCTGAAGCGTTGGACATAAACCTTCCTGGCCCGGTACGGGATGCAATCCAACAGTCGTTTCCCTTTAAATGGTGCACACAAGCAATCCCTTATCTGGGAATTAAACTCACTCGGGATGTCGCTACACTATTTCAGGTTAATTATATCCCGCTTTTTAAGTCCATTGAACAAGAATTAAAGAACTGGCAGTCACATGATCTTTCCTGGATGGGTAGGATAGCAGCCATAAAGATGACGGTACTCCCCCGAATCCTTTACTATTTCCGATCATTACCGATCCCGATACCATTGGCATTCCTTAGAAAACTTCAGTCGCTAATATATAAATACATTTGGGGTGGTAAGGGATGTAGAGTGGCTCATTCCACTCTTTATATTTCCAAAGGGAGGGGGGGACTGGGAGTTCCCCACTTCATGAAATATTATAGGGCGGCTCAACTGGTACAACTCTACCAAATTTTTTCTACAACATACCAACCAGACTGGGTTCGGTTGGAAGCACAGGCCAGTCCCTCATTACCAATAGACCTCCTGCTGTGGCTCCCGACAAGAGAATGTCGGGCCATATTGTGCCCTTCTTTATCTCATTCCCTGCGTCTGTGGGACACGGTGAACAAAATACACCCATTGAAGTCTCCTCATTCTCCTGTAGCCCCTATACTCAATAACCCACACTTTCCTCCAGGACAAAATCCCCAGCAATTTACGTGGTGGGTTAACAAAGGCCTTTACAGGATAGCACACTTCATAGACCACAAAGGGATCAGTCAACAGGCTTATTTTCGAGAGACATTACAGATGCCACAGACGGAATCTTTCCATCTACACCAAATCATTCACTTCATCAAATCCCTAGCTACTGATCTGATAGACATAACTACTAGGACTTTGTTTGAAAATAAATGCTTACGCAGAACTGAGTCACGGGGAGGGATCTCTGAGCTTTACGCCCTCTTCAATACCCAACAGACCAAACCTTCATACCAAATAGCATGGGAATCTGATTTAGGTGAGACTATAGAGGAGGAGATATGGGGGAAATGGTCGACCATGGTGCATAAGGGAATACTCAATACTTCCCTGGTGGAGGGAAACTACAAGGTGTTGTCCAGGTGGTACCTTGTCCCGGCGAGGCTGGCAAGGATGTACCCCGGAACTTCACCCCTTTGCTTTAGAGGATGCGGGCAGGAGGGTACCATGTTACATGTTTGGTGGTCCTGTCCCAAGATCCAGCGCTTCTGGATCAGAGTTTTCACCTTGGTCTATTCAGTGACAGGACAAAATCTACCTAAAAATCCTAAGACAGCGCTATTTGCAGACTTGCCGGACAGGACCCCTAGACATCTCCAAACTCTCATCTTCTTTATTTTCTCAGCAGCTAAAATTACAATAGCACGAGCATGGAAAACGCCAGTGGTCAACCTTGCACTGGTAAAGAATAAAATATCTTGGATCATGGTCAACGAAAAATTGGCCAGTATCCTTAAAGACAGACAGGCCAGATTTGACAGGGTGTGGTCCCCCTGGATCAAATACCTACAAGCCCCATAATTTCAATAACTGTATGGTGGGGGACCCAGGCCGAGGGAAACGGTTTCTTCTTTGGATTCCGGACCTTTATCTTTTTTCTCTTTCTCTCCTGCCTATCCTCCTCCTTTTTCTTAACCTTACTTTAAACCATTTCTCGTCTCCCCTCCCTTTCTTCTCTTTTTATGTTTAAAAGACTCTACTTGTGGATACAAGTGGAGTGCTATGGAGCCTCTCTTTTCTTGGCCCCGATGGAGGAACAAAGTAAACTAACTTTAAAGGCCTAACCTCCTTTGGCACCAAGGGCCCTGATACTGAGATATACTAAAGGTACTAAAACTTGATTTTTAAAAATTACCAAGAAGTTAAGAGTACTCCGCTTACGGGGCAAATTTATCTTCTTTCTCTTTTCTATTTTTTTAGTGCTATTTTTATTTTTATTTTTCATTTTGATAAACACTAATGATATATGGAATGTGTAAGATATGTTCTTCTAGACCCTTTAAGGACAGGTCAACATTAGTGTCCTTATGTATACAGAGCGTACTAATACTCACCTGTTAACCCCCCCCCCCATTTTATTTATTTTTTATTTTTCCCCCTTTTTCTTTGTGTTCTGTACAACACGTTTGTGTCATTTGACAAAAATATGATTGCAGACTGATTGTTCATGCCATTTTGTATAATTTGCAAAATCTTTAATAAAGAAAATTGAAAAGAAAAAAAATGGACACAAGCAATGTTAGTACAGTGATCTCCCCCACTATGAGCGCTGATTGGATTCTGGTCAACTGCTGGTTTTCCAGTATGCCCGTTCATTAGATGCCGGACGTTTAGCCGGCTTCTGTCAGACAGGCTGCTTTACACACTGGCTGAAAGTTGTTATCTGTTATACCGGCCAATATTCAGGCCATTTGAACCAGCATTAACCACTTGCCGACCGCCTAATGCAGATATACTGCGGCAGAATGGCACGGGCAGGCAGAATCACGTTCCCATACGTGATCTGCCTCCCGCAGGCGGGGGGTCCGATCGGACCCCCCCCGGTGCCAGCGGCGGTCGGCATTTCACTGGGACCGTTGGGAGGCGAGGGGGAGACCATCCGATCGTGGCCCTCCCCTCGCGATCGCTCCCAACCAATCGGAATCCTCCCCTGCCTGTGTGTAGTTTCACACAGGCAGAGGATGTGATGTCATCTCTCCTCGGCTTGGCAGTTTCCGTTCCAGCGCCGAGGAGAGAAGACATGTAAGTGCACACAACACACACACACACACAGTAGAACATGCCAGGCACATAAAACACCCCCGACCCCCCCCCCCCCGATCGCCCCCCGACCCCCCCCCCAATCACCCCCCCCGTCACAAACTGACACCAAGCAGTATTTTTTTTTTTTTTCTGATTACTGATTGATGTCAGTTTGCGACAGTTACAGTGTTGGGACAGTTAGTATTATCCCCCTGTAGGTCTAGGGTACCCCCCCTAACCCCCCCAATAAAGTTTTATCCCCTTGATCACCCCCTGTCACCAGTGTCACTAAGCGATCATTTTTCTGATCGCTGTATTAGTGTCGCTGGTGACACTAGTTAGGGAGGTAAATATTTAGGTTCGCCGTCAGCGTTTTATAGCGTCAGGGACCCCCATATACTATCTAATAAATGTTTTAACCCCTTGATTGCCCCCTAGTTAACCCTTTCACCACTGATCACCGTATAACCGTTACGGGTGACGCTGGTTAGTTCGTTTATTTTTTATAGTGTCAGGGCACCCGCCGTTTATTACCGAATAAAGGTTTAGCCCCCTGATCGCCCGGCGGTGATATGCGTCGCCCCAGGCAGCGTCAGATTAGCGCCAGTACCGCTAACAACCACGCACGCAGCATACGCCTCCCTTAGTGGTATAGTATCTGTACGGATCAATATCTGATCCGATCAGATCTATACTAGCGTCCCCAGCAGTTTAGGGTTCCCAAAAACGCAGTGTTAGCGGGATCAGCCCAGATACCTGTTAGCACCTGCGTTTTGCCCCTTCGCCCGGCCCAGCCCACCCAAGTGCAGTATCAATCGATCACTGTCACTTACAAAACACTAAACGCATAACTGCAGCGTTCGCAGAGTCAGGCCTGATCCCTGCGCTCGCTAACAGTTTTCTTGGTAGCGTTTTGGTGAACTGGCAAGCACCAGCCCCAGGCAGCGTCAGGTTAGCGCCAGTACCGCTAACACCCACGCACGCAGCATAGCCTCCCTTAGTGGTATAGTATCTGATCAGATCAATATCTGATCTGATCAGATCTATACTAGCGTCCCCAGCAGTTTAGGTTTCCCACAAACGCAGTGTTAGCGGGATCAGCCCAGATACCTGCTAGCACCTGCGTTTTGCCCCTCCGCCCGGCCCAGCCCAGCCCACCCAAGTGCAGTATCGATCGATCACTGACACTTACAAAACACTAAACGCATAACTACAGCGTTCGCAGAGTCAGGCCTGATCCCTGCGATCGCTAACAGTTTTTTTTGTAGCGTTTTGGTGAACTGGCAAGCACCAGTGGCCTAGTACACCCCGGTCGTAGTCAAACCAGCACTGCAGTAACACTTGGTGACGTGGCGAGTCCCATAAGTGCAGTTCAAGCTGGTGAGGTGGCAAGCACAAGTAGTGTCCCGCTGCCACCAAAAAGACAAACACAGGCCCGTCGTGCCCATAGTGCCCTTCCTGCTGCATTCGCCAATCCTAATTGGGAACCGACCGCTTCTGCAGCGCCCGTACTTCCCCCATTCACATCCCCAACCAAATGCAGTCGGCTGCATGAGAGGCATTTTCTTTATGTCCTCCCGAGTACCCCTACCCAGCGAACCCCCCCAAAAAAGATGTCGTGTCTGCAGCAAGTGCGGATATAGGCGTGACACCCACTATTATTGTCCCTCCTGTCCTGACAATCCTGGTCTTTGCATTGGTGAATGTTTTGAACGCTACCATTCACTAGTTGAGTATTAGCGTAGGGTACAGCCAGGGGCGGACTGACCATTCTGGCATTCGGGCACGGACCGAGGGCCCGCGGGGTCAGGGGGCCCCATGAGAGTCTCAGACTGCCCCTGGAGGTGCCCGCAGTTTATCATGCAGATTGCAGAATTATGAGGAGCTGTGAACTAAATCCTTGCTTGCCGAGAGGAGCGAGCTGGCCGGGATGGATCAGAGAGTGAAAGAGCAATCACGGAGCCATCAGCGGGAGGGGATTATTGCAGACTAAGACAGGCGCGCCTCCGGCCACCTCTCCCCCTGGGGAACTCAGCTGAGGGGCGGAGCCATATCTCAATGCCACGGGGGACTGTTGTGTCAGGAAGGGAGCTGGAGGCTGCAGTGCAGAGTGCACACAGATCGGACAGACAGCGGAGCGGAGTCTCATCTTCGCATTGGCCACCCACACTGACCTGCCTTGTGTGCAGCAGCAGGTCAGTGTTATAATAACAGACAGCACAGCAGTTGTATGCATTATGTTTTTCTAATGCCGCGTACACACGGTCGGACTTTTCGTCTACAAAAGTCCAACGGACGCTGACGGACTAAAGCTGGCTGGTAATCCGATCGTGTGTGGGCTTCTCCGGACTTTCAACATACTTTTTTAGCCTCAAATCCGACGTACTTTAGATTTGAAACATGCTTCAAATCTTTACTTCGTAACTACGACGGACCCCGAAATCCGCTCGTCTGTGTGCTAGTCCGACGGACAAAAAGCCACGCTAGGGCACCTATTGGCTACTGGCTATGAACTTCCTTATTTTAGTCCGGTGTACGTCATCACGTAAGAATTCGACGGACTTTTGTGTGATCGTGTGTAGGCAAGTCTGTTCGTTAGAAAGTCCGCCGCAAGTCCGTCGAAAGTCCGCCGAAAGTCTGCCGGAAGTCTGTCGGACAGGCTGTCTGACTTTTGTAGACGAAAAGTCCGACCGTGTGTACGCGGCATAAGAACTTGCCCTGGCCCATGATACTCTCCTGGTCCCCCCACCCTCACAGTGTCCCCCTGTGTGTGCTGCCTCCCCAGTGTCCCCCTGTGTGTGCTGCCTCTCCAGTGTCCCCCTGTGTGTGTGCTGCCTCTCCAGTGTCCCCCTGTGTGTGCTCTCCCTCCAGTGTCCCCCTGTGTGCGCTCTCTCTCCAGTGTCCCCCTGTGTGTGTGCTCTCCCTCCAGTGTCCCCCTGTGTGTGTGCTCTCTCTCCAGTGTCCCCCTGTGTGTGCTGCCTCTCCAGTGTCCAACTGTGTGTGCTCTCCCTCCAGTGTCCCCCTGTGTGCGCTCTCTCTCCAGTGTCCCCCTGTGTGTGTGCTCTCCCTCCAGTGTCCCCCTGTGTGTGTGCTCTCCCTCCAGTGTCCCCCTGTGTGTGTGCTCTCTCTCCAGTGTCCCCCTGTGTGTGCTCTCTTTCCAGTGTCCCCCTGTGTGCGCTCTCCCTCCAGTGTCCCCCCTGTGTGCGCTCTCCCTCCAGTGTCCCCCTGTGTGTGCTCTCTCTCCAGTGTCCCCCTGTGTGCGCTCTCCCTCCAGTGTCCCCCCTGTGTGCGCTCTCCCTCTAGTGTCCCCCTGTGTGTGTGCTCTCCCTCCAGTGTCCCCCCTGTGTGCGCTCTCCCTCCAGTGTCCCCCTGTGTGTGCTCTCTATCCAGTGTCCCCCTGTGTGCGCTCTCCCTCCAGTGTCCCCCCTGTGTGCGCTCTCCCTCCAGTGTCCCCCTGTGTGTGTGCTCTCCCTCCAGTGTCCCCCCTGTGTGCGCTCTCCCTCCAGTGTCCCCCTGTGTGTGTGCTCTCCCTCCAGTGTCCCCCTGTGTGTGTGCTCTCCCTCCAGTGTCCCCCTGTGTGTGAGCTCTCCCTCCAGTGTCCCCCTGTGTGTGTGCTCTCCCTTCAGTGTCCCCCTGTGTGTGTGCTCTCCCTTCAGTGTCCCCCTGTGTGTGTGCTCTCCCTCCAGTGTCCCCCTGTGTGTGTGCTCTCCCTCCAGTGTCCCCCCTGTGTGCGCTCTCCCTCCAGTGTCCCCCCTGTGTGTGCTCTCTCTCCAGTGTCCCCCTGTGTGTGTGCTCTCCCTCCAGTGTCCCCCTGTGTGTGTGCTCTCTCTTCAGTGTCCCCCTGTGTGTGTGCTCTCCCTCCAGTGTCCCCCAGTGTGTGTGCTCTCCCTCCAGTGTCCCCCTGTGTGTGTGCTCTCCCTCCAGTGTCCCCCTGTGTGTGTGCTCTCCCTCCAGTGTCCCCCTGTGTGTGTGCTCTCCCTCCAGTGTCCCCCTGTGTGTGTGCTCTCCCTCCAGTGTCCCCCTGTGTGTGTGCTCTCCCTCCAGTGTCCCCCTGTGTGTGTGCTCTCCCCCCAGTGTCCCCCTGTGTGTGTGCTCTCCCTCCAGTGTCCCCCTGTGTGTGTGCTCTCCCTCCAGTGTCCCCCAGTGTGTGTGCTCTCCCTCCAGTGTCCCCCTGTGTGTGTGCTCTCTCTCCAGTGTCCCCCTGTGTGTGTGCTCTCTCTCCAGTGTCCCCCTGTGTGTGTGCTCTCTCTCCAGTGTCCCCCTGTGTGTGTGTGTGCTCTCCCTCCAGTGTCCCCCTGTGTGTGCTCTCCCTCCAGTGTCCCCCTGTGTGTATGCTCTCTCTCCAGTGTCCCCCTGTGTGTGTGCTCTCTCTCCAGTGTCCCCCTGTGTGTGTGCTCTCTCTCCAGTGTCCCCCTGTGTGTGTGCTCTCCCTCCAGTGTCCCCCTGTGTGTGTGCTCTCCCTCCAGTGTCCCCCTGTGTGTGTGTGCTCTCCCTCCAGTGTCCCCCCGTGTGTGTGTGCTCTCCCTCCAGTGTCCCCCTATGTGTGTGTGCTCTCCCTCCAGTGTCCCCCTGTGTGTGTGTGCTCTCCCTCCAGTGTCCCCCTGTGTGTGTGTGTGCTCTCTCTCCAGTGTCCCCCTGTGTGTGCTGCCTCTCCAGTGCCCCCCTGTGTGTGTGTTCTCCCTCCAGTGTCCCCCTGTGTGTGTGCTCTCTCTCCAGTGTCCCCCTGTGTGTGTGTGTGTGTGTGCTCTCCCTCCAGTGTCCCCCTGTGTGTGCTCTCCCTCCAGTGTCCCCCTGTGTGTGTGCTCTCTCTCCAGTGTCCCCCTGTGTGTGTGCTCTCTCTCCAGTGTCCCCCTGTGTGTGTGCTCTCTCTCCAGTGTCCCCCTGTGTGTGTGCTCTCCCTCCAGTGTCCCCCTGTGTGTGTGTGCTCTCCCTCCAGTGTCCCCCTGTGTGTGTGTGCTCTCCATCCAGTGTCCCCCTGTGTGTGTGTGCTCTCCCTCCAGTGTCCCCCTGTGTGTGTGTGCTCTCCCTCCAGTGTCCCCCTGTGTGTGTGCTCTCTCTCCAGTGTCCCCCTGTGTGTGCTCTCTTTCCAGTGTCCCCCTGTGTGCGCTCTCCCTCCAGTGTCCCCCTGTGTGTGCTCTCTCTCCAGTGTCCCCCTGTGTGTGTGCTCTCCCTCCAGTGTCCCCCTGTGTGTGTGCTCTCTCTTCAGTGTCCCCCTGTGTGTGTGCTCTCCCTCCAGTGTCCCGCAGTGTGTGTGCTCTCCCTCCAGTGTCCCCCTGTGTGTGTGTGCTCTCCCTCCAGTGTCCCCCTGTGTGTGTGTGCTCTCCCTCCAGTGTCCCCCTGTGTGTGTGTGCTCTCCCTCCAGTGTCCCCCTGTGTGTGTGTGCTCTCCCTCCAGTGTCCCCCTGTGTGTGTGCTCTCTCTCCAGTGTCCCCCTGTGTGTGTGCTCTCTCTCCAGTGTCCCCCTGTGTGTGTGTGTGTGCTCTCCCTCCAGTGTCCCCCTGTGTGTGTGCTCTCTCTCCAGTGTCCCCCTGTGTGTGTGCTCTCTCTCCAGTGTCCCCCTGTGTGTGTGCTCTCTCTCCAGTGTCCCCCTGTGTGTGTGCTCTCTCTCCAGTGTCCCCCTGTGTGTGTGCTCTCTCTCCAGTGTCCCCCTGTGTGTGTGCTCTCTCTCCAGTGTCCCCCTGTGTGTGCTCTCTCTCCAGTGTCCCCCTGTGTGCTCCCCCCCCCCCCACAGTGTCCCCCTGTGTGCTCTCCCCCCGTGTCTCCCTGTGCAGGTGTGGCTTGAGTGTGGGGACACAGGGGGCCCCATGATCTTCTATTGCCCGGGGGCCCCATGAGTTGCCAGTCCGCCCCTGGGTACAGCATTGCACAGACTAGGCACACTTTCACAGGGTCTCCCAAGATGCCATTGCATTTGGAGAGACCCGAACCTGGAACCGGTTACAGTTATAAAAGTTACAGTTACAAAAAAAAGTGTAAAAAAAAAAACACATACAAAAATATAAAATAAAAAAAAATAGTTGTCGTTTTATTGTTCTCTCTCTCTCTATTCTCTCTATTGTTCTGCTCTTTTTTACTGTATTCTATTCTGCAATGTTTTATTGTTATTATGTTTTATCATGTTTGCTTTTCAGGTATGCAATTTTTTATACTTTACCGTTTACTGTGCTTTATTGTTAACCATTTTTTTTGTCTTCAGGTACGCCATTCACGACTTTGAGTGGTTATACCAGAATGATGCCTGCAGGTTTAGGTATCATCTTGGTATCATTCTTTTCAGCCAGCGGTCGGCTTTCATGTGAAAGCAATCCTAGCGGCTAATTAGCCTCTAGACTGTTTTTACAAGCAGTGGGAGGGAATGCCCCCCCCCAACGTCTTCCGTGTTTTTCTCTGGCTCTCCTGTCTCAACAGGGAACCTGAAAATGCAGCCGGTGATTCAACCAGCTGACCATAGAGCTGGTCAGAGACCAGAGTGGCTCCAAACATCTCTATGGCCTAAGAAACCGGAAGCTACGAGCATTTTATGACTTAGATTTAGCCGGATGTAAACAGCGCCATTGGGAAATTGGGAAAGCATTTTATCACACCGATCTTGGTGTGGTCAGATGCTTTGAGGGCAGAGGAGAAATCTAGGGTCTAATAGACCCCAATTTTTGCAAAAAAGAGTACCTGTCACTACCTATTGCTATGATAGGGGATATTTACATTCCCTGAGATAACAATAAAAATGATTTAAAAAAAAAAAAAATGAAAGGAACAGTTTAAAAATAAGATAAAAAAAAAAAATAATAATAAAGAAAAAAAAAAAAAAAAAAAAGCACCCCTGTCCCCCCTGCTCTCGCGCTAAGGCGAACGCAAGCGTCGGTCTGGCGTCAAATGTAAACAGCAATTGCACCATGCATGTGAGGTATCACCGCGAACGTCAGATCGAGGGCAGTAATTTTAGCAGTAGACCTCCTCTGTAAATCTAAAGTGGTAACCTGTAAAGGCTTTTAAAGGCTTTTAAAAATGTATTTAGCTTGTCGCCACTGCACGTTTGTGCGCAATTTTAAAGCATGTCATGTTTGGTATCCATGTACTCGGCCTAAGATCATCATTTTTATTTCATCAAACATTTGGGCAATATAGTGTGTTTTAGTGCATTAAAATTTAAAAAAGTGTGTTTTTTCCCCAAAAAATGCGTTTGAAAAATCGCTGCGCAAATACTGTGTGAAAAAAAAAATGAAACACCCACCATTTTAATCTGTAGGGCATTTGCTTTAAAAAAATATATAATGTTTTGGGGTTCAAAGTAATTTTCTTGCAAAAAAAAAATATTTTTTTATGTAATCAAAAAGTGTCAGAAAGGGCTTTGTCTTCAAGTGGTTAGAAGAGTGGGTGATGTGTGACATAAGCTTCTAAATGTTGTGCATAAAATGCCAGGACAGTTCAAAACCCCCCCAAATGACCCCATTTTGGAAAGTAGACACCCCAAGCTATTTGCTGAGTGGCATGTCGAGTCCATGGAATATTTTATATTGTGACACAAGTTGCGGGAAAGAGACAATTTTTTATTTTTTTTATTTTTTTTGCGCAAAGTTGTCACTAAATGATATATTGCTCAAACAGGCCATGGGAATATGTGAAATTACACCCCAAAATACATTCTGTTGCTTCTCCTGAGTACGGGGATACCACATGTGTGAGACTTTTTGGAAGCCTAGCCGCGTACGGGACCCCGAAAACCAAGCACTGCCTTCAGGCTTTCTAAGGCCGTAAATTTTTGATTTCACTCTTCACTGCCTATCACAGTTTCGGAGGCCATGGAATGCCCAGGTGGCAAAAAAACCCCCCAAATGACCCCATTTTGGAAAGTAGACACCCCAAGCTATTTGATGAGAGGTATAGTGAGTATTTTGCAGACCTCACTTTTTGTCACAAAGTTTTGAAAATTGAAAAAAGAAAAAAAAAAATTTTTTTCTCGTCTTTCTTTATTTTCAAAAACAAATGAGAGCTGCAAAATACTCACCATGCCTCTCAGCAAATAGCTTGGGGTGTCTACTTTCCAAAATGGGGTCATTTGGGGGGGATTTGTGCCACCTGGGCATTCCATGGCCTCCGAAACTGTGATAGGTAGTGAGGAGTAAAATCAAAAATGTACGCCCTTAGAAATCCTGAAGGCAGTGATTGGTTTTCGGGGCCCCGTACGCGGCTAGGCTCCCAAAAAGTCCCACACATGTGATATCCCCATACTCAGGAGAAGCAGCTAAATGTATTTTGGGGTGCAATTCCACATATGCCCATGGCCTGTGTGAGCAATATATCATTTAGTGACAACTTTTTGTAATTTTTTTTTTTTTTTGTCATTATTCAATCACTTGGGACAAAAAAAATGAATATTCAATGGGCTCAACATGCCTCTCAGCAATTTCCTTGGGGTGTCTACTTTCCAAAATGGGGTCATTTGTGGGGGTTTTGTACTGCCCTGCCATTTTAGCACCTCAAGAAACGACATAGGCAGTCATAAATTAAAGGCTGTGTAAATTCCAGAAAATGTACCCTAGTTTGTAGGCGCTATAACTTTTGCGCAAACCAATAAATATACACTTATTGACATTTTTTTTACCAAAGACATGTGGCTGAATATATTTTGGCCTAAATGTATGACTAAAATTGAGTTTATTGGATTTTTTTTAGAACAAAAAGTAGAAAATATCATTTTTTCTCAAAATTTTCGGTCTTTTTCCGTGTATAGCGCAAAAAATAAAAACGGCAGAGGTGATCAAATACCATCAAAAGAAAGCTCTATTTGTGGGAAGAAAAGGACGCAAATTTCGTTTGGGTACAGCATTGCATGACCGCGCAATTAGCAGTTAAAGCGACGCAGTGCCGAATTGTAAAAAGTGCTCTGGTCAGGAAGGGGGTAAAACCTTCCGGGGCTGAAGTGGTTAAGCCTGAAATCAATGGGGCAGCGCTGGGATACCGCCGGCAAAACACGGCAAATGCGGCGCATTGAGGGCGGTTTTAACCCTTTCTCGGCTGCTAGCGGGGGTAAAAGCGCCCCGCTAGTGGCCGAAATGCGCCGCAAATCAGACGGTAGAACGCCGCTAAAAATAGGGGTGTTTTACCGCCGACGCTATGGGCGGCTCGGTGTGGAAGCCGTCTGAAGGAAAAGAGAGATCCGCGATTAGCTGAATCACAAGAACTCTCTTTTTCGCTTCCTGAAAGATCTTCCATTTGCCTTGTTTACACAGGCAGACAGTTGATCCGTCTCTCCTGTGAATGATTGGCGGGTTGCAGCCGCCGGACCCGCTGATTTGCACGTGCCCTCTAAACCGTGTGCACTAAATCACGTACAGGTACGTGATTTTGCGCACCCGGGCCGCCCTGCTGCAGTAAATGTATGTGGGGCGGTCCGGAAGCAGTTAAAGTGGTAGTAAACCTAGTAAACCGTGGCAATTAAAAATCCCCTGCAAGGCAATGGGATAATGTGCTAGTATGCATCGCATATTAGCATGCCATAGCCGTTCCTATAGAGTGCATGCTCCGGTGATCTCACTGGCTGCCAAAGGAGCAGCACGTTTAGGAGATATTCATTTTAGCCACAGGTAAGATAGGCTTACCTGTAGGTAAAAACAACAAAGCGGACCTTGCCACCGTTTTAAGAAGTGAGCAGAGTAATGACCCCAGTTGTGGTGCTGCTCTTTCATTGACTAGTCACAGGCTGGGATTGGTTACAAAATAACCTGCAGTGTACTGTAGTCAACAGACATTGCTCAGGAAATGCTATGCTCCATGTCAGGGGTACCCTAATAGCAAGACTGGTTGAACCAAATGCTAAACCTTTCTCAGGAAAAACTATTTCTCTCTCTCTCTATATATATATACACATATATATACATTTCATCTTAACATTCTTTTTCATGTTCTTAAAAACATCTTAACATATAACTAACTGATAAAAAAAACAAAAACAGAAATAAAAAGCAAATGCCCCCACCAGGGGCGTTGCTAGGTATACAAAAGATCTGGGGCTAGAGCCCATAGCAGCGTAGTAAAGAAAGTCATACGCTTGGGCGGGAATACACATGTATATACAGTAATATACATGTGTGTGTGTGTGTATATATATACAGTGGCTTGCGAAAGTATTCGGCCCCCTTGAACTTTTCAATCTTTTGCCACATTTCAGGCTTCAAACATAAAGATATAAAATTTTAATTTTTTGTGAAGAATCACCAACAAGTGGGACACAATTGTGAAGTGGAACGAAATCTATTGGATATTTTAAACTTTTTTAGCAATTAAAAAACTGAAAAGTGGTGCGTGCAAAATTATTCGGCCCCTTTACTTTCAGTGCAGAAAACTCACTCCAGAAGTTCAGCGAGGATCTCTGAATGATCCAAAGTTGTCCTAAATGACTGATGGTGATAAATAGAATCCACCTGTGTGTAATCAAGTCTCTGTATAAATGCACCTGCTCTGTGATAGTCTCAGGGTTCTGTTGAAAGCGCAGAGAGCATCATGAAGACCAAGGAACACACCAGGCAGGTCCGTAATACTGTTGTGGAGAAGTTTAAAGCCGGATTTGGATACAAAAAGATTTCCCAAGTTTTAAACATCCCAAGGAGCACTGTGCAAGCGATCATTTTGAAATGGAAGGAGTATCAGACCACTGCAAATCTACCAAGACATGGCTGTCCCTCTAAACTTTCAGCTCAGACAAGGAGAAGACTGATCAGAGATGCAGCCAAGAGGCCCATGATCACTCTGGATGAACTGCAGAGAACTACAGCTGAGGTGGGAGAGTCTGTCCATAGGACAACAATCAGTCGTACACTGCACAAATCTGGCCTTTATGGAAGAGTGGCAAGAAGAAAGCCATTTCTCAAAGATATCCATAAAAAGTCTGGTCTAAAGTTTGCCACAAGCCACCTGGGAGACACACCAAACATGTGGAAGAAGGTGCTCTGGTCCGATGAAACCAAAATCGAACTTTTTGGCCACAATGCAAAACGATATGTTTGGCGTAAAAGCAACACAGCTCATCACACTCAACACACCATCCCCACTGTCAAACATGGTGGTTGCAGCATCATGGTTTGGGCCTGCTTTTCTTCAGCAGGGACAGGGAAGATGGTTAAAATTGAGGGGAAGATGGATGCAGCCAAATACAGGACCATTCTGGATGAAAACCTGTTGGGAGTCTGCAAAAGACCTGAAACTGGGACGGAGATTTATCTTCCAACAAGACAATGATCCCAAACATACAGCAAAATCTACAAAGGAATGGTTCACAAATAAACGTATCCAGGTGTTAGAATGGCCAAGTCAAAGTCCAGACCTGAATCCAATCGAGAATCTGTGGAAAGAGCTGAAAACTGCTGTTCACAAACGCTCTCCATCCAACCTCACTGAGCTCGAGCTGTTTTGCAAGGAAGAATGGGCAAGAATTTCAGTCTCTCGATGTGCAAAACTGATAGAGACATACCCCAAGCGACTTGCAGCTGTAATCGCAGCAAAAGGTGGCTCTACAAAGTATTAACGCAAGGGGGCCGAATAATTTTGCACGCCCCACTTTTCATTTTTTTATTAGTTAAAAAAGTTTCAAAAATCCAAAAGATTTTGTTCCACTTCACAATTGTGTCCCACTTGTTGGTGATTCTTCACAAAAAATAAAAATTTTATATCTTTATGTTTGAAGCCTGAAATGTGGCAAAAGGTTGAAAAGTTCAAGGGGGCCGAATACTTTCGCAAGCCACTGTATATATATCCCCAGAGAGCCCCCCCTTACATCAGGGTCCCCAGAGAGCCCCCCCTTACATCAGGGTCCCCAGAGAGTCCCCCCTTACATCAGGGTCCCCCGAGAGACCCCCTTACATCAGGGTCCCCAGAGAGCCTCCTTCTTACATCAGAGTCCTCAGAGAGCCTCCCCCTTTCATCGGGGTACCCAGAGGGCCCCCCATTTACATCAGGGTTCCCAGAGAGCCCCCCTTACATTAGGGTCCCCAGAGAGCCTCCCTCTTCAATCTGGGTCCTTAGAGAGCCTCTGCCTTAAAATCAGGGTCCCCAGAGAGCCTCTCCCTTGCATCAGGGTCCCCAGAGAGCCCCCCACTTACATAAGAGTCGCCAGAGAGTCTCCCCACCCCTTTGGGGACCCCTGCAGAGACTCGGGGCTATTGGCCCCATATTCGGGGCTATAGCCCCAAAAGCCACCCCCTAGCAACGCCCCTGGCCCCCACCCCAGCCTACACATCCTTTCTCCTTCTATCTCCCACTCTTTATGTGTACTTAAATTGTTCAAACACTGTAGTCTGGAGATGTTCCCATATTCCAGGCTTATAATGTGCCCATAAACACTACTAAACAAATTCAAGAATGGTTTTGTGAACCTGAACATCTCTGAACCAGTACAGGATGTTATAAAGCACATAGTGTGAAATAGATTTTCACTTGTTTTATTTCTCTACACACAACTCAGGACTTATATAGTAAGAACTGAACCCCATAGAAAGGATAACTTGCCACAAATGTGTGGCGGTGTTGAATTACAATGCCGCGTACACACAATCCGAAATTCGGCCAGCAAAAGACCGACGAGAGCTTTTGGTCGGAAAATGCGATCGTGTGTATGCTCCATCAGACTTTTGCTGGCCGAATTCCAGCCAGCAAAAGATTGAGAGCATGTTCTCAATTTTTTGATCGGAAAAAGTTCCTATCCGAAAATGCAATCGTCTGTAGCAATTCCAACGCGCAAAATTCCTACGCATGCTCAGAAACAATTTGACGCATGCTCGGAAGCATTAAACGTAACTTTCTCAGCTCGTCGTAGTGTTGTACGTCACCGCGTTCTTCACGGTTGAAAGTTCAGCGAACTTTTGTGTGACCGTGTGTATGCAAGGCAAGCTTGAGCGCAATCCCGTCGGAAAAGCCATCATATCTTTTTCCGACCAAAATCCGGATACTGTGTACGCGGCATACGTCTGTTAACTTGCTGCACATTTTCACTGGCAAGTTGTACACTTGCAGAGCACTTGAAGCACAAGTTCTAATTGATATCTTTCCAATTTGTAGCGAATTTGTGCGGCAAGTCTCTAGAAAGAGCAAAGTTGCAGTGGTGAGTCTACAGCAAGAGCTCTGCAAGTCTGCAGCATTAAAATTCAGCCACAGTGACTCCTGTGGTGGGATAATTATTGCACAACATAATTGAACCAGAACTTGCAGCAGACTTGCAGAATGTTTGCAAAGAAAGTTGATCTGAAGTCATGCAATGCGGACTTGCTGTAATTGTGCAACAAACATGTGAAGCCTGGCAAGTCTGGCAATAGCTTATCAAGTCATTTTCAAACTTGAAGCACAATTGCTTGCTATCTGGGAAGCTGTTGCATAGACAAGGGGTCCTTCTTATTCTTTAAATGGTCTTAGATATTAATATCTTGTTAGATTTTAATATTACTTTGTCTACTCCACTATGTATACATTAATAGCTAGCATTCCATTTATGCAACAGACCCCTTGACATTTTTGGGCAGAAGGAATTCTCAGCCCTTTCCAAAAATGTTATTAACAAAAAAAATATGTTGAAAGATGTGCCAAACACAGCACATGTAGAAAATGTTGATAAATGCAAAAATCTGTATGTGCCAGTCACTATAATGCAAACTCAGGACTCTCTATTATTATTATTATACAGGATTTACTGAATATAGCACCATCAGTGTTCTCAATGCTTTACAATACAAAAGGAGACTGTACCGTTATAATTAAATTTATGACAGATGATTAGGAGGGCCCTGCTCGTGAGAGCTTACAATCTAAAAGAAAGGGACACATGACAGAGAAGGTATTCATTGTGTGAGGAATTAGTTGATGGAGAAAGTAACATTTCAGCTGCTAGAGTTGGGATAGGTATTCCTGAAGAGAATCGCATAGAGGTGGACAGAGTAGGCGATAGCTTAACAGATTGGGGTAGGGGGTTCCCAGAGGATGGGAGAGGCTCTGGAGAAGTCCTGGAGGCTAGCTTGTTAATGTTAAAGTAATATTAACCGCTTCAATACAGGGCACTTTCACTCCCTTCCTGCCCAGGCCAATTTTCAGCTTTCAGTGCTGCCACATTTTAAATGACAATTGCGTGGCCATGCAACACTGTACCCAAATGAAATGTTTATAATTTTTTTTTTTTCACACAAATAGAGCTTTCTTTTGGTGGTATTTAATCACCACTGTTTTTTTTTATTTTTTACTAAAAAAAAAAAAAGTCAGAATATTTTGAAAAAAAAAACGTTTTTCTTAGTTTCTGTCAGTACATTTTGTAAGTAAGTAATTTTTCTCCTTCACTGATGTGCGCTGATGAGGCGGCACTTATGGGCACTGATGGGGCGGCACTTATGGGCACTAATATGCTGCACTGATGGGCACTGATAGGTGGCACTGATATGCAGCACTGATGAGCACTGATAGGCAGCACTGATGGGCACTGATAGGTGGCACTGGTGGGCACTGATAGGCGGCACTGGTGGGCACTGATAGGCGGCACTGGTGGGCACTGATAGGCAGCACTGGTGGGCACTGATAGATGGCACAGATAGGTGGCATGGATAGGTGGCACTGATGGGCATCAATGATGGGCAGCACTGATGTGCAGGCACTTATGGGCACTAAAAGGAATCACTGACTGGCATCACTGATGGGCTTTGATTGGTGTCACTGATGGGCACTGCTGGGGCTGCATTGACAATCAGTGCCCTGATTACCTGTACAGTCTTTGCCGCTGATCAACTCTCCTCGCCTCACACTCTGTCAGTGGGAGGCGAGGAGAGCTGAAAAACTGTGATTGGACACAGCCGATCACATGGTTAAAGAGCCGCGTCATTGGCTCTTTACCCAGATTGGGGGTCACACTCTGTCCTAGAAACACAGCGCAACCGCGATCGGCGCACTGCGCGCCCCCACAAGCATGCAAGAGCGGTGACACTGGGGTGCCATCATATGACGGCGCCCCAGAACGAGAGAGGATCCTGCCCACCGTCATTTTACTATGCGGCGGGTGAAGTAGTTAAAGGTTAGTTTTTCTTAAAATAAAAAAGATGTTATAATTACCTGCTCTGTGCAAGGATTTTGCACAGATCGGTCTTTTGCCTCCTGTTTTTCAGTCCCCCACTGGCGCTCTCCATTCCCCTTCAAAATCCACAGCCCCACTTCTTATGCTCCCGTGGCTCTCAGTGTCTCCTGTGAGACCAAGAAGTGAGAGAAAAGGTGCTGCAGCCAAGACAGTGCTGGTCCTGTGATTTGGACAGGTAAGTGTTTGGGGATGGGGATGGGTAGATTAGTGGGAAAGGGGGTTTAACTTAATGCAGAGACTGCATTAGGGCAAACATTTTTTGGAGTTTAGAATCAATTTAAGGGAGCATTCTACTTTAGGTTTCCATGCCTATAATCATTCAGTTACACCCACCATCCAACATCCCACCTCTTGTACTGCCCTGTACAATTGCTTGTGACGAATTGGAGTCTCTTCTGAGGAAGGTTACAAGACAAAGAACGACGGTTAAAGGCTGCACGCCGCACCCAGGGGCACTGTAATAACCCTGCTCTCTCTGGCAGGGATCATAGGAAATCTATATAAAACACAAATTACGGAGTGCAATCTAATAAGCACAGTAATGTTTCCTGGATAGCAAGAGTTCACTAAATTATTTTACTTGTTGCCCGGAGCTGCTCTTTAATAAGATTCCAATTTTTACAATTAAAGCTCTGCATTTTCTCTTTGTGAAAGGGGCCTGGTGTTTTCCTAAGAAACCTGATTGACCCACAGGTCAATAAATATATTGATTAACACGAGGTGCAGACGGCTTTCAATAAATTGCTTACCCACTCTTTTTGCACTTAAAGTTTTATTCCAGGATTAATGACAGAGAGGAAAAAACATCTTTATACGCCGACGATATGCTTTTATATCTGGAGGAGGCGGAGGGGTCGTTGCCCATAGCTTTGGACAGAATATCTGACTTTGGGAGGTACTCCGGGTTCAAAGTGAACTGGAGTAAATCCGTAATATTCCCTTTTGACCCCGCATATGTCCCGAAACTCTCTCAGGAGATATCACTAACTTTGGTATCAAGGTTTAGATACCTTGGGGTCGAGATACAGCTGCCACTGGGCTCGTATGTGTCGATTAACCTGCTACCGGTCTGGAAACGTCTAAGGGAGAGTACACAGACCTGGGCTAAACTCCCCCTTGGCCTTTTTGGGCGAATTAATATATTTAAAATGATTTATTTGCCCAGGTTCTTGTACCTACTCTGGCATGCCCCGGTATACATTCCAAAGAAATGGTTTGTTGACATAAACAAGACACTTGGTACGTTTCTATGGGGACCCAAACCCGCTAGAATATCTATGGAAACACTCCATTTACCCATAAGGTCAGGTGGACTAGCTCTACCAAATCTAAGATACTATTATCTAGCTGCCCAATTAACGCATATACATTGGTGGTGCTTCCCGCAGATGAACATAGCTTCGGTGGCCACTCAAGCTGCCCAGGTTCATTCATACGAAGCACTGATCAATGTCCTGTTTAGAAATGGTCCGTATCCAACTAAGGGGTCTAATATTTTAAAGCTCTCATATAAAATATTTCATATATGTAATAGATTAATAGGGGGATCTAGTCTGGCAGTTTCCCCTAATGCTCCACTGTGGCATAACTCTCAACTCCCTGAAATAGCCAAGGTTCCGGACGGAGCCCACTGGGCTGTTTATGGGATTAAATACGCACATCAACTGTTTAGGAATGGAATTTTCAGAGCCTTTATAGATCTGAAAACTGAATATAACATACCCAATACTTCCTTCTTTAGATACCTCCAGTTGAGGCATGCCGCCAAGGCTCAATACGGAGGGGGGGTGGTCAATCTCTCCACATCTGCAATGGAAAAACTTATTGCTGAGGAAGACCACTCAAAACTGATCTCTAGATACTACTCAGTTCTGTTGGCTCCCTCTTCCCCGGGGCTAGACAGGGTAGCCATGCAATGGAAAACAGATATTCCATCTCTTACAGAGGAAACGTTGCAGGAAGTGTTAGACACCACGATGTCATCAATGATCTCGGCCAGAGATAAAATGCTTCAATTTAACTACTTACATAGAATGTACTACACCCCGAAAAGACTGCATAAAATGGGAGGGAGGGACTCCCCGGAGTGTACCCGTTGCAAAGCGGAGGTAGGAGATTTCTTCCACATGGTGTGGCAATGCCCCCAGGTGATGTCATACTGGAGGGAAATCCTCGCATTTATGGAGGAAAAGCTAGAGCTTCCAAATATATGTTCTCCGGCCAGGTGCCTGCTTGGAGACTTGGAAGAGGAGGACCTGCCCACATCAAGGAAAACCCTTCTACGGATACTATTTTGTTATGCTAAGAAGGCCTTGGCCCTCAAGTGGAGGGAACAGAGCCCTCCCTCTCTTGGGGACTGGTTAAGATTGGTTAATAAAGCCTTACCGATGTATAAACTCACATATCAGGCTAGAGGTAGAAACAAAAAATTTGATAAAGTCTGGGGGAAATGGATCACAAAGGTATCCGGAGAGATTGATATATAACTATTATCAGCTTATATAACAATGTATATGTGCAGGTGTGTTGGACGCGAGGTAGGACGTGAACTTAAGGTTGGAAATAATGATAGAGTATATAAGCCAAAGGGAATATTGGGAATAACATATGGAAACAGTTAGATAAGAAACGAATAAGTTGGTTATTCTGTATACAGACAGAGCTTTATTTTTATTTTTAGGATCATAAATGTTAGATCTAAATGATTGTTACCAGTATACACTGCTTCACAATACAAGCTGTTGTAAGATGATAAAGAATTGTGCTACAGTACTGTAAAATAATCTTGTGAACTTCAATAAATTTACCCTTTAAAAAAAAAAAAAAAGAATCTGTCTTTCTATTAGCTTCCTGTATTTCCCTGAAAAGAGGGCTCAGCCTGGGCGAGGAAGGTATAACTCTGTGAACCAATCAGGCGTTATTATATTGTACGGTGCTGTCAGTCTAATGCCCCATACACACGGTCGGACTTTGTTCGGACATTCCGACAACAAAATCCTAGGATTTTTTCCGACGGATGTTGGCTCAAACTTGTCTTGCATACACACGGTCACACAAAGTTGTCGGAAAATCCGATCGTTCTGAACGCGGTGACGTAAAACACGTACGTCGGGACTATAAACCAGGCAGTGGCCAATAGCTTTCATCTCTTTATTTATTCTGAGCATGCGTGGCACTTTGTCCGTCGGATTTGTGTACACACGATCGGAATTTCCGACAACGGATTTTGTTGTCGGAAAATTTTATCTCCTGCTCTCCAACTTTGTGTGTCGGAAAATCCGATGGAAAATGTCCGATGGAGCCCACACATGGTCGGAATTTCCGACAACACGCTCTGAGCGGACATTTTCCATCAGAAAATCCGACCGTGATAACAGCACTTTCCTTACTTACTGTAAGTGCCTGTGAGCTTACTGTAAGTGCCTAGGTATTGGTGTTGGTATACCTAAAGTGAATGTATAGTATTATTTGTATTTTTTATATATATTCTTACTTTGTCCAGAACTAAAAAAAATATATGTAAAACCTTTTTTATTGCTTTTAATAAGTTACATATGAAATACTGCACATGAATATTTCATATTTAGCATTTACGTGTGGAACTAGGTGTCTGATGACTTAAAGTTGACCTTGTGCTCCATGCAGCTTTCACTTTTTAAAAGAGAAGTATGTTTTTTTTTTTTTAAGATTCATACTTACTTAGGTGAATGCAGCATCAGACCGATGCTGCAGCTGTCCCCCCGCCGTCTCTGCACTGAGAACCGAGCCGCCGAACACTGCCGATGGCTCGGTTCTCACAGATCCCCGAGAGGAGAGCTGCTGACTGTCAGTCAGCAGCTCTCCTCTCTGCTCCTCCATGCTCATTGGAGCACTGAGCTGTGGAGGGGTGGGGAGAGGCAGCTGTCTCAGCGGATCGCTCAGACTGCCATCAGTCAAGGCAGCTGGCGGATCCAGACTTCGGAAGTCCAAATGACGTGCTGCCTCGATTGATGGCAGTGATGTCAGTGGAGAGTGGACTTCAGACCGCTCTACGCTGAAAATGCGTCAAAGAGGGCAAAACAAATTGCACTCCTGTGACCCATAGGAGAAGCCCAGCCTAAAAAGCTCAGGCTATACTTCTCCTTTAAATGTGCCCCTCCTCCTCCTTGCTAGAATACTGCATAAAAGTGTAAAAAAAAAATCACCTGTAAGGGGACAAAGGTTTATACTGTACCTACCTCTCCCTGGGCTCAGTAGTGCAGGGGGGTGTAGTTATCCTCCTGCTGATGAGCTCCCAGGGAATAGTAATTACTCTGAGAAGATGCTGCAAAACAGTGCTGAGAGCATCTAGACAGCGAGATTTAGAGTACTCTACATCCCCAAGATCGTGCTGGAAGAGAATGGCATTACTCCCTGAAGTCCAAAGGTAAGAATAACAGCCAAAATGTTTTCCCTATTGGTGATTTTTTACACTTTACTCCTTGTTTAGCAAGGGGGAAGGGAAACAAATTTTAAAAGCAGACCTTCAATTTTTTTTTGTTTGAAGCATTTATTGGTATGCTGTGAATAGTCTTTGCAACATGATCTCCTGCTGTTCAGTAAAATAACATTTACCATTTGCACCAAGCAAGTGCAGGACTAGGGCCTGATGACTTAAAGAGCATCTTACGCTCAATGAAAGTACCACTTTTTAAATGTCTCTCCTCCCCCTTACTGGACACTGCATAAAAATGTACATAAATAACCTGTAGGAGGAAGAACTTGATATTGTACTTACGTTTCCTGGACTCCCATAGTGCAGTGGGCATAGTCATTGTCCTGCTGGTGACTTCCCAGGGAGTAGTGATTACTACAAGTTTCATTAAAATATGCCAGAAAATGCTATAAATAATAAGAAAAGAGCTTTTAAACATATAAACATGAAGGAACACTATCATCATTTAAATGTTACAAGGAATATAACAGAATATGTAAAAAGAAAATCAAGGCCACAGAAATTCAAAACGAAATACAGATTGCGAAAGAGAGTAGGACAAACCCAAACTGATCTCAATGCACAGTTTAAATGGGCAACTGTGTAGCAAATGAGGTTTCTTGTATTAAGAGAGGTATAGACTGCAGAGAGAAACCTCATTTTACCCCTGTACAAATCATTAGTAAGACCTCATCTGGAATATGCAGTTCAGTTTTGGGCACATGTTCACAAAAAGGATATTGGGGAACTGGAGGAAGTGCAGAGAAGAGCAACCAAACTGATACAAGGCATTGCCGCCATTTCAATGGGCAGGGGCACTTTATGTGTGTATACACCGTTCCTAAAGCGCTGCAAAGATGCTGCTTGCAGGATTTTTTTTAACGTAATTTTTTAACAGAATCCATAAGTGTAACCCTCCAGTGTGAAAGCCTTCGGGCTTTCACACTGGAGTGACAGGAGAGGCTCTTTACAGGAGCTTTGCAGGTGCTATTTTTAGGGCTATGGCGCCTGTAAAGTGTGAAAGTGGCCTAAATGCACAGACCATAAATCATAGACCATGTAGTACTTTATGTATTCACAAACTGAGATACTGTACGTTGTGCCATGCATAATTTTGCTGTGCAGACTATTTAAAAGTTGTTATAGGCTAAATGAGGCTAAAAGTAGCATTTGGAAGTAGGTTTTTATGTTATATCTGCAGATTCTGCATCTCTACAATACTTAGTTGAATTGAATTCCCATAGCCTCAGGAAACAACTGAGAGGCCAGAGGTGGATGGGGGAACTTGGTCTTATGACAAGAAGGGAGGTTCATGATACTTTGTCATACATGGCCAAATATGGTTGCCACCTCATCCCTTTAAACCCGAACACATATTAACCAGTTACCAACCGGGCACATAGCCAAATGACGGCTGCAGGGCAGTTGGATAACTCTGGGAGGGTGTACAGTGATGTCCTCCCGGAATCCTGCGTGCACCCGAGAACATCCATGATGCGCCGGGTCCAGAGGAGCGATCACATGTAAACAAACCCGCGTCATGTCATGACGCCGGTTCCTCTCTCCCCTCTCTCTACCAATCGGTACAGAGGGGGAGGGATCAGATGGCAGCAAAGCTGTGGCCTGGATGTGTAGTGCCCACAGTGCTGCTCAGTGACAAATACAGTCACATCCATGGATCCATCCATCCATGCTCAGCCATCCCCCCATGCTCAGCAATACCCTGCACTACTCTGCAATACCCCACAATACTCTGCAATACCCAGCACTACTCTGCAATACCCAGCACTACTCTGCAATACCCAGCACTACTCTGCAATACCCAGCACTACTCTGCAATACTCTGCAATACCCCGCAATAGTCTGCAATACCCCGCAATAGTCTGCAATACCCCGCAATACTCTGCAATACCTCGCAATACCCCGCAATACTCTGCAATACCTCACAATACTCTGCAATACCCCACAATACTCCGCAATACCCCACAATACTCCGCAATACTCTGCAATACTCTGCAATACTCTGCAATACCCTGCAATACCCTGCAATACCCCACAATACTTTGCAATACCCTGCAATATCCCACAATACTCTGCAATACTCTGCAATACCCCGCAATACTCTGCAATACCCCGCAATACTCTGCAATACCCTGCAATACCTTGCAATACCCCGCAATAATCTGCAATACTCAGCCATATCCAGCCATACTCTGCCATACTCTGCAATACCCAGCCATACTCTGCAATACTCGGCGATACCCAGCCATACTTTGCCATACTCAGCCATGCGCTCCCATGCTCGGCCATACTCTGCCATGCTCAGCCATACTCGGCTGTACTCGGCCTCTGTATGTGGCCAGGCTGTGGAAGTCTCACACATGTGGTATCGCCGTACTTAGGAGGAGTAGGAGAATCTATTTTGGGGTGTCATTTTTGGTATGTACATGCTATGTGTTAGAAATATTGTATAAATGGACAACTTTGTGTTAAAAAAAAAGCGTTTTAACCACTTCCCGCCCGCCGCCCGTCATACGACGTCCTTGACTTTGTGCGGGGATATCTGAATGATGCCTGCAGCTACAGGCATCATTCAGATATCAGCTTTTTCAACTGGTGATTCCCTACACCATAAAAACAATCATAGCAGCTGTTCCACTGCTTGATTGTTCTTACGGGAGGTGAGAGGGGACGTCCCCCCCCTCCCTCCGCCCTCAGGTGCTTCTACCGACTCACTGCTACGATGGAAGCCAGGATCATTTTTCTTTTTTTTTTTAAATTTCAGGCTTCCCAGCCTAGAGGTGAGATGTGGGATCTTATTGACCCCATATCTCACTGTAAAGAGGCCCTGTCATGCCATATTTCTATTACAAGGGATGTTTACATTCCTTGTAATAGAAATAAAATTGATCAAAAAATGTATTTTTTGGAAAAAAGCGTCAAACCAAAATAAATAAAGTAAAATGAACAATAAAAAGAAATAAAATGGTTTTTTTCCCGTGTACCCGTGTGCTAGCATGCAGAAGCGAACGCATATGTAAGTTACGCCCACATATGAAAATGGTGTTCAAACTACACATGTGAGGTATCGCTGCGATCCGTAGAGCGAGAGCAATAATTTTGGCCCTAGACCTCCTCTGTAACTCAAAACATGTAACCAGTAAAATTTTTTAAAGCGTCGCCTATGGGGATTTTTAAGTAGCGAAGTTTGGCGCCATTCCACGAGCATGTGCAATTTTGCAGGGTGACATGTTAGGTATCCATTTACTCGGCATAACTTCATCTTTCACATTATGCAAAAACATTGGGCTAACTTTACTGTTTTTTTTTTAAAGCACAAAACTGTTTTTTTCAAAAAAAAAAAATTGCGTTAGAAAAATTGCTGTGCAAATACCGTGCGAGATAAAAGGTTTCAACAACCGCCATTGTATTCTCTAGGGTCTTTGCTAAAAAAAACATATATCATGTTTTGGGGTTCTATGTAATTTTCTAGCAAATAAATGATGATTTTTACATGTAGGAGAGAAATGTCAGACCTGGCCTGGGTGCTCCAGAACGCCTGAAGGTGCTCCGTGCATGTTGGGCCTCTGTATGTGGCCACGCTGTGTAAAAGTCTCACACATGTGGTATCGCCATACTCAGGAGTAATAGCAGAATGTGTTTTGGGGTGTAATTTGTTGTATGCATATGCTGTGTGTGAGAAATAACCTGCTAATATGACAATTTTGTGAATAAAAAAAATCTTGATTTTACAAAGAATTGTGGGAAGAAATGACAACTTCAAAAAACTCATCATGCATCTTTCTAAAGATCTTGGAATGTCTTCTTTCCAAAAAGGGGTCATTTGGGGGTATCTGTACTTTTATGGCATGTTAGGGTCTCAAGAAATGAGATAGGCTGTCAGTACTTCAGGTCTGATCAATTTTCAGATATTGGCACCATAGCTTTTGGACTCTATAACTTTCACAAAGACCAAATAATATACACCAATTTGGATTATTTTTACCAAAGATATGTAGCGGTATAAATTTTGGCCAAAATATATGAAGAAAAATTACTAATTTGCAAAATTATATAACAGCAAGGAAGAAAAATGCATTTTTTTTACAGAATTTTCGGTCTTTTTTCTTTTATAGCGCAAAAAATAAAGAACCCAGCGGTCATTAAATACCACCAAAAGAAAGCTCTATTTGTGTGAAAAAAATGACAAAAATTTCATTTAGGGCACAGTGTTGCATGACTGGGTAATTGTCATTCCAATTGTGAGAGCACCGAAAGCTGAAAATTGGTCTGGTTATTAAGGGGGTTTACGTGCCCAGTGGTCAAGTGGTTAATTACACAGGTTCGGTGGCTGATTAAGGTGGTAATTAAACTCACTTGGTGCCTTATCTGCATTTAATTAGCCTCAGAACCTGTGTAATTCAAAGGTGTTCGAGTTTAAAGGGATGAGGTAGCAACTCTATGGCCAAATATACATGCAGCCAAATCAGTCTGTTCCACACTTTCGTGGATAATAACATTTCTGTGTACTTGGACTGATAAAGAGATCTTTTTTTTTTTTTTTTTTGTAGCAGGAGTAATTTTTCTCTGTTTACAGGGTTATTATTAGTTATCTAGTTGTCTAATTTGCCACCATAACCTTCCATTTTTTTACATCTTAAGCACCAATAAATATCATCTGTATACAATGCAATTATTTTTACAGATCTGTATTTTTATCGTATCACATTGTTTACAGTGTTGTTCATTCTATGTACAGCCTATTTCGGTTCTATCTCTGAAAGAAAATACAGCCACCATTCCAGGTGCAGATCGATAGCCAAAAATGCCCCCAGTGGAGCTTACAAAAGTTGTGCGCAATAAAATTCAGTTTTTATATAGCAATTTAGTTGGGTAGAAGTCATTGACCCTGTTAAGAATAACTATCCTGTGGGGAAAGGGTAAAAAAAACCTCCCCATTGCTTAAAGTAAAAATAAACAAGATACAGGATTTATATTTCAGGGTCACAGGGCAAACCCTGAGGGCTTCTGGGAACTGACGCAGGATGCGTAGAGAGGAAACAAGAGAAGAGAATTATGGTGCCGGTTCTTAAGGCTAGAGTAAAAGGGTCTGTCTGTGAATTGCATGCTTTATGTATCCAGTCACAGAACAATTTGCATTGACACAACCAAGGATTAAGTATTGGAGTCTGCTATTAATTAAAAATTAGGTGGAATGCAATACCTACTCAGAGCTATTTACAATACAATATTTAATAGTACATTTTTCTCAAGGAATAATTTACAAATTAAAGTAGATCGAGACCAAAAGGACAATTTAGATTTTTTTTTTTATGAGGACTGTATACATTGTGGTAATGTGTGGTACACAGTAGTGGTCAACACACCCCCACTCAAGAATACCACCACGCAGATGCTGGGTTGTGTGCTTATTCATTATAAATGGGCTGCCTTAATGCAATGCGCATTTAGTCCTGGTAGATGAGGCTCAGGTGTTTAGGTGTGGGTGGAAGGTACAGGCGCCCCATCCAGCCCTGCTTCCGGCAGCCTGTAAATGTCCATTGGAACCTAACAGCTGCTGCAACTGGATGGTGCACCAAGTGATACTTACATTTAGGGAAGTATGCACATGGTTGAATGTCCAAAAGGCAGACTCCTTGTGTTCTGGACATTTGTCTCTGGGTTCATACTGCCCTAAATATAAGTACAACTACTGTCCAGCCCCATCCAGCCGCTGTCAGTCTCTCATAGACATGTACAGGCTTTTGACAGTGGGGCTGGATGCAACCATACCTGCCACCTGCACCCAAACCCTGGAGCCTCATGCATCAGGGCTAAATGTACAGTGTGCATGAAGTCCTAATGTGTATTTAATAATGTACTGTGACTGCAACTCAGGCCTACAGTGTGACTGAGATCTAATTTATTGCTCTGGATCACTGCCCCTTGGATCTCTGCATTTACAATGGTCCCTTCTCCCTTTTGGGACTCTATCACCATGGGATTGCAACACCACCCTTACCAGGCTTATTGTTTTGAATTCACATCCGTAGGCTTGCAACTGCTAACCTCACTATGAGTTCCAGGCATTCTAGAAACATGTTGGGAAGCTTCTACAACAACTTCAACTTATGAGAGTTGTGTATGGGATTCCATTTATCCTATGGCCCAAGCCTACAGTGTATGTTTTATGAATTGTTTTTTTGTTTTGTAACAAATTGCTTTTATAAATATGTTTTTGTAGTATGGTGTTGCGAATTCCATGGTGATAGCATCCCAAAAGGGAGAAGGGACAATTTTAAATGCAGAGATCCAGTGGGCAGCTAAGATATCTTAACCACAGCCCAAAGTAGGTCCATCCAAGAGCATGGCTGCCCGCAACACTCCAACACCAGGGAAGGTGTAGGCTATGGGATCCGTGGGATCACAGCACAATACTACCAGGCTTATTGTTTTTAACTTTCATCTGTAGACTTCCCACCGCTACACTATGAATTTCCGGGTGTATTCATGCCCCTAATGATGATTGATACTTGAAACTTGTCAGAATTTTACAACAAGACTGTTACGCTTCAACTTACGAGAGTTGTATGTGGGGTTCCATTCCCCTATGGTCCAAGCCTACAGTGTATGTTTTGAGGATTGGTTTTATATTCTGTAATAAACTGCTTATATATATATTGCTGTTTTTGCATTACATTTGGTTCCTCGAAAAGTCCCATACACCCATGATACAATTGGTTGGATAGACTATTTCTGGTGTGTTGGCACCCAAGTAACTTCCAATCACACCAGTTATCTTCAGCTATTCTTGTCAGCACACATATTCATTGGTCCCTTGTGATACTTCTTCCTTTCACACTCCACTTTAAATTTTGTTCAGGGATGGGCTTAAAGTGGAGTTCCACCCAAAAGTGGAACTTCCACTAATCAGATTCCTCCCCCCCTCCGGTGACACAGTTGGCACCTTTCAGGGGGGAGGGGGGTACAGATACCTGTATATTACAGGTATCTGTACCCACTTCCGGCATAAATAGCCGCAGAATCTGCGGTTATTTACGCCACTTCCTGCTCCCGCCCGCTGCCTGCTGGGAAACACACACGGGTCCCAGAGGCAGCAGGGAGCATTCGTATTGCACGGCGCGACTCGCGCATGCGCAGTAGGGAACCGGGAAGTGAAGCCGCATGGCTTCATTTCCTGATTCCCTTACCGAAGATGGAGGCGGCAGCACCCGAGGACGGAGAGACGCTTCGGCCTCGGGTGCCGACATCGCGGGCGCCCTGGACAGGTAAGTGTCCATGTTTTAAAAGTCAGCAGCTGCAGTATTTGTAGCTGCTGACTTTTAAAATTTTTTCTTTCGGCGGCGCCCCGCTTTAAGTGGAACTTTACTTTGAAAAAAAAAAAGCCAACTGGCAAGTTTTTAATGCAGAAGGGACATAATGTCTCTTCTGCATAAATATTCTTACCTGCTCTTCCATACGGTACACTGAGCTGCACACCTTCAGCTCAGTGTACAATTTGGGTATCTGCTGAGGTGAATGAACCTTCAAGGGAGTGACGTTATATCAGCACAGACAATCAAAACAGGAAAAGATCAGAACCCCAAAGACCACTGATCAAAGGTGTCAGTGACTGGTGAGGGAGCTCAGGGACACCACAGCCCTGGAGTGGATATAAGTATAGTTTTGAATTATTGATGTATTAGAGATTAGGGATGAGCCGAACACCCCCCGGTTCGGTTCGCACCAGAACCCGCGAACGGACCGAAAGTTCGCACGAACGTTAGAACCCCATTGACGTCTATGGGACTCGAACGTTTGAAATCAAAAGTGCTCATTTTAAAGGCTAATTTGCATGGTATTGTCCTAAAAAGGGTTTGGGGACCCGGGTCCTACCCCAGGGGACATGTATCAATGCAAAAAAAACTTTTAAAAACGGCCGTTTTTTCGGGAGCAGTGATTTTAATGATGCTTAAAGTAAAAAAAAAAAAGTGAAATATTCCTTTAAATATCGTACCTGGGGGGTGTCTATAGTATGCCTGTAAAGTGACGCGTGTTTCCCATGTTTAGAACAGTCCCTGCACCAAATGTCATTTTTAAAGGAAAAAATCTAATTTAAAACTGCTTGCGGGTTTAATGTCATGTCGGGTCATGGCAATATGGATGAAAATCAGTGAGACAAACGGCATGGGTACCCCCCCAGTCCATTACCAGGCCCTTTGGGTCCTGTATGGATATTAAGGGGAACCCCGCACCCAAATTAAAATAAGGAAAGGCCCTATATACTCTGAACAGCAGTATACAGGCGGTGCAAACAAGACAGGGACTGTAGGTTTGTTGTTAAGTAGAATCTCTTTGTAATTTTGAAGGGGTACATTTTTAACGTGTTTAGCTCCAGCCAAAAAATCTTTTTTAAGCTTTTTGGAAAACATAGGGAAGGGTTATCACCCCTGTGACATTTGTTTTGCTGTCTTTCCTCCTCTTCAGAAGATTTCACCTCACTTTTTGTCCCAATGAAAAATGTTTTTTGAAAATTTGGGTTTTTTTGTGGAACAAGGATTGGAAAGCATCAGTGGAAAGGAGAAATGTTTTTCCCATATTAACTCTTACAGGAGAGAATTTCCCTTCCTAGGGGTAGATTTCATCTCACTTCCTGTTGTCTCCTTCCGTTTGCACGTAGGAGTCGTTTGTAAGTTAGATGTTTGAAAGTAGGGTCCTGCCCTATATACTCAGCAGAAATTTGGGCCTTAGGTGTTGCTGTGGCCACAACACTGTAAGCCCTCACAGGGCCCTGCTGTGAAATATTAGATCAAGAATTGTAATTACATGCCCCTGTTGAACAGGAGCTGAAAAATTAGGCCTTAGGCACTGGTGCTGGTGCCACAACACTGCAACCCCTCACAGACACTCTAGTTGGAACGCAGGAACGAGCCCTGCTGCAAAGTATTGCATCAAAAATTGTAATTACACGCCCCTGTTAGACAGGGGCAGAAAAATTGGGCCTTAGGCACTGGTGCTGGTGCCACAACACTGCAACCCCTCACAGACACTCTAGTTGGAACGCAGGAACGAGCCCTGCTGCAAAGTATTACATCAAAAATTGTAATTACACGCCCCTGTTAAACAGGGGCTGAAAAATTGTGCCTTAGGCACTGGTGGTGGCGCCCAGAACCAAAAATGTTCTTACAAGCTATCAGCGTGATGATTGAGGAGGAAGAGGATAATTACTCAGGGATAGTCACTCAGCATCAGCATAGGCAGTCTTTGAAGGGATCTGAGATTTAAAAAAAATTATTCGGTTACATCAGCATCAGGTGCTTGGTAGCTGGTGGTGATCCAAGACTGATTCATTTTTATGAAGGTCAGCCGATCGACCGAGTCGGTGGACAGACGCACCCTGTGATCGGTTACCACGCCTCCAGCAGCACTGAATGTGCGTTCCGAAAGAACGCTGGATGCAGG
The DNA here is from genome assembly GCA_037952835.1 of Lithobates septentrionalis. Classification (NCBI taxonomy): domain Eukaryota; kingdom Metazoa; phylum Chordata; class Amphibia; order Anura; family Ranidae; genus Lithobates; species Lithobates septentrionalis. The sequence goes on along the minus strand of JBBDGP010000346.1, from coordinate 2,345,878 downwards.
ACAGGCCAGTAGCTCAATTGCATACTGTGCAAGCTCTGGCCAGTGATCCATCCTCAAGACCCAGTAACCCAGAGGATTTTCGGTGGGAAAGGTGTCCAAGTCTGATCTTGCCCCTAGGTATTCCTGCACCATGTAAAACAGACGCTGGCGATGGTTGCTGGAACCGATCATACCTTGGGGCTGCGGACCAAAAAATTGTCTGAACGCATCGGTCAGACGGCCACCTTCTCCACCGCTCCTTCTTTGACTGACCGAAGCCTCAGCAACACGTTGTCCAGAAACAGGAGTTTGTAACCTCCCAGTCTCTGGGAACGCGTTGCACAGACCTTTCTGCAAGGCCTCCCGAAGATGTTTCATCCTCTGCTCCCTCTGCGATGGCAAGATAAGGTCCGCAACCTTACCCTTGTAACGTGGATCAAGGAGGGTTGCCAGCCAGTATTGGTCCTTCTCCTTGATACCACGAATACGAGGATCCTTACGCAGGCTTTGCAGGATCAGGGAGGCCATGCAGCGTAGGTTTGCTGAGGCATTCGGTCCGGAGTCCTCTGGGTCACTAAGGACAACAACGTCCGCAGCCACCTCCTCCCAGCCACGTACAAGTCCATGTGTTCCTTGGGACTGATCCCTTAAAGACTGCTGATGCTGAGTGCCAGGCTCCACCTCCATACTGACACAATCTTCCTCCTCCTCCTCCTCCTCCTCGTCCTCTTCCTGTGTGATCGGCGGGCACGCAGGAACACTGTCTGGATAAAGGGGGCCTTGAGAGCTAAGGAAGTCCTCCTCTTCCTGCCTCTGTTCTGCCTCAAGTGCCCTGTCCATTATTCCACGCAGCGTGTGCTCCAACAGGTGGACAAGGGGGACAGTGTCACTGATGCATGCACTGTCAGTGCTCACCATCCTCGTGGCCTCCTCGAATGGTGACAGGACAGTGCATGCATCCCTGATCATGGCCCACTGGCGTGGGGAAAAAAAACCAAGCTCCCCTGACCCTGTCCTGGTGCCATAGTCGCACAGGTACTCATTGATGGCCCTCTGCTGCGTGTGCAGCCGCTGCAGCATGGCCAACGTTGAGTTCCACCTGGTGGGCATGTCACAGATTAGGCGGTTCTTGGGCAGGTTAAACTCCTTTTGGAGGTCCGTCAGCCGAGCACTGGCATTATATGACCGGCGGAAATGCACACAGACTTTCCTGGCCTGCCTCAGGACATCCTGTAAGCCCGGGTACCTGCCCAAGAACCGCTGCACCACCAAGTTAAGGACGTGAGCCAAACAGGGCACATGGGTCAGTTGTCCCTGTCGGAGGGCAGAGAGGAGGTTGGTGCCATTGTCGCAAACCACCATTCCTGCCTTAAGTTGGCGTGGCGTCAACCACCTCTGAACCTGCCCCTACAGAGCTGACAGAACCTCTGCCCCAGTGTGGCTCCTGTCCCCCAAGCACACCAGCTCAAGCACCGCATGGCATCTTTTGGCCTGCGTACTTGCGTAGCCCCTTGAACGCCTACGGAGCACCGCTGGTTCCGAGGAAGAGGCCATGGAGGAAGAAGAAGAGGAGGGGGTGGAGGAGAGAGGTGTGTCACAATCAGCATTTTGGAGGCGTGGTGGCGGAACAACCTCCAACACTACTGCACCTTGTCCTGCATCCTTCCCAGCTGCCAGCAGAGTCACCCAATGCGCCGTGAAACTTAGGTAACGTCCCTGTCCATGCCTGCTGGACCATGAGTCAGCGGTAATATGCACCTTACCGCTGACCGCCCTGTCCAGCGAGGCATGGACATTGCCTTCCACATGCCGGTAGAGAGCCGGAATCGCCTTCCGTGAGAAAAAGTGGCGTTTGGGTACCTGCCACTGAGGAACCGCACATTCCACAAACTCACGGAAGGGGGCAGAGTCTACCAACTGAAAAGGCAGCAGTTGAAGTGCTAGCAATTTTGCCAAGCTAGCATTCAACCGCTGGGCATGTGGATGGCTGGGAGCAAACTTCTTTCGGCGGTGCAGCAGCTGGGGCAGGGAAATTTGCCTGGTACAATCTGACGTCGGTGTACCAAAAGCAGATTGCCCACAAGTACTTGGCTGTGACACACCTAATTCTACACCTTCATTCCTCTCACTGCAGGTCTCAGAGAGGACTGAAGGTCTAGTGGGGTTGGAAATCTCAGCTGATGAGGAGCAAGGAGAGATCCTCTTTGTTCTTTGGTGTGGGTCTTTTAGATACGCTTGCCAACGAACTGCATGGCAGGTCAACATATGTCTGGTCAAGCATGTGGTGCCCAAGCGGGAGATGTTTTGGCCATGCGAGATACGCTTGAGACATATGTTGCAAATAGCAGCGGTGCGATCTGATGCACTCGTCTCAAAAAAGGCCCACACCAAAGAACTTTTTGAATAACGCGCAGAGACTGCAGCGCCCTGCACATGTGGAGCTTTGGGGTGTGATGCAGTCAATGTGCTGCCCTTAGGCTGGCCCCTGGAGGGCATCCTGCCTCGTTGGTGATGTGCCGCCTCCTCCTCCTCCTCCTCCTCCTCCTCTCTCCTATCAGGCACCCACGTTGAGTCAGTGACCTCATCATCCCTTCCCTCCTCATCACTGGAGCAAACCTGGCAGTATGCTGCAGCAGGGGGAGCATGACTGCCAGATTGCTGTCCTTCTTGGGCACCCCCTCTGTCCGTGCTCATGTTACTGCCTTCATCGAGCTCAGTATCATCATCAGAGCCTTCCAAACGCTGGGCATCCTCCTGGAGCATGTACCCAACACTGTGGTCAAACAGTTCGAGGGAATCCTCAGGAGGACATGGTGGAGCTAGGGAAGGAGTCACTGATGACATTGAGCTGAGGGAAGAGGCCGCTGCTTTGCCAGACAAAGCACCCTGGGCATGGGTGAGAGAGGATGAGGAGGATGAGGACGGCTTGGTCATCCACTCGACCAAGTCTTCCGCATGTTGCGGCTCAACACGGCCAGCTGCCGAAAAAAAGGCCAAGCGTGTCCCATGGCCACGTGCTGATGAGGATGCACCGTCTCCACGACCAGCACTAGACACAGAGCCTGCTTGCCCTCTCTTATTGGCTTGTGACTGTCTGCCTCTCCTTCTTGGCCTTCCAGACATACTAATGGCCTGTAGCTGCACTAAGCTGGGATAGAACACCTGTAATTTTCTTCAGGTAGCTTTATATACTGTAACCAGACAAGCCTGCCTGTCAGTAGGAAGATAACAGGAACGGATCTAGCTGAACACTGTGAGCAGGACGCACTGCACTAAATGTAAATAGCAGGAACGGATCTAGCTGAACACTGTGAGCAGGACGCACTGACTGCACTAAATGTGAATAGCAGGAACAGATCTAGCTGAACACTGTGAGCAGGACGCACTGCACTAAATGTAAATAGCAGGAACGGATCTAGCTGAACACTGTGAGCAGGACGCACTGACTGCACTAAATGTAAATAGCAGGAACAGATCTAGCTGAACACTGTGAGCAGGACGCACTGCACTAAATGTAAATAGCAGGAACAGATCTAGCTGAACACTGTGAGCAGGACGCACTGACTGCACTAAATGTAAATAGCAGGAACGGATCTAGCTGAACACTGTGAGCAGGACGCACTGCACTAAATGTAAATAGCAGGAACAGATCTAGCTGAACACTGTGAGCAGGACGCACTGCACTAAATGTAAATAGCAGGAACGGATCTAGCTGAACACTGTGAGCAGGACGCACTGCACTAAATGTAAATAGCAGGAACGGATCTAGCTGAACACTGTGAGCAGGACGCACTGACTGCACTAAATGTAAATAGCAGGAACAGATCTAGCTGAACACTGTGAGCAGGACGCACTGCACTAAATGTAAATAGCAGGAACGGATCTAGCTGAACACTGTGAGCAGGACGCACTGACTGCACTAAATGTAAATAGCAGGAACGGATCTAGCTGAACACTGTGAGCAGGACGCACTGCACTAAATGTAAATAGCAGGAACAGATCTAGCTGAACACTGTGAGCAGGACACACTGCACTAAATGTAAATAGCAGGAACGGATCTAGCTGAACACTGTGAGCAGGACGCACTGACTGCACTAAATGTAAATAGCAGGAACAGATCTAGCTGAACACTGTGAGCAGGACGCACTGCACTAAATGTAAATAGCAGGAACGGATCTAGCTGAACACTGTGAGCAGGACGCACTGCACTAAATGTAAATAGCAGGAACGGATCTAGCTGAACACTGTGAGCAGGACGCACTGCACTAAATGTAAATAGCAGGAACAGATCTAGCTGAACACTGTGAGCAGGACGCACTGACTGCACTAAATGTAAATAGCAGGAACGGATCTAGCTGAACACTGTGAGCAGAACGCACTGCACTAAATGTAAATAGCAGGAACAGATCTAGCTGAACACTGTGAGCAGGACGCACTGCACTAAATGTAAATAGCAGGAACGGATCTAGCTGAACACTGTGAGCAGGACGCACTGACTGCACTAAATGTAAATAGCAGGAACAGATCTAGCTGAACACTGTGAGCAGGACGCACTGCACTAAATGTAAATAGCAGGAACGGATCTAGCTGAACACTGTGAGCAGGACGCACTGACTGCACTAAATGTAAATAGCAGGAACGGATCTAGCTGAACACTGTGAGCAGGACGCACTGCACTAAATGTAAATAGCAGGAACAGATCTAGCTGAACACTGTGAGCAGGACGCACTGCACTAAATGTAAATAGCAGGAACGGATCTAGCTGAACACTGTGAGCAGGACGCACTGACTGCACTAAATGTAAATAGCAGGAACGGATCTAGCTGAACACTGTGAGCAGAACGCACTGCACTAAATGTAAATAGCAGGAACAGATCTAGCTGAACACTGTGAGCAGGACGCACTGCACTAAATGTAAATAGCAGGAACGGATCTAGCTGAACACTGTGAGCAGGACGCACTGACTGCACTAAATGTAAATAGCAGGAACAGATCTAGCTGAACACTGTGAGCAGGACGCACTGCACTAAATGTAAATAGCAGGAACGGATCTAGCTGAACACTGTGAGCAGGACGCACTGACTGCACTAAATGTAAATAGCAGGAACGGATCTAGCTGAACACTGTGAGCAGGACGAACTGCACTAAATGTAAATAGCAGGAACAGATCTAGCTGAACACTGTGAGCAGGACGCACTGCACTAAATGTAAATAGCAGGAACGGATCTAGCTGAACACTGTGAGCAGGACGCACTGACTGCACTAAATGTGAATAGCAGGAACAGATCTAGCTGAACACTGTGAGCAGGACGCACTGCACTAAATGTAAATAGCAGGAACGGATCTAGCTGAACACTGTGAGCAGGACGCACTGACTGCACTAAATGTAAATAGCAGGAACAGATCTAGCTGAACACTGTGAGCAGGACGCACTGCACTAAATGTAAATAGCAGGAACAGATCTAGCTGAACACTGTGAGCAGGACGCACTGACTGCACTAAATGTAAATAGCAGGAACGGATCTAGCTGAACACTGTGAGCAGGACGCACTGCACTAAATGTAAATAGCAGGAACAGATCTAGCTGAACACTGTGAGCAGGACGCACTGCACTAAATGTAAATAGCAGGAACGGATCTAGCTGAACACTGTGAGCAGGACGCACTGCACTAAATGTAAATAGCAGGAACGGATCTAGCTGAACACTGTGAGCAGGACGCACTGACTGCACTAAATGTAAATAGCAGGAACAGATCTAGCTGAACACTGTGAGCAGGACGCACTGCACTAAATGTAAATAGCAGGAACGGATCTAGCTGAACACTGTGAGCAGGACGCACTGACTGCACTAAATGTAAATAGCAGGAACGGATCTAGCTGAACACTGTGAGCAGGACGCACTGCACTAAATGTAAATAGCAGGAACAGATCTAGCTGAACACTGTGAGCAGGACACACTGCACTAAATGTAAATAGCAGGAACGGATCTAGCTGAACACTGTGAGCAGGACGCACTGACTGCACTAAATGTAAATAGCAGGAACAGATCTAGCTGAACACTGTGAGCAGGACGCACTGCACTAAATGTAAATAGCAGGAACGGATCTAGCTGAACACTGTGAGCAGGACGCACTGCACTAAATGTAAATAGCAGGAACGGATCTAGCTGAACACTGTGAGCAGGACGCACTGCACTAAATGTAAATAGCAGGAACAGATCTAGCTGAACACTGTGAGCAGGACGCACTGACTGCACTAAATGTAAATAGCAGGAACGGATCTAGCTGAACACTGTGAGCAGAACGCACTGCACTAAATGTAAATAGCAGGAACAGATCTAGCTGAACACTGTGAGCAGGACGCACTGCACTAAATGTAAATAGCAGGAACGGATCTAGCTGAACACTGTGAGCAGGACGCACTGACTGCACTAAATGTAAATAGCAGGAACAGATCTAGCTGAACACTGTGAGCAGGACGCACTGCACTAAATGTAAATAGCAGGAACGGATCTAGCTGAACACTGTGAGCAGGACGCACTGACTGCACTAAATGTAAATAGCAGGAACGGATCTAGCTGAACACTGTGAGCAGGACGCACTGCACTAAATGTAAATAGCAGGAACAGATCTAGCTGAACACTGTGAGCAGGACGCACTGCACTAAATGTAAATAGCAGGAACGGATCTAGCTGAACACTGTGAGCAGGACGCACTGACTGCACTAAATGTAAATAGCAGGAACGGATCTAGCTGAACACTGTGAGCAGAACGCACTGCACTAAATGTAAATAGCAGGAACAGATCTAGCTGAACACTGTGAGCAGGACGCACTGCACTAAATGTAAATAGCAGGAACGGATCTAGCTGAACACTGAGCAGGACGCACTGACTGCACTAAATGTAAATAGCAGGAACAGATCTAGCTGAACACTGTGAGCAGGACGCACTGCACTAAATGTAAATAGCAGGAACGGATCTAGCTGAACACTGTGAGCAGGACGCACTGACTGCACTAAATGTAAATAGCAGGAACGGATCTAGCTGAACACTGTGAGCAGGACGAACTGCACTAAATGTAAATAGCAGGAACAGATCTAGCTGAACACTGTGAGCAGGACGCACTGCACTAAATGTAAATAGCAGGAACGGATCTAGCTGAACACTGTGAGCAGGACGCACTGCACTAAATGTAAATAGCAGGAACGGATCTAGCTGAACACTGTGAGCAGGACGCACTGCACTAAATGTAAATAGCAGGAACGGATCTAGCTGAACACTGTGAGCAGGACGCACTGACTGCACTAAATGTAAATAGCAGGAACGGATCTAGCTGAACACTGTGAGCAGGACGCACTGCACTAAATGTAAATAGCAGGAACGGATCTAGCTGAACACTGTGAGCAGGACGCACTGACTGCACTAAATGTAAATAGCAGGAACAGATCTAGCTGAACACTGTGAGCAGGACGCACTGCACTAAATGTAAATAGCAGGAACGGATCTAGCTGAACACTGTGAGCAGGACGCACTGCACCAAATGTAAATAGTCTAGATAGAAGATAACAGGAACGGATCTAGCTAAACTGAATACAGTGTATATATATATATGCAACACCTGGGATGCATATATATACACAATACACTGTAAGTGCAGCTAACTGACTGACTGTTCTGCCTAATCTATCTAACTCAAATCAAATGACACTGTCTGTCTCTCTCTCTATCTCTCAGCACACCGGAACACACTACACAGGGCCGCCGTGCAGGCGGCCTTATATAGTGTGGGGCGTGTACTAAATCCCCTGAGCCATAATTGGCCAAAGCCACCCTGGCTTTGGCCAATTACAGCTCTCTCTACTGACGGCGCTGTGATTGGCCAAGCATGCGGGTCATAGTGCATGCTTGGCCAATAATCAGCCAGCAATGCACTGCGATGCCGCAGTGAATTATGGGCCGTGACGCGCCACACGAATTTGGCGCGAACGGCCCATAACGTTCGCAATTCGACGGACGGTCGAACAGCCGATGTTCGAGTCGAACATGGGTTCGACTCGAACACGAAGCTCATCCCTATTAGAGATGACAAAACTGCAATTTGCATCTTATATATCAGCCTAGAGTTTAGCTTTAGGTGGGGGTAACAGTACATTTAGCTATAGACTGAGAGATGTTGATAAATGACTAAATTTGACCTCACAGTTATATAAACATGGCTCTCACATGGCAGAAACCCAAGATTTATTTTAGAATTGTTTTTTTTTTCCCCTTTACATAGTTTCTCTAAAGGATGGAGGCTCACCAACCTCTGATCAATTTTCATCTGTTTCTGGTGAAATAACTCATAGGCTGATGTGATTTTAATGTATATGAGAAACTTCTGTATGTTCCTACAATCGCTGTTGTCCAATAATGGCCAGTATTACCACGTCCACCATGGTAAAGTATATAGTAAATACCAGGGATCACTTAAGCTATGTCTTTGTAGCCAGTTCCGAATGAGTAAAATATCTGACACATTACCTTTAAACCCTGTTACACTTTCACAGAAAGAACAACCTTTTGAAAGCATTTTTGTGATATATTGTACGTTTATTAAACAGAGATAATTTATCTAATTTCAGTTATCAGCAGTTTGCGGAGAAAAATCATCTCCTCTGGAACCCTGTTTATGAAGCAGAGAACATATTTGTGCTCAGCAAGAGAAGAGAGAAGTTTTTCCTCTAGGAACACCTAAATCTGTGTAGAAGGAGGAGGCTTCCTGTGATCTTATGAGATACCTGTGCGATTACAGAGCAGCTGAGTTTAAAAGTGAAACCAAAGTTAAAAAGACTGTGTAATTACACATTCTTTAACCACTTAAGGACCGAGCCTCTTTCTGAGATTTGTTTTTTGCTAGAAAATTACTTAGAACCCCCAAACATTATACATTTTTTTCTAACACCCTAGAGAACAAAATAACGAACATTGCAATACTTTTTTCACACCGTATTTATTATTATCGGTCTTACAAGCGCACTTTAAAAAAAAAAAAAATACACTTTTTTAAATTAAAAAATAAGACAACAGTAAAGTTAGCCCAGTTTGTTTTATATTGTGAAAGATAATGTTACGCCAAGAAAATTGATACCCAACATGTCACGCTTCAAAATTGCGACCACTCGTGGAATGTCGACAAACTTTTACCCTTATAAAACTCCATAGGTGATGTTTGCAGGTTGCATGTTTTGATGTCATGAGGTCATACAGGTTGCATGTTTTGAGTTAGAGAGGAGGTCTAGGGCTAGAATTATTGCTCTTGCTCTACTGATCGCGGCGATACCTCACGTGTGTGGTTTGAACAGCGTTTTCATATGCGGGCGCTACTCACGTATGCGTTAACTTCTGCACGCGAGCTCGGCGGGAATTATTATTTATTTTACCCTTTTTTATTTTTATTTTTACACTGTTCTATTAAAAAAAATGGTGTCACTTTTATTCCTGTTACAAGGAATGTAAACATCACTTGTATTAGAAAAATAGCATGACAGGACCTCTTAAATATGAGATCTGGGGTCAAAAAGACCTCAGATCTCATATTTACACTAAAATGCGATAAAAAAAAATAAAATAAAAAATCTGTCGTTTGAAAAAAATAAAAAAGGCCCTTTAAGAAATAGGGGCGGAAATTACGTTTTGATGTCGCTTCCGCCCTGCAGTGGTATGGAGACGGGTGGGGGCCATCTTCCCCTCACTTGTCTCCATACCACACACGGAAGAGGACCCGATCACCTCCGCCACTGCTTCAGTAAGCGGCGGAGGGCACTGGAGATCGGCGAGAGGGGGGCCTCCTCTCCCACCGCCGATAAAAGTGATCTTGCGGCGAATCCGCTGCAGAGAGCACTATTGTAGGAAACCGGACCGCCCGCTGAAGTGGATACCAGGGTTATGGCAGCTAGCTGCTGCCAAAACAAAGATATCCCTCTTCAAACAGCTGACGTATATCGGCGTGCGGCAGTCCCGAAGTGGTTAAATGTGTATTTTGTCCCCTTTTTACTGCGCATTTTGGCATTATTTACGCACCATATTTTTATTTTGCCATTTTTACCATGCTGTATTTTTTTAATCTGGCTGTGGGTTCTTTTATTATGCATTTTGCCGCTTTTCTAAACACACATTTTGGCGCTTTAGCCCTGGTTCACAACTGGAGAGTTTTGACATGCGATTTGACAAATCGGCGGCAAGTGCCGTCAATGACACCATCCTAATCGGTGCGACGCTGCATCTGCGGCGCTGCACCAATTTCAAAAAGTAGTTTCTATTCTACCTTTTTGCGATTATAGGCTGCGATTTACGTCTGAAATCATAACTGACATGCGGGAGTTCAGCTGAACTTGCACGGCTTCATTCCTGCAGCTCAGTGTGAACCTGGGCTTAATGTACATTTTGGCATAGGTTATTTTAGCATGCACTTTGGTGTGGTGTGTAACGCACAATTTGGCGCTTCCTTTAGCATGTATTTTGTCACTTTTTTAACGTGCATTTAAATTTGATTTTTATGCGTATTTTGTCAAACAGCACATTTGCTATCCACTTTTGGGGTGCCATTAACAATTAATGGCACCACAAGCATAACATGCATTTTGCATGTGTTTCCAGAATGCACACGAAAAATGCAAGTAAAAAATGCGCCAAAATACATGTTACAAAAGCACCGAAATGCACATAAAAATGTGCTAAAATGTGTTTTAAAAAACATGCCAAAATGTGTGTTAAAAAAAAAGCAGGAAAAAGTGTGTTAAAAAACCAAAATGCATAAAAAAGGCCCAAAAACGAAAATTTTACATTTTTGGGCATGCAATGTTGCACGTTTATCAGTGCACATCCTGGCACATTGGTAGCGCATTGGTCAAATGACAAAATGTGCAGCAAAATGCATGTTTGCTAACTGCATTTGGGGTGCCATTAATAATGAATGGCATCCAAAAGCGCATTGCGTATTTTGACACAATTTTAGCACAATTTGGAATTGCGGCAAGAATTGCACAATTCTGCTAACAATTCTCCATTGCTCAGCTGTGAATGACAATACGGTATAACTATATTGTGTGCGTATACTGATATATATATATATATATATATATATATATATATATATATATATATATATATATATACACACATACACATATGCACTGTATACAGAACACATACAATGGATATAAAAAGTCAACACACCCCTGTTAAAATGTCAGGTTTCTGTGATGTAAAAAAATGAGCCAAAAATTAATCATTTCAGAACTTTTAATACCTTTAAAGTGACCTATAAACTGCACAACTCAATTGAAAAACAAACTGAAATCTTTTAGGGGGAAGGGGGTAAAAATAAAAAGCTAAAATAATGTGGTTGCATAAGTGTGCACACCTGCCATCATTTAAAAGGCCTCTGATTAAAAATAAAGTTCAGCTGTTCAAGTAGGTCTTTCCTGACATTTTCTTAGTCGCATCCTACAGCAAAAGCCATGATCGCAGAGAGCTTCCAAAGCATCAGAGGGACCTCATTGTTAAAAGGTATCAGTCAGGAGAAGAGTACAAAAGAATTTACAAGGCATCAGATATACCATGGAACACAGTGAAGACAGTCATCAAGTGGAGAAAATATGGCACAACAGTGACATTACCAAGAACTGGATGTTCCTCCAAAATTGATAAAAAGACAAGAAGAAAACTGGTCAGGAAGGCTGCCAATAGGCCTACAGCAACATTAAAGGAGCTGCGGGAATATCTGGCAAGTACTGGCTGTGTGGCACGTGACAACAATCTCCCATATTCTTCATATGTCTGGGCTATGAGATAGAGTGGCAAGTTGGAAGCCTTTTCGTACAAAGAAAGACATCCAATCCCGGCTAAATTTTGCAAAAACACATCTGAAGTTTCCCAAAAGCATGTGGGAAAATATGTTATGGTCTGATGAAACCAAGGTTGAACTTTTTGGCCATGATTCCAAAAGATATGTTTGGCATAAAAACAACACTGCACATCACCAAAAGAACAAAATTACCCACAGTGAAGCATGGTGGTGTCGGCATCATGCTTTGGGACTGTTTTTCTTCAGCTGGAACAGGGGCCTTAGTCAAGGTAGAGGGAATTATGAACAGTTCCAAATACCAGTCAATATTGGCACAAAACCCTAATGCCCCGTACACATGGTCGGACTTTACGGCAGACTTTGCTCGGCAGACTTTTCAACAGACTTTACGACGGACTTTCTGAATGAACGGACTTGCCTACACACAATCCACCAAAGTCCGTCGAATTCGTAAGTGATGACGTATGACCGGACTAAAACAAGGAAGTTCATAGCCAATAGCCAATAGCTGCCCTAGCGTGGCTTTATGTCCGTCGAACTAGCATACAGACGGCAGACTTTTCGACCAGACTCGATTTCGACGGATTGATTTAAAACATGTTTCAAATCTAAGCCCGTCCAACTTTTAAGAAAACAAAGTCCGCTGGAGCCCACACACGATCAAATTGTCTGACGAAATCCCGTCCGCCGGGCAAAGTCTGCCGTAAAGTCCGCTCGTGTGTACGCGGCATAAGGCTTCTGCTAGAAAGCTGAACATGAAGAGGAACGTCATCTTTCAGCATGACAATGACCCAAAGCATACATCCAAATCTACAAAGGAATGGCTTCACCAGAAGAAGATTCAAGTTTTGGAATGGCCCAGCCAGAGCCCAGACCTGAATCCGATTGAAAATCTGTGGGGTGATTTGAAGAGAGCTGTGCACAGGAGATGCTCTCACAATCTGACAGATTTGGAATGTTTTTGCAAAGAAGAGTGGGCAAATATTGCCAAGTCAAGATGTGCCATGATGATGGACTCATACTTAAATAGACTGAGTGCTGTAATAAAATCAAAAGATGCTTCAACAAAGTATTAGTTTAAGGGTGTGCACACTTATGCAACCATATTGTTTTAGTTTTTTTCCACCTAAAAGATTTCAGTTTGTTGTTCAACTGAGTTTTATAGTTTATAGGTCACATTAAGGCTTGGTTCATACCTATGCGAATTGGATGTCGGTTTCTCCACATCCAATTTGCATAGCGGGGGAATATGACCGGCTCTCTATGGAGCCGGTTCACATGTCTCCGGGCCGGCTGCGGAGCGCACTGCACAGAAACGCTGTGCGTCTTTGCCTCTTTTTCAGGGTCGAATTCAGGCAAAGATTCTGCCCTGATTTGTCCCTGAGATGGAAAACAGACAGACAGCGTTGCGGTGTGATTCGCGGCCGGTTTAGGTGTGAACCGAGCCTAAAGAAGGAAAAATATCTGAAATTATTTATCTTTGTCTCTTTTTTTACATAACAGAAACATGACATTTTAACAGGGGTGTGTAGACTTTTTATATCCACTGTAGATACACACATAAACATATATAGTTATTTATATCAATCTTTAAGCACACTGATATTAGGAAGACAGAAGCCTTCTTCCACACATCACAGCAGCTTCTCACCCAGATTCTCCAGCTCTGGGCTGGAGAATCTAGGACGGAGATATTTTACAGAGATGGCCAGTGAGATCTATAGATCTCACCTTCATAAACCAGTCATCTCAATGACAGAAGGGTGTGTCCTGTGATGAGAAGTGATGAACATGTTCATCTAAGCTTCCTAAACTGGAACATCTGAGAGATCAGCTGCGATCATCAAGATCTCGTCTTTTCTTGTTTCTTAAACTGACACCATACTGTACAGGTGCTCAATCACTTTCCACCACTGTGGTAAACATATTAGTTGCTGTCAGCGGATCATGGAGAAGTGAAACACAATAAACAGGCAGCTGGGGGAGATTTAAAGTAGTCTAAATGGGTTTGAATGTTTGCTAGGTTTATATTGCTGTCTGTACCCCAAGGGGTAATCTCCATTAATTTCTTGGTTCAGTAACTGATGACACTTGAGACAGGATGTGAGTCAAATTCACCCCAGCAGGGAACACAGACAGCAAACCTGGCCTGAAAGGTTATAGCCCCTCACCACTCTATCCAAAAAAAAAAGTTGTAAAAAAAAAAAAGTTGTAAAACATCTAATTTAAAGCTTAACTTAGGGATAAGCAAATATTGTCTAAAGACAAAAGGCATGTATAGTCTCACTTGAATCTTGATGTGATTTGTGTATTTCTTTCAAACCTGTGCAGTAATCCAGTGTGAAACGTTTTTCTTTGTGCAGGCGCTTCCTGTAAAAAAAAAGACTTGTCACTGCTGCTCCCTTCTTTTGTGCTGTGTGGCTGGTCTAGTATCGGCCCCCTCCTGTAGTTTTCTGCAGGCAGCCGGATGGTAGGTTCAAACATATCGCCCTTAGGGGGCCTTAAACACAGCCTACAAGCCATTTAAGAAGAACTCTGATTCGCTGTTCAGTGCAGGCATTAAAACACTTCAAGCCAGAAGCCAGTTGACACTATAGCCCCACACACCCACCAAAGCCAATAGCTATGTCTGTTCCTACCGGCCCTGACAATGGACTCAGTAGCATTCTGAGCAAGTCATGTTAAGCATGTCCTTAACTCCACCAGCGCTTCCACATGTTCACTTGATACTGTAATCACACTCTCAGTTGTAATTATTTCCTCTTGGGCACACAGGGAAGCCACCGAACTTCTCAAGGTCTTGCATATCATGACTCCATGCTAGGTCACTAAGTGAACCCTGTACTGCAAAAGGCTCCAAGATGGAGACCAAGCTACTTAGAAGGGAACATAAAGTACACCGGCTCCTGCACTACCAGGGTTCCTGTCAACCGCCACTGTCACTTGCCTCCACTGACGGCTGGCCGCTATCCCTTTTGTTTACCTCTTCCTCCACAACCAAAAAGGTTGAGCATGATGAACACTTACACACTCTTAACCTCAAGGGCTAACTTGGTTACACATGTAATTGTCTCTGCTTAACCTGGAAGGTTAACGTGGATTCACTCCCAATATTAAGTTCTTTCCATACACCATAGTTACATCTTGTACACCCACTTAGAATACTTCCTCCCAGTAAGAGACACAGACAACTTAATCAAATGACAAAAGTCCTTTTACTTGAAACTTGCAAAGTTAACATACATAACAACAAAAAAAAGGGAAAAAGATAAAAATGGCACTATGGCTCCACCTCTAGTAGTTAATAATCAGGGCCGAGAGAAAAAAGATATTATTAATAATTCCTCATAACGGCTCACATATGCCCTCACCACAGAATATATCTTCACAAGAAATCTGGGGTGTGTTCCTCTGAATTAGCAGAGCATACAAAAGAAGGGAGGGAAACAAAAAGGATTCCCCAAAGCAATTATTCAATGAGGAACATGCAGATTAATCAAAAAATATATAAAGTATTTATTACAAAAATTCACTTAACCCTGATCAAAAATAGAAAATAGAAAATACCTCCACCAATCTCATTAAAATTAGACAACGTTGCCTACAGACTCAGATTGCCACCACAATCAGACATGCACCCCCCATTTATATCATTATACACTTTATGTCATGACCTTGCAGTAATACATTCATGACCTGTCTGTCTCTTACCTGGTCTGTGTATCAGCCTTGAGGCTTGTACTCTCACACCTGCATGCTTAAGTAATCTTCCCTCTGTGTGGCTCCACCCTAGCCTCAACAGGAACCACTATTTAACACCGTATTCTCCAAGTCTGCCTTGCAATATTGTGTGTTTGGCTTCCTGTTTGCCGTGTGCTCTAAATTTGTCTCTGTCTCTGTTACCGAGCTCGGCGTGTTCCCGACTTTTGGCGTGTTCTCTGTTATCCTTGTCTGCTAGTCGCCCCGACATTTGGCTACCTCCTTACTATTCCTTGCTGTCCTGGGCTGCTGTTTCCTCTCCATCCACCTGTAGCATACCGTGAGCGTGAGCTGGGAGACTCTGGGGGCCGCGACCTGGAGCCAGTTGCAGCCCAGTCCATCCTCACCACTAGAGGCTCTGGTGAACACCAACTGGCTCTTAGACTCCGCACCCTGGGGAATCTATGCTCTAACTCACTGTGGGATCGGTGTTGGTGCTCCAGGGGACCTGCCTTCCTGAACCACCCCGAGTCCCAACTGCAGCAGTCAGCCTTAGGGTCCACTATCATAGCGGTGCACTCCTGACCCCAACGGGGTGCATCTGTCACCTGGATACAGGTGACCTGACAGTTTGCACGGCCATGGACCCGTCTGATGTGCCGCTACCTGCCGATGATCAGCTGCAGGGCATAGTCCACAGACTCGAGACCCAGGAATCTAATCAGACCCAGGTGATGCGATTCCTTTAGGATCTGGCTTCCCGCTTTGAACAACTTCAGGCCTCCTTAGGCTCCCCAGTTCCACAACCACAATCGGCTGCCGTATCAGCTCCGCTTACCTTTGCACTTACCAGCAGTCGCAGCCGCTAACCCTTTGCACTTACCAGCTCCGTTCCGTTACTTTGGGGATTCCAAGGCCTGCAGAGGGTTCCTTAGCCAGTGTGCTATTCATTTCGAACTCCAACCCCAAAACTTCAAGTCCGATCGGGCAAAGGTAGCCTATATTATTTCTCTCCTGTCCGGCGAGGCTTTAGCTTGGGCTGCCCCTATGTGGGAGAGGAAAGACCCAGTGGTTTCCAGCCTCTCTAATTTTCTGAAACTCTTCGGAATATCTTTGAGGAACCAGGTCGTGTCTCTTCAGCCGCCAGCGCCCTCTTACGCCTCCGCCAAGAGTCTGCTTCTATGGGACAGTATGCTCTTTGTTTCCGCATACTGACGGCTGAACTGAGTTGGAACAATGAGGCCTTAGTCGCAACCTTTCTGCATGGCCTTTCTGATAGAGTGAAGGACGCATTAGCAGGAAGAACCATCCCCACTGATCTGGACGAAGTTATCTCCCTGTGTAACCAGATAGATATTCGTTTTCAGGAAAGGACCTTAGAAAAGCGACGCCAGCACTCCTCGGTCCTTAGTCAGCCCGAGCTCCCCTCTTTTCATTCTGTGGAGCATCTCCTGCCAACTAAGGAACCCATGCAGCTGGGCCAGACCAGGCCATCCCCGAGGAACGTGCTAGGCGCAGAACTCTGGGCCTGTGTCTCTGCTGTGGGGGCAAAGGTCATTTTCGTGACACATGCTCATTTCGTCCAGGAAAAGCTCGGGTAATACATCTGGAAGGTGGAGTATTGGACCCAGAAAAGTCATCTTCTCGTCTCCTTCTTTCTGTTTCTTCATGTTGGCATTTCCTCCCACTCGGCCTTGGCTTATCTGGATTCGGGAGCCGCTGGCAACTTTATGGACTGGAGAACTGCATCTTCCATGAACCTTTCCCTTTTACCCAGCACCACTCCATTGGTGGTCTCGGCGATTGATGGCACTGTTCTTCCAGGGGGGCCTATCCGCTTCCAGACCCCTCCTGTTAAGATGTCAGTAGGGATACTCTGCCAGGAGTGGATATCCTTTCTTATCCTTCCTAAGGTCTCAACCCCTATCGTATTGGGGCTTCCTTGGTTGCAGCTCCACTCTCCACACATTGACTGGACTTCTGGGCAGATCCTGGCTTGGGGTCTGTGACAGACCTAGCCGGGAGAGAGGCTGTTGGAGAGGACTGAATGCAAGCCTCTTGCCTTTTGATTATGGGCCCTGGATTTTCAATGGAACAATACTCTTTGTGAGGTGAATTAGGAATCCAGTCTGAACTGTACTAATCGGACTCAGTCGTGTATATATGTATATATTGTATGTTGTTTGATTCTGTTGGGGACTCCTTGCTGTGGTCATTTGGGATTTGTGTACCTGAAGAGGGAGGGGGGATTCCTCATGCAGCCCAATGTTGATAAGGCTGATTCATACTGTTGGGACACATCCTGTGAGGAGATGCTGGTGTCATCAACTCCAACTACCTGTGTTTATGTTAATTGAATAAGCTGATCACATTGTCCTCTATACAATGTAGGAGACGGGACGACTCCTATTGGAGCTGCTGCTATTGTGAGAAAATGTCCTGTGATAATTAACTCAGTCTGGGCAAAAGGTCATGTCTCAGTCACCTAGGCTGTATAAAGGATTAGTTAATTAGTTCATGTTAATTAGGTTAATTAGGTTACAGTTGTATTGTTAGAGGAGGTTCCAACGGCATATAAAGTCTTGTATTTTGATTCTGAATAAAGTGAGTTCATGTTAGCATCTAAGCAAGTGTCGCCTTGTTTTGTGCTCAGAGAGGTTGGAATACCTGATATCTGTATACAGTCTGGGAGGAAGTGGTATATGACGGAAGCAATCAAGCGGAGTGTGGGACGTTTCGTGACATTGGTGGCAAGCAGCGGGAAAGCTTCCTGCAGTCTGGGACATCCAAACCTCCAACTGGATCCAAGATCAGCATAGCAGACTTCAGTCACCCCAGCGGAGATATGGACCTGGCATCAGAGTTCCCGGGGCTGCTGCGGATCATCCTTTCAACATACACCAGGACTGTGTCTAAGGATGAATACCTGGAGCTCAGGCAGCAGATTCGGGTGGAGCTCTGGATTGGAGCCCTCCAGCTCGCTGGTATAAAACAGGGCAAGTGCTTTCCAACCCAAGAGCACCAACGGTCAGTGACCAACGGGCATTGCGGATGGCATTCCTGGGAGAGCGGCCCCAGGAGCAATGGGTGACTGAGTTGGACAGGCTGGTCCAGCAAGAGATAGAGCTGGACAATCGTTATCGGGCTCTGCAATGGCACGCAGAGCAGGGATATTTAGGGGAGACAACAGAATGCTCTCCGGAGGGACATGACTTTGGAGGCCCTGGATTGCTGTGGGAGAGCCTTACAGATCATTTTATGTTTGGCGATGAAGGAGAGCCTGACCTTGAGGACCTGCGTGAATATAGATAGGCTATGTTCGGTCTTGCAGGGGTCTCAGAGCTCAAACCTGATCTGGACCATTTGCTAAGGAAGGAACAGCATCTGGAAAGGGCATACAGGAAACTGCTAGAACACGTTCAGCACCATGCCAGAGAATCGGCAGTGGAAAATCTGAAGATTGCCGTCCCCAAACCTGAAGTGCTGACCACAGGGCAGACCTCTGCCCAGCACTGATAGCATCTTCTGGGTTCCATGGACAGGAGATGGTGAACCTCTATCCCCAGACACCAGTTATAGAGACATGGGATTTGATAGACTTTTCTGCTGAGGAAGAACAACCTGATGAGCCTCCAGCAGAAGAGCTGCTATCAGGGCCAAAGTTCATTGTACTCTGCCCAGCACCAACAGTGGCTTTGGCCTTCTTGAGAGAAGAGGTAGTCGGCCTTTCTCCCACAACACTGACAGGGACATGTGATTTTCTGCCAACAGCATCTATGGAGTTAAAACAAACTTCTCCAGCTGAAGATCTGGTAACTGAACAGAGGGTCCAAGACTTCTGTCCCACACTTTTACCAATTCCAGAGACTGGGGATTTAATAGATGTTTCTGTAGAGGAGGAACCACGTGGCAAACCCCCAGCAGAAGTAATGGCAACCGGACAGAGGGTCTAAGACCTCTGCCCCACACCTGCAGCAATTGTGGAGGCCCAAGGTGAGGAGGTGGCAGTCTATCGCGAGCTGCAGATCAGGATCCAAGGAGAGAATGCAGTCATCACCTCACAACTGCAGCTTGATCTGGTGTCAGTGGATGGGGCTTCAGTTCCCACCTGTATACCCCAGGGATTCTGGGCAGTCGGCCCAGATCCCCAACAGCAGGATGGAGTGAGCCCAGTCCCCCTGTCTTCTCTCCAGTGGCAGAAAGGACTCCAGGGAGAAGGGCCAGTCCAGGCCTCTACCCAGCGGTGGGCATGTTCTCTGAGAGAGGCAGAGGATGGCTGGGTGAGTAATACTCTGTTTGGAACAATTTGTTTGGGGTACTGTGTGGGTACAGGCAGTAGAGGACTGGAACTATGGACTAACTTCGGAGTCAACCCGTCTGGGGTCTCCTCCTGTGTTAGTCTCCTGCCAAAAGGGGAGAAATGTGACAGACCTAGCCGGGAGAGAGGCTGTTGGAGAGGACTGAATGCAAGCCTCCTTCCTTTTGATTATGGGCCCTGGATTTTCAATGGAACAATACTCTTTGTGAGGTGAATTAGAAATCCAGTCTGAACTGTACTAATCGGACTCAGTCGTGTATATATGTGTATATTGTATGTTGTTTGATTCTGTTGGGGACTCCTTGCTGTGGTCATTTGGGATTTGTGTACCTGAAGAGGGAGGGGGGATTTCTCCAGCAGCCCCCTGCTGATAAGGCTGATTCATACTGTTGGGACACATCCTGTGAGGAGATGCTGGTGTCATCAACTCCAACTACCTGTGTTTATGTTAATTGAATGAGCTGATCACATTGTCCTCTATACAATGTAGGAGACGGGACGACTCCTATTGGAGCTGCTGCTATTGTGAGAAAATGTCCTGTGATAATTAACTCAGTCTGGGCAAAAGGTCATGTCTCAGTCACCTAGGCTGTATAAAGGATTAGTTGCGTGACAGGGTCCCTCCTATTTCTCTTCCTGCCTACTCAAGGTTGCCCCTAAAGGGGAGACTTCCCGTGGCTACCACCTCAGTATCCTCTGCCCTTCCCGCTGCATATACCGATTTCCGGGATGTGTTCTGTAAAAAGTCAGCTGAGGTGCTTCCTCCTCACAGGTCCTTTGACTGTGCCATTGACCTTGTTCCCGGAGCAGCTCTACCCAGGGGTCGTACCTACCCTCTGTCCATCCCAGAGACCCAGGCCATGTCTGAGTATGTTGCAGAAAATCTAGAAAAAGGATTCATCCAGAAATCCTCATCGCCTGCAGGAGCAGGGTTCTTTTTTGTTGCCAAAAAGGATGGTACCCTAAGACCCTGCATTGACTACCGAGGCCTAAACGCAGTAACGATCAAAAATCGATACCCTCTACCCCTAATATCGGAACTATTTGACAGGTTGAAAGGTGCCTCCATTTTTACCAAGTTGGATCTCGGGGGTGCATACAATTTGATCTGAATACGGGAAGGGGATGAATGGAAAACTACATTTAACACTAGAGATGGGCATTATGAGTATTTGGTCATGCCCTTTGGTTTGTGTAACGCCCCAGCGGTGTTCCAAAACTTTATTAACAAAATCTTCAGGGATCTGCTTTACCAATTTGTTGTCATCTACCTGGATGACATTCTCATCTTTTCGGATAGTCTGTCGGTTCACAGAGACCATGTCCGGATTGTACTTCAGCGCCTTCGAGAAAATAATCTATACGCCAAGCTGGAGAAATGTTCTTTTGAATGTTCTGAAGTCCTGTTTCTGGGATGCTTCGTCTCTAACTTCGGTCCTCGTATGGATCCTGGGAAGGTCTCGGCCATTACCAACTGGCCTCTTCCTGCCGGCCTCAAGGCCACGCAGCGTTTTATTTGGTTCACTAATTATTACAGGCAGTTCATTAGAAATTACTCCTCTATTGCTGCGCCAATTATCGCCTTGACCAAGAAGGGTGCTAATGCCAAGGAGTGGTCCCCTGAAGCTGTCTCTGCCTTTCATGATTTGAAACAGGCCTTCATTTCTGGACCTTTGTTGAGGTGACCTGACCCGAGGGATCCATTTTTTATTGAAGTGGACGCTTCCTCAACTGGGGTGGGAGCTGTGCTTCTTCAATCCTTTGGGAAAAAACGTCTGCCCTGTGCATTTTTCTCCAGAAAATTTTTTCAGGCGGAGAAGAATTACGCTATTGGTGATCGGGAGCTTCTTGCGAATAAATTGGCGTTGGAGGAGTGGCGTCATCTCTTGGAGGGTTCCCCACATTCCATAACAATTTTCACTGACCATAAAAATCTGCAGTACTTCCAGAATGCCAAACGATTGAATCCCAGACAAGCCAGGTGGAGTCTCTTCTTTTCCCGTTTTAACTTCACCATTACATTCAAACCTGGTTCCTGCAACAGATCTTTTGGCATTCAGGATGAGGAGCCTACCATTGAACCTGAGCCGATTATCCCTACTTCATGCATCCTTGCCCATTCAACCACCCTGGAGTCAAAAATTCCTCCTGGCAGGACCTTCGTCCCCACTGAGCTGAGAGCTAAGATCCTTCGTTGGGGACATGACTCCAAGGTGGCAGGTCATGCTGGGTTTCTTCGATCCTTCCTCCTCATCAGTCGCCACTACTGGTGGCCTACTCTCTGTTCGGATGTCAAAGACTATGTTAAGGCTTGTCATGTCTGTGCCCAGTCTAAGTTCTCCACGCAGGCTCCTGCTGGTCTTCTCATGCCCTTGCCCATTCCCAAGGAGCCCTGGTCTCACATAGCCATGGACTTCATCACCGATCTTCCACCTTCTGAGAAGAATACGGTCATTTGGGTGGTAATTGATCGATTCTCCAAGATGGCCCATTTTGTTCCTCTTCCTGGTCTCCCTTCTGCTCCTGCCTTGGATCCCATTTTCGTACGAGAGATTTTCCGTCTTCATGGTGTCCCTTCCCATGTAATTTCAGACAGGGGTGTTCAGTTTACTTCTCACTTTTGGAGAGCCTTTTGCAAATCCCTCAACATTACCTTGGATTTGACCTCTTCTTACCATCCCCAATCCAATGACCAGACTGAAAGGGTTAATCAGGAGTTGGAGGTCTTTCTCCGTACCTTGGTCTCGGCTCATCACGATGATTTGTCTCTCATTACTCCCGTGGGTAGAGTTCTCCCACAACAATCATGTCAATGTCAGTTCTCAGAAGACACTCTTTGTCACTGTTTATGGAAGACATCCTCAGCTCCCTCTTCCTATGACCTGTTCTTCTGACATCCCAGCTTTGGCTACTGTTCAGGAATCATTCAATTCCTTGTGGGCTAACATTCATGATTCCCTCTAGAAAGCTGCCAACAAGTTCAAAAGTTTTGCTGACCGTCACAGGCGTAAGCCGCCTTCTCTACAGCCAGGAGACAAAGTCTGGCTTTCTACCAGAAACATCAGACTCCGGGTTCCTTCTCTCAAGTTTGCCCAGAGATTCATTGGTCCTTACAATATAATTTCTAAGCTGAATCCTGTTTGTTTTAAACTCCAGATCCCTAAAAGCCTCAGGATCTCAAACTCCTTTCATGTATCCCTTCTGAAACCTTTAGTTTTCAATAAGTTCTCTCGACCTCTCCCTACCTTGGCTCCAGTCTCTGAAGATGATCAGGAGTACGAGGTTAGTCAAATTTTGGATTCTCGCTTCTATAAAGGTGTCCTTCAATATCTCGTGGATTGGAAAGGTTTCGGTCCTGAGGAGAGATCTTGGATTTCTGCATCTGAAGTCTTCGCACCTCGTCTTCTGAGAAAGTTCCATTTGAAGTTCCCCTCCAAGCCTGGTCCAAAGCGGGGGAGGGGGAGGCCTCGTAAGAGGGGGGTACTGTCATGACCTTGCAGTAATACATTCATGACCTGTCTGTCTCTTACCTGGTCTGTGTATCAGCCTTGAGGCTTGTACTCTCACACCTGCATGCTTAAGTAATCTTCCCTCTGTGTGGCTCCACCCTAGCCTCAACAGGAACCACTATTTAACACCATATTCTCCAAGCCTGCCTTGCCGTGCAATATTGTGTGTTTGGCTTCCTGTTTGCTGTGTGCTCTAAGTTTGTCTCTGTCTCTGTGGCGTGTTCCTGACTATTCCTGTCTGCTTGTGACCCTGACCTTTGGCGCGTTCTCGACTATCCCTGTTTGCCCGTGACCCTGACTTTTGGCGTGTTTTCTGTTATCTTTGTCTGCTAGTCACCCCGACATTTGGCTACCTCCTTACTATTCCTTGCTGTCCTGGGCTACTGTTTCCTCTCCATCCTCCTGTAGCCTACCGTGAGCATGAGCTGGGAGACCCTGGGGGCTGCGACCTGGAGCCAGTTGCAGCCCAGTCCATCCTCACCACTAGAGGCTCTGGTGAACACCAATTGGCTCTTAGACTCCGCACCCTGGGGAATCTATGCTCTAACTCACTGTGGGATCCGTGTTGGTGCTCCAGGAGACCTGCCTTCCTGAACCACCCTGAGTCCCATCTGTAGCAGTCAGCCTTAGGGTCCACTATCATAGCGGTGCACTCCTGACCCCAACGGGGTGCATCTCTCACCTGGATACAGGTGACCTGACACTTTATCAAATCACTGATAATTGCTGTGTTGGTATAGATAATAATACTGTCAAGACGATTTGCTTATATTAAATAGATCTCAAACACAGAGTGAAAATCCCATCCATGAGTCTATTCGACCAAAATGGTATGTAATGATGGGAATGTAATCTTTCTGTGTTTCTTACACTCTGAGCCTTACTGTACTCCTTTGTCTATAATAATTCTCTTCAATTTGCATGGAGGTACTTTTTACAGCTTCATTATATGTTCATGGCTATCCTGCATGGTACTTTTTCTGTGAGACCTACTGTAACTTGGTTGAGAGGTTGTTAATTGGCATGTTGCCCTCGCCCTCGCCAACTTTTGTCCATCTAATTGATATCCATCACCACAGTTTTTGATTTATTTTTATTTATTTATTTTTTTCTTTTCTGGTTATTTCTTATTTATTTATCTCTTTAATACATTTGTTTGTTTTTTCAGTTTTGTTCAGTGTTTTTTTTGTCACTATTCTTATTTCTATTTTTCATTTTTTTTATTATTCTTTATTCATTTTTAATTTATTTTTTATTATAATTTTTTAAATTTTTGCCTCCGGGTTTGTGTCCGTGTTTTGATTTAGTTTAAGAGCTTTCCGTTGTGTGGTGATTGGGACCCTCTGCACTCCTTGACTGGCCAGCTATAGTATTGTTGTTCTTGTTATTCTGCATGAATGGCTGCTAATTCTGTAAGTGGATGCCTGTTTGTCCCAGCGCAGACGTCAATTGTTGCACTGCGCATGGGCTATTTAAGGATACTTACCAGGCATCTGCGCATGCTCTGAAGAAACTCGGGTCATGAGTGAAACGCGTCAGTATGACGCCATCAGGCTCCCTGTAGCGAGGACTCCCCAGCTGACGAACCCCCCTCGGCTATTCTTGGGACATTCGAAAGAGCTGCTGAATTTCTGGGCTGCTTGCAGGCTCTCATTAACCAGAAAGGACTTTCACTGTTACTGTCTAGATTTCAGTGATGCGGAGTGACAGACAGAAGCTTTCTCCTGAGCTATTGGCAAGCGGAATACCAGCTTTTCACCAGTGCCTTGGCTGAGGTGGTTATTGGGAGAGCGGTGAGCTGCACTGTTTTACACCTCCCAGCTGGGAGGAGGTTATACACACATAGACTCACCTGCCCTATATAGATTTACCAACCCGCCTGCATAGGTTGATTATAGCCTGAATAGCCACCAGATATATAAGCTTAGTGAAGGAATTCCTAATAATCATCTCTTGTCCATTTTTCCAAACTGCATTTCCAGTGACTCTCTCTTTCCCTTTGTCATTTATCCATGAACTGTCTATGATCTTCTAATCAATGTTATTGGAGCCAATTGCTCCCATCATTACATAACATTTTGGTCAAATAGACACATGGATGGGATTTTCACTCTGTGTTTGATATCTATTTAATATAAGCAAATCGCCTTGACAGTATTATTATCTATACCAACACAGCAATTATCAGTGATTTGATATAGTGTATAATGATATGAATGAGGGGTGCATGTCTGAGTGTGGTGGCCATCTGATTCTGTAGGCAACGTTGTCTAATTTTAATGAGATAGTTGGAGGTATTTTATACTTTTGATTAATTTTAAGTGAATTTTTGTAATAAATACTTTTTTTTTTTTTTTTTCATTTTTAAAGAAGTTTTATTGAAGAGCAGTACATTACACTTCAAAGGCTGACAGTGCTGTGGGGCTCAGCCCACTTCTGTGATCAAGCTCAAAAAATGAACAATAACAAAGAAGTTGATTAAAAACGTAGGATTATACATAAGTATAGGGAGAGAAGAGCCCTCAGGGGAGGCAATGCGCGGCCTAGTGCAACATGTGGGCTCGACACCCCTAACGGGAACATACTGTGTCGAGCACCGGAGAGTGGCCTTCGATAACCATAAGGTGAGTGGCTAATCTTTTAAGGCCCATCGCACCTTCCGGGAGATTAAATGTCCCAGACTGCGTGAGGGAACCTTCCCAGGCTCTCTCTGGCCAGAAGAACAAAGGGGCCAGGGGAGCCGTAAAGAAATCCTGAGGGTTCCAGCTTAGAAGAGCGACCCATGGGGAATGGGTCAAGGTACCGTCTGGATACAAACAAGTGCATATAAAACTGGGAGGAACCGTGTGAAGCCGTATAATTACAGTAAATATTTAGTAACAACTTCCTGAGACATAAGAAGAGAGAGAGAAAGGACAGGTGGGAAGGAAGACAGAGGAGAAGAGAGGATGGGGGTGGGGTGTGTTGACAGAGTGTAAAATCACAATGGCACCAGGTCAAGCTTCAACTCCCGGTATAAGAGAGATGCCTACATGCCGCGCCCAGGGTTCCCAAACCGCCAAAAATGCTTTATTTGAGTCTGCTATGGTACTGACTAAATTTTCCTGAGACATGATCCATGAGATCTTTCTCTTGGCGGACGCCAGGGATACCCCTGGTTGTTTCCAAGCTTTAGCTATGGAAATCTTGGCGCCTGTCAGAATAAAAGCGATAAGTTTAGCAGATGTTTTGGAAATTTTGGGAATATTACCATTTAAGAGAGCTATTTGGGGGGATTTTGGAATGGGAGTGTCCGTAATTTTCCTGATCAGGTGAAAGATCCCGTTCCAGAACCCCCTGATTTTCGGACATTCCCACCAAATGTGTAACATGGAACCCTGGGCTTGGCAGTTTCTGAAACATAAGGGAGACGAGGAGGGGAACATCAGCGCAAGTTTGGAAGGAACCAGGTACCATCTCGTAAGGACTTTCATGTTAGCTTCTATTATTGCAATATTAACTATACCTTTGTAGGCTCTTGTGCTCATTCTGTTCCAGCTCTCCACGTCCCAAGACTCGCCCAAGTCTCTCTCCCAGTCTGTCATGTATGTAAGTTTGGAAGTGGGAGTTGACAGGGCTTCATAAATCAGGGATATGCCTCCTTTTTGCTCTGTTGCTTGTCCACACCATTGCTCGTACGGTGTGCACACTGGGGGTATTGATTTGACTTTCCAAATGGTGTGAAGGAAATGGGAGATTTGAAGAAATCTAAATTTCTCGGATTCTGGGAGTTCTAGTTTATCAACGCAATGTTTCATGGAGATTGGACCGGAGGCGACGAGGTAATGTCCGATACGGTACATTCCCTTATCAAGCCACCATTGGAAGGATTTGATGTCCAATCCTGGCTTGAAGAGGGGGTTGCGGAAAATGTGTGAGAGAGGGCGGATCTGTGAGGTCAGGGCTGGGTTTTGGATCAGGGTGTCCCAAAGTTTGAAGGAGTGAGAAAGTGTGGGAGCCATGATAGGCGGTCTAGATTTGCTGGGGGTCCAGAGTAGATAGTCTAGTGTGTGGGAAGGAACCGCTTGGCGTTCTATTTGTATCCAGTCGGGTTTTTCGCCTCTGAGATATAAGGTGGAGAGTTGGGCCAGTCTAGCTGCTTGGTAGTATCTGAAAAGTTCTGGGAGACCCAGACCTCCCTTGGACTTTGGGGCATAAAGGGTGTTTCTCGAGAGTCTATAGCCTTTCCCCCCCCAGATAAATTTTATGATCTTCCCCTGGAAGTGTTTGAGGTGGTTTCTGTTAATCGCGATTGGGAGAGCTCTAAATAAGTACAATATTCTGGGGAACAGGGTCATTTTGATGGCATGGATTCTCCCCAGCCATGATAATTTGTGGAAAGACCAAGCTCGTATGTCTTCCTCCAGTCTACAAAACATAGGAGGGAAATTAGCTTGGTAGAGGGAGTCTATGCTGGGTGTGAGGTTTATACCTAGGTATCGGATTGAGGAGTCGCTCCAGTTGAAATTAAAGGACAGTTTTAACCTCTCTGCTAGGGCTGGATTAAGGGAGATGTTTAAAGCTTGTGATTTGGTCATGTTGACCCGGAGGCCTGAGACTTCGCCAAATGTCTGGAGAAGTCTGTTGATGATGGGGAGAGTGGTAATTGGCGATGTGACGAATAGGAGAAGGTCGTCTGCAAAGAGGGCGCATTTATGGGTGTTCAAGCCGCAGTTGACACCTTTAATGTTTGGGTCTGACCTGATCGCAATGGCTAGTGTTTCTATTATTAGAGCGAAAACAAGTGGGGAAAGGGGACAGCCCTGTCTTGTGCCCCTGGCAATTTTGATTGGGGATGAGAGGAAGCCCTGTAGTTTGACTTTCGCTTCCGGTTCTGAATAAAGAGATTTGAGGATTCCGATGAAATGTTCTCCAAATCCCCAGAATTTAAGGGAAGCGAAAATGAATGGCCAGGACACAGAGTCGAAGGCCTTTTGAAGATCTAGGGAGAGGAAGAGACCCTCCTGCTTTGGGCTTCCGTCCCATCCCGAGTGCAAAATTGAGGCTATGTCTATGGCCCTTCTGACCTGGTCAGGACCCTGTCTGCCGGGAATAAAACCCACCTGGTCCTTGTGGATATAAGTGTTGATGAATGTATTTAATCTGTTGGCGTAAATTTTCGTTAGGATTTTTAGATCGTTATTTATTAGTGATATTGGTCTGTAATTTTCTACCTGATCTGGATTTTTGTCGGGTTTGGGGATGACAGTAATGAAGGCAGTATTCATCTGGGGGTCTATGGGGTCTCCCTTGCGTTTGGAATTGAACATTTTAGTTAAATGTGGCGCTAAAGTCTCGGCAAAAGTCTTGTAGTAAAGATTGGAAAGACCATCTGGACCTGGGGCTGAGCCCCCTTTCAGATTTTTTATGACCTCCAAGGTTTCCTCCACTGAGATCTGAGCCTCCATAAAATCTTTGTGGGATTTTTGTATAGTGGGGATAGGGAGGAGCTCTAGAAATGCTTCTATAGCTCGTGAATCGTTGGATTCATTTGCTCTGTATAGTTGTGAGTAGAAGGCTTGGAAAGAATCCAGGATTCTATGTGGATTTTGAGAAGACGTCCCATCCTGTAGTTTTATTTTGGGGAGGGCGAAGAGACGGGTCCTGGGGGATAATTTGGAGGCCAGCATCGTGCTCATTTTGTCCTGATTCAGGTAGAATTTCACCCCGTTCCAACGCAGAGAGTCCTCAGCTTTAACCGTGAGCGCCAAGTTTAGTTTAATCCGAGCAGCATCAAGCTGGTCGGATTGAACCAGGGATGGGTTAGCTTTATGGTTTTTGCGTAAGAGGAGGAAATCTCTCTCCAGTTTTGCAATGTCCATGGTTCTCTCCCTTTTGAGTTGGGAGGATATTTGGATCAGTTTGCCTCGTATCACGGCTTTGTGGGCTGCCCAGAGGGTCTCGGCTGAGATATCGTCTACGTTGTTCAGAAGAAAATATTCTTTTAGTGACTTGGTGAGTTCCGATATCTGAATGGGGTCTTTAATGATGTGTTCTTTAATACGCCAGATGGGGGATGAGGGTCTGAGAAGCGAGCCTTGGATAGAAAGAGAGAGCATAGAGTGGTCGGAGAGGGGGGTGTCCTTAATTTTAGCTGATATAGCGGCGGGAATATGCATGGAGGAGATCAGGATATGGTCAATTCTGGAGTATACTTGGTGGGGTATTGAGAAGTGGGTGTAGTCCCTTGAAGTGGGGTTGAGTTCTCTCCAGATGTCTGTGAGGCCCTGTTGGTGAATCAGTTTAGCAATTTTGGAGCTGATTTTTGTTGGCCTGGAGAGCTGTTTAGCTGGGGGTTTAGATTTATCGAGGCTCTGATCAAAGGCGACATTCGAGTCTCCTCCAAAGATTACTGTTCCTTCCAGGAGGGGGCCTATTGTTTGGAAAAGCGAAGAGAAAAATACACTCTGTCCCTTGTTTGGGGCATAATAGGATATCAGAGAGAAAGTTTGGTCTGCGATCTGACCTTTTACTAGTATGTACCTGCCTTCGGGGTCACAAAGGGTCTGGCTTACTTTGAATTGGCAGTCCTTAGCAAATAGGATCGCGACTCCCCTGGTTTTATCCTCCGCGTTTGCCAAATAAAACGAGGGGAAGCGCGCATGTAGGAATGAGGGGGAGAATCGAGAAGGGAAATGCGTTTCCTGGAGCATCACTATCGATGCCCTCTGTTTATGGTATGATTGGAAGGTTTTCCTTCTTTTAATCGGGGAATTGAAACCTTGGACGTTGTGGGAAATAATTTTTATCTGGGGACGAGATGTAGTGGTGTTAGGCATGTTTTTTGGGTGATGAGTGTGCTATTGATGATGGAACACTTACCCTGAACCAGTTGGAGAGGGGTGGGCAGGAGGCGAATGAGGGGCGAGGTCTGGAACCCGGAGATGCCGGACCAGAAGGAGCTGCAGACATTCCGTCAATCCTGGCAGGGGGGGTAAGGGAGAAAGAAGCACAGATGGGTTAAAACATAGAGACCGAAGGAGAAAGAGAATATGTACAATATGACCTGAATTAGGCCAGAGGCGGAGAGGGGGGAAGGTGTTCCCCTTTCCGAACTCCAAAAACAAAAAAAGGTGGTCCTGGGATCGAACCACCAGTCCATCGAACGAGAATGGGGATTCCATTTTCGCAGGATGGAGGAAGTCGCAGGGCAGCTACCGCAGCCCAAGCCACCCTTGAAACCTTGCATAGGAAAATATACTTTGTAACAATATAGTTAAAAAAGAAGCACCTGGAGAACAAAAAGGCGTATCAAAAACTGAAAAAAGGAAGAAAAAAAAAAAAAGGGAAAAAAAAAACTGAAGTGTTTTTAACGTGGGACCGCTCTGGTCTGGAGTACAAAAAGAGTCTTCCTGGTAGACATAACAGATTCCTCTGTGGGGATGGAGAAGGAAGATGGTGTGGGAAGTCCAAGTCCTGCTGTGGATTTGGCCAGTCCGTTGTGAGGGAAAGAGGTTGTGGAGAGGGGACAGAACATCCTGCTGACGCTGGGGGTGTCAAGGGGGACGATGAGGGAGTGAAGTTCCAGAACCGAAGAGGCCGTTCTTGTGGAGAGCATTGGGCTAGAACTTTAAACCTCCTGAAGGCGTGGGTGAGGGAAAGGAGCAATAGTAGAACTTGGGGCACTGGATACGTAGCCCCGCTTGGGTGCTGGGATGCAGACTTGAGAGATAGGGACGGATGAAAAAAAAAAGAGAAAAAAAAATATATATATATGTCCCCTTGCGGGGAGAAGGCCTCTTTGTGAAGGATCCGAGAAGGGTGGAGAACATCTGGTATGAGGTGGATTGGAGACGGTGGATCACAAAGAGGGAGAAGGGTGTAGCCGGGGTCTTGTGTAGGACCTCCTCAGGTTGGTAATTGATCTTTCAGTCGTCTGCTTTTATTAGCTTTCCAGGCTGGAGAGATGGGGCTGTTGGGAGTTTGGCGTTTAGAGGAACCCGCTTGAGTGTTGGTTATGTCCATTTCCGAGTCTAGGGAAATGAGCTTAAGTGAGAGGAGGATTCGTTCGCCTTCAGTGAACGTGGTGAATGAGTGGGTTCTGCCTTTAAGGGAAAATTTTAGGGCGAAAGGGAATGCCCACCAATATTTAATCTCCTTCTGGGAGAGGACGAGCAGAAGGGGCTTGAGGGCTCTGCGTTTCTGGATGGTCGTGGGGGAAATGTCCGCGAAAATTTGCACTTCCTGTCCTTGAAAAAGGATGCGGGATTGCTGGCGTGAAATTTTCATTATTTCTTCCTTTACACTGTAGAAGTGTGGCTTCACGACCACATCTCTGGGGGATCCATCTTTTCTGGGGGGACCCAGGGACCTGTGTGCCCTGTCCAGCTCCAACTTGATGGGGGGCAGCTCAGGGATGAGTGATTTGATTAAATCCTGGATAGCTTTGGGGACGTCTGTGATTGATTCGGGGATACCTCTTACTCTGAAGTTGTCCCTTCTCGACCTGTTCTCCAGGTCATCGATTCTGTTCAGTGCCACCTCTAGTTGTTCTTGAATAGTATGAATGTGCTCAGTGTTCTGGTTAGCTCTGGACACTGTAATGTCTAATTTGTGTTCTATGGCTTCCATCCTTGCTCCCAAGTTTTGAAAGTCTGCTCTTATCTCGTTTGTGATTCTTGTGGCTGTGTTTGCTAAGCCTCTGTCTAGTAGATCTGACAGTTTGAGGAATAAATCTCCTGTATTGAGGGGTATGGCAGCCTCCGGATCTCCTATGGATGATCCAGCTCCCTGATGTGGTGGTGTAGCGTTCAGTGGGGACAGGGAGTAGTTCTCAAAGGTGCGCTCTAGGAGGGATACTGTGGATGCTGGGGAAGGGGTCCCCAAAGGCTGGTTATGGGAAGCAGGTAAGGGTGTGTAGGCCAGAGTGGCAGGAGCAATCACTTGCCTGGTTTCCACGTGTCCCCCTGCATACTGCTCCTTGTGCTGTGCTGCGGCCGCCATCTTGGATAAGGCCCGGGAATCCTTTGCTGAAAACTGCGGTCCCAGGTCCCTGCGGACCGTGCTGTTTGGCATGGATCGATGCAGCGGGTGTTCCCGGGTCCGGTATCGCTAGTGGTGGGCGAAAAGGCGGCCTTAATCCAGCTCTTGGGTGGCTTGCTGGGCTGGGTAGAGCGGAGCTCCCGGCTTACGCGGCCATCTTGGGAGTCCCGCGCCTGCGCACTCCCGTAATAAATACTTTATATATTTTTTGATTAATCTGCCTGTTCCTCATTGAAGAAAAGTTAACATACATACATCACATATCTTAATTTGGATCATATTCTTCATACACGTTCACTTCAATTGACTGTGCTATCTTAGTTATGCTAATTTGGCTGTGTTGCATTAAGCTGTACTTTCCCCAGTAGTGCTAGAATAATAGTGCTTAAGTGATTGGTACTGCCCATACCTTAAGATGCAGTAGTCCATAGCAACAAGTTCATTACACATGGTTGCCCTAAAGAATGGGTCCCATTGGAGAAGTGGTGGGCTACATGTCAAAACAGGTCCTCAGCTGTCTGCTTTCCACACTGGCTTCCTCTTATGAGGTTGGCTCCCCTGCCCTTATGCCCTTTACGAAGGTAAGTAACATACTTGCAGGGGAAACTATGTCACAATTTATCTGACCCCTCAGCGTCAGCAAAAACCTTAAAGTCAAAGTAACACATGGCAAAATAAATACACAAACCCAGAACTTAAAGTAGGAACCTACATCCATGCAGGAGCTACCAGGTCATTACCACAGTGGTACTGTCTGCACAGACTATGGGCAGCACAGTGATGATGTCACTGCTACTTTTACAAGCTGATAACTGGGTTTGCAAAAGCATTTGGTGGTGGTGTATATTGAGGAATATATTTAAATGAATGTTTATGTGTCTGGAGCTCCAATTACCATTGGTAATGTGTATAGGAAGCAATTGCTTACTTTTTCCAATGTATTCAACGTCAGAGACTTACTGTGTAGTAATACCAGGAAAATTAACTTTTCTAGAAGCCTGCACCTTTTAAAAACATAGCCTGTCTTTTCTAGGTCAGTTGTTAGATAGCAGCCGGCACAGCAAAGGATCAATTGCAAAGTGAAAAAGTTATAAATATATGCAGCCTTAATTTACTGTCTTAGAATAAACCAAGACTGAATAATTGTGCAAGGTGTACACTGTATGTGAACCCCTTGGATGGTGAAAAAAACCTGTGATGGGATAAATTTGATTACATACAAATTAAATGTACACAATATGCAAGGGTAATTGGTGAAAACAAATCTTAAAGGGACATGGCACTCAATGTAATACTTAGAGTGACATAGCTCTAATATACAGTGGGGACGAAAAGTATTCAATTAAATAACTCAACACACAGCCATTAATGTCATAACCGCTGGCAACAAAAGTGAGTACACCCCAAGTGAAAATGTCCAAATTGGGCCCAAAGTGTCAATATTTCGTGTGGCCCCATTATTTTGTAGCACTGCCTTAACCCTCTTGGGCATGGAGTTCACCAGAGCTTCACAGGTTGCCACTGGAGTCCTCTTCCACTCCTCCATGACGACATCACGGAGCTGGTGGATGTTAGAGACCTTGCGCTCCTCCACCTTTCATTTGAGGATGCCCCACAGATGCTCAATAGGGTTAAGGTCTGGAGACATGCTTTGCCAGTCCATCATCTTTACCCTCAGCTTCTTTAGCAAGGCAGTGGTCATCTTGGAGGCGTGTTTGGGGTCGTTATCATGTTGGAATACTGCCCTATGGCCCAGTCTCCGAAGGGAGGGGATCATGCTCTTCTTCAGTATGTCACAATACATGTTGGCATTCATGGTTCCCTCAATGAACTGTAGCCCCCCAGTGCCGGCAGCACTCATGCAGCCCCAGACCATGACACTCCCACCACCATGCTTGACTGTAGGCAAGACACACTTGTCTTTGTACTCCTCATCTGGTTGCAGCCACACATGCTTGACACCATCTGAACCAAATAAGTTTATGTTGGTCTCATCAGACCACAGGACATGGTTCCAGTAATCCATGTCTGCTTGTCTTCAGCAAACTGTTTGTGGGCTTTCTTGTGCATCATCTTTAGAAGAGGCTTCCTTCTGGGAAGACAGCTATGCAGACCAATTTGATGCAGTGTGCAGTATGCTCTGAGCACTGACAGGCTGACCCCCCCACCCCTTCAACCTCTGCAGCAATGCTGGCAGCACTCATACATCTATTTCCCAAAGACAACCTCTGGATATGACGCTGAGCACATGCACTCAACTTTTTTGGTCGATCATGGCGAGGCCTGTTCTGAGAGGAACCTGTCCTGTTAAACCACTGTATGGTCTTGGCCACCGTTCTGCAGCTTAGTTTCAGGGTCTTGGCAATCTTCTTATAGCCTAGGCCATCTTTATGTAGAGCAACAATTCTTTTTTTCAGATCCTCAGAGAGTTTTTTGTCATGAGATGCCATGTTGAACTTCCAGTGAGCAGTATGAGAGAGTGAGAGCGATAACATCACATTTAACACACCTGCTCCCCATTCACACCTGAGACCTTGTAACAGTAATGAGTCGAATGACATCGGGGAGGGAAAATGCCTCATTGGGCCCAATTTAGACATTTTCACTTAGGGGTGTACTCACTTTTGTTGCCAGTGGTTTAGACATTAATGGCTGTGTGTTATACAAGCTGTACACTCACTACTTTATATTGTAGCAAAGTGTCATTTCTTCAGTGTTGTCACATGAAAAGATATAATAAAATATTTACAAAAATGTGAGGCGTGTACTCACTTTTGTGAGATACTGTATGCTTTCCCTAAATACATTATACACTTTGTTCTTCCATTTGTCTTCATCTTGTCAAGTCTGCTTTTTTCATGGTGTTCCTTGCTGTCTCCTTTCTAAAAACCTGCGTTTTGACCTTGCCTTACGTCAGGAACAGATAGGGGTTATGTATCACGTTTTGCAAGTTTCTCTTCAACCATCATGAGTGTATAAAATATCAAATTCATTCATTAATTTCACTGCAGAACCTGGTACAAACAGATCATCACCCACTAACCATAAACCATGCACAATATGATGCAAAAAAATAAAATGAGTTAAAATTGCACAAAGATCCCACTGTTAGGTGAAATCAGTGTGTAAAAAGACACATCAATGTGATCCTCAATACTGCGATTCTCTCTTCAAGCAGGCTTGCTGAAAAAGTTTAGTTCCAAGGACTACTTGTGCTATATTAATCAAAATGTTCTATAAGATTTTTAGCCTCTTCATACAGTTCTTCCCTTCTGTGGTAGAAGTTCAACTTTTTAAAAAAAAAAGTAATTGCATTTTATCTTTGCTTAAAGTGTAAATCCACAACAGTGTGTTTATGCAGTAAAGCATGCTTGTTATACTCACTGTGGAACCTAATGGGTTAATCCTCTGCACTAAAAAGGCTATTTGATCTTGTCTGATCCTTCCATTCTTCCACAATCCCCAAACCATCTCCTGATAGAACAGAACCTTGGGGACAAGTTGCAAAAGTTCAGTTTGGTGTGTATTGCTAGAATTTTTTTTAATTCTGGGAAGAGTGCATGTATTCAGCAGAGGGCCAATCAGCACTGTCCAGACAGAGGGCCAGGGGTTCTACAGCCTCATAGGACAGTCAGACTAGAATGAAAACTACTCCTCCGACAAACTTTAACCACTTAAGGACCGCCTAACGCCGATATACGTCGGCACGGGCAGGCAAAATCACGTAGATCTACGTGATCTGCCTCCCGCGGGTGGGGGGTCCGATCGGACCCCCCCGGTGCCCGAGGCGGTCCTCTTTTGTCTCCCGGCGATCGGAGGTGAGGGGGAGGCCATCCATTCGTGCCCCCGCCCCTCGCGATCGCCGCCGGCCGATGAGAATCTTCCTTTGCTGCTGTATGCTAAACAGCAGCAAAGGAAATGATGTCATCTCTCCTCGGCTCGGTATTTTCCTTTCCGGCGCCAAGGAGAGAAGACATCTATGTGAGTGCACAAACACTACACACACAGTAGAACATGCCAGGCAAACAAAACACCCCCGATCGCCCCCCGATCACCCCCCAATCACCCCTCCCTGTCACACTGACACCAAGTAGGTTTTTTTTTTTCTGATTACTGCATTGGTGTCAGTTTGTGACAGTTACTGTGTTAGCCCCCTTTAGGTCTAGGGTACCCACCTAACCCCCCCATATAAAGTTTTAACCCCTTGATCACCCGCCGTCACCAGTGTCACTAAGCGATCATTTTTCTGATTGCTGTATTAGTGTCACTGGTGACGCTAGTTAGGGACGTAAATATTTAGGTTCCCCGCCAGCGTTTTATAGCGACAGGGACCCCCATATACTACCTAATAAATGTTTTAACCCCTTGATTGCCCCCTAGTTAACCCTTTCACCACTGATCACCGTATAACCATTACGGGTGACGCTGGTTAGTTCGTTTATTTTTTATAGTGTCAGGGCACCTGCAGTTTATTACCGAATAAAGGTTTAGCCTCCTGATCGCCCGGCGGTGATATGCGTCGCCCCAGGCAGCGTCAGATTAGCGCCAGTACCGCTAACACCCACGCACGCAGCATACGCCTCCCTTAGTGGTATAGTATCTGAACGCATCAATATCTGATCCGATCAGATCTATACTAGCGTCCCCAGCAGTTTAGGATTCCCAAAAACGCAGTGTTAGCGGGATCAGCCCAGATACCTGCTAGCACCTGCGTTTTGCCCCTCCGCCTGGCCCAGCCCAGCCCACCCAAGTGCAGTATCGATCGATCACTGTCACATACAAAACACTAAACGCATAACTGCAGCATTCGCAGAGTCAGGCCTGATCCCTGCGATCGCTAACAGTTTTTTTGGTAGTGTTTTAGTGAACTGGCAAGCACCAGCCCCAGGCAGCGTCAGGTTAGCGCCAGTAGCGCTAACACCCACGCACGCACCGTACACCTCCCTTAGTGGTATAGTATCTGAACGGATCAATATCTGATCCGATCAGATCTATACTAGCGTCCCCAGCAGTTTAGGGTTCCCCAAAAACGCAGTGTTAGCGGGATCAGCCCAGATACCTGCTAGCACCTGCGTTTTGCCCCTCCGCCCGGCCCAGCCCAGCCCACCCAAGTGCAGTATCGATCGATCACTGTCACTTACAAAACACTAAACGCATAACTGCAGCGTTCGCAGAGTCAGGCCTGATCCCTGCTATCGCTAACAGTTTTTTTGGTAGCGTTTTGGTGAACTAGCAAGCGCCAGCGGCCTAGTACACCCCAGTCGTAGTCAAACCAGCACTGCAGTAACACTTGGTGACGTGGCGAGTCCCATAAGTGCAGTTCAAGCTGGTGAGGTGGCAAGCACAAGTAGTGTCCCGCTGCCACCCAGAAGAAGACAAACAGGCCCGTCGTGCCCATAGTGCCCTTCCTGCTGCATTTGCCAATCCTAATAATTGGGAACCCACCACTTCTGCAGCACCCGTACTTCCCCCATTCACGTCCCCAACCAAATGCAGTCGGCTGCATGAGAGGCATTTTCTTTATGTCCTCCCGAGTACCCCTACCCAACGAACCCCCCCAAAAAAGATGTTGTGTCTACAGCAAGCGCGGATATAGGCGTGACACCCGCTATTATTGTCCCTCCTGTCCTGACAATCCTGGTCTTTGCATTGGTGAATATTTTGAAAGCTACCATACAATAGTTGAGTATTAGCGTAGGGTACAGCATTGTACAGACTAGGCAAACTTTCACAGGGTCTCCCAAGATGCCATCACATTTTGAGAGACCCGAACCTGGAACCGGTTACAGTTATAAAAGTTAGTTACAAAAAAAGTGTCAAAAAAATATATATATATATATAAAATAAAAAAAAATTGTTGTCATTTATTGTTCTCTCTCTCTCTCTATTCTCTCTCTATTCTCTCTCTCTATTGTTCTGCTCTTTTTTACTGTATTCTATTCTGCAATGTTTTATTGTTATTATGTTTTATCGTGTTTGTTTTTCAGGTATGCAATTTTCTATACTTTACCGTTTACTGTGTTTTATTGTTAACCATTTTTTTGTCTTCAGGTACGCCATTCACGACTTTGAGTGGTTATACCAGAATGATGCCTGCAGGTTTAGGTATCATCTTGGTATCATTCTTTTCAGCCAGTGGTCGGCTTTCATGTAAAAGCAATCCTAGCGGCTAATTAGCCTCTAGACTGCTTTTACAAGCCGTGGGAGGGAATGCCCCCCCCCCACCGTCTTCCGTGTTTTTCTCTGGCTCTCCTGTCTCAACAGGGAACCTGAGAATGCAGCCGGTGATTCAGCCAGCTGACCATAGAGCTGATCAGAGACCAGAGTGGCTCCAAACATCTCTATGGCCTAAGAAACCGGAAGCTACAAGCATTTCATGACTTAGATTTTGCCGGATGTAAACAGCGCCATTGGGAAATTGGGAAAGCATTTTATCACACCGATCTTGGTGTGGTCAGATGCTTTGAGGGCAGAGGAGAAATCTAGGGTCTAATAGACCCCAATTTTTTCAAAAAAGAGTACCTGTCATTACCTATTGCTATCATAGGGGATATTTACATTCCCTGAGATAACAATAAAAATGATTAAAAAAAAATATGAAAGGAACAGTTTAAAAATAAGAGAAAAAAGCAAAAAAATAATAAAGGAAAAAAAAAAAGCACCCCTGTCGCCCCCTGCTCTCGCGCTAAGGTGAACGCAAGCGGCATTCTGTCGTCAAATGTAAACAGCAATTGCACCATGCATGTGAGGTATCACCGCGAAGGTCAGATCGAGGGCAGTAATTTTAGCAGTAGACCTCCTCTGTAAATCTAAAGTGGTAACCTGTAAAGGCTTTTAAAGGCTTTTAAAAATGTATTTATTTTGTTGCCACTGCACGTTTGTGCGCAATTGTAAAGCATGTCATGTTTGGTATCCATGTACTCGGCCTAAGATCATCTTTTTTATTTCATCAAACATTTGGGCAATATAGTGTGTTTTGGTGCATTAAAATTTAAAAAAGTGTGTTTTTTCCCTAAAAAAATGCGTTTGAAAAATCGCTGCACAAATACTGTGTGAAAAAAAAAATGAAACGCCCACCATTTTAATCTGTAGGGCATTTGCTTTAAAAAAATATATAATATTTGGGGGTTCAAAGTAATTTTCTTGCAAAAAAAAATAATTTTTTCATGTAAACAAAAAGTGTCAGAAAGGGCTTTGTCTTCAAGTGGTTAGAAGAGTGGGTGATGTGTGACATAAGCTTCTAAATGTTGTGCATAAAATGCCAGGACAGTTCAAAACCCCCCCAAATGACCCCATTTTGGAAAGTAGACACCCCAAGCTATTTGCTGAGAGTCATGTTGAGTCCATGGAATATTTTATATTGTGACACAAGTTGCGGGAAAGAGACAAATGTATTTATTTATTTATTTTTTTGCACAAAGTTGTCACTAAATGATATATTGCTCAAACATGC
Source organism: Lithobates septentrionalis (assembly GCA_037952835.1). Lineage (NCBI taxonomy): Eukaryota > Metazoa > Chordata > Amphibia > Anura > Ranidae > Lithobates > Lithobates septentrionalis. Next base: position 2,306,052 of record JBBDGP010000346.1, on the reverse strand, counting down.
CATGGGAATATGTGAAATTACACCCCAAAATACATTCTGCTGCTTCTCCTGAGTACGGGGATACCACATGTGTGAGACTTTTTGGGAGCCTAGCTGCGTACGGGACCCCGAAAACCAAGCACCGCCTTCAGGCTTTCTAAGGGCGTAAATTTTTGATTTCACGCTTCACTGCCTATCACAGTTTCGGAGGCCATGGAATGCCCAGATGGCACAAAACCCCCCCAAATTACCCCATTTTGGAAAGTAGACACCCCAAGCTATTTGCTGAGAGGAATAGTGAGTATTTTGCAGACCTCACTTTTTGTCACAAAGTTTTGAAAATTGAAAAAATAAAAAATAAATTGTTTTTTCTTGCCTTTCTTCATTTTCAAAAACAAATGAGAGCTGCAAAATACTCACCATGCCCCTCAGCAAATAGCTTGGGGTGTCTACTTTCCAAAATGGGGTCATTTGGGGGGGGTTTGTGCCACCTGGGCATTCCATGGCCTCCGAAACTGTGATAGGCAGTGAAGAGTGAAATCAAAAATTTACACCCTTAGAAATCCTGAAGGCGGTGATTGGTTTTCGGGGCCCCGTACGCGGCTAGGCTCCCAAAAAGTCCCACACATGTGGTATCGCCATACTCAGGAGAAGCAGCTAAACATATTTTGGGGTGCAATTCCACATATGCCCATGGCCTGTGTGAGCAATATATCATTTAGTGACAACTTTGTGCAAAAAAAAAGAAATGTGTCACATTCCCGCAACTTGTGTCAAAATATAAAATATTCCATGGACTCAACATGCCTCTCAGCAAATAGCTTGGGGTGTCTACTTTCCAAAATGGGGTCATTTGGGGGGGGTTTGTGCCATCTGGGCATTTTATGGCCTTCAAAACTGTGATAGGTAGTGAGGAGTGAAATCAAAAATTTACGCCCTTAGAAATCCTGAAGGCGGTGATTGGTTTTCAGGGGCCCCATACGCGGCTAGGCTCCCAAAAAGTCCCACACATGTGGTATCCCCGTACTCAGGAGAAGCAGCTGAATGTATTTTGGGGTGCAATTCCACATAGGCCCATGGCCTGTGTGAGCAATATATCATTTAGTGACAACTTTTTGTAAATATTTTTTTTTTTGTCATTATTCAATCACTTGGGACAAAAAAAATAAATATTCAATGTGTTCAACATGCCTCTCAGCAATTTCCTTGGGGTGTCTACTTTCCAAAATGGGGTCATTTGGGGGGGTTTTGTACTTCCCTGCCATTTTAGCACCTCAAGAAATGACATAGGCAGTCATAAACTAAAAGCTGTGTAAATTCCAGAAAATGTACCCTAGTTTGTAGACGCTATAACTTTTGCGCAAACCAATAAATATACGCTTATTGACATTTTTTTTACCAAAGACATGTGGCCGAATACATTTTGGCCTAAATGTATGACTAAAATTGAGTTTGTTGGATTTTTTTATAACAAAAAGTAGAAAATATCATTTTTTTTCAAAATTTTCGGTCTTTTTCCGTTTATAGCACAAAAAATAAATACCGCAGAGGTGATCAAATACCATCAAAAGAAAGCTCTATTTGTAGGAAGAAAAGGACGCAAATTTTGTTTGGGTACAGAATTGCATGACCGCGCAATTAGCAGTTAACACGACGCAGTGCCAAATTAGAAAAAGACCTCTGGTCCTTAGGCAGCATAATGGTCCGGGGCTGAAGTGGTTAACCACTTGCCCACTGGGCACTTATACCCCCTTCCTAACCAGGCCAATTTTCAGCTTTCAGCGCTCTCACACTTTGAATGACAATTACTCAGTCATGTAACATTGTACCCATATGAAATTTTTGTCCTTTTTTCACACCAATCAAGCTTTCTGTTGGTGGTATTTAATCACCACTGGGTTTTTTTATCTTTTGCGCTGTAAATAAAAAAAGCTAGAAAATTTTGTAAAAAAATGCATTTTTCTTCGCTTTTGTTATACAATTTAGCAAATTAGTAATTTTTCTACACACATTTTGGTCAAAAGTTATACTGCTGTATATCTTAGTTAAAAATAACCAAAATCAGTATATATTATTTGGTCTTTGTGAAGGTTATAGAGTCTACAAGCTATGGTGTCAATCATTAAGAAAATTGATCGATGACCTTGATCTCATTTCTTTAGACACTAACAAGCAAGGAAAGTACAAATACCCCCAAATGACCCCTTTTTGGAAAGTAGACATTCAAAGGTATTTAGTAAGAGGCATGGTGAGTTTTTTCAAGTCGTCATTGTTTCCCACAATTTTTTGCAAAACGTAGATTTTTTTTCTTAAAATTATCATATTAACAGGTTATTTTTCTCACATATACAGCATATGCACCCTTGCTATTACACCCCAAAACACATTCTGCCACTCCTGAGTATGGCGATACCACATGTGTGAGAGTTTTTCACTGCCTGGCCACATACAGAGGCCCAACATACAAGTAGCACCTTCAGGCGTTCTAGGAGCATAAATTACACATCACATTTCTTGACTACCTATTACACTTTTGAAGGGCCTGGAGAAGCAAGACAATGGAAACACCCACAAAATGTCCCCATTTTGGAAAGCAAACACCCCAATGTATATTCTATGAGGCACAATGAATCTTTTGAACATTTTTTTCCACGTTTGGAAAACGTGGAAAGAAAATGAAAACACTTTTTTTACGCATTTTTTACACATTTTACAGCACCTACAGGCACTGATGAGGATCCACTGATAGGGTGGCACTGATGAGCACTCACTGATGGGCACTATTGGGCACTTGTGAACACTAATAGGGCACTGTAGTGGCACTGATGGCACTGTAGGGGCACTGAGGGGCACTCTGATGGCACTGATGGGCACTCTGATGGCACTGATTAGCACTCTGATTGCAAAAATGTGGCACTGATGGGCACTCTGATGGCAAAAATGTGGCACTGATGGGCACTCTGATGACACAGAGGGGCACTCTGGTGGAACTCTGGTGGCAATGGTGGGCACTCTAATGGCACTGATGGGCACTCTGATGGCACTGTAGGGTACACTAAATGTAGCCGTCTCACGCTGCTGTACTGTGTCTCCCTTCTCTCCCCACAAGGGAGGAGAGCGCTGAACCAGACATGATGCCAGTTTGGCGACAAAGTGATCGCTCCATCATTGGATGGAGTAATCACATGGTAAAGGGCCGCTGTGATTAGCCCGATCCGTGATGCGTTGGGTCCTGCAGACCCAGCCATCACGGACACTTCCAGGTGCACTCCACAGGGGATGCGCAAAAAGCAGGTGCACGGAGGACACCAATAGACCCCAGAACTAGCCAGCCGCGCCATTATTTGGCTATAGCGTGGTCGGCAAGTGGTTAAACAGACACTGATAGAAGTCACATGACTGCTCTAACTGCTCATGAGAAAAGGTATTTAGCAGTTTATATTTACTAAAACTATTGCATTTCCATGTTCTGTGTACTGTGGGAGACCAGATATAGTGAATGCAGGGTCCTGGGTTTAGTAACATTTTAAAGTATAACTAAAGGTAAAACGTTTTATTTTAGTATTAGATAGAGTGGAGAGGGATTAGAATCCCTGTCAGTTTTTATTGCTGTCTGTGTTACTGTTAGGGAGATTCACCCTCTCTAATTATCCTTTTTTACCATTATCATTGAAAGTGAAAGTAAGAGAAAATCCCACATTTTGAGTTGCCCCCAGAAAGGTAATGGAGGGGAACCCTCCAATGGGGACACTAATTCTGGTGACCCGGGGGTCCCCAAGAGATTCCCCTAATTTGCAAGGATTTCCTCTCACTTCCTGTTTTGGATATAAGACAGGAAGTGAATACAAATCTCCCTAATGGGACAAAGAGGGCAACAATAAACTTTACGGGGTTATAACCATCCCTTACACAAGTTTTGCCTATAGTTCTACTTTAAGTTTAAATCTCTTGAACAGTCAGACCTCCCATAACTGATTTTAAAATGCTTGTTCCATGTTGAAGCATTACAATTCTATGTAAATCCAATCAATAAAAGGTCATATAAGCTGTATCATATTAATGTGATTTTAAAAGTAATACTTCATATTTTTAATCAACGTTTGTATAAAAAAATACTCGTAGTTCCTTTTTTAGGCTGTTCTTGGTATAAGGTGACAAAACCCTGTTCCTATCCAATTATGCTTCTGTGTTGTCACCCTGTCACACGATATTCCACCAGAGATTACTAGTATCTGTTCCTACACACTTTGCACAGGCATGAGCCACTGTTGTCACCATTAGGAAAACAAACCTAAAAAATATAATTTTTCACTTTAGCAGCACATTACTATGTATAATTGCCAGTTCCTCCTTTTCTGTTGCAAATGTCATTTTATGCATTGCCATACCCCTATAGATCCAGTCTGTCTGGACAGTATGGTCATTTGCTGACTTGATACTACCTTAAAGAGAAGCTTCAGGCTCCCCCCCAAAAAAACAAATACTGTAGCTGCTGACTTTTAATATAAGGACACTTACCTGTCCAGGGATCCAGCGATGTCCTCATCCGAACTGATTCTTTAATCGGCTTTGGGTGCAGGCACCAGCATCTCTGGTAAGGCATAACAGACCACTCCACCAGGTTCATAACCACCTTCAATTTTCAGTATAAAAAAATGGAAAATATTTAAAAAAAACATTGGACCATTCTGCAACAGGATCCACTTCTCAAAAACTCCCTCCCACCCATACCAAGAATTACTTATCGAAAGGCCCCTAGCCTTAAAAACAAGATTGCCCCGAGCAAACTGCCTGTGGACATGCCCATCTCCAATTCCACCACCCTGATACCACTGATCGGTATGTATCAGTGTAAAAAAGTTCGCTGTAAGACCTGTATGTTTGTCGAACATGGCAAAAAATCTTTTCAATCCAAAGGCAGAACTTTCACATTAGAACAATTCTACAATTGCTCATCCAATTTTGTCATATATGGCCTTACTTGCCCCTTTGGGCTAATCTATGTTGGGCGAACTATTTGCCCACTGAGGCAGCGTTTCGGCCAGCATCGACAGCTCATCGAGGGTGGAAAGGACAAACACAGTGTCCCTCAGCATTTTGCTGAACACCATAACAAATCTACTACTGGCCTATCAGTGTGGGTCATAGAGCAAATCCCCAAACACATGTCAGAAGCTGAACGCTTCAAAAAGCTATGCGCCAGAGAGACTTTCTGGATATACTCTCTTGACGTGCTCTCACCTGGCGGCCTAAACGAAGGGATAGAGATATCCACTGTCTTATAAACAATCCCTCTAATAATTTACAGTCATCATGCGTTTCACATACCCTATTGGTGAGCATATATACATGCATATGTAGCTACCTACTATTGTTGATGTTTGCCTACAAACGTGCCCATATGCACATATGGGGGTACTTATTATACGAATAACCCATTTCATATCTTTATTGATGCTTTTTCTTCCATACATACACACGTTCATATAACTTTTATCACGATTTTTTACCGCAGGTTCTATGTCTTTATTCTAATCATGGGGGTGGTGGGCTCGTTTGCTCATGTAGTAAGTATTGGTAACTGGTACCCCTCCAAACCCCCCCCTTTCTTTCCTCCTCTCCTTTTTCTATGTCCCCCGCTTCTCTTCCTCCTTTCCCTACCTTCTCTTTCTTCCCCCCCCTCTCTTCTCTCCCCCCTCTTTCCTCCCCTTCCCCCCCTCCTTCTTTCTCCCCCCTTTCTTTTCCCCCCTCTAACTTACTCTCGTTCCCTTGTTCACTTTTAATCTACCTTCCCCCCCTCCCCTTTCCCCCCCTCAATTTTTGCCTACTCGATTTGTCTGTGTATGTATGTATACACACACATACAATTTCTGCACACTTGTGCACCCTATATGTGGCTGCGCACGCATGCGTACTTGCACACGCATGTGTTTGCACCCATGTGTGTGTGTGTAGATACATATACATATTCATTAATTATTACAACATATGACTCCGCCTCGTAATGTCCAATATATTTTTTAGGTTTAAGCCCCTTTATTATCTAATTGCATATTCTTTACACCTACACAGCTTAAGATCAATTTATTATCCTAATATACCATATTGTCTACTATATACTGCTTACAAGTAATATGGATCTTTCATTTAATGTACTGTGTACTTCCTTTTTTAACTGTTTTGTAATTTAATTTAATTATTGCATGATACTTTTTTTTTTTTTTTTTTACAATTCTTTATTTATTCATATAAAGGGTGTTGGAGAATACATGGTTACATCACATTTGGGTAAAATTATAAGGGTATAAACCATGAATACCTATGTAGAGACTAAGGAACTATAAGGAAATATTAGAAGCAAAAATTAAGTACCGAATAGATTGCATGATACTTTTATTATATAATTTTCTTTCATGCTTAATAATGTTCGTTTTTATCTTTATATTTATTTTTAATTCATTTATTTACCCTGTTCTATAATGACTACCTTTTTACCTCTATTGGTGCCCTGTTGTAAAAATTGTTTCTTTATCATGCTGCTGTAAGGTCGTTCTTTTATTGTCCCCCCTGCTGCCCAGTATGAACATTCTGCATATATCACGGACTTCCTGGCCCCGCCCCCCTTCAGACTATTTAAGCCCAGTAAGTTTCTCATCCCCCATGCTTGATAAAGGAATGCGGCCATTCTTCCACCAATGGCAAGCCGATTCTGAAACGTGTCGCATACATGTGACGTCATCACCGGGCGCCTCACTCTGTTTGCTCCCCAAGCCTCGTTGTGATTCTCCACACGGCCGGCCGTGTTCCAGCTAGGAGGCTCTCAGTACACAGTGGTGAGCGGCAGCGCGGCCGAACGGTTGCTCTGGCGTCCCCCCTCCCCTGTTTTTTTCCTACTTGGAACCCTTATCCTGACATCCAGGACACCACCAGGATTATACAGCAGGATATGCGTTGGACTAATAACTGCAAGAGTTTGCATCTGGCTGCACCAGCTCATCCTTCCTCTCTGGACTTCATATGCCCTGCAGGAACCGCTGTGACCTGTAGTTCTACTGCATCTCTTCGTGCTCAGCCAACAGACCTGAATGCAACTTCTCCAACTTTTATGTGAGTGGATATTGCTGTTTTAATAAAATGTGTTTATGATATATATTCAGAGGCGCCCCTCTCCTTGTTGTTGTTCTAGCTTGCTGGATCCCGCTTTTGGCTCCTTCGTGGCTGTCACTGACTGACCTTCATTTATATACTCCCAACTAGGGATGAGCCGAACACCCCCCTGTTCGGTTCGCACCAGAACATGCGAACAGGAAAAAAATTCGTTCGAACACGCGAACACCGTTAAAGTCTATGGGACACGAACATGAATAATCAAAAGTGCTAATTTTAAAGGCTAATATGCAAGTTATTGTCAATAAAAGTGTTTGGGGACCTGGGTCCTGCCCCAGGGGACATGAATCAATGCAAAAAAAAGTTTTAAAAACGGCCATTTTTTCAGGAGCAGTGATTTTATTAATGCTTATTAATGCTTAAAGTCAAACAATAAAAGTGTAATATCCCTTTAAATTTCATACCTGGGGGGTGTCTATAGTATGCCTGTAAAGGGGCGCATGTTTCCCGTGTTTAGAACAGTCTGACAGCAAAATGACATTTTGAAGGAAAAAACACATTTAAAACTACCGCGGCTATTGCATTGCCGACAATACACATAGAAGTTCATTGATAAAAACGGCATGGGAATTCCCCACAGGGCAACCCCGAACCAAAATTAAAAAAAAAAAATGATGTGGGAGTCCCCCTAAATTCCATACAAGGCCCTTCAGGTCTGGTATGGATATTAAGGGGAACCCCAGCCAAAATTTTTTAAAAAAAATTGACGTGGGGTTCCCCCTAAATTCCATACCAGACCCTTCAGGTCTGGTATGGATTTTAAGGGGAACCCCGCGCCAAAAAAAAAAAAAAAACGGCGTGGGGTCCCCCTAAAAATCCATACCAGACCCTTATCCGAGCACGCAACCTGGCAGGCCGCAGGAAAAGAGGGGGGGACGAGAGTGCGGCCCCCCCCCTCCTGAACCGTACCAGGCCACATGCCCTCAACATTGGGAGGGTGCTTTGGGGTAGCCCCCCAAAACACCTTGTCCCCATGTTGATGAAGACAAGGGCCTCATCCCCACAACCCTGGCCGGTGGTTGTGGGGGTCTGCGGGCGGGGGGCTTATCGGAATCTGGAAGCCCCCTTTAACAAGGGGACCCCCAGATCCCGGCCCCCCCCTGTGTGAAATGGTAAGGGGGTACTTACCCCTACCATTTCACAAAAAAACTGTCAAAAATGTTAAAAATGACAAGAGACAGTTTTTGACAATTCCTTTATTTAAATGCTTCTTCTTTCTTCCTTCATCTTCTTCTTCTTCTGGTTCTTCTGGCTCTTCTGGTTCTTCCTCCGGCGTTCTCGTCCAGCATCTCCTCCGCGGCGTCTTCTATCTTCTTCTCCTCGGGCCGCTCCGCACCCATGGCATGGGGGGAGGCTCCCGCTCTTCTCTAAAAAGGAAGAAAAGCAGCGCCGACCTAAGTGCAGTACTGTAGCATAAACATTTATTACAGGTTAAAATGCACTCACTCAGAGTAAGGTAGATACAGGCATACTTGATGTGCCTGTATCTACCTTACTCTGAGTGAGTGCATTTTAACCTGTAATAAATGTTTATGCTACAGTACTGCACTTAGGTCGGCGCTGCTTTTCTTCCTTTTTATCTCCCTCCAAAGGTGAATTCTGCCCTTCAAGCAAGCTGCCTCCTGTGTTTGTATCTGCATCTCTCCCCCTGAGGTCATAGACCTATACTCTGCATTCCCCCCTCCACTCATTTTATCCCAGTTTTTATGCCTGGACTTTTGTTCATCAACCCAGCACCATCCCTGGACTTTTCTTTACCATTTTTCATATTTTATTTTTCATCTTTTATTTTCTATTATCATTATTTTTAAACATATAAATGTATTGTAACTCACAGATGACTGTTATTTAAATTAATATCTTTTAATTCTTTATTTTATATAACTTACTATCCCTTTGTATATTGCTCACCCCCATCCATAGCTGTCGTCCCCTAGCGCAACAAAATATTGTAAATTATCCCGCTCTTCTCTTCATCTTCTTCTCTTCTTCATCTTCTTCTTCATCTTCTTCTTCTTCTTCTCTTCTTCCTTCTTCTCTTCTTCATTTCTTCTCCGGGCCGCTCCGCAGCCATGCTGGCATGGTGGGAGGCTCCCGCTGTGTGACGGCGTCTCTTCGTCTGACGGTTCTTAAATAACGGGGGGTGGGGCCACCCGGTGACCCCGCCCCCCCTCTGACGCACGGGACATGACGGGACTTCCCTGTGGCATTCCCCGTGACGTCACAGGGAAGTCCCGTCAAGTCACCGTGTGTCAGAGGGGGGCGGGGTCACCGGGTGGCCCCGCCCCCCGTTATTTAAGAACTGTCAGACGAAGAGACGCCGTCACACAGCGGGAGCCTCCCACCATGCCAGCATGGCTGCGGAGCGGCCCGGAGAAGAAGGAAGAAGAGAAGAAGGAAGAAGAGAAGAAGAAGAAGAAGATGAAGAAGAAGATGAAGAAGAGAAGAAGATGAAGAGAAGAGCGGGAGCCTCCCCCCATGCCATGGGTGCGGAGCGGCCCGAGGAGAAGAAGATAGAAGACGCCGCGGAGGAGATGCTGGACGAGAACGCCGGAGGAAGAACCAGAAGAGCCAGAAGAACCAGAAGAAGAAGAAGATGAAGGAAGAAAGAAGAAGCATTTAAATAAAGGAATTGTCAAAAACTGTCTCTTGTCATTTTTAACATTTTTGACAGTTTTTTTGTGAAATGGTAGGGGTAAGTACCCCCTTACCATTTCACACAGGGGGGGGGCCGGGATCTGGGGGTCCCCTTGTTAAAGGGGGCTTCCAGATTCCGATAAGCCCCCAGCCCGCAGACCCCCACAACCACCGGCCAGGGTTGTGGGGATGAGGCCCTTGTCTTCATCAACATGGGGACAAGGTGTTTTGGGGGGCTACCCCAAAGCAACCTCCCAATGTTGAGGGCATGTGGCCTGGTACGGTTCAGGAGGGGGGGGGGCCGCACTCTCGTCCCCCCCTCTTTTCCTGCGGCCTGCCAGGTTGCGTGCTCGGATAAGGGTCTGGTATGGATTTTTAGGGGGACCCCACGCCGTTTTTTTTTTTTTTTTGGCGCGGGGTTCCCCTTAAAATCCATACCAGACCTGAAGGGTCTGATATGGAATTTAGGGGGAACCCCACGTCAATTTTTTTTTTAAACTTTGGCTGGGGTTCCCCTTAATATCCATACCAGACCTGAAGGGCCTTGTATGGAATTTAGGGGGACCCCCACATCATTTTTTTTTTTTTTATTTTGGTTCGGGGTTGCCCTGTGGGGAATTCCCATGCCGTTTTTATCAATGAACTTCTATGTGTATTGTCGGCAATGCAATAGCCGCGGGTAGTTTTAAATGAGTTTTTTCCTTCCAAATGTCATTTTGCTGTCAGACTGTTCTAAACACAGGAAACATGCGCCCCTTTACAGGCATACTATAGACACCCCCCAGGTACGAAATTTAAAGGGATATTACACTTTTATTGTTTGACTTTAAGCATTAATAAAATCACTGTTCCTGAAAAAACGTCCGTTTTTAAAACTTTTTTTTGCATTGATCCATGTCCCCTGGGGCAGGACCCGGGTCCCCAAACACTTTTTATGACAATAACTTGCATATAAGCCTTTAAAATTAGCACTTTTGATTTCTCCCATAGACTTTTAAAGGGTGTTCCGCGGCATTCGAATTTGCCGCGAACACCCCAAATTGTTCGCTGTTCGGCGAACTTGCGAACAGCCAATGTTCGAGTAGAACATGAGTTCGACTCGAACTCGAAGCTCATCCCTACTCCCAACATATATGCATGAACATTTACATGCATCTTTCCCGTCTATTTTATGTTTCTGGACTAATTTTTTTTTTATTGAAGGTAATTGTGCTTTGCGCCTTTTTACTTGTCTGGTAAGGCATTGAAGCTTCACAACCTTAGCCCTGTGTATGGTCTCGTAGTGTTCTGGGACCTGTGATGTGTCCCAGAAGACTGAGGGGGAAGGAGGGGGGGCAAACTTGTCAAAACTAGGTACCTGCTCCCTCCCCCCCAAAAAAAGTGCCAAATGTGGTAGTGGAGAGAGGGGGTGCAAACAAGCGGAACTTCCCCTTTTGGGTGGCGCTCTATTTTAACTCTTGAATTAGACACAGAATTTAATTACAACTCAAGTTTACTTAAGATAAGAGCAGTACATTAAATGTTTTCCCAGTTCTATGAAGTGCAAGACGATAATGGCTTTCGTAAGCTTTGTCTCTGTAAAGAGCTAACAATGATTGAGGAAAGATGAAAGAAACAGAGGTCTATCTAGAACTGAACTAACTAGCACCAAACTGGAGGAGAGGAGAGAGGGAGATAACAAATCACATAAGTATACAAGAGGCACTAAATTACCTCTAGATGTCAGAATACATCTCAATAATACTTTTTCCCAAATAACTCTCACTTTTTCATTCATATAGCTCTATTTCTCCTTGCAGCATTTCACTGAATTTCCCATCAGCATGCATGCACCGGTCAGGGGGTCTACTTCATTAGGACTACATGTCCCATGGTTCCTTGTGGCCAGCACCTTTGCGCATGCATGCCTGTTGGCAGTTAGCTTCTGCTGACTACTTCAATGGTGCTCATGCCTGTTAGTATTGGCCTGAACTGCAGGGAGCCTCTGCAAGGTAACAGATTCACCCTATAGGTGGAAATCAATGGGGTACAGTTTTTTGATAACATATGTTCCCTCAAAGAGATGCTAGAAAGAAAAAGTGATTGGCCTCAGGTGATACACAGAGATGAAACAAATCCTCCTTCTTTAATTGTACCTGTTTATCTGGGGAGGAGAGCTGAAATTACACTCTTAAGGCCTATACACATGATCGGACTTTTTGACAACAAACATGCAAATTAGCTGTTTTAAAGCGGAATTCAACCCAAAAGTGGAACTTCCGCTCATCGGATTCCTCCCCCCCTCCGGTGTCACAGTTAGCACCTTTCAGGGGGGAGGGGGGTGCAGATACCTGTCTAATAGGGCGTACACACGGTCGGACTTTGTTCGGACATTCCAACCACAAAATCCTAGGATTTTTTCCGACGGATGTTGGCTCAAACTTGTTTTGTCTACACACGGTCGCACAAAGTTGTTGGAAAATCCGATCGTTCTAAACGCGGTGACGTAAAACACGTACGTCGGGACTATAAACAGGGCAGTGGCCAATAGCTTTCATCTCTTTATTTATTCTGAGCATGCGTGGCACTTTGTCCATCGGATTTGTGTACACACGATCGGAATTTCCGACGGATTTTGTTGTCGGAAAATTTTATCTCCTGCTCTCCAACTTTGTGTGTCAGAAAATCCGATGGAAAATGTCCGATGGAGCCCACACACGGTCGGAATTTCCGACAACACCCTCCGATTGGACATTTTCCATCGGAAAATCCGACCGTGTGTACGGGGCATAAGACAGGTATCTGCACCCACTTCCGGGAGTAGACTCCCATGGGAGTCACGCCCCCTCCCGCACTCCCCCGCTATCTTCTGGGAAAGACACAGGTCCCAGGAGATAGCGGGGACCATTGAGAAAGCGCAGCGCGACTTGCGCATGCGCAGTAGGGAATCGGGAAGTGAAGCCGCAACGCTTCACTTCCTGATTCCCTCACTGAGAATGGCGGCGGCAGCACCCGAGGACCGAGGGACGGTTCGGTCTCGGGTGCCGACATCGCTGGACCCCGGGACAGGTGAGTGACCTTATTTTAAAAGTCAGCAGCTGCAGTATTTGCAGCTGCTGACATCTAAAAAAAAATTTTCCCGCGGGACTCCCGCTTTAAGGCAACAAACTCGACCGTGTGTACGCTGCATCGGACAAACTTTTTCGGTTTTCATCGGACAAATGTTCGCAGTGCGAACAGACAAACTTGGCGGCAACAAAAGTCCTACGTCAGCAAGTCCGATCGTGTGTACACAAAACCATCAGACTTTAGTACAAAGTACAAACACGCATGCTCAGAACCAATGCAAAAGATCAGACAACAATACAGAAGTTGACCAAAGGGTGGCGTCTGAGAATTGAATGTCCTCTTTTAAAGTGTCGTCAGTACGTTGAAACGTCACTACGTTCCTGTTTGTTGCCTGAAAAGTCCTACCGTATGTATGCAATACAAGTTCACGGCCAACGTCCTTTGTACAGAAATCCACGGAAAAGTTTGTATAAAGTCTGATTGTGTGTACGAGGCTTTAAAGTGTTGCTGAACTCACAACAGTAAAATCAGTCTGTATATACAGTAAAGCGTGCTTGTTATACTCACCATGGAACCTAAGGGGTTAACCCTGCGTATTGTGTAAAAAGGTTGTTTGATCCTTTCTTCTCTGAAGCTCCTCTTTTTTTACTGTTCCTAATCCATCTCCTGACAGTGCAGAGCCAGGGCTCTCTACACATGCACAGTTTGGTGTGTATTGCTAGAGAGTTTGTCTTTTTTCTTGTGATCAGCACAGGGCCAATCAGCACTATCCAGATAGATCAGGGGTCCTGCAGCCTCATAGGACAGTCATAGTAGATTGAAAACTCCTCCTGCAAGCTTTAACCAGACAATGTTAGAAGTCACAAGACTGCTACATACAGCTGATGAGAAAAGGTATTTAGCAGTTTATATTATCTAAAATAATTGCATTTCCATGTTCTGTGTACTGTAGGAGGCCAGATATAGTGAATGCAGGGTCCTGGATTTAGTAACACTCATTACCACTTAAAGACCAAGCCTTTTTCCTGACATTTGTTGGTTAAAAGTAAAAAATTTTAGCAGTGACCCTAGAGAATAAAGTGGCAGTCATTGCAATATTTTATGTCGCACTGAATTCGCACAGCAATTTTTTTTTTAAACTCGAATTAATTAAATAAAAAACAAAACAGTAAACTTAGCCCATTTTTTTTTGTATAATGCGAAAGATGATGTTACATTGAGTAAATAGATACCTAACATGTCATACTTTAAAATTGCGCACACTCATGGAATGGCGACAAACTGCAATACTTAAAAATCGACGACGGCGGTTTAAAACATTTTACAGGTTATCTGCTTAGAGTTACAGAGGAGGTCCTGTGGTAGAATTAATTGTTCGCTTCTGCGTACAAGCATGGAGAGGTGGGGTGCTTTACATTTTTTTTCTTATTTATTTTACTTTTTATTTTTACACTGTTCCTTTATTTATTTTGATCACTTTTATTCCTATTACAAGGAATATAAACATCCCTTGTAATAGAAATAAGCACGACAGGTCCTCTTTATTAAGAGAGCTGAGGTCGAAAAGACTATTTGGGGAAGAGCAAAAGAATTTTTTTTTTTGCCACTGTGACTTAAAAAAAAAAAATCATGTCTTTAAAGCGTTTGTTAACCTAAAAAAAAAATGATGGCTCCTGTTCCCTTAAAGCAGGGGAAGGCAACCTCGGCCCTCCAGCTGTTTTGAAACTACAAGTTCCATGAGACATTGCAAGACGCTAACACTCACAGGCATGACTCCTAGAGGCAGAGGCATGATGGGATTTGTAGTTTCACCACAGCTGGGGGGCTGAGGTTGCCTACCCCTGCCTTAAAGCACGTTATACAGCACAGTGCTTCTACTGTGTAATTTGGCCCCTTCTATCACCTAAAAAAACTTGGTTTATCCTGTCTGGTTATATCCTCCCCTTTGTAAACTGACCACAGTGTATCATGGCTGCTGAGCCATGACAACATGGTCAATTTACGTGCCTCCATCATCCGCAGCACTCCTGTGGGCCTCTATCCTCGTCACCCCTCCCTCCTTGCCTGTCTGCTCCTGTGTCAGTGCCCGCTCCCTCCCCTCCTGCTGTTAAAGTTTAATTTAATGTTTTCTACCATCCTGTCTGTTAAATAATCCTATGTGCCACTGTGTCTGTGTTTTATTTAAATAAGCTGTTCTTTAATATATCTCAGAGCGCTGATCGCCGCTCACGTGACCCGCCACCTCTCTTCTCCTCCCCTCCCGACTGACGTCAGCAGGGATTCCTCTACCCCGACCGCTGCAGCTGTCAGATGGGGAGAGGAGAGGTCACATGAGCGGCGATTGCCGTTCTGAGATATGGTAAAGAGCGGCTTATTTTAATAAAACACAGACCCAGGGGCACATAGGATTATTCAACAGATAGGATGGAATAAAGTAAATAACGTGGCTTAACAACCACTTTAAGCTCGAGAACAGGAAATGACCTCGGAGGTTGCTCTGGTTCATCAAGGGCATAGAGTCGAGTGGGGGCTATCTTGTCTTCACTTGACTTCCTGCCCAGGCATCAGCCACATCAGATCAGTTCCAAGCTTACCGATGGCTCCAGTAAGCTCAGGAATGACCGGGAAGTGGCAGGAAGGGACACCTCTCCTGCCGCCTATAAAAGTGATCTTGTGGTGAATCACCGATGTGATCACTTTTATCTGAAAGCCAGCCGACTAAGGGAAAAAATTATACCGGGATTATGGCAGCTAGCAGCTGCCATAAGAAGGCTATTTAATGTAAAAATCATGACATACATTCCCAGTTAGATGGTTGGCAAGTGGGGAGCTCTGAGAGCTGATTGGAGGGAAGGGACACACCCCCTTCACACAATAATAGAGCTGGGGTTGCCAATCAGCTGAAGATCCCTACCCTGTCACCTTTGTTCTCTTGGTGTCAGGAAAACTTGTCAGAAGTGATTCATGTTGAGGAATGAGGCAGCAGACACTTAGTGCTCTTAATTGTGACATTTAGTACACACTAAAGAGGGATATGCTCTGTTCATATTCATGTCTGCAGTTTACAACCACTTTAAGGTATGCAAAATAAATATACATTTTTACATTAACACTTTAAGTTTTTAGGGGGTTGTTAAAGACATACTTTAGTGTAGGGATACCTAACTTTGGGAAAACTGCAGATTTTTCAACAGCGCAGAGGACAAACGTATTTCCCCTTTAGTTTTATCTGCATTTAGCTGGGGCCTCGGATTACACAACAATCAGTGTAATGAAGTACATTTGTGACCTTCAGGCGTAGGTTTAAATTTGTTTAATATCTGATTTAAAATATAGATCTTTTCCTTTTTAGCATTTGGTTCCGTTTTAAACAGAATATCAAGTAAATATGGTTTAATTTTCTTTCACATTTGAGATGTAAACAAAAAAAAAGTACGAAAGCAAAAAGGAAAATGTAAGCACTGCTGGAAATGGTTAGCCTACACCAACGATTTTTATGTACTATTGAATCAGAATATGTAAATTGATGATGGCAGGTCCACTTTAAAGTTTAAATTAAATATAAGAATAGGAGACAGTGTCAGATGGCCCAGTTAGCTTATTTCTTTCTGTCAAATTATGTGGCTGCCCAATCATCCATCACTGAAAGGATCTGAAGATTGCTCTAAGATTTTGCCTGGGAGGTTTGAGTGAATAGACCTTAATATGGATGGAGAAAACAAGAAATGATACATTTTATTTAGATCCAGGTAATGGTGCCAGAAGAACTTCTCTAGAACAGAAACCAATCTATCCTGAGTGCAGCTGTGTTAAGAGCCCTAGTCGACTCAGCATGTCCAAGCTACAAAGATCCATTGTGAACAGAGCTACTAAGTAACTGAGAAACGTTCGTTTTAATGTGTATTCAATAAATGCTGTATCTTAATGACGCTCGTTCAGCAATCCTCTACTGATCTATTAACCACCTTACCAAGGACTGGGAAAGTGGTTATTTTTCATCTCTGTAACAAAATCACATTGCTTGAGTATTGGAATAGTCATGGCTATAGTTGAAGAGTATGTGCCCAGATATTTATAGCTAATATATACACTCACCGGCCACTTTATTAGGTACACCTGGCTAGTACCGGGTTGGGCGCCTTTTTGCCTTCAGAACTGCCTTAATTCTTTGTGGTTTTAAGAATATTTCCCCGCACGATAATTATGAATGAGTAATTCTAAACAATAATATTTTTATTTTTGTTTACAAACTTTTTTATTTGGTACAAAAACTGGTACAAAGCGGTTTGACAGGTATCAAGAGAAGTACATACAAATGTAGATAATCATACAATATATTATATTACGTTTACAGAGGTGGTACATTTTAGTGCATAATATCAGGTAGTTTCTATAAAATTTTTAACAAATGAAACAGTAAAAACTCTTAATCCAAAGTTATAAATTGATTTGCATGAGTGATCCAAGGATTCAATTTTTTGTCAAATATATGTTTTGAATCATTTAGGGTATGAAATATTTTTTCCATAAGGAGAATATTATTGATTCTTAATTTAAGTTGGGAGAGAGGTAATAAGAGGGAGTTCCAGTGATATGCAATGAGCCAGTGAATGGCAACGCATATTGTATGTACCAGTCTCATATGTATAGGATTTAGACCAATGATGGGTGAAAATACAAGACAATTGGAGTGAGTAAGGATAACATTGTGAGTTGAAATAATGGATGCAAATTTTTCAAGCTGTTTCCATATCTGGGAGGCTTTCTCACATTCCCAAAAAATATGTGTAAATGATCCTATGGATATACAACCCCTAAAGCAAGCATGTGGTATTGTTGGGAAAATAGTATGAAGTTTAGCGGGAGTAAAATACCAACGCGTGAAGAGCTTAACCGCTGTTTCTCTAATCTAAACAATAATATTTTTAAGATACAGCATCAACCAATATGAACTAAAACACTAAAAATAGGAGTGTCAGTACTCCTTCTCAGAGGTCTGTGCTGAACTGTCGGTTAATTGCCAGTACTCTTCCTTCCACAGTGACTCACCTGGTCTTCATTTCCTGCTCGTCAGCTAGCCCTGCTGGCTATTTAAACTGATTGGATCAGATGTCCTGTGCCTTTGCCTGGTCAACATATCCAGATACTCTCTGCTGTGTTTTCCTGGTAAAGACTTTTGCCAGGCTGACTTCCCTTCCGCTTCCTGATCCTGTTTACTCCCTCTGCTACGCTGATCTCTGGATTTCTGTTTCACTGGCTTGTTCCGACTACCCGCTCTAGTTACCGAACCCTGGCTATGTTTTGACTACGTTTGCTCTGTTTGTACCATTTTACCATTTTATTAAAAACTGTGATTTTTACTGCACTTTTGTCTCAGTCTGATTCATGGTTTCTGACAAGGAGATTTATTCACCAGGCATGTATTTATACAAAATAGTAATATATATTGGTTGACAGAAATACATTTTACATAAAATAAAGGAAACAAATTGAAACACCCGCTAATGGTAGTGCTGTATTTTTAAATGAAACAAAAATGATTAAACTTCCCCGTAGAGTCAATAACTCTGTATATATATATATGTATGACGATAAGAAAAAACATCTGAATTTCATGAATGCAATCGTTACTCTACTGCAGGTGAGTAAGTGATAAACAGCATGAAATAAAACAGATGTCCGCTATATAACGTCAACGTAAAGAAAAATTACAAAAATTATAATACAAAAATGAAGCTAACGAAAAATCTACGAATTGGTTATTGCCTCGAGGGAAATAGTTATCGAAATAGTTATCTAATTATTAAATAATAATCAATAATCCATATTTTTAAACAAATGGATATAAGGTAGAATCAATATAATATAATAACCCTTCACAAAATGGCTGCCAACTTAAAATAGTGGTTACCAGAATCTCCTAAGATGATTGCTGTTTACAAAATGGAGTCTGCTTAAGGAGGATCTGCATCTCGAGTCCCTAAATTGTCCCTTTATTGTTGCTACAGGCAACCACCGGAAAAGTCAGCGATCATCTGCTCTCAGTTGCTTGTTTTTTTTGCCTGAGGGTGATTGAGAACTTTGTGCCTGGCTGGGCAGGGCGAGAGACGGACCACAATGCTCAGCAACCCTTACTGGGGTACCGCTATACTTGAGTAGCCCTACTTTAAAATTTAGTGTTGCAGCTAGTCTGTAGTCAGCCTGAGCTGAAACAATATTACTGAGTTGTGAAAAATGATTTTACTCTGGCAAGTAACTAGGAGGTTTATTGCCTGTGGTGCATGCTGGGAAAGGATATAAATATTTGGGGTGACCTTGCAGAAGGGCTTTTGTCCTTGCCTTCTGGGATGTTGCAGGAGAAAATTGCAGTCTTACAAATTGGTGTATAGTAAGTACTCCTGCGCTATCACTTTAAATATGATGTAGTGTCATAGGACGGTTAACTGCTACAGGCACCGATTAGCTTATCCGTGACTAATGTGGTGGTTAATTCAATGAAATATTGGTGCTGCGCTGTTAACAGTGATTTTACATATTATATAAAATATGTAATTCAGTGTTGCTAGTATATGTAATTCAGTGTTGCTAGTATAGAAAGTGTAAACAATGATGAGGTAATGCGCAAATAAGCAAATAAATATATAAAGCTCACATATGATCACATGCCAAAGTGCTATTTAATATTGTTGTTGTGTACCAGTGTATTGAATAATCTAACTAGTGCAAATCACACAATAAACTATATAAATCCCAAAGTGTGCAAATTCACAAATAAATATTTTTTTTTTAAATAGATAGTTCATACAATCACATAACCAGTATTACTTGATGTTACTGATATACATTATACAGATGCAGTAAATAATCAAAAACGGGTGCAAATAAACGTGCGCAACTTAAAATTAATCCACAAATATTCTGTGAGTGCTGTGCAATCAACATGAAATAAAAATTAAATAGTGAAAATAAGTCCATGGAAAGCAACCAGGGCAATCTACTGTGATCCTTTTGGTAATTGTGTATCCCTTCACCTTTCAAGGTATGTGAATGCTAAATAGTGTTTTGTCTTTCCAGTATTGTGACACCTCTGTGGTCTCTAGCCTCTCACCCTACTGCTGTAAGGAAACAGCATGTAATAGTTGTTTCTGGTGCAATATTATTTATTGAAATATAAGAAAAAGATATAGCTGCAATAATCCCGCGCAGGGGATATGAGCAGAAAGCATAACATAATGCAGCATGAAAATACACATTTAGAACATGTTTTGTGGAATGAACTGCGAACAACAATAACCCTCCGGCCAAAGCCGGGGGTCAACACAGGGTGTCTGCTCAGGGGCTGGGGTGTGGAGCAGTCCACAAAATTTCCAAAAAATGAAACTCAAACCAAACTCATAAGAACAAAAAGGAAGGGGAAAAAAAAAGAAAAAGGGGGGGGGGAGGGGGAAAGGGCCAGATGGCGAAGAGGGAGTTGAAAGATTACAGAATAGGAAGAGGAAAAATAAGCGCAGAATAGGGGAGGAGAAGGTTCCTCCAGGCAGGGGCAGAGGAGGTCAGTTAGAGAGACCCAGGCTGGTCCTGTTCAAAGTTGGAAGAGCGTAAGACTACCACGGGCCCCACACTTTGAGAAATTTAGCATGGGAGTCGTGGAGGATACTAGTCATCTTCTCATTAATCATGAGAGTCGTTAAGATCCTCTTCACCTCCGCAAATGAGAGGCTTTCTCCAGGTCCTAGCTATTGCATGCTTGATGGTGATAAATAAATAGGTGGCCAATTTCTGCTGATAGGAGATGAGGTCTGTGATTGGGCAGGTAAGTAAGGCCAATTTGGCATCTTTGCGGATAGACGCATTGAAGAGAGTGGACAGAAGATCAAATACCCTTGACCAAAATCCCACTAGGCAGGGTAATAGTTGTTTTAATCTGGTGATCCATATGTCTCTGCTCACCTCTAGGGGTCCTCTAGTGATCTACCCGACTCATGGATCTCTATGGTAAATGGGTCTCCTTTATGGTAGTTGTAGGGGTTCCCTCTCAATGTCTTCAGTAATTAGATGTGTGTATAAAAGAAGAGACTTTCCATTGTTTTTTTATCGTTTTTGAAGGGTTTATTAGGTTAAAAACAGCTTTTTACTCACTTTTAAAATAAATGACTGTACATGTAATCCACGAGTGCCTAATTCGTAATACCACCGCTGTCACTTCCGGTATGTCTACGCTCACGCTCTACTCATTACGTCACGTCCATGTGAATTCATGAAGTCACCGCTCTCTGCTCATAGTGGATTGAGAACTGAGCAATCAGCTGTCATGTGACTGTTCAGTTCTAGTGCTTTGAGCTGGCAGGGCACATGGATTTGAGTATGTATGTTTGTATTTTTAGAATCCTACACTTGTTTAAGCTTGAGTGGCCCTACTTCAAAATTCAGTATTGCAGCCAGTCTGTAGTCGACCTGAGCTACAACAATATTACTGAGTTGTGAAATTTAATTTTACTCTGGCAAGGAACTAGAAGGTTTAATTGCCAGTGGTGCGTGCTGGGGAAGTATATAAATATTTGGTGTGATCTTGCAGAGGGACTTTTGTCCTCGCCTTCTGGGTTGTTACCAGGAGAAAATTGCAGTCTTGGAAATTGGTGCCTTCCATTGCTGCTGTCTGTGAAACCACTTTACAAGATGAGAGGCCTGGTTCTGAGGCCTAGAAGAGGTTGTTCTACCTTGTTGGAACATCTGGGTAAGAAGTACTCTGCTGAATTGTGTCCAGGAGAGCTGGGTACAAGCTGTGGACATTGCAAAACCTTTATTCCAAAAGAAGAAAAAACTGTAACTTCTTGTGTAACTGCAGTGTGAACTGGAGATTAGTTTCAATTTGTTAGTGTATCTAAATCTGCTAGTACATTTAACATTGCCCTCTCCCAGACTGACAATGCTGCTCTCCAAAGGTGCCCCCCTGTGCTCCTTCATCTAGAGTGTAGGCACTGTAATACAAGAGGTGTGTTACTGGCCAGATCACCAGGTGAAAACAAAAGGGAAAAAGTCTATAAAAAAAATGCAGCCACCAAATTCAATAATTGGTAAGCTGCAATATATTGCACTTTTGATTTTGGGATTAATACCGCTTTAATAATAAATAGCAAATGTTCCAAAATGACTGGCATCCAATTACTTCCATCCCACAAAGACTCAAGGTTTCTTCCCTGGGGTTTAAAATGCTGACCCACCAAGCCACCTGGGGGTCCAACTAAGTCACTCAGGGGTAAAGGGGTTCTACACAAGAAAACTAAAACTAAAATAAGGATCCAAAGTAAATTATCATATTTGTTCAGTGAAGCTATGCATGGATGGTGCACAAAGTGTTTAAAGTGGAACTAAACTAGTGAGGCCTCTGGAGCTCTTGCCATATGGTACAAGTGTGCACGGAATAGGTTTTTTTCAGTTGCTGTCACTACACTGGCTAGTTTGGGTTACATTATCCTGACAATTTTCTCCACTTTCTACATCTTACAGATGCCGAGAGTGAACCAAAGCTGCACACTACACTGTGCATGCACTGCAAGCAGTGCACAAATAAAACAAATACTTGGTATTTGGAGTTTTTTTGATAGGCAGAACATGCAAATCCCTACGATCCTACTAGCACTTTTAACCCCTTCCCGCCGAGCGTACGCAGATGTGTGGCCTCGGCTTTCGGGGGTTATACTGGGATGATGCCCGCAGCTGCCGTTTTTTAGAGCGGCTAAACAACCGATGCGGCTAAAAGCCGCTTGATTGTTATCCCGGAGGAGCGGGAGGGGACGTCCGCATCCAAACGCTCTAACCGGGCCTTCGGACCCACCAGGAGACCCGATCCACGATCCGCCACTTCCGGCAGCTAGGGACAGACTGGCACGAAGCTGGAAAAGGCTTTGTTCCAGTCTCCTGATTGTAAATACGGAAGTGACGTCACAACGTCACTTCCTGTTTACTTGGCTGCCAATGGTGCCAGTTTTAAAAAAATATACAGTATTCAGAATCGCCGAAAACGGCGATCTGAATACTTTGAAGTGCAAAGGGGGGATCTTTTAGACCCCCAATCCCTCCATAAAGAGTACCTTTTTCTTATTTAAAATAAATAAGAAAAAAAAATTTTAAATCACCCCCGTCCCCGCGAGCTCGCGCAGCAAAGAAAACGCATACAGAAGTCGCGCCTGCATATGTAAACGTGTTCAAATCACACATCTGAGGTATCGCCATGATCATCAGAGCGAGAGCAATAGTTCTAGTACTAGACCTCCTCTGTAACTCTAACCTGGTGACCGTAAAAAAAATTTAAAGCATCGCCTATGGAGATTTTTAGGTACTATAGTTTGTCGCCATTCCACGAGTGCATGACATGTTTAGTATCTATTTACTCAGCGTAACATCATCTTTCACATTATACAAAAACATTGGGCTAACTTTAGTGTTTTGTTTTTTTAAAATTCATGAAAGTGTCCCTTTTCCCAAAAAGTTGCGTTTAAAACACCGCTGCACAAATACCGTGTGACATAAAATATTGCAACAATAGCCATTTATTCTCTAGATTCTCTAAAATATACATAATGTTTGGGGGCTTTAAGTAATTTTCTAGCAAAAAATATGAATTTTAACTTGTAAACACCAAATGTCAGAAATAGGCTCAGGCATGAAAGGGTTTTAATGTAAGGGCTTTATACATGATGCAATCAATCATATTCCAATTTACTGTACTGAATACAATTGAACAAAATGCTAAATGCTGCTAGACTCATTGATAAGTCCAATTTAACTGCATCTATAGTCATTGTATGTTACCCTACTTTATCCTACACAAATAAGCCCAAACATGTACTCTACATGAGTGTAAAGCTGACTGCACATGATTTATACAATCTCCTTTAGATTTACTAAAAATGTATAATGCATTGGCCTACTTGATTAGATTCAAACTGAAAGGGTTGTCTAGGTAGGCCATATAATTCTGGCAAATCTAAGGGAGATTGCAATGTTGCTGTATCACACTGTAAAACATCTGGCCAGCTTAAAATTTTGGATGAAATATCGTCTAAAATAGAGCCTCTTACACATATACACAACGTGGCCTGCTTTTCCTTCCCCCATGTTAGGTATCTGAGTGCAAATTTGCCAACAACATTGAATGTAATGTTGGAACAAAACAAGTCATACCCTTGATCCATTTAAATTGCACTATGAAAAACCTAAACCGCAACCAGAAAATCACATTTACAGTCTGCCCCTTTTGTCACAAAACCCATAACAGCCCTAGGAAATTTGGGTCTGCTGGCAACTCTCTGTTCCATGTCATAATATTAAGAGCAAACAGCAAATATACAAATTAGTTTCTTTTCTCGTCATTCCAAAGAATTAACATAAATTTAGGTTTTCTCATCCCGCCTCTGAAATTTCCTATATTTGCAAAGAAGCTTGGCACGGTGATATACCTGATAGGCTACACTGTAAGCAGGCAGATGGAGATGAGGATACAGAAAAACAAATTTTCCTCTTGCTAAGGCTGCTGATAAATGGCAAGACTTCTCATTGATTTTGACAGCCGATCAAATTCCAAATATACCCCAACATGTTACCTTTACTTGAGCATTTTTTACATTAAGGCTCCATGCATACTAGAAGCTTAAAAAACATGACAGAAAAACAGCGGATAAGAAACGCTCAATATTAGCATTTTTTGCCAGCATTTTTCCGATTTTGTGAGGGTGTTTAGCAATAAATAGTGGGTTGCGGCCCGCATCCTTAACAAGCGATCACTCATCAGCTGTCAACTGATTCCCTGCTGACAACTGGATGTAAACAAAAGAGCGCCAGCATTAAAAAAAAAACAACTGTGTGGGGTCCTCCCCTCTTTGGGTCTGGTATGGATTTAGGGGCACCCCACTCCAAAAATTAAACAAAAATGGCATGGGGTCCCCCCCACATCCATACTAGACCCTTAGGTTTGGTATGGATTTTGAGGGGAACCCCACTTCAAAATAAAAATATCGGTGTGGGGTCCCCCCCAAAATCCATATCAGACCCTTATCTGAGCATGCAGCCCGGCAGGCCAGGAAAAAGGGGGGACAAGTGAACACCCCCCCTCCTGAACCATTTCAGGCCACATGCCCCTAACATAATGGGGTGCTTTAGGGCAAGGGGCCTCCCTGCCAAAAGCACCTTGTTCTCATGTTGATGGGGACAAGGGCCTCTTCCCCACAACCCTGGCCGGTTATTGTGGGGGCCTGCGGGCAGGGTGCTTACAAGAATTTGGAAGCCACCTTTAACAAGGGGGACCCCAGATTCTGGCCCAACCACAAAAGTGGCAAAAGTTTTTGACAAGTCCCCCGGTGTAGAGCCAATGTCAATCACGATAAGCACCAACCTGAAAAAAAAAGCTCCGCTTTGTAGCTCCCGCTAAATAAACTAAGGGACGGGGCTACCCGGTGACATCACTGGATAACCCCGCCCCTTGTGACATCATCAACCAGCCATGTTGAGGGCATATGGCCTGGTATGGTTCGGGGGGGGGCACTCACTCGTCTTCCCCTTTCCTGGGCTGCATGCACAGATAAGGGGGCCCCATGCTGTTTTTTTCTCAAGTTTAATTGCTGGCATTCTTTTGTTTAGATTCAGTTGTCAGTGGGGAACCCTGCCGACAGCTGATGAGTCATCCATTGTAACGAATGCGGTGCCCGGCTTGCCGGCTATTCACTGGTTGTAAAGGACGCCAGTGGCCACCCGCTAAGAAAAAAAGAAAAAGCTGGGTACCGGCGCATAGCAGCTGTTAGAAAAGTTTATGAGCGCCTCGGCCTGGTTCACACCAGTGCGATGCCAGACATCGCATGTGATTTGCAGCGCATTGCTGTGAAGATCACATGCAATGTCTGTGCAATGCGATTTCAGCCATACAAATTGTATGGCTGAAATCACATCACATTCACACCAAAATTGTGCAGGACCCTTTTCTTGGTCCCCACTGTAATCAGATCGCATGAGTGTTCACACCTATGCGATCCAATTCCCGCACCATTTCACAGTTCGCACCGCGATCTGCAAACCGATTTGGGGGTTTGTGAACCACTGTGTGATTCAGGTGGGATGTGGGAACCCACACTGGATTTGCAGGGTTCTCGCATCGCACCAGTGTCAATCGAGCTTTATGCCCCATACACACGGTCGGAATTTCTGACAGAAAAAGTCAGATGGGAGCTTATCATCGTATATTCCAACCGTGTGTATGCCCCATCGGACTTTTTACGTCAAAAATTCAGACGGACTTAGATAGAGAACATGTTCTATATTTTTCAGACAGAACAAATTCCTATTGGGAAAACCGCTCGTGCCTCACTGTGCCCATCTGCAGCCTCTTTAGTGCCAACAATGCAGCCTCACTGTGCCCATCTACAGCCTTACTGTGCCAATCTGCAGCCTCACTATGCCAATCTGCTGCCTCACTGTGCCCATCAATGCAGCCTCACTGTGCCCATCAATGCAGCCTCACTGAGTCATCAATGCAGCCTCACTGTGCCCATCTGCAGCCTCATTAGTGTCAACAATGCAGCCTCACTGTGCCAACAATGCAGCCTCACTGTGGCCATCTGTATCCTCATCAGTTCCCATCTGCAACCTCACTGTGCCCATCTGTATCCTCATCAGTGCCCATCTGTATCCTCATCAGTGCCCATCTGCAGCCTCACTGTGCTCATCTGCAGCCTCACTGTGCCAGCAATTCAGCCTCAATGTGCCCATCTGTATCCTCATCAGTGCCCATCTGCGTCCTCACTGTGCCCATCTGCAGCCTCACTGTAGCAACAATGTAGCCTCATCAGTGCCCATCTGCAGCCTCACCAGTACCTTGATTACACACAGCGGGTGTCTCCCGTGTGTCATGCAGCTGCAGTCTTAACCGTCCACTGTAACAAAGCCCCGCCTCCTCATCCATGATAGACGGTCAACTGAACACTGATATAATGTTGGAAAATTAAATCAGTGTTTGGTCTATCATGGATGAGGAGACGGGGCTTTGTTACAGTGGACGGCCACCGAACAGTTAAGACTGCAGCTGCATGACACAGTGGGAGACACCCACTGTTTGTGATTACTCCAGGCTTAGTGGCAGTATAGGCTCAGCCGGAAGATCGTACCGCACTCGTGTCCGTGAGCCCACCGTCAAATGCGGGAGTATGCTGCGAGTCGCCGGAGACGACTTGAGATGTCTGACAGTGTCACTGTCTGGAACCTACCTGTGCTCCACTCTCTATTAGTCTGTTGCATTTGCTGATATTTTTTCTGTCTTCCCTGGTTCCCCACTAATTGCCTATTTCTTCTTCTGTGTTTATTATTTTTCCTGTAGCCTTGTCTGGGTCACTGCACTGCAGATCTCATCCCTATGTTCTTTCACCAACACTCTAATGAGCAGGGGCCTCTGATTCCTCAAACTGTTGGCACTATATAAATCTTGTATTATAGTAATAATGATAATAATAATAATATATTGTTTCCAATGTGTTCCAATGTTCCAGTGTTTTATTCATCTGCCCACTTGGGTACAGCTAAGAGCGTGCCTTCGGATTGCTCTATACTCCTTTAGAAGCTTACACTTTCCATGCTTCAGTTGCCCACTATAGCGTTCAGCTAGGGTGTGATCCTGATATCTTGTACCTTATCTCTTTACTCATCCTGGTCCTAAAATGCTCCTAGTTCCAGTTTATGTACTTCTCTTTCCCAATCAGTTAATTCCCAAACAGTTTCCGAATCAGAATCAATTCTGATTCCTGGCTAGTTCTAGTCCTTTTTACCTGTTTCGCCTGTTATCCCTGACCTCCTGGACACACTAGAGTTGACCATCCGCATGACCCGACCTCACAAAAATGCTCTATGCCCTGACCTTGGCTTTGCTAATGACTGTGTCCCTGTGGAACTCTTTTGGCTTAGATGCTTAGCTCTTGTTACCCCCAGCAACAACTTTGGCTACCCATCTCAATAATTCCAGTCTTCAGCTCAGTTTTACTGGGTCCCCTGATAATCCATTGCTTTCACATCTGGTGCTGAAATCCTGTAGAAATCAAACCACAAAAACAATGCGCTTAGGACATAGGCAAGGGGAGACGGGAAGGATGATATGGTGGGAGGGGGGGGGAGGGGGGGGGGGAAGGTGATGGGAGAATGGAAGAAGAATATATATCATATCATATATATATATATCACCAGCTTCCACTACCCCTGCAGGGGTGATAGGCAATCTAGGATCCCAGAACCGTCCTCTTGTTCGGTGTCCCGTGGTTGCTGCGGTGGAATAGCCTCTCTCCCAGGAATCTCGAATTACCACTTTATGCGATATCCAGGATGGGGGTCCGAAGTTTGTGTACAGGAAAGCACCTACCCTCCGCAACCATCTTGTACATAATGTCATTGACCCCCCCAAGCATACTCAAATTATACCCAATATGAAAGGGTTCTTTAGATGCCGCAGATGTCTACCCTGTAGAGTTAGCAAACCCCAACCTAGGAAAAAGGAAAAGTTCAAGTCAACTGTAGATCATAAAGAATATCAGATTAAGGAGCTGATAACTTGTCACAGCACACATGTCACTTACATCATCGAGTGTCCCTGTCATTTACAGTACGTGGGGAGAACCACCCGCCCACTCTATGTTAGGATACGGGAACATATCAAAAATATTAAAAAAGGGTTTCCGAAGCATCATCTATCACGGCACTTTGCCGAGTTCCATCAGAAAGACCCCAGCGGCCTTATTTTTTATGGTATTGACCAGGTGAAAACCCACTGGAGAGGGGGCAATAAAGAAACATTAGTCTCTAGGAACGAGACAGAGTGGATATATCGGTTGGGGTCTATTGCCCCCAAAGGGTTAAATCTGGACATAGACCTCAACTGTTTTATAGCTAATCCGTAAACCCACTCATAGTAGGAGAAAGTTGCCCTGAGTCCTCTCTGGCAAAGGTTCTCTGGTTGCACCTGCTAGTTGTTCAATAAAATTAAGAGAGGACTATAGCAATAAGAAACTATGTTACTAACTATTTTGGTGCCTCTGTATACATGTGGCATAGAACAATGGCAAGTAGGGGAGTGATAGAAATACCTTAGATATTAGTATATGGGGACGCCATACAGGCTGTATACACCATACACCCCATGATATGGAGTACAGGTGTATGCATGGCTGTACATGGGGGGTACATGGGGGGTCCCATATACTAGGTGTGTGGAATTAGGTCAATCTGGATGCACCAGGACACTGTCCCCACACACATGCAAGAGCCCTGAGTCATTCCCTTCATGCTATCTTTCCTTTCTCAGTAAATATTGTATATGGGGAGTTCATGCATATGTTCCATGGTTTAAATATATCTCACATCTTGGGTCGATATCATGTACCCCAATCCTTCCGGCTGTTTAGTTCCCCAGTATGGGATGAGGGGCCTAGGACGTGGATATCACAGTGGATTGGGACACTAAGGAGTATCTGGGTGGGAGTGAGAGAATATATGATTTAAGAATACATAGGGAGTCTAATGTATGTGGGTAGCAATCATGTGAAGGAGTACCTTATAGGTGGAAATGCTTTCTGGGTATATAATTTCAATTATAAATTCTATGAGGGACCAGGATGGTCCTAAACATACCAGGTTTTGGTCCTAAGTCTGAGATGGTATAAGTCCATTTAGTTTTTATTCATTTATTGGTTTTTTATTTATATATATATTTTTTAAATAAATCATTTTTTAAGTTTTTTGAGTTTTTTAAGTTTTCGGAGTTCTGCAATGTGGAGATCAGAGGATGTAATACATACAGATAGTTAAATATACCTACACCCTGTTTATGCACCCGCCATAGGGCGGATTCTGAACGGGACCTGGGCTGAAACTCTATTTCATCCACTTTTACAAGGTAGACACTGAGTTTGCAAGGTGGAGAATATGCATTACCGTCATCCACCACTGCGGGCTGTGTCTATATGATACATTTACCTGGTGTAGAAGTAAATATGTTTTTATGTAATCCTATATTATATCATACAAGATGCTTGATGTTTACATTGTTTTATGTGAAATGAGTCTGCCAATTTATGTAAAAGGCCAGCGGAGATGTATGGGTCATTAATAAATAGTCAACACCTCGATATATGTCCACAGGGATCTGATTTGGGCACCCACCAATGGGGACGTATGGGAGGGGGAGCCATGGGATTGTAAATCCAATCAAAACCCCTGCAGGGACGGGAGAGGGGAGGATCCAGCATGTCCGCCTGCCTTATAACCTGTGAGGTGTAGTAAGATGGCGCCGCCTTTGATAACGTCGATGACGAAACGCGTAAGGCGGGGCTACGCACTTACGTCACTTCCGGGTACGGAGCGAGAGAGCCTGGAACGCAGCTGGACCGCACGCCGCACGCTGCGGGACACACTTCCTGGTTCTCGGCTTCACCCATAGTGTAGTACGGTGTGTATGTTTTTTTCCCTAGAAGGGAGTTTTTTAAGCCATTAAAGTTTTTATCATACTACACTATGAGGTGGCATCTTTTTCCTTGAGGGCTTAGTTGCTGACCCCCATCCTGGATATCGCATAAAGTGGTAATTCGAGATTCCTGGGAGAGAGGCTATTCCACCGCAGCAACCACGGGACACCGAACAAGAGGACGGTTCTGGGATCCTAGATTGCCTATCACCCCTGCAGGGGTAGTGGAAGCTGGTGAGTGGGGAGCCAAAGGGGAGCACAGAAGTCACGGATTTACCTCTGTGGGCACCAAAAGTCACTAAGCTGTTGGAACTTCTTTTGCTGCTACTCAACATTGGGATGCATTATTTGAGAACAGACTTTTCCAATTTTGATATGATATAGAGTTTTGTCGGACTTGGTTGCACTATATTGCACTTTATTGAACACTTATCAGTTGGACTGTTGGTTATTTATACACGCCTGTGTGGGATTACACTGTCACAATACATACATATATTGGTTTGTTATATACTCTCGCCATTGCACGGGTCATTTAGAGTCCCGTTGGACTCGACTGCATTATACTGCACTGTATTGTATATTTTAGCTGGGGTGCACGGTCAAACACATATGTAAGTGCAGTTTTGCACTGTCATATTATATACCTGGCACAGGTTTATGTTCGGTATTGCACTGGCACACATACACATGTCATACTTTGTATATTTATTAATTAGCTGCTTAGCAGTAGCGTTCTAGTTTTTATTCCTACAATCCTTTTTGGTATAGAGGTATGTGCAATATGCTTAGGTTTGCCATACGTTCACCTTTACTTCATTATAGTTTCTGTGATCTATTATGAAATCCTGTAGAAACCCAAGAAAAGCTATGCACAAAGAGCATCTTTGAACAATGACTTCTCAAGGGGAAACTCACGGCACCTGTAGTTATCAGACCTCAACAGATACCTGAGCTTTAGGCCTCATTTACACAAGGCGGATCCGCTCAGCGGAGTCCACCGGCTCAGCAGGAGATCTCCGCTAAGCCGGCGGATGACAGGTCCGTCTCTGCTCACTGAGCGGGAAGGGGCTTGTCAGAGAGCCGCTGATTCCTTAGGAGAGATCGGACAAAATTGGACAGCATGTCCAATTTCATCAGATCTCCTCCAACCTGCTAAGACGGATCGCGAACGTATCGCCATATGTCTGATTTTAGCAGATCGGATGGCAGATGGGTGTCAGCGGACACATCTCCTCTGACATCCGTCTCCCCATAGGAGTCAATGGATGGCCTGCGGGCTTGCCGTGTGAAAGGGCCTTACAGTCACTAATACCATAGTGTCTATTCCCCACACCAGCCTACTGATCAATGAAAAAATGCACAACACACTAAGGCTGGCACACTGACATTAAAAGCAGGCAATTGAGGGATGTTAAAAATGCCCCCCCAAATGCCTATGCAAATATTACAATGGACAGCACACAGTGCTGCTCTCTTCATAAAAACAATGAAAGTTTTAGCATTGTGTCGCTTCGCTTTAAATTTGAAGCTTCATGTCGAGTCAGTTCCATTCAAGTCTATGGTAACGCGCCGCAACTGCACTGGCATGATTGCGGCGCATTTGCAGCACAGTTGCAATAGTACAGTACAGTACAATCAGAGTTTTAGCTGGTTGTTAAGGAGCCGGCCGGGAAGCTGCCCGCTGTGTCCTTAACAACCGATGTGTCATCAGCTGTCAGCAGGCCAGCAGGTCAGGAAAGGGAGGGGACAACGAGCGCCCCCCCCCCCAAACCATACCAGGCCACATGCCCTCAACATGGCACCTTATCCCCATGTTGTTAGGGACAAGGGCCTCTTTCCCACAACCCTGGACAGTGGTTGTGGGGGTCTGCGGGCAGGGGGCTTATCGGAATCTGGAAGCCCCCAGATCCCACCCCCCGTGTGTATTAATATGGGGTATCGTACCACTACCTATTCACCAAAAAAGTGTCAAAAAGGAATAAAAACACAGTTTTTGACAAGTCTTTTATTGAAATAAAACAAAACAATGTACCCTGATGTAGAATCAACCACCACTGCACCGCCAACCCCCCAAAAAAATGAGCTCTGCTCACGCCGAAAGGCTCCCATTCGTCTGCTTGCTTCACCACCTGATATTTCTTAAATAGGTAAGGGGCAGGTCCAGCCAGCATGCACGGGTCAATGACATCACAAGGGGCAGGACCACACAGTTACTTCGCAGGCTGGTCCTGCCCCTTACCTATTTAAGAAATGTCAGGTGGCAAAGCAAACAGATGAGCGGGAGCCTTCGGTGTGAGCGTTTTTTTTTTTTTAGGGTCGGCGGTGTGGCGGGCATCATGATTGACGATGGCTCTACAGCAGGGGACATTGTTTTTTTTATTTTTAATAAAGGACTTGTCAAAAACTGTGTGAGTGCTGTTATTTATTTTTGACTCTCATTCACAATGGGGGGCGGGATCTGGGGGCCCCCTTATTAAAGGAGGCTTCCAGATCCTGATAAGCCTCCTGCCCACAGACCCCCACAAACACTGGCCAAGGTTGTGAGGAAGAGGCCCTTGTCTCCATCAACATGTTGAGGGCATGTGGCCTGGTATGGTGTCCCATGTTGAGGGCATGTGGCCTGCTATGGTTCAAAAGGAGGGGGGGCACGCTTGTCCCCTCCCTTTTCCTGACCTGCTGGGCTGCATGCTTGGATAGGGGGCTGGTATGGACTTAATTTTGGTGCAGGGTTCCCCTCAAAATCTATTCCAGACCCCAAGGGCCTGGTATAAAATGAGGGGAGGGGGTGGGAACGCTGTTTTTTAGCAGATTTTTTTATTGCGGGCAATGCTTGTTTTTACATTCAGCTGTTAGTGATTAAGCTCGCTGACTGCTGATGACTCATCAGTTGTTAAGGACACGGCGGCTGGCCTCCTGGCTCGCTCCTTAGCAACTAGCCATTGTAGGAGTTTGTGGTGTGGTTTTAATAAAGAAAAACTTGCATATTGCGTTTGGGGAGTGTTTTTAATGCTCACTAAACACTTATCAACTGCAAGTGTAAACGAGCCATAATAAGTAATAATCATTAACTCTGCTCACTCTACTACACTTCCCTCTTCTGAGTGCTGTTGTGTAAGGGATGACAGGGGGTTGATTATTAAGACAGATTCAAGTACTTCTGATGGTTAGAGGTAAAAATACATTTAAATGTTTTTAAACAACTGTGGTTGGAATTTAATTTTAATTGATTTTAGAGGTTAGGTTTTTAAGCGTGCTTGACAATATCTGTGACTAGCGTTGCAAAGTTTTATCACTTTCTATTCTAGTAGACACTAGACATCTCTCTTTCTGTATTAACTCTTATATATGGTTGCTAATGATGAATGTAATGGTTACATTGCTAACAAAGATTGGCCAATATATGGTCCGTCAAAGGTTGGATATACAGTATATAAATTATTTACAATTTTTTTTTAAACTAAGCATGCCAATGACAATTGTGGGAAGTTGGACATGCAGGTACAATCTGACCACGTAAAGTCAAAAGTAATATAAATATCAATTTCCTAGGTGTATATCCATATGTGAATGGAAATTAAAGAAATGTCCAAGGCCAGATACCCCTGGACCCAGATTACATTAAGGCAACAATAGCATTAAAACAAGATTCTGATGGATCTTTCCTACAAATATCTGCTGGCTGTCACAGTCCACTAGTGCCTACAAACATGGGAATTACATTTCTGTGACTAGCTTTAGTGGCGTTCTCCTTTCAAAATTCAGCGTGTGGATATTTTAATATAGCATTTTTCTTCTATTCAGAAATAAAATAAAAGTTTAAGAGTGCCTGCCTCAAGAAGCCATAAGAAGCAGGTATGTACAGGTACAATAAGAATGGCAGCCAAGCAGCAGTCTGGGCTGTAGATATCAATACGCAGCCAGAAGTGGGAGTGTGTAGATATCACAATATAGTTAGATATATGTGTGTAGACATCTCGCACTTCAGGAGTAGAAAGTGCAGATAACTCTACGCACCGAAGGCTGTTCAATTCCCTTCATGGTAAGGTATAAATAGCTCATAACACATTCTGCAAGGTGTGAGAAAGACATCTGATTTTCAGGCTCCATATCTGTGGCTTTCCTATTGTAATGCAAATAAATACAGTGCAAACAGCAGCGTATAGAAAGCAATACGTCAAATAGAGGAGGGTAAAGGACTCCTGTGTTAACAAGAATTTTTTGAAAAGTATAAGATCTTGCTGACAAGCTGCATTAAATATTAATTCCTCAGTCCATGGAGACCTTGTTACGCTCGTGTTTTTACCAGCACAGGTTTCCGAACAAAACCACCCAGCTGATTCAATCTCCCAGCTTTGTTCTAGTTCAGCTGCTAAAAAGCAACAGGAATATTTTACTAGCATGCAGCATAATTAAAGTGTTACTTTTTGAGTATTAATGAATATCTAGGGGGAGGAGAGATACTGCTGATTATGTTGTTGTGTACGGAGGCATGAGGAAGAGGTCTAGGAAATCGTTCAGTTATCATTAAAATGATGGGTCATGAATATGTTCAATCATGGATTTGTTTGAGGCGTTAGCATGTTGAAATGAAATATGCTTGAACCCAAATCATAACCATGATCATTGCCGTAAGCCATTTGTGGGCAAGAGCTTAGGTAAGCATTGTGAGAAGGCCAGCACCAAAGGGCAACACTTCTAACCTGGGTTTATTTAAAAAATGACTTAAAGATGTTAGTACTTCTGCTGTGAATTTTAATGATGAATTGCTCCATAGTGCTTGCAGCTAAGGAGGTCACTGAGGACTTGTTTTTAAGGTTCAATTACCGCTTGCTAAGAATTTATAAATTATGCTTGGGAAGAACAATTGATAGAAGAGCTATGCTGTCATGTTAGTACAGTGCCGGATTAAAGGACAAGTTCACCTTTGGGAACATGTTATATGTTCCACCCGTTTTTGGGGTGGAACATGTAACATGTTCCTAATGCTGCAGCTGCTGCCCGATCCCTCCCTCCCTGTGACAGCAGTACGGGGAGGAGTCCTCTGTACTAGCTGTCAGTTTTTGAAATCAGAATGGCTGTGTGGGACTCAGCCCACCCGAGCGCTTCAATGATCGATGGTGCTGACTGTTGGTGAAATGCTTTACAGGCTTCCAAAAAAAAAAAAAAAATATATATATATATATATATATATATATATATATATATATATATATATATATATATATATATATATATATAAATTTAAAAGTATTAATAATTAAAAAAATATTATTTTTTAAAAAGTAAACATCCAATACGGAGACCCCTAGGCGTTTGAAACCTTGGAGCCCCCCGGCAGGTTTTTAGAAATTTCCCGTGTGTGTGCTCTAGTGGGATAACATTGCACGTATTGTGCAAATGGAGATGACCATCACTACTGTACATTAAACCTACATAGGTTGCACCAACATTTTTGATAGACTGACAGCTGAAAGAAGATGAGCTTCTAAGATGTTATTGTGTACATTACATTAATATAGTATTTTCTCTATAGAGTCTTTAATGAAAAGTTTTCACTTCTCTAAGTGGATTAATTTTTTCTATCTGTTGTAAACAAAAAAGAAAGCTTCATTCATTCATTTTTCTAATTAATATTAAAGTGGATGTAAACCCAATTCATGAAATTTGACCTAGGCATATATATATGTAGTGTTTACTCTCTCCAAAGCCCTAAGTCCTGTGTCTTTCCGCCGCTCTGTTCCTCTGTTATCAGCATGATAACTTCTGACAAGTTCTCTGACATGGTTGATAAAAGCAGCCTGAAATTTGTGTTGAGCAAGGAGCAGAGAGCTGGTCTATTCACAGCACAGCTCTGCATGTTTCTTTCTTCCTCTGCCTATGTGGAAGGGGGGTGTGTGCCTTTCCTCCAGCTGCCACACAGTGTATGCCCAGACTCCCCTCCCACTGCTGAAACAGTGCTAATCCAGCACTGTGTTAGTACATTGGGTGGCTGAGGAAAGATGACTCATTTATACACAACTGACTGCTTTCTGATTTGTATGCCCAGTCTAATACTAGTGACATATTTAGAGGCAAACATATCTTTATTGTTTATACAGATCAAAAGTAGAGAAGAAAAGAGGCTGCATTACAGATTCAAAAAGAGTCAATAGTAAGAAACTGGGACATAACAGTGTCCAGGGGAAAAATACATAATAAAGCGGACATAAAGCAGCACAGATTAAAGGCAATGATTGCCAATATAAAGAGCCTATACAGCTAAAACAGTACTAACGAGGATGGTTACAAAAATAATAGGTTGGTCCTAGTGACACATTTAGATTTAAAGTGAAAGAACATCTGTAATAGCAGAAGAGACCTTCTATGTCTCTGCAATAAAAGCTTACCTTCCACCATGCAAACTTCTGCCTTGCTGTGTCTTGTCTGTTGGCACCACCTGGCTTGACAAAAGTCAATTGCTCAATTGACT
The DNA here is from genome assembly GCA_037952835.1 of Lithobates septentrionalis. Lineage (NCBI taxonomy): Eukaryota > Metazoa > Chordata > Amphibia > Anura > Ranidae > Lithobates > Lithobates septentrionalis. The sequence goes on along the minus strand of JBBDGP010000346.1, from coordinate 2,269,261 downwards.
ATAATTGAAGGAGCCAAGAGGGAAACTGTCAGCTGAACAGTGGCTGCATCCAATGAGATACAGCCACTGTTTGGGTATACTGACAGGTTCTGACTGTCATAATACAATATCCAGCAGCCAAAGATTCTCCCATCTGTGCTGTTTAGAGTTGATGGGGGAACCTGTTAGATTTTTTGGCGTATTTGTTTTAATATTGTTTTGTGGCCAACAGGGGCGTTGCTAGGTCTGCAAAAGATCTGGGGCTAGAGCCCATAGCAGTGATCACCAACCTTTTTACAGGCCCGCGGGGGGGGGGGGGGGGGGACGCGGGGCACGCCGGTGGTAACCCATATTTTGCGGGCAATGGCTGGTGTTGACGCTTTAATCATCATGGCACCATGGTTTATATGGTGTCAGGGTGATTGACGCGCTGGTTAATCAGGGACCCTGAGGCAAGAGACTCGGGGCTATGGGCCCCAGATTTGGGGCTATAGCCCCAATAGCCACCCCCTAGCAACGCCCCTGGTGGCCAGTGTGCACCAGAAGAAATTCTGTGCAATGCTTCTGGATGCTGTGATCCAACTTACTGTGTGAGTTTTGGGTAGTCTACCTCCTTTGTCCTCCTGTCTTACCTCAAGTTCAAATAAAACATTGAAAACTACTACAGGTGTGGACCAACTTCCTTCAAGGCTAAGTTAGTGTTATTTAACCTGGGAAATAGGAATGTTATATAGGTCATATAGGGGAGTTCCTCTTCTTTCCACAAGACCCCCTTATATCTAAATAATATAGCCCTAGGAACATCAGGATGTTAAATCTAAAAAACCCCACTTAGCAAAGACTCGAGATGCCCTGTCTACCCAGGTTCTGCAGGGGTAGGCAACCTCGGCCCTCCAGCAGTGGTGAAACTACAAGTTTCACAAGACATTTCAAGACCCAGACAATCACAGCCATGACCCCTAGAGGCAGAGGCATGATGGGATTTGTAGTTTCATCACAGCTGGAGTGCCGAGGTTGCCTACGCCTGTGCTACAGTGTTGGGATGTAATGGTTGCAAGGTAAGGATCATCTCACATACTTAGGACTTTTTTCTCAGAGAATCGGTGCAGGAACTAACCCTTTCGGAGTCACCCCTTTTCTCCACCTCTACCTACCTCCGAGCACCCTCTACCTACCTCCCATTACTGCCCTTTTAGAGAATACAGAACCAAGTATAATTTTGTGGTGATAAGTAATTTGTATGGAATTTATTAATGATAACAAGAAAAGCAGTAAAATAGATCCCATGTAGCCAGTAACAATAAAGCCCCCTCTAGCAACAATAGATCCCCCATTAACAATGGGCCACCCGAAGCAAAATCCCCCGGCAGCAAAAACAGCTCCTCAAAGCCAGCATCAATAGACTCTCCAGCAGCCAGCAATGATAGTCCCCTCCCTCAACAGTAGATCTCTCCCAGCCATAACTGACAACTCAGCGATATAAGACCCACCCCCAGCAACAATAGGTCCCCCACCATTAAGAATAGACCCCCCTGCAAAAATAGATCCCCTCTGGGTAGAATAGATGTCTCAGCAACCAACATCAATAGACCCTGCAGCACACCCCAGCACCCCTTACCATTACATACAGTCAGTGCTGGAGGTGCCAGAACTGTGTTTCCCCACGTTCCCCCTGAAAAAAAGCCCTGTACATACCATCCCCAGCCCCCCCCCCCCAGAAACAACTGTATACTTTTTTACAGTGCCATTGTGCTGGGATAAATTAACTGCACCGTGCACATGCATAGGAGTTACATCCTCCAGGGCTGGCCAACCATGATGGCTGAAGATGCTGGAAGAAGACTGAGCAAATATGTTGGAGAGAGCTTGCTGAAACTGCATTGAAGTATGGAAGGTGGGTGTACTAGATTTTATTTTTTCTTTACTGCTCAATGTTAATGCTCAAACTAATTACTGTTACTCTGATGATGTAATTTTGCCAAGTGCAATGATGTCATTACACATTGATCACTCAGATTCCTTATTTGCACTGGCAAAAGCTAGTTTGAATGAGCTAGTATGATGTTACTGACATATGGTATAGCTTGTAATAATAAATTACCCAGAACGCCACTGAAGGCTGGAGAGAACATATAATGACACTGTTATTATTACAAAGTAATACGTATACGTATATGGTTTATGGTAGAACAGACCTGTAAGAGGCTTTCATTTGAAACCCACATTTATATTTATTAGGTTCCATGTAACAATACTTTTACAAGCTTTCCTTTTCCATTTTTATTTCCAGATGTCCCTTGACACATCAGCAGAAAGCACAGCGCTGTGACATCAGTAGCGGCACAGACACGTTTCATTCATATGCAGAGCTGCTAGCAACATCATTGTAAATAAGAAACTGTCCATTAGTGTCACATTAAGCTCTCTCCTTTTATTAAAGCCTCCAAAACATCTCTAGATATAAATGAGAAAGGACTGACGCCGGGACATGAACACCTCTGCGGCGTGCGGGCGCAATTATTTATTTATATTGTCACTCCCTTATTTATTTATTTTTCTCTGCCGCTACCCTGTTTCCCCTCCCCGTGTAATTTGCATTAATAAAGAGGCTGTTCTGCGTCGGAATGTGTTTTATCCGTATTTTTTTTTTTTTTAATCCCAGGGCGATCCCCCAGGAAGAGCTAAGGGAGAGATCCGCCTGTCAGCGTAGACAAGACGAATGATTCCCCGTGTCAGCACCGCGTGGTTCAACGATGACAGATTGAGAGGAGCTGTCCCTCTGCCGACAGGCGTGCTTCATTTTCAAATTAATAAATCTGAATAAAATATTTTTCCTTTCATTACGAGCAGGGCCTGTCTGACAGTTGCTGTGACAGGAGGGAGTAGCAGAGTTGATGAGAACAGCTTGCCCAAAATCCACCTGGGTTTTCTCATGTTTTATTTTTACCTACAACGCTCGGCTCACTGTATCCCTCCTTCCGCGTTTGTGTCTATTTCGCTCTCTGTCTCGTTGCCTCATTCCCACTTTATGCCCCTGTGGTCCCCTTACCTCCTCTGTCTGAATAATTTCACCTTCATCATTTTTATATGGACACATTTCTTTTGAGAGGTTCTGCATGCCTCAGTTTGAAATGTATTACAAACTTTCATGCGGTATATATGGCGTCAAGAGTGACATGTTTGTTGCCTATCAGTCCACATAAACATTCATTTGAAAGCATTGAAAGAGAACTTTACACATAATTTAGTCACAGAAGACTGGCAGTTACAAGTGTCTTCACATTGTTTCAGATGTTTTTCAGAAAAAATAATATTCAACATTACATACACTATATTACCAAAAGTATAGGGACCCTGCCTTTACACACACACATATGAACTTTAATGGCATCCAGTCTTAGTCCAAAGGGTTCAATATTGAGTTGGCCCACCCTTTACAGCTATAAAAGCTTCAACTCTTCTGGGAAGGCTGTCCACAAGGATTAGGAGTGTGTCTATGGGAATGTTTGACCATTCTTCCAGAAGTGCATTTGTGAGGTCAGTCACTGATGTTGGGCGAGAAGGCCTGGCTTTTAATCTGTGCTCTAATTCATCCCAAAAGTGTTCTATCGCGGTGAGGTCAGGACTCTGTGCAGGCCAGTCAAGTTCCTCTACTCCAAACTTGCTCATCCATGTCTTATTGGCCCTTGCTTTGTGCACTGGTCCAAATCATTTGGTGGAGGGGGAAATATGGTGTGGGGTTGTTTTTCATGTATTGGGCTTGGCCCCTTAGTTCCAGTGAAGGGAACTCTTAAGGCGCCAGCATACCAAGAACATTTTTGGACAATTTCATGCTTCCAACTTTGTGAGAACAGTTTAGGAATGGCCCCTTCCTGTTCCAACAGAAGCTGTCCTGTTGCACAAAAAGGGAGTTGGTGGTGGAGGAACTTGTCTGGCCTGTAGAGAGTCCTGACCTCAACCCCAAAGAACACCTTTGAGATGAATTAGAGTGAAGACTGTGAGCCAGGCCTTCTCATCCAACATCAGTGCCTGACCTCACAAATGTACTTCTTGGAGAATGGTCAAACATTCCCATAGACACACTCCTAAACCTTCCCAGAAGAGTTGAAGCTGTTGTTGCTGCAAGGGGGGGGGCTCAATATTGATCCCTATGGACTAAGACTGGGATGCCATTAACCACCTCAATACAGTGCATTTTCGCCCCCTTCCTGCCCAAGCCATTTTTCAGCTTTCAGCGCTGTCGCACTTTGAATGACAATTGCGCGGTCATACTACACTGTACCCAAATGAAATTGTTATCATTTTTTCCCCACAAATAGAGCTTTCTTTTAGTGGTATTTGATCACCTCTGCGGTTTTTATTTTTTGCGCTATAAACAAAAGAAGAGTGAGAAGTTTTAAAAAAAACACAATAATTTTTATCTTTTGCGATAATAAATATCCAATTTTTTTTTCTTTAAAACAAATTTTTTCTCAGTTTAGGCCGATATGTATTCTTGTACATATTTTTGGTAAAAAAAATCGCAATAAGCGTATATAGATTGGTTTGCGCAAAAGTTATAGCGTCTACAAAATAGGGGATAGATTTATAACATTTTTATTTTTTTTACTTTTTTACTAGTAATGGCGGCGATCTGCGATTTTTATTGTGACTGCGATATTGCGGCGGACACATCGGACACTTTTGACACATATTTGGGACCATTCACATTTATACAGCGAACCGTGCTATAAAAATGCATTGATTACTGTATAAATGTGACAGGCAGGGAAGGGGTTAACACTAGGTGGTGATCGAGGGGTTAACTGTGTTGCTAGGGAGTGATTCTAACTGTAGGGGGCGGGGACTCACTAGAGGAGGAGACCGATCGGTGTTCCGCTGTGCTGGGAACACACCATCGGTCTCCTCTCCTCTGACAGGACCGTAGATCTGTGTGTTTACACACACAGATCCACGGTCCTGCTGTGTTACCGGTAATCGCGGGTGCCCGGCGGACATCGCGGCCGCCGGGCACGCGCACCGGGTGCCTAGTGATACGGCGGGCCTGCGCGATCGCCGCCGGCGGCGCGCGCGCGCCCCCTGGTGGCCTAGGAATGCGAGGCCGTCATATGACGCCCGCCCGCAACAAGAGCTGTGCCGCCTGGCCGTCAATAGACAGCCGGCGGTCAGCAAGCGGTTAAAGTTCATGTGCGTGTAAAGGCAGGTGTCCCAATACTTTTGGTATTATAGTGTATTCTCTCTTTTTTTGTTGTATATTATAGTGTATTGGCTACAAAGACCCAAAAGCATGATTCCAACTCAAACATACTTGTGTGATTCCGCTCGCCATTGCAGTTAGGATAATCTGAAAGAGACATTAGCCACACCCATATTCTTTTACTTTTTAATCTAGTTTTTAACTGTCCTTACATCAACTTTTAAACTTATAAAAATGTGCCAGATGTCAATATTATTAAATTATATTATCCTTAATAATATAAAAACTAATGCCGCATACACACGATCGGAATTTCCAACAACAAAACCGTGGATTTTTTTCCGAAGGATGTTGGCTCAAACTTGTCTTAGATACTCATGGTCACACAAATGTTGACCAAAATTCCGAACGTCAAGAACGCGGTGACGTACAACACGTACGATGGGACTATAAAAAGGAAGTTCAATAGCCAGTGCGCCACCTTTTGGGCTCCTTCTGCTAATCTTGTGTTTGTCTCATATTAGTAGAAGTTTCGTGAGAGACGATTTGTGCTTTTCAGCCTCGTGCTTTTCAGTTTGTTTCTGCTTTTCAGTTTGTGCTTGTGGGTTCGTATCTGTCCTTCAGTGCGTGCTGTCAGTTTGTTCCTGTCTTTCAGTGCGTTCTATTTAATAGTTCACTTCTGTTTTTCAGTGCGTTCTTGTCCGCTCGTTTCTGATTTTCAGCTCGTTCTTCTCATGTCCTTTCTGATTTTCAGTGCGTTCTGTCAGTTCGTTCTGACCAGCCGACTGTTTTCAAGCCATGTTGCGGGTACGTTCTCATCGTAGAGTTCGTGCTGTGCTTGGGCTTAGTGTTGGAGTTCTTGCTTTGACCCAAGTCCAGGCCATGAACAGGGCGAGGAGAAGTTCATGGACACATGAACAAAGAATTGGTTGCTCCAGCGTGACCAATTCTCGCACATGCCTTTGTTGCGGGAGATCTAGGAGAACAATCCTGATGATTTCAGGAGTTATCTCCAGGTGACGGACCCCGTTTTTCACCGTCTGTTGGCTTTGCTGTCCTCTTATATTACCAAGCAGGCCACCTGCACGCGGCAAGCCATCACTCCCGAGCAGAGGCTCGTCGCCACGTTGGGGGAAGGGGGAAGTCTCCAGGATATCAAGTTTACGACTGGAATCTCCCCTCAGGCTCTGGGAATCATTATTCCAGAAACCTGTTCTGCCATAATTCAGGTCCTGCAGAAGGACTATATTAAGGTATGTTTTATCCTTTAACATCACATTCTATGTATTTAATGTTTGCTAATGTATTGTATTTATTTCATCATTCCCTAATTACCATGATTGTAATATGCTGTGAATGTCCTCTTTGTCCTCATGCATGCTGTAAGCTTTTAATGCTCCTTTTTTGTCCTTCATGCATATTTGCCTTCACTAACCTCCCCAGCATGCTCTCCTGGGCCCATACACACCTAGTCACTTAACAATGTATTTTGTCAGCTCCATTGTGGTGGTTACCCTAAACACCCCCTAAAATGTGTAAAAATGTTATTGTTGTCCTTAAATTCAGGCAGAGTTCAAGAGGCTTTTTTTAGGGGGCCAAAACTCATTTGGAACCCTCCCTCCCCCCAACCGCTAAGTCAGCCGATACCAATCCTCTATCTGCTGATTTGCCAAACCCATACACACTATACCTACCTCTTTTGTGTTTATATTTATGGATGAATTCACCAAAGCATGTAGTGCAAGGGCCTGCCTGAATACTTTAAAACAGTACTGTTTAAAGTTTTGTTCTCCTATTATCTTGATAAGTACTTGCAGAATGTAAAAATGTGCTTCAACTTGTACAGTGTGCATTCATGTTTTTGTATTATGACACTTCTTACCTGTCCAGTGGGCTGCCAATAGTATAAGTAAGGAGGGGCTGGCCAAAGTAATACACATTATTTATGCATTCAGCTCTCAATGAAGTGGAGACCGTTACCTGTCCAAAACATCCCCCCACCCTAAAATTTTTACACTGGGCCATCAGAGGGGGGGATCTGATAAGTGGACCTTATAATTTTGTCTTTAAATATTCATTAAAATAAATGTTATACTTATGTTGGCCAAGAATGTTTGTGTCTAATCTGCTTGCAATGTTATGTGTAAAAGTACTAATTTTTTTTTCTTGTTTGATTCCACAGTTTCCTTCAAACCCACAGGAATGACAAACTGTGGCTTCCCAGTTTGCCCAGCAGTGGGGCTTCCCCAACTGTGATGGTTCCATAGATGAGAAACACGCCCACATTGTCCCACCCCCCCAACTCTGGGTCATACTATTATAATTATAAGGGGTGTAGTAGTATAGTGTTGTTGGTGGTGTCGGCGACTGACAAGTTTTTGTATGTGGACATGGGGAAAAATGGCCAGATGTCGGATGGTGGAGTCATCTCCCAGACAGAGTTTTACAGACAGCTCCAGAATGGCAGCTTAGGCTTGCCACCTCCAGAAGACAATGTGGCGGGACTCCCATTTGTCTTTGTCGTGGATGAAGCATTTGCGCTGGGGGACCATCTTATGCGGCCATTCCCGATGAGGACCCTCACCCCGGACCAGAGGGTTTTTAATTACCAGCTGGCCAGAGCCAGAAGAGTGGTGGAAAATGCCTTTGGCATAATGGCCAGCCGGTTTCACCTATTCCTCACTGCTATTAATATGCCGCAATATAAACTAATTCACATAATTCTTTCATGCTGCATTTTACACAACTTTTTACGCAAAAATGCGGCCAACTATGTGGCCTCAGTTGCGACTTACCGGATACAACTCTGACGGCTCTTAAAGCTGGCCGTCCTGGCTTGTCCCCCCCAAAGCCCCATGAAGTACGGCAAAGATATCTAGAGTACTTCGCGGGTAGGGGGGCCATTGATATGCCAGAGAATGTCTAACCTGTTTTAAATAAATTGTTTGTTAAAAACTGAACTTATATTCCATTTGATTTACTGCTTGTGTTTCTTTTAGCTCTCTCCTAGGTTCTGCAATGGCCTTTTATTTTTGACCATTTTCTTCAATAGTACAAATGTAACTTATTTGATACATGAGGTGACAATCTCTTTTTCAGCTAACTATTATGTTGTGCTATGGGTCTGCTACACACACACCTTGTTTTTGTTGTTAATGTATGTAATGCATTAATGATAAAAATAATCATCCTTTTCAGCTCCATGAATTAATTGCTTACAGTCCCTAAAATACCCTGATTGGGGCAAATTTTACAGCACTGTGGGGGTTATTTACTAAAGGCAAATCCACTTTTCTCTACAAGTGCACTTGCAGTGCACTTGAAAGTGCACTTGCAGTGCAAAGTGGATTTGCCTTTAGTAAATATCCCCGATTGTCCATGTAACTACACCAACTTACTCCAAAAACTGGTACTGACTGAGCATTGAAAGAACAAGCCACACATTGTTGAGTATAAAACATTTTGCTGCAAGCACATTCACGTGTGCATTATAAAAGGTTTTTTTTAACAAACCAACATCTTTGGTGTATAACATTTATGTGGGACAGTATATAGCCTTTTTGTGGCTAAACAGGCATGTTTAAAACCATAACATACACAACCCAGGAACTTACAAAGTTCAACTTTTATATATAGGTGTGGGGTTCCTGGTGTCCTCAGATGTCCCGATTCTTTTATCCCCTATGTGAATACAAAAAAGGTATACTTAGCACACAGATATTTGAGGCAAGAAATAGTAATATGAAACATTGCTTGGAAGTGTTGTCCAATTGTCTGTTTTGGCAGAGTTCCAAGCTGAAGACATGATTTTTTCCCTTTCCAAAGCTGCAATACTTACCCTTATTTGTTAAAGTATCACACATGGAGAGACCCCTAGTATCCACTGGAGCCCCTGCGTGGGACACCATAAAAAGGGTGTTCTAGTGTCCTACACTACTGCTCCTGCGTCCAGATGTGTAAACAGCTGCTGAGTGTCCTCTCCTTACACTGAGTTAAGTTTGCATTTCATTTTATTACAAATACATCTAGACAACAATGTACTAAACTTCTTTTCATAGAAATAGGCATGAACAAATGTTAACCTGCATCTGCCAAAAACTTTGTATTAGTGGTCGAACAAACAATGTTTAATATGAACGATTACTGTGCCCATGAACCTCAAACTTGCCATTTTAAACTGTACAACAGTAAAGAAAAGCACATAAAGCAGCACTAAAGTAATAATAATAATAGGAACACATGACAAATAATTACTTTTTAGAAGCACTTTCCTGATCCTTCTGTACTGATCGTGCTCCCTCAATTTCAGGTCTGACCAGCATTTCCTTAATTGCTCCTTGGATCGTCGTACCCCAAAATTTCCTGTGCAGACTTCTCGCAACTTTAGTCATGATCTTGGCCTTTCTCACATTTGGGTTTGGGTGAGGTCCATGTTTCCCATCATATTCGGCCATCTTCAAGATGTCCACCATCTCTACAAATGACATATTTGAGGCCTTATATCTCCTCCTGGATCTTGACGTTTCTTGCTCCAGGCTTTCTTCGTCCTCCTTGTTGCTGATCTCTGCATGCACCTGCTCAGTCTCCGCCATGCGCTCTCCCACTGCGCCGAAAGAGAAGGGACAGGGAATACACTAGAACAGTGGTTCTCAACTCCTGTTCTCAGGACCCACTAACAGGCCAGATTTTAAGTATTACCTTGGGGAGAGGCAGACTAGAATACTGCAATCACTAATCAGCAAATTATATCACCTGTGATGTACTTCAGTTATCTTACAAACCTGGCCTGTTAGTGGGTCCTGAGGACCGGAGTTGAGAACCACTGCACTAGAAAGAAGGTCAGGGGCGGAGTTTCAAGCATGCGCAGTGTATATAAAGCATAACACGCGTGTGTCGTACTTACGATCTGTGAGCGTAGGACGGAGTAGCGTAAGTGCTGATCGTGCAAACGAAGGTACAATTTTAACTTGGGGCATCAGTGATTAGTGGTCTATGCTACTGCTTATAGATTGAGGCCTATATTGGGACAAGATTAGGAGAGTTTAGCCTGACGTTAGGGTTTGTCTTGTGTTGTGTCTGTTGTAAAAATGGATAAATTTACTGACCCAGACTTCCTGCTAAACTTTATAGACAAGTACAGGGAGCTGCCATGTCTCTGGCAATTCAAAAACAGAGAATACTCCAACAAGCTAAAGAGGAAGGCAGCGCTGGAGCAACTGTTGGAATTGGTGAAGCCTGTGTATCCCATGGAAGACATCACCTATTTGAAGACCAAAATTGATGGCCTGAGGAGCACATATAATAGGGAGCTCAAAAAGGTCCAGGATTCCATGAGATCAGGAGCAGCAGCAGATGATGTTTATGTACCCAGGCTGTGGTACTACAACAGACTGCGTTTTTTGTCAAACCAGACAGAACCCAGGCCATCGCTATCAACACTTCCTTCCACACTTCCTTCCACATCAGATGAGGCTTCAGAAGTCAAACCTGGGCCATCCATCCAAGAAGAAGATGTGGAGGAGCCCAGCTTGAGCCAAGTATAGCATTGTTGACCATATTTCTTGTCAAAAATTGAATGAGGTTAACTAGATGTTATTGATCACTAATTTCTGATTTAACAAAGTGGTTTACATATCAATAGACAGTAGTAGCCAAAAATGATTGGTACAAGAATGAAAAATGCTGGGGTCAGGATAGTCTTTTCTATTTGTTAACATTCAATTTGCAACAGTCATGAGCTCAAAATTGTGTGTGATTGATGAACACAAAACTAAAACTAATGTCCCATTTTCATACACAGGAAAGTCTCAGCCAGGAGAAGGCCGTGGAAAGTCTCAGCCAGGAGGTGGCCGTGGAGCAGCCTGACCGAATCCCAGGTTCCTCCCCTCCACCTTCCAACAAAGAAGACGAGAAAGGCGAGGAACCTGGAGGAGTCAGCGAGTACTTTGATTCAGCAGGCTACTACGGTCCTCACAACAACCCTTGGTGGCCCCGAATCCTTTGGCTGTGTGAGGGCCAGTAAACTGGAAGGAATGGAGGAGGGCCAATGTTTCATCTGTGAGGAGGTTTTACTTGAGGGCCTAAACAAGGGGAAGAGGGGCCAACTCACAAATAAAAGCCACGTGTGTGAGTTGGACCATACTGCTCTACCACCTCCAGCAACACCACCACCACCTACAGCAGCAGCACCACCACCACCACAGCCACCCAACCGACCACAGCAGCGTGGAAGGAAGCATGGAAGGAAGTGTTGAGAGTGATGGCCTGGGTTTGGTGTGGTCTGGCAAAAGATGCAGGCTGTTGTAAGACCACAGCCTCAGGACATATATGTCATCTGCTGCTGCTCCCGATCTCTCGGAGTCCTGGACCGTATTGTGCTCCCTATTAAATGGACTCCACAGGTTACCAATTTACCAACCGTGTTGGAATACTGCCCTGCGGCCAAGTCTCCAAAGAGAGGGGATCCTGCTCGGCTTCAGTATGTCACAGTACATGTTGGAATTCATGGTTCCCTCAATGAACTATAGTTCCCCAGTGCCGGCAGCACTCATGCAGCCCCAGACCATGACACTCCCACCACCATGCGTGACTGTAGGCAAGACACACTTGTCTTTGTACTCCTCACCTGGTTGCTGCCACACGGGTTTGACACCATCTGAACCAAATAAGTTTATCTTGGTCTCATCAGACCACAAGACATGGTTCCAGTATTACATGTCCTTAGTCTGCTTGTCTTCAGCAAACTGTTTGCAGGCTTTCTTGTGCATCATCTTTAGAAGAGGCTTCCTTCTGGGATGAGAGCCATGCAGGCAGTTTGATGCAGTGTGCAGCATATGGTCTGCAATGTCGGCAGCACTTATACATCCATTTCCCAAAGACAACCTCTGGACATGACGCTGAGCACGTGCACTCATCTTCTTTGGTCGACCATGGTGAGGCCTGTTCTGAGTGGAACCTGTCCTCTTAAACCGCTGCATGGTCTTGGCCACCATGCTGCAGCTCAGTTTCAGGGTCTTGGCAATCTTCTTATAGCCTATAACCTTGGCACCCCAGATGTTTTGGAACTACATTTCCCATGATGCTCAAATACACTGCAGAGTGCATGAGCATCATGGGAAATATAGTTCCAAAGCATCTGGTTTGCCAAGGTGCGCCATCACTGGCCTAGGCCATCTTTATGTAGACCAACAATTTTTTTTTTCAGATCCTCAGAGAGTTCTTTGTCATGAGGTGCTATGTTGAACTTCCAGTGAGCAGTATGAGAGCGTGAGAGTGATAACACCAAACTTAACACACCTGCTCCCCATTCACACCCAAAACTTTGTAACACTAACGAGTCACATGACACTGGGAAGGGAAAATGGCTAGTTGGGCCCAATTTAGAAATTTTCACTTATGGGTGTACTCACTTTTGTTGCCAGCGGTTTAGACATTAATGGTCGTGAGTTATTTTGAGGGGACTGCAAATTTATACTGTTGTACAAGCTGTACGCTCACTACTTTACATTGTAGCAAAGTGTAATTTCTTCAGTGTTGTCAAATGAGAAGATAGAATAAAATATTTCCAAAATGTGAGGGGTGTACTCACTTTTGTAAGATACTGTAGCTTCAGGTGGACTGGGCAATGGGCTGGGCCAGGTGGACTCGGCAGTCTACTGAACTGAACTGCCTATGCATAATATTGGGTAGCTCTGGGTCATACAGACTTCTATCAGTGGGACCCACAGACTCAGCTGCTCCCCATTTTCATCTGAAATTATCCTTGCTCCCCCTATGACATACTGTACATCTCTCACTGGCCATCTCTCCCTATGCTGATATTTGTCTCTCGTCAGATGCCTTACCTGTCTTAACCCCTACCACCTGCTCTCAACATCATCCATGCAGGCCCACCCCCATGCCCTTCCCACATTTTTCCCTCTGCACTCACTACCATACCATAATGCCCTTTGCTCTCATCATAGTTTCTGGTCTACCTCCACCACTCATACCACTGTACCAGCATGACCCCCCCCCCCACCTCAATCACCACGCATAATCCCCATCCTCTCCCTCTAGCCCTTACCATTGTGTCTCCCTGCAGGGCCCGTCCCTTCCAATCTTGCCACTACTCATCACCTCTATCCTCCCCCACACTATCACTACCATGCCTGCAGATCCCTCCTCCCCACTCTCACCATCATGCATGCCTAATACCTTTCTTATCACAGTACCCCCAAACCTATCTATTCCTGCCTGCCTGAACATCCCGCCTACCAATGACATTTATCCATCCATCCCCGAACATCTTATCCACTGTTAATATTCAATTCTTCCCAGCTGCCTTACTTGCCTTATCAGTGCCTCTACTTTTACCACCACATCTGCAAACCACTGTCACCTCTACATTTTAACAATCACCACTATTCTCCATTACCCCAGTAATGATGTCCATTTTGGATGAAACGCATTAGGTGGAGCTACAGCGGTGACGTTATCACGCCCGTCGGGGTGTTAGATGCAACTTACATGTTATGATGTTTTAGGTCATTTTATGTTAGTAGATGCCTAATTTAAAAAAAAATTATGTTCCTTTTACTGCACCTTGAATGATCTTCTTCATTTTACATGTGTTATCCTGTTGTAACAAAATGATGGCATGAGCTACTGTGGATTTATGTAAGCGGCATTCAGTGGCAGAGCTAGCAAAAGCATACCTCACATTCATCCATCCTTTCCGCTGAAGTTCAATCTTCCACTTATCTATCCATTTCCACACAGAGCCCCTAGCGCAGTGATGGTCAACCTTGGCACCCCAGAAGTTTTGGAACTACATTTCCCATGATGCTCATGCACTCTGCAGTGTAGTTGAACATCATGGGAAATGTAGTTCCAAAACATCTGAGGTGCCAAGGTTCGCCATCACTGCCCTAGTGGAATAGGAGGTGATCATCCATCCATCCATCTAGGAATTTCTCCCTAAAAGTGCAGCTGGACCTCTTTTAATTTGAGGTCTGATGGTCTGGTAAGCGACCTTTAGTTATAAGCTGGTGGTGAAGAGCTTACAAGATTACTTGGTTCAGTTCCTTGGTCTTTATTTGCACTTTATTTTGACTTCTATTACAGCACTTTATTTATTTGTTTTGACTTTTTGTGTTAGATTTAATGAAATGCTGACTTTTTCTTTAATCAACACCCTTACGAACTTTATGATCTTGCTCTTTATGATTTTTTTTTTTTCATTATTGATCTTTATTATAAAAATTTCTTGTACAAACTAAAACAAAAGAGACAGAGCTCAGTACACAAAATGTCATCGTTCACTAATAGGAGATTGGATCCAGCAAAGGAAGGCATTAGAGTAGTCAACCTAGAAATCAATCATAAAAAGAAAGAAAACGGGGATGGAAAGGGTAATGGTGATTGAAGTGCATGGAGCCAGGAGATAAGGAATAAGAAGAGGGTAAAAGAGTGAGGAAGGATGGTATAAGCGTAGGTGGGATTTTGCTCATATAATGGCTTTGTCTAATACTGGTACCATATAACGCAAATTTAAAGTTGCATCTTGTTTATGAACAGTGAGAAGGGCTGTCCCCAAATATGTTTCTAACTGGGAGCAAAAACTAGAGAGAGCATGAGCAACATCATCAATGCCCAACCATATTTTTGTCATCTTTGGTCCATTACATCCAGTTGTCCTTAAATGTGGTTTTGCCCTGAATTTGGGCAACATTTTCTCAAAGGTAGGACGCGTATTCAAAAAGTCTATAACTGTAATGAGAGATGGAGCACAATATGATTTCCATGCATTTGCGAGGGATCTCCTGGCAGCAATTAGGACATGGGTAAGGATGACTTGGGCTTTGTGTGGCCATTTGTTCAGATTGATGCTGAAAAGAGTTGTTTCTGGTGTTGGAGGATGATTCACCCCAGTGACAGATGAGATGAGGGCAAATACATCTTTCCAGAAGAGGGCGAGTACCGCCATATATGGCCGATGGATTTCATGTACCCGCATTTCCTCCAGCATAATGGGGATTGGGTACCAGGATATCGGCGGGCTAATACTTGCGGTGCAAGGTACCACCTATGTATTACTTTTTGTACTGTTTCTCAGTGAGAGACACAGCAGGGTGTTTTTTAGGTTGATAAAGAGCTTGTTGTCATTGCTGTTCCCATGAAATTATGGCTGGGAGCTTGTCGGTAGCATCTTAGAGCATATAGCTGTATATTTCAGGGAGATCCCATGTTTAGAAGGTTTTTCAGAGGTGAATAATGTGAACATTGATTTTAATAGAAGATCTTCCCCTCTTTTCAAGGGAGACAAGAGGTGTGGGATTTGTAAGTATTTATAGAAGTCTTTATGAGGGATACCAAAGGCTCTGGTTAGGTCTCAGAAGGAGCGCATTTGTTGCTGATCAAATAGTTAGGCTAACAAGTTGAGTCCCTGGCTTCTCCACAAGGATATTTCTAAGTCTGAGATTAGGAAGGATATTGATGAAAGTTGATGGTTTGAGTCTATCAATTTGTGGTCACAGCCGAAAATCTTTAAGACAGAAACCCATGTCTGGAGAGTGGCATTGGCTATGTCCAGGAAGGATCTTTAAAGGGGGCTTTATGAGTTAGCGTAGAGGCCCCTAGCAACACCTGGAGATCAGAGGATAAGGCTTGCTGCTCGATTTGACTGATGAGGGCGACCACCAGAATTTTGTTTGGTCTAAAATTGAGCCTTTATAGATTAAGCAAAGTCAGGAGCCCCTAATTCCGCATGGGAAATGAGCGTAAAGAAAGACTCACTTTTGCTTTTTTGTTTTTGCATATGAAGGTGTTCACTACTTTTTGCAAAGTCTTAAGGTAAGATGTTAGTATATGGAAAAAAGTACAGCACATGGGGCAAAATAAACATTTTGGAGAGAGTTACTTTTCCTGCCCAAGAGGCTGTAGCTTTAGACAAGCTTTTAGAAAGTTCTGAGAGGTAAGAGTGAGTAATTTGTCGTAAAAATATGGCTTTCAGGGGATGTTAGTTTGCTACCCAAGTATGTTATTTGGGATGCACTTAATTAATTTTTATGATATCTATCATGTTATATATTAATATGAATTATTTATGATATATATGATTTATGGTATGACAGTGCAACATAGTTTGTTGGTTTAATTTTAACAATCGCCTCTTTGGCTCTCATTACAACATCTGAGCATCTTTTTTGCTCTCAGCACCATACCTGCACATTGCTCCCATTCTGCTCCTCACCACCATGCCCCCCCCCCCCCCCCCACTCACCACTCTGTCTGCAAGCCCCTGCCCCACAGTTATCACTACACCTGCTTACCCACCATCATCACAGGCATGTCTGACCCCAACTTTCCACCTCACCACTGCACCTGCATGACTCATACCCCCTCTTTTATCAAAGCACTTCACCTCCATCCTTCTCATACTCATAATACTATGTCTGCATATCATCTACACGATCTTACTACTATGCTTGTATGCCCCCCCCCCCCACTGCTTTCACCAGCATACCAGCTGCTGACACCTATGTCAGCCTTACCTGCCCCAACTCGGACCCGTTTTAAACATTGCATCTGTATACAACCCCCAATCTCACCACTACATCTTCACAATTGTCCCCCCGCCCCCATCACAGACCCTTTTCTCTCACCACCATGCCTACACATCCCCTCTAGCCCTTTATTTTCACCACAGCACCTGAACACCCATCCTCCCCCAACCCTGCTTCTGTCACCACACATGACCCTTATACCGCCCCCCCCCCCCCCTCGGCTATCACCATTGCACCTGACCCCCATGCCTCTTCCCACTATCACCACCAATACAAACAAAAGGCCACTGCCCTCACTTATAACTGACCTTTGCAGCAAGGAGCACATCGAAGGGCACTGATGCAAAACAAAACTAAAAAAGCTCTGAAGTCTACTCATGTGTTTGCAAATGTGTGCAAACACAACCCCTGTTTTTAACGCATACTGTTAGACAGGACATTTCAAATAGTTAGATGGTTGTTAAGTTGAGCTGGGAATTTCTTTGGTTTTGTTTTGCATGTGTTGCTGCAAAGGCCAGTTACAGGTGAGGCAGTGTCCTTTTGTTTCAACTGTTGGAATATTGGTAAGGGGACGTACTGGACTCCTTTGCTGCCATGGTGTTATATGCTGGGTGTGCAGTGCACCCCTGTGCCTTTAATAAGGAGTGGGCTCCCTCCAAGCTCACCTGCCCTCTGCCTATCCATTATAATGCATGTGCTTCCACTGTGGAGGCTCTCAAATTTAGAGTTAGGACTACAGATATTGGGGTGTATGTAGCTTACGCATGTATTTGCAAATGTGTGCAAACTAAACCCCTGTTTTTAACGCATACTGTTAGACAGGACAATTCGGTTGGTTAGCAAGGTGATAGGTAAGTTGAACCAGGAATTTCTTTGGTTTTGTTTTTCACTATCACCACCAAGCTTTATTCCTATCTGCCTCAACTCACACCACTGTACCTGTACCCCAACCCATCTATCGCTCCATGGCCGGATGCCTCACCTGCAAATGATATTATTCTCTCCCTGAATGATTTACTCACTGCTGATATAAATTTCTCCAGGATCTTGCTTACCATTGATCTCTCACCATGACACCTCACCCAACGCTAATATCCATTCCCTGCTGGGAGTCCACAGGACAGAGTGTCTAGTTAGTTTTCAGCACAGGTCTCTAGCTGCCAAGAGAAAATGAGGGATGAGGAATCTACATTTTGCCCACAAAAACAAAACAAAATAAAGAAACCCTAAAAACAATCCTTTAACATTTAATCTTCCCCTCCTAAAACCAAACACTTAACCTTCAACTTGTTCTTTAAAGCTGGTTATTTACTACTCAAATTCATGACAAACTAGCTAAAATTTACTTCGAATGAAAAAATCAAAGGAGCTGGGAGGAAAATTGTTGTCCGAACAGCGAATGTATCCAGTCAGATGTGACTGTTGTTTAAGTATTCCGGCAAGCAGTTGCCCAGCAGAAGATCTGTCCATCAATGTTTCTTAGTGTGGATAGAGGAATCTGTTATGCCCTGTACACACGGTCGGATTTTCCGAGGGAAAATGTGTGATAGGACCTTGTTGTCGGAAATTCCGACCGTGTGTAGGCTCCATCACACATTTTCCATCGGAATTTCCGACACACAAAGTTTGAGAGCAGGATATAAAATTTTCCGACAACAAAATCCGTTGTCGGAAATTCCGATCGTGTGTACACAAATCCGACGGACAAAGTGCCACGCATGCTCAGAATAAATAAAGAGATGAAAGCTATTGGCTACTGCCCCATTTATAGTCTCGATGTACGTGTTTTACGTCACCGCGTTCAGAACGATCGGATTTTCCGACAACTTTGTGTGACCGTGTGTATGCAAAACAAGTTTGAGCCAACATTCGTCAGAAAAAATCCTAGGATTTTGTTGTCGGAATGTCCGACCAAAGTCCGACCGTGTGTACGGGGCATTAGAGTTTATTAGATGTGTATATGGCCTGACTATTGCTTTAGTAGCCCGACCCTACCATATATCCTCCCCTAATGTGTGCCCTTATTACTTAAAATCCTCTCTACCATGTACCCTCTAAAACACAGAGCCATTAAACATAACACTAATGTAACGTAACCAGATTAAGCCTTAACCCTAATTAAAGTATAACTAAAGGCAAATTTTTGAATAGGGTGGAGAGGGATTAGAACACTTGTCAGTCTGTCATTCCTGTCTGTGTCCCAGTTAGGGAGATTCACCCTCTCTATTGTTCCTATTTACCATTATTGAAAGTGAAAGTAAAAGAAAATCCGAAATTTTGGGTTGTCCCCAGAAAAGTGATAGAGGGGAAATCTTTCAATGGGGACACTAGCTTTGGTGACCGGAGGGTCCACAAGGAGTTCCCTTAATTTGCAGGGATTTCCTCTCACTTCCTGTTTATGGGACAGGAAGTGAAGGAAAATCTCCACAATGGGACACAGAAGGTGAAGAAAAATCTGTTATAACCCTCCCTTGCTCTATCCAAAATGAAAAAATAAAGTTTTGCCTTTAGTTCTACTTTAAGCCTTGTTCTACTTCCTACATACTTTACCTCCTCCTGCACAGAGGCACTCCTCACTGACAGCATGCAGCAAGAATGCAAATATTGCTTTAATAAAATGAATATCCAAATCACTGGGAGGTAGGAGTATAGTGATGGGAATACTGCTGCTATGCACTATACAGTCATGTAAATAGATAAGAGAAATTCAGCATTCGGCTATCAATGTTTCAGAGGAAGTGTGTTGCGAGTGTGTCCCATAGACATGAGTGTGTCCCATAGACATGAGATGACCACCTCATACTTACAATGTCGATACGTTCAGACATCAATCAATTTATCTGCATTGACTGACTGTAACAGAGTATCCTGGGACAGAACAATAAGAGAAATGCCCAGTGTTAAAAGTGTCTCAGCTGCATAAGAGCTGGGGGGAGGAGAAGCAGGAGCACACTGAGCTTGCAGGTGAATGGCTGTGCGGCAGGGGCGTATCAGGACAAGTCTGATCATTGGAGGAGAATACACTGAGTTCCCAGCATAGCTAGAGCACTGAACATGGTGTGCTCTCCTGCTTAGTGTGGTCAGTTTTTAATAGGAAAGCAGAGGGACCTGCAGGAACACCAGGGATTTCACACAAAGGAAGCAATACAAAGAGAATACAATATTTTTCATACAATTACACAGTACAGCAGGCACATATCAGGAATATGAAGTGTTGGGGTAACAGATGCTTTAAGCTTACCCAACACGTTGTAGTCTGGTTGTACAATCTTCTTTAGTTCTACCAACAAGTAGGTAGTGCAAGGACCTGAATGAATGGATAACAATTCTTTAAGTGGGTCCTCAATTTTAATAGTTTTGGTAGATCTAATAGATAGTACAAGGATTGTATGGTCAGGTTATAACAGGTATGGTGAGCCTAACTATGTAAATAGGTCAAGTCTAAGGCCAGAGTTTATATTATATATATACCAAAATGTAAAACACTGTGATAAACAGTCAAGCAGTTATAGAAAAAGTGGTCATTGCATCACCTGCAGATTTACATGTGGGTGCAATACATTAGTTCTGGTAACGCTGGGATATGTAGTCCCAGAGCCAATCTGTAATACAGACTCAATGTCCCTGGGGACTACAATCTCTACAAGTCATAGTTGCTCCCAGCAAGCTCTGTCCTTTCCAGAATACACAGAAGCTCAGCTTCCCCTTCCTCTGGTTTCCCTGGGTAATGGGTGGGTCTTTCCTCCAGCTCTCTCTGTGGCTGCATACAGCCCTGGAAATGGCTAGTGCTCTCTCTCTCTGCCCTCACCTCCCACAGCCGTTCCTCTTCTTCCTGGTGACCAGGAATCAGGGGTGTTACTAGGTGGGAAAAAGACCAGGGGCTTCAGTCTGAAGGTAAATTTGATAACACCTCCCACATTTTAAAGTAAGTCCAGCCCGGCATCATGGGGGGGGGGGTTAGGCTCACTTTCTGGTTGCTGGCTGGCTGGGCTGCGGCCGGTCCCAATGCTGTCCGATGGGCCTCAGTGACAGCACACCGAGTCTGGGCTGAAGGCTCACTTGAGCTGACTGTGAAGTGTGTGCTGCTGCTGCTGCGGCCTGTTGTTGTGCTGTCCCGCGGGCGGCAGACCACAGCACAGCAGATGCAGAGGGGAGGGTTTTAAAACTGACCCAGAAGCCGGAGCCGGAACTAGATAGAGGCCACACTAAAGCCGGTGTTACCGGTCCCTCTCCCCCCCCCCCAATAAATTATTCATTTGGTTTCTGCCATTCTCGTTCTGGGAACTGCCTGGTGATTGAGCAGTCATGAGTGCAAGCTGCATACTATAGCCCCAGGCCTGGGCTGGGAATAAAAACCAGCCCTGGAAATAATTTCATACCAGTCCCATAGCATTATTATACCAGCCCAACAGCATAACATCATTATTTTCTTGTTCATAAAAGGGAAAACCATGCATTTTAATGCATTTTAAAGAAAAAGGGACGCAAGTACTCTGCTGCTTCCCCCCTTCTTCATCGAAAGAAAGACCTAAGAAGAAAAAGAGACACAAGCCCTCTGTTGCCCCTCCCCTTTCCTTGCCAAGGAAAACAACAGAAATTAAACCCTCAAGGAAGGAGAGTCTGAGGCAGGAAATCAATGCACACCCTACTAAGCGAATAGTTAGACCAACTCCGCCACTTTCAAAGAGACTGATTACGGCACAAACTATATAGTCACCCGCTGGAAACCTGCCAAAGAACTTGTGGGGCCCTCCCCTATAGTCTTGATACAAGTAGAGGGCATCTAAATCCAAGCCCTGCTGGTTAAGGGAGCCCGAGTTACGTAGCTATACCGAGATTTCTATCGCAAGCATTTGAAGCATATCCCTTTGTGTAAGCTTGAGGAGTTAGAGATCTGGGGCATGGGGACCCAGAAAAGCCCATATGATGGATACATACCCATCAAGATAACCTTGGATACTTACCTGACTGGGAAACCCAAAACTTTTGACACGTTGGCTGTTGTCTGCCCCCGACCTTCTGGGGCAGGCCGAAATTCTTTGTTGATAGGCACCAACATCAATCTTGTGAGGAGACTGCTCACTCCCCTGGTCTTGGAGGGCACTCCAGTGGGGAAAACCCACCCTCAGCTGTGACAGGCTTTTCAGCGAGTGTTGCATGAGAAGAAGACTCATGTGGAAGGAGTAGGAAGACTGTGGCGACTGAATGCCCATGAAAAGGTCTTGGTGAGCCAGGTGAGAGGGCCTGCTTGAAAGCCACTGTTAAGCTATTGTGGGACCAGCCGGGCCCTTATGTGATAGTGGAAGCTGATTCAGCAGAGGAGGATGTTGGAATAGAATTTGTACCAGAGGTCATACCCCCTAGGGCATTATTGAGAAGCTGGGGGCAAATCCCTGTCAATGTGAGGAACATCACCGGTCTCCCAATTAGCCTCGGATGGTGATTGGGAAAGTGAGTGCTTCCACCCCAGTGACTGGGAGTGATCTAGTCCAGAAGGGAAATGTAAGAGAGACCACTGTCCACTGCCAAAATCTACCCTCAGGATGGGAGGAGAAGATTAAAGCCCAATTAGCCCGATGAGAGAAGATGTTCTCCAAAAATGACTTTGATATGGGCTGCGCCCGGAGTGCCCAACATCAAATACGGCTAACTGAAGAGAAACCTTTTTGCAAAAGGCCAGGCAAATTCCTTTTTTGTGACCTGGAGGATCTTAGAGAGCAGCTGGCTGAACTAAAGAAGCCAGGTGTCATCAAGAAATCTAGGAGTCTATCAGACTCCTACTTACCAGACCGGTGAGTCCGCTTTGGGCAGAGAGTAGGCTCCCTTACGCGTCCGACTCGCGGCCCCTGGTAAGGTAACAGGAAGCACAGGAGTGCGGAGTGGTATGAGAGCCTGTGAACTAGAGTCCAGATGCTGGTGGAATAGCAGTCTATGAACAGCAGGTGCAGGCTGGAACACAGGCGATGAGACTGAGCAGGATGGTCAGGAGACAGGCTGGGTTCGGCAACAGACGGGCAACAAGGTACAATAGGAGCAGGCAGAAGCGGAGTCAAACAGGCCAAGGTCGGGTACAGGCAGCAAGAAGGGGAATCCAAGAGCAATCCGGGTCGTCAGGAGATCAGGTAAACAGGAAGACAAGACAGGAAACAGGAACTACGGCACAGGAAGCTGATGATCAGGCAGCATTGAACAGAGTGCCTGACAAACTTAAATAGGCCGGCTTGCTCACAAGCACTCCCTCTGGTGGCCAATCCCATGACCAGCAAGGTGAGCTCTCTGACAGTGCCCCCTCCCTAAGGGCAGCCTCCGGATGCCCAGCCGGGCCAACCTGGAGGCATGAACATTTCTGAAAGTCTGCAAAAGTTCCGGGGCATGCAAATTGTTTTCTGGTTCCCAGGAATTGTCCTCCGGACCATACCCCTTCCATTTGATAAGATACTGTATTTGATTGCGCCTTTTCCTACAGTCCAGGATAGCTTCGATTTCAAACTCCTCCTCGTTATTGATCATAACAGGCTTAGGAGGACTGGTACTACGGTTGGGGAAAGGATCAGGAGCGACCGGTTTCAGTAAGGACACATGGAAAACCGGGTGTATTTTGAAGGAGTCCGGCAGACTGAGCTCGTACGCTACGTTGTTTATTTTTCTTCTCACCGAGAAGGGTCCCATGAATTTAGGCCCTAGTTTCCTAGAAGGGCAAGCCATTTTTGACAATCTATCAATTATGACAAAGATGGTAGAGAAGCCTTCGGATGGGGGCAGTTCCACAATGAAATCCATTGCGATCATTTTCCAAGGTCTGTCAGGGATGGGCAAGGGTTTCAGTAAGCCCCAGGCCTTCGTCCGAATATTCTTGCTTCGGGCACATGTGTGGCAGGAACTGACGTAATTCCTACAGTCCTCGGCCAACTGTGGCCACCAAAAGGTGCGCTGCACCAGTTCGGTTGTCTTCTGAGCCCCGAAGTGCCCAGCCAACTTGTGGTCATGGCAAAGCTCTAGTACTGGTACCCTAAGGCTCTCAGGAACCATGATCTTCTCCTTATGCCAGAGTAAACCATCTCTTAGGCTGGTCTCAGTGGGTTGGGGTATAGTTGTGGAAGCTTGCCTTATTCTGGAGATTAAATCCCCCTGAAGTAATAAAAAATTTCCTGCAGGCAGGATAGTGTCCGGAGGGACGGTTTCTTTGGAGTCATGGAACATTCGTGAGAGAGCGTCCGGTTTGATGTTTTTGGAGCCGGGTCTGTAGGTAATATGGAATTGAAAGCGAGAGAAGAAGAGCGCCCATCTGGCTTGTCGCGGTTTTAGTCTCTTGGCAGATCTCAGATATTCCAAGTTCTTGTGGTCCGTGTAGATTAGAATAGGATGTACAGCACCCTCCAAAAGATAGCGCCACTCCTCCAGAGCCGTCTTGATGGCCAGAAGTTCCCGGTCTCCTACATCGTAGTTTCTTTCAGACACCGATAATTTGCGAGAAAAAAAAGCTATTGGAAACAGAAGGGCCTTGGGGCCCTGACGTTGGGAGAGTACAGCTCCTACTGCGACCTCTGAGGCGTCAACCTCCAACACGAATGGCAAGGCAGAGTTAGGGTGTTTGAGGATGGAGGCCGACGTGAATAATCCTTTTAATTTTTCAAAGGCCAATTGAGCCCTAGGGGTCCAGCAGAATCGGGTTCCTTGTCTTGTTAATTCAGTAATGGGGGCGATGATCTTGGAAAAGTCTCTGATGAATTTCCTATAGAAATTGGAAAACCCAACGAAGCGTTGGACCCCCTTCTTGTCCGTAGGTGCGGGCCAGTCCAGTATGGCGGACACCTTTTGAGGGTCCATTTTAATACCTTCCACTGAAATGATGAGCCCCAGGAATTGGATGCATTGGAGTTCAAATTCACATTTATCGAGTTTAGCATACAGCCCGTGTTGCCTGAGCCGGGCGAGGACATTTCGGACGTGCCTGCGATGATCAGTCAGTGATGATGAGAAAATGAGAATGTCATCGAGGTAGACGATGACGTAGAGATCCAAAAATTCCCGGAAGATGTCGTTCACAAAGTGTTGGAATGTGGCTGGGGCATTGCATAGACCGAAGGGCATAACGCAATACTCGAAATGCCCAAAACGAGTGCGAAAAGCAGTTTTCCACTCGTCCCCCTCCCGGATACGGATTAAATTATAGGCTCCGCGAAGATCCAGTTTTGTGAAGACGGTTGCCGTTCCTAGCCTCTGGAATAATTCAGGCACCAGGGGTAAGGGGTAGCGATTCTTGATCGTTATCCGATTTAATTCCCGGTAGTCGATACATGGCCGAAGGGAATGATCTTTTTTTTCCACAAAGAATATGCCTGCGCCGGCCGGAGATGTGGATGGGCGGATGAACTTTTTCTTTAAATTCTCATCAAGGTATTGTTTTAGTGTATCCAATTCCTGCTCAGTCAATGGAAAGATCCTACCGAAGGGTACTTCGGTTCCAGGTAGCAGCTCTATAGGGCAATCATAGGGCCTGTGTGGCGGTAGAGTCTCAGCACCTTTCTTGCTGAATACATCAGAGAAATCTCGGTATTGTTCTGGGATGGCTTGGTGTGAGTTGGTTTCAGGGTGTAGGCCGAGGAGTTGAGGTATCTCATGGGCCATTCTTGGCAGGCAATGTTGTTGGCAATAATCAGACAGAAACTCCACTTTCCCAGAAACCCAGTTGATATGGGGGTTATGGCCCAGCAACCACGGCATGCCCAGGATGACAGGGAACAGAGGAGAGGAAATGACATCTAAACGGAGGAATTCCTGGTGTTGAGAGTTTATAGTAGCTAATATAGGGATAGTCTCTTGAATGACAGGACCGGAACGGAGGGCGGAACCGTCTGCAAGGTGAACCGCCAGGCTCTGGGTCTTGGGTCGGAGTGGGATATCATGCTGAGCTGCAAAGGCCTGGTCCACGAAGCAGCTGCATGCTCCGGAATCAACGATGACTGGAACTTGGATAGCCTTTCCGGGAAGCTGCAAAGTGACAGAGATGGTAAGGTGAGTACTAGGTTTTGGCATGATAGTAGCACATATACGAGCAGAAGAACGACACTTACGCGTCTTGTTGGGGCAGACGCTGGCGTAGTGCCCAGGTTCCCCACAGTAGAGGCATAGGTTAAGGTTACGTCTTCGTAACTTCTCTTCGGGAGTCAAGGAAGGACGGAGCAGACCAAGCTGCATAGGCTCTGATGTGTCGAAAACTGGAGAGGTTGGAGGAGCCAAAGGCCTACTAGGAGGACTGGGAACCTGTGGAAGCATCCAAGTGGGTCGATAGGCACTGGTAGACCTTTCGGTGCGTCGCTCTCTCAGACGACGGTCAATTTGGATTGAGAGGTTAATTAATTCTTCCAGGGTCTGAGGTATCCCAACCCGTGCTAACTCATCCTTGAGTGGATCGGACAAACCCATTCTAAAGTGATGACGCAGAGCCGCGTCATTCCATGTCGTATCGGAACTCCAGCGCCTAAATTCAACGGCATAGTCCTCCGCTGCCCTGCGGCCTTGCCGAAGGGAGTGCAGGGAAGCTTCAGCAGAAGCGGTTAGTTGAGGATCCTCATAAAGTTGAGACATCGCCAAGAAGAAGGCGTCCAGACTTTCCAGGGCATCCGACTTTTGTTCCAGAAGGTGATGGGCCCAAGTTTGAGGCTCACCGGACAACAGGGAAATAACAAAGCCCACTTTGGTGGCTTCTAGGGAGAAGGTCCGAGGCTGCAGAGCAAAATAGAGACTACATGCATTCCGGAATGCACGGTATTTACTACGGTCTCCAAAAAATCTCTCCGGTATAGGTACTTTGGGCTCTGGAGGGAGCATGACTACGGAGGGTGCCCCGGTTGCAGACGAAGTCCCCTGAGGATTGGTAGGTGCAGACAGGGCCTGAACACGTTCCTCTAGTCGGGTATAGCCATCCTGTAAACTTTTGACTGCTTGGGTTAATCCTGCCAAGTGTCTGCAAAGTTCGTCCATAGGGGAGGCCCCCTGCCCGGACTCGGTCATGGCTGCCTGATACTATCAGACTCCTACTTACCAGACCGGTGAGTCCGCTTTGGGCAGAGAGTAGGCTCCCTTACGCGTCCGACTCGCGGCCCCTGGTAAGGTAACAGGAAGCACAGGAGTGCGGAGTGGTATGAGAGCCTGTGAACTAGAGTCCAGATGCTGGTGGAATAGCAGTCTATGAACAGCAGGTGCAGGCTGGAACACAGGCGATGAGACTGAGCAGGATGGTCAGGAGACAGGCTGGGTTCGGCAACAGACGGGCAACAAGGTACAATAGGAGCAGGCAGAAGCGGAGTCAAACAGGCCAAGGTCGGGTACAGGCAGCAAGAAGGGGAATCCAAGAGCAATCCGGGTCGTCAGGAGATCAGGTAAACAGGAAGACAAGACAGGAAACAGGAACTACGGCACAGGAAGCTGATGATCAGGCAGCATTGAACAGAGTGCCTGACAAACTTAAATAGGCCGGCTTGCTCACAAGCACTCCCTCTGGTGGCCAATCCCATGACCAGCAAGGTGAGCTCTCTGACAGAGTCCTTATGCTTCCCCGATTGTGGTAGTGAGAAAGAAGAATGGGTCCTTCCGAATGTGTATTGATTACCGAACCTTGAACCGGAGGACTATCCCAGACTAGTACACAACCCCCTGCATAGAAGAGGCCCTACAATGCCTATCAGGGGCCAAGTGGTTCAGTATGCTGGATCTGAAGAGTAGATACTACCTGATACCCATGCATCTGGATGACCAAGAAAAAAAGACGGCCTTCATCAGCCCTCTAGGATTTTTAGAATTTGACCGAATGCCACAAGGATTAGCTGGGGCCAGCCACTTTTCAGAGACTGATGGAGAACACCGTGGGGGATATGAATTTGGTAGAAGTACTGATGTACCTTGATGATATCATCGTGTTTGGTAGGACGTTGGAGGAGCATGAAGCTCGGTTGGAGAAAGTTTTCCAATGGTTACACACAGAGGGACTGAAGCTGTCATTAGAAAAATGCAAATTCTAACTGACCTTGGTTACGTATCTTGGGCATGTAGTCTCAGCCGAGGGGATAGCTACTGATCCTCAGAAGTTGGAGGCCCGAGCACCGTCACTGAATTGAGGTCGTTTTTGGGATTCTGTTCCTATTATAGGGGATTCGTGAAGAACCTCTCACAGATTGCTCGGCTGTTGAATGAACTTTTACAGAAACAGATGGAGGGGGAAATGGAGAAAGCCCAAAAGGGAGGCAACAGGAGGCCATGCGAATCCATTCAGGAACAATGGATGATGAAGTGTAATAAAACTTTTGAACGCCTGAAGGGGAATCTTGTGGAGGCCCTAGTGCTGGCCTACGCGGACCCATCCAAGCCTTATGAGTTGCACATGGATGCCAGCAGAGATGGCCTTGGAGGAGTGCTGTACCAAGAGTCGGAGGGAAGACTCAGCCTGGTAGCTTATGTGAGCTGCAGCCTCACTCCTCATGAGAAGAACTATCCTGTACACAAACTGGAGTGCTTGGCCCTCAAGTGGACTGTGGTAGATAAAGGAAAAATAGAAAAAGGAGGGCGCACAAACCTTGTGCATTATCTTTGGATATATTTTATTAAAAAAGTAAATGAAAAACTACTCACAAATATGTGAAGGAAAAGCACAATACAAATAGCCTTCAGATGATGGCCATCGGTCTCACGACAACAGACTTCAGATGGTAATGGAGAAGGTTTTAAGGGCCACTGCCGGCTGATGCGTTTTGAAGGCATACCTTCTTCCTCAGAGCTCAGCAGTGTTATCTCCTTCAGCTCCTTAAATATACACACATACAAGAGTGTGCACTCATGAGGCACCTCCCAGAGGGGTTCATAGTTCCCACCCACAAATTGTGGGAAGTACACAGCAAGAGGGTGACGCCCAGTTAACATGAATGGACATACACACCTATATGATCAATTAGCCAGGTATCCATAAAGCTGCACTCACAGTGAATTGTCAAAAAGTCTCTCTCTGTCACTGAATAAATATGTGATAAAAATAGCTACGTGATCACCTTTGTGGTGAAAACGGATAACAACCCTTTAACTTACCTACTGACCACTGCCAAACTGGACACCACTGGACATCGGTGGTTGGCTGCTCTGTCTGAATTTTGGTTCAGTCTGAAATACTGGCCAGGAGTGAGAAATCAGGGTGCCGATGCCCTTTCCCGAAGACCTCATACCATAAATGTTGGTCAGAAGAGTTGGGACCATTTGCCCCTGGAAGGAGTATTAGGTGTATGTCAAGAAGTTGAGGAGAAGCACAGTGGGGCAATAGGAGCTGAAGCTGTGGGACTCACTCCTGCTGGTGTGCCCAAATATTACTGTGATTTGACACAAGTGCACAGCCAAGAATTGCCCCAGTTGACAAAAGAAGATATGAGGCAGGATCAACTGGAAGACTGTTGGGAAATCTTATGAGGAAGTCACTATCCGTTCGGGACCTTCAGATGCTGTTGAATAGTTCCATTGAGGGAGCCAAAGTGGTCCATAGAGAATGGGAATAAATAAGATTGGAGGATGGAATCATATACCGGAGAGGCGCATCTGTAGAGCCAGAGGGCATTAGTCAACTGTTCCTCCCTGAAAAGCACCGACTAAAAGTATTAACTGCCCTTCATGATGATCATGGTCACTTAGGCCCATACAGAACTTTCAAGTTAGTCAGGGATCGATTCTATTGGCCATCCATGAAAGCTGAGGTGGAAAGCTACTGTCGATCTTGCATTAGATGCATTCAGAGAAAGACTTTATCAGGCAGAGCAGTCCCAATGGGCAATCTCGAGTCAGGGAGTTGGTGTGCATTGATTTCTTGTGTCTGGAACGTGACTTGAGTGGACGGAGTAATGTCCTGGTTGTGACAGATCATTTCACCCGCTATGCCCAAGCTTTCCCCACTCGGGAACAGCAAGCAAGTACTGTTGCAAAAACCTAAGTGGAGAAGTTTTTCATTCATTATGGGCTGCCTCAACGCCTAAATTTAGACTAAAATCGGGACTTTGAGAGCAAACTAATCAGAAGATTATGTGAACTTTTAAATATAAAGAAATCCAGGACTACTCCTTACCACCCTCAAGGGGATCCGCAACTTGAACGGTTTAACCGTACCCTGCTGAATATGTTGGGAACACTACCCTCTGAATAAAAATAGCATTGGGGAAACCATATAGCTGCAGTAGTTCATTCTTATAATAGCACCGCAAATTATTCTACGGGGTACTCCCTCTACAGACTAATGTTTGGAAGAGAAGCTTGTTTACCAGTGGATTTGGCTTTTGGAACATCGTTAGATCATACCTCTCAGGCCTCCTACTGGGGGTATGTCGACAGGCTCCGGAAGAGTCTGAAGATGGCCTATGAAAAAGCCAAGGAAGCATCCACCACCAGAGAACATTGAAACCTAGGGGTGCCTGGGAAGCATAAACTGGCTGATCGATGGTGCTCTCAACCTTACATTGTCTGTGAATGATTATCTGGAGTCCCTGTGTACCATATTTGGCCTGAGGGTAAGACTGGGCCCCTGAGAACTTGGCACCGAAATCATCTGCTGCCTATATCCGAGGCTGTCCGAGTACCCCCATCCACCTGTCAAGAAACTTATCAGTCCCCTACACTGAGGCCTAGGATCAGAAAAGCCTGCCAACCCATGCCACCTGAAGAGGAGAGCGATGAAGAGGAATTAGCCCTTGATTGGTTATGGATTTCCCCTCTTGAAGACAATCCCACCACTCAGGGGACACCTTCTGCGAGGGAGACATGTCCTCCTCTACCAGAAGTTGAAGTGTAAGTTTTTTACCCACTAAGAGGAAACGAGGACGTTAAGATGGAACGCAATGAAGTACCCAATGTTCCAGAGACTCCTGGATCCCCATCAATGAAATAGAGAGAGAGAGACTGTTCCTGAAACAGAGCTTAAACCCGAGCTTGAACCAAAACATGAACCAGAGCTTGAAACCGAGCTTAAACCAGGACATGAATCAGAGCCTGAATCAGAACCACTGGAAAATATCTACTCCTGATTGAGACAGAAAATATTCCCTCCAAAAAGACTGATCTATGATATCTTTGGGGAAAATTCTGATGAACGTATTCCTAATGCTGAACGTTCTAGTCCAGCACTTGCCTCCTTTATTAAAATTTTAGTAAAGGATGACCTTGATCCACCCCTTGACACTACTGGGTGGGCCACTAATTTGTTACTGGCCGGTCATGAACTTGATATGACTTTGCCTGACAATGTACATAAGTTGTTGTTAGAAGATCCCGCTTTGGATCAGTTGTTGGCTGTTGCAACTTCTAGTTTGTCATATAATTCGCTTTCTTATGATACAGTGAGTTGATCCTACAGGTGGTGTTCTGTCTTTGGGGACCAAAGACTTTCAAGTGGGGGGAGGATGTAGCAATATGGACCATGATTGCAATGAACCGCTATTTCCTGCCCTATCTGTATATCATATTATCCCCCTAGTGCCCGGTGTTATTAAACTAACATCATATTTGTGAGCCCAACCAAGGGGATTGTGGGATTGTAGTTCCACCAGATGGCTGTTCCCTTGCATGACTATAGCCAGCACTTCCTGCTGCTCATTGGATCATCTGACCAGCACCAACTAGACCCTACATTAACCCACACTCTGTGTTTTGCAATCGGGGGATCATCACAAGCGAGTCTGCAGTCAGGACGTCTATGGGGGGGTCGCTATCTGCAAGATGTTGAGTCGGCCTGGTCATTGGTGAGAGGGCAATTGACCCCCTTTTGCAAGTCTTTCCTTGGTTGTTTTACTGGGACACTGTGTACAGACAGTTTTACCTTGGGAACATTTCACTGCATTTCTATTCGAACACTGTACATAGACATCTGTAGCTACAGTCATCATAAGATATACTACCACCCTGTTATTAAACCTTATTGGACATAGTTAATGAGCTCCGACTGCCGGTGAAGACCATCAGATCTGCAACGGGGACATTCTGTTATTGCTGCTTAAAGGGCCCTCATACCATCCTTGTTTAGCTTCATCTCTCATTAGGATAAAAGGTTAAACAGGCCGGCCTAGGTTCCTCTCTTGAAGTATTGTCAAAATTGATGCTTAACCTTTGCTTATCCTTTCAGGTTATGTCCAAATGGTGCTCTATTGTACATATGTATATAAAATACTCTGTTGTTTACCAACTATCCTAACTGGCATTTTTGGAGGAATCATTCTACTGAGTTTGTGCTATTGTTCAAAGCTCGGTTGAACCATTACCTCCCTTGTACAACAATAGATTATTTGAAATATTCCAGTAAACATTAATAGAACAGAAACGCATTGAGTGTTGCTTTATTACTTAAAGGTGCTGCAATGATGTCTGAACCCAGAGTGTCAGGTGGGTTGGAATGTTTACAGGGTCATGGCGATGCAGATGAGCAGGTAAATCCAAGCAGTCCCCAAGGGGGCCGTGCTACACTGACAATGAACAAACTAACAGGAGGAGAGAGGAATCTGCTGATATAATCAGGCTGTTGCTGCTCCATCCCCATCCAATCACAGGGTGAAGTGGAGAGGTGACCAAGCTGTATTGCTTTACTGAAGCAAAGGAAAATCTGGTCCCCATGCAGGCTGTGCTGTTTGGTAGGGCTGTGTGACAGACCTAGCCGGGAGAGAGACTTTTGGAGGGAACTGAATGCTAGCCTCTTGCCGATCGATCGTGGGCCCTTTCATTTGGGGGAACGGTGTTCTTTGTGAGCTGTATGCCTGGGGACCCTTGAGGTGGTATTACTGTGGATTTGGGTCCTGGTCCCCCAGGACACACAGACTCTGGGGACCCTGGATTTGCCATATTAGAAATAGTGGCTGATTCATAATGCTGGGACAAATACTGTTAGGAGATGCTGATGTCAATTCCAGCCACCTGTCTGTCTGTTGCCTGCTAGAATGTGTATTGTAAATAAGTCTCTAGTATGTGATCTAAGAGTCATTAGATCCCCGTTGTTGTTTGTGTTAATTAACTCTGCTATTGTGATAATGTTGATTGGGTTTTCTGAGCTACAAGATGGCCAGTCTGGCCTAAAGGTCATGTCTGAGTCATCTAGGCTGTCTAAAGGGATTAATTAATTAGCCCATGTTAATTAGGTTTCTGGTCAGAGGTGTATGTTCAGAGTAATATGAGCCGGAAAACACCTCCTCTTTTATTGTATAAAAGAGCCTGTATTTTTCAATAAAAGAGATTCTTGGTTGAACTTACATACAGCCTGCCTGGTGTTTGTTCTGAGCTACATAACTGGATTAGAACGGCACATAGCTGTAGTCCCAGAGCATCGGATGACCGAACCATCAGATGTTGTGATCTGCAATCTGATTCTATAGCCACAGAGGAGTGTCGGGAGAGTGGAACCGAGCGAGCAGGGGCTCGTTACAGGCTGTTTGACAGAAATCCAAATTCTTTGATAAATGGAACAGCTCCAATATATGTATTTCAACTGTGTATTTAGTTGTTTGCCTGGTTCAGCTTTAATAGTGTGTCATATGAAAAAAAAAGAAAAAGAAAAAACTTTAGTTGTTGTGGAGCACATTCTACATTTGGTGAAATGGTTGGTCATTGACTACCGTGTCTACTGAAATAAAAGTCGGCGGCTTAAGTGAGACAGCATTTTTTTTAAAACATGACAACTTGCAGTAATCGTGACAGCAAAACTACTACATTTTTTCTGCACTGACAGAGTAGCTCTGACAACCAAAGCAAGACTTGTGCATTAATAAATCAAATTCATTCTTAGCCTTAGCTTCTTTTTAAAGGAGAGGTCAGACTGTTTAGAGTGACGGAAAAAAAGATGCATAGTCAGAGACCTGTTCCAATCTGATGGATCAGGATCCCAGCGCCATCTGATCACATTAAGGAAATGATAACATTTTACTGAGCGTTTTGCATTTTATTGCAGAGGAATAAATGGGAAAATTCACAGCAGTGGATACTGTGAGTGACGTTTATGAGTCAGGTCTTAAACTCCTCTAGAGTGATATTCTTATAAGTCACTGAAAGATGCAGATTTGCTAAAGAAATATACACAACAGAAAGCCTTCAGTCAGGGAGCCAGAAAGAGTTTACAGAACAAGGCTTTTAACAAATAATGTGCTGAGATATTACACTCAATAAATCACCATTGGAAGAGATATTTGGATGAAAACCAGCAAGACAACTAACAGAGGACCCATCTCTATGCAGAATGCTCATGCCTGGTTTATATTTTGATGGCAATAATTAAAAAAAAGGCTATAATTATTAAATATAACTATTATGCAAGATTCGATTTTTACTTTTTATGCCCAAATGGGAACCTTGCTGTTAATAGCTTGGTAAGACCTCCCAACTTTGTGATGGAAAAGATGGACACATTATAGCATTATGTATATAGGCAAATGCCCCAGCCATGCCTCTAGTAACACAGACCACGAGGATTAATGTGCAAAAAATGATTGGCTTTTCAAAAAAATAATAAGAATGAATTTTTAGATGACAAGGGTTTAGTGCAGTACACTTTTGTTCGTTATGAACTTCCTGCACCTAGGACTTATCTGTACATCCTAGAGAACAACTGGTTATAGCAGGATCATGGCTGCAGCTGTACCATTTTTTAGATCCAGCGATGCTCTTTCCTGTAAAAGTGATCAGAGTGGCGCTTTAGCTGCCTGATCATTTTTACAGGGGGCAGAAGGGGGCGACCCCCTCCCACCATCTTTTCTGGGCTCCCCCATGCCATCAAGGAGCTTGAGACCGCTACATTTGGTTTGGCCGGCTGCAGATAGAGGAGATAAAGACACTTGTGGACAGCCTTCCCAGAAGAGTTAAAGCTGTTATAGCTGCAAAGGGTGGGCCAACTCAATATTGAACCTCATGGACTAAGACTGAGATGCCATTAATGTTTATGTGCGTGCAAAGGCAGGTGTCCCAATACTTTTGACAATGCAGTGTATTTCTGAGGCATGTGTGTAAGTGGGAAAGTTATGACCTGCAGTACAAAAAAAGAGATGAGTGGCCCTGCTTAGATTTGTCACCATTGACCAAGGTGTAGGTGGGAGTCGCTGGATCTAGGTGTCAATTTTTTTTTTTTTGCTAGTGGTCCAGACAGAGATACTTGATTTAGGATTCAGGATAAACAAAAAGGTACACACCAATGCATTTCAGTAGTTTTAAAGTGCCCCTTCATCACAGATAAAAGGGTTTGAAAAAAATGTCTGTGAAGGTTTCCATTTATCCATGTCGTGGTATAACTAGTAGCATTTGGACACATTTAACTGTACTTGTTCTGTAATGTTGAAAATATTTTGTTGCTTACAAAGACACTTCTTCATTTCCATTGCACGTCTGAAAGATACCCCAGCACTTATATCCACTGCTAAAAATACCTAAATCCAATCATCATGGAATGTGATGAGATCAGTACAGGAGGTGTGAAAGTAAAAACTACCCGGTTCTAGTTACATAATCCCATTGTTGGGATGAAGAATGCATATAATAATAACCACTTAATAAAGAATAACTAAAAAGTTATTTTTTTTACAAACCTGCTTTGACTGGTGTACAGAAAAACAGGAGAATGTACACATTTCAGATTGTGATATCTAATTTTACTGGTTAGCAAATGCTGTGCTAACATTATTTATTATACTGACTTTGTTGTCCTTTTAGGAAACTGAGATCAGCGGCGATCCCGAGTCTCACCGCTGATCTCAGGTCATTACCAGTTTATGAAACTGAGATAATCAGCAGAGAACATGTTCTCCGCAGATTATCTCAGCACAGTGAGAATCTGTAACTGACTGTCACAGAAAGGCCAGTTTATGAAGGTGCGATCTCAGCACCTCACTGGCGATCTGTGACAGAATTCTCACTTTCTGATTCACCATTTCAGAAGTGGAGAATCATAGTGAGAAGCGTGAAACTGGCTGAGTATTCTCGAGAAAGCAAGAAGTCTTTTCACTTCTTTCTTTCACCCAAACAGTCATAGTACATCTTCCCCACCATTACACACCCCAAAACCAGCAGGATAGGAATTTATAGTGTGTAAATATATATATATATATATATATATATATATATATATATATATATATATATATATATATATATATATATATATATATGTAAAAAAATCTGCATATACAGATATATATATAGATATATCTATATATATATATAGATATATCTATATATATATATATATATATATAGAGATAGATAGATATTTATTGATATAGATAGACTATATCTATATATAGATACATATATATAGATAGATAGATAGATAGATAGATAGATAGATAGATAGATAGATAGATAGATAATATATATATATAGATAATATATATATATAGATAATATATATATAGATATAGATATTATATATATAGATATATATAGATATAGATATATATAGATATAGATATATATAGATATAGATATATAGATATATATATATATAGCTATATATATTTTTTAGATGTTCACGTCTCTGGCTGGGTTCACACTTGTGCGATGAGTGAACCAGCGTGATTCCTGTGCGGGTTTTCACATCGCACCTACATTGACATCTGCGCACCACTGCGGGTGTCAATGTAAAGTTAATGACACCCCCAGATCATTTCACAGATCGCAGTGCGAACTATGTAATGGTGCAGGAATCGGATCCCATAGGTGTTCACACCCATGCGATCCGATTCCAGTGCGGACCAAATAAAGGGTCCTGTACCATTTTGGTGCAAATGCAATATGATTTAGGGCCAGTTCCCACTGCTGCGGTGTCCGAGATCGGATGTGATTCGCACCGCACTGCAGTGCAAAATCACATCCGATCTCTGTGCGATGCGATTTCAGCCATACAGATAGTATTGCTGAATTTGCATTGCACTCGGACCAAACTCATACAGGACCCTATGTTCACACCCATGCGATTCGATTCCTGTCTGAGTTTGCAGATCGCACTGCGATATGCGAACTGATTTGGGGGTGTTGTTAACTTTTAGGCCCAGTTCACACTTGTGCGATGCCGGACATCGCACAGGCATCGCATGTAATTCGCAGCACACTGCCATTCACATTACATGCGATGTCTGTGCGGTGCGATATCAGCCGTACAGATAGTATGGCTGATATCGCACCGCATTCGGTGCAAACACGCACAGGACCCTTTTTTCTGTTCGGACCAGTATCGGATCGCATGTGTGTTCACACATATGCGGTCCGATTCATGTCCGAACTGTCAGTTCGCAGTGTGATATGCAAGCTGAACTGGGGGTGTCGTTAACAATGTATTGACACTCCCCAGCGATTCGCATATGGCAGTGTGAACTGACATGCGAGTCGGGAACCCGCAGTGGATTCGCAGTGTTCTCGCATTGCACCAGTTTATCCATTTTTATGTTTATCAATTATGAAATATATTTTATTTTAATTTATTAATAAATATTTATACTTGTATACTTTATTAAAATTATTTTTTTAACCTCCCTGGCGGTATGATTCTTTCTGATTTTAGGTGCTGAAAGCGGTACAATTATTTTGCATGGAAATTTGGCGTTTTATATTGTAGGTCTGTAATTATTAACAATAACACACTTAAATCTGTCCAAACAAGAGTTTAGTAGATATCCCGGGTATGATAAAGTTTGAAACACAAAAACATAAATTATAATATAATAAAAAAAAAATAATAATTAAAAAAAATAAAAATAAATAGTAATAAAATAAATTTCCACACGATTCACTATCGCTCAATTCTGCAAGTGTTCTAATTTACTATCGCTGTTTTCTAGCTGGTCTAAAGTAATTTTTGACGTAAAGGGACACTTTTTGGTTGCTATGGACAATCTCCAGTTTCCAGGCAGAAAGAACAGTATATGTAATATAAAACTGCATGCAGGGCATGGGCCAAAGCACTGGGGACAAATGGGATGTGAAATGATTTCATACAGTACTGTAATATGTAAGATTACAGTACTGTATGTGTTATGCTCTTTACATTTTTTTGAATTTGCCGCCAGGCTCCGCCCCCGTGCGTCGCGACGCTCGCAGGGAACGGAGCCTGGCACGGAGAGGCTTTGGAGGAGGACAGAGCCCGCGGACACTGCGGGGGACATCGCAGGATCCCGGGGACAAGGTAAGTAAGGAGGCACCAGGATCCTGCGATGCAATCCCGAGTGTGGCTCGGGGTTACCGCTAATGGTGCTGAAATGTAACCCCGAGCCACACTCGGGAAAACCGCCAGGGAGGCTACTGATTATAAATGTATTTTGCATTTATATGAATGGTGTATAGCTGCATTACATATGTGGATTACATTCATTTACTATACACCATTCACATTTAAATAGGCACATGTATGATCTTTAAATATTGATAAAAACAATGTTTTTTTTTATAATTAGGTTAATGTATATTGTGTAGGGGGAATTTAACTTTATTATTTTATTAATATGTTGGGGAATAATGTGTGCTGATTTGTGTTACACTTTGTATTTTATGGTTCCTCATACTGTAATCCCGCTATATCACGCGAGATTACAGTGAGAGGAGCCGTGCTCAGGAGTTCCTGGCGTTTGTAGATCGCTCCTCAACTCAACATGAGAAGCCATCTACACACTTTCATAAACAGGCACTCAGAGGAGAGCGATCTCCTCTGTTAATGCCTGAGAACTGAAAAGCGGTATTTTACCTCACTTTCATAAAAGGACACCTTTGTCCTAAAAAGCAATTTATCATCATGGCCATGCACCTCTTATAGTAGATATATCTCTTAAAGGTGATATTTTACTTTGCAATCCCACTTAATGTCTTTAAATAGTGTATTCTTAAAGTAGCTTTGTTTATTGAATGTACACTCTGTGGCCACACTCTTACACAAATTGATAAATAGCAAAACACATGACTACACTTTATCGCATAAAACTACAGGTATAATCAAAGGTTCAGTTGTTTTATTAAACATTAGAATGAGGGAGGTGGGTCACCTTCCTAACCAAATTTGACTGTGTCACATCTGACATTGACAATGAATTTAAAGCATCTTAAGCAAGCGATAGATGATGCAACCATGAGTTGCAGGAAAGAAAATCATAAAATTTCCCCATCAATACAGGCAGTGTTGATGGAGGAATCCCTCCCACAGCGCCATTGTGTTCTGCCCACGGGGGAGCCTTCCCTCCCGACAGAACACAATGGTTATTGCTGGCAGCTATAGCACAAAATCCAATTGATGAATCGACTTCAGTATAACCAGTATAACCAGAAATAGATCAGATCCCTGCTGAACTGGCCAAGATTCCATCCATCTATGGCTGGCTTTAAAGTCTGTTTACTGTCTGGGATTTTTAACTCACTGCAGTTTCTACAGTTTACAGCGAATGGTGCAGATAACCCTGAGAATAAACGATATAAATATTCGGTTGCACTCCTACTAGCAAACAATCAGAAAATAAGACTACTTTGGACATACTGTAACCAAAATTGAGTAACTTCAGATTGGAAAGCCAAGCTGGCAAACCATTGTTTTTTGCCGTTGCATACAGATGGCAACATCAGAATTTAGGACATACAGCATAAAACCTTTGGGATAAAAAGCATGAGAGATGCGTGGCCAACAGATCTACAGAGAGTATGTGAAATCAACTTGGACCAAAATCCCTAGGGAAAATTTTTCAGCCCCTCTTTGAAAGAATATAGTAAAACAATTCAGGTCATTTTGAAAAAATATGTAGTCCTTCCTGGCACTGGTAAAGTGGCCACCCAGTATATGTTTTGGCAGAAGGTCAACTGAAATTTTGCACATTTTTTTGTTTACATGGTGGTTGATTTATTACAGTGGTAGAATATTTTCACTATGCAAGGAAACTTTCAGTTAACTTAGTGAATGTGGTGAAAATTCACTCTGCAAAAAATACCCAATCAGGTTAACGGAAAATTGAAAAAAAAAAATTTTATTTTTTTGCTTGCACATGATTGGATGATTAAAGACAGCACAGCTTACCCTAAATTACTAAGCTAAGTGGAAAATACTCCTACAACGTGAAAATTCACACCACAAAGTGCACGTGTTCTCCCCCTTTAGTAAATAAGCCACATAGGGGTTGATTTACTAAAAGTGAAGAGTGCAAAATCTAGTGCAGCTCAGCAAAGAAACCAATCAGCAGACCTTCACCCTCTTCTGCAACTTCCCTCTGCTCCACCCTTCCTTCCATCCTCTTTCAGTATTGCATTTTTATTTATTTATTTTTACTTTTTTTATAGCTAAAAATGTCCAGCCCCACCTCCCCATGCACGTCAGTCCCCTTAGGCGAACGCCTCCTGGGATATGTATGTCACATATCCCAGGAGGCATAGCCTTCCATTCAGAAAAGGAGGAGGGGGCGGGCCTATCGGTGCATCATCGGGAGGCCTGCCCGCTGAACCAGGAAGAGCCGGCAGGCCTCTCTATGACATCAGAGAGAACATGGCAGCGCAAACGGAGCTGTGGCCGTGAAAGAGAGGATCTCAGCGTGACATGCTGGATCTGCTGGTTGGGTGAGTATCTGAAATGTGCAGATACCACTTTAAGGTACCGGGGGGGGGGGGGGGGGTGAAAAAAAAGGGGGGGGGGGTGCAGATCATCTTTAATTGAACAAGCTGAGGTTAGAAGCTGATTGGCTGCAGAGATGTTGCAATCTCCACATTAAGTAAATCAAGGCCACAGTGCTTCTTTTACCCAAGAGTGGAGTCCCAAAGCAGTCATTGGGATTGTTTGTAAGCTGTACAGTTACAGTTACAAAACTTGTTAAAATCCATCGTTTTGGTTGACAGTTTTCTAATACTGTATCTGTTGGGTTGTTTAGCTTTTTTTTTCTCATAAATGTATCATAGAAAGAAGAACTGATCCAGGGTACCGCAGGGTAAATGGTCTCAAATTCAAACCAGGTCACTTTCTAAAATAGTATGACCATTGTAGTTAGCCTAAGATCACGCAGCTGTTCCCTTGGTGGAATAAGAGATTATTGAAATGTCTCTTTGGTCATCAAATAGGTTTATTCAGCATTTTGAATGTGTGCAATGTAAAAACAGACATGGGGAATTCTTAATAAAAAATGACTGTTCTTTAAGTTTTACTAAAACTAATGTCGTATCATATCACTTATCAACTTCTTAACAAAGCCAGATCTGAGCGTTAAAAGTGTTTACATGCCATCTGTAAGTCTCTGCAATCTTTACAATTATTTTTACAGCAAAAAGATATGCTGAGGGAAATGAAGTATAATATTTTATGGCAGTGCTGTTTCTCAAACATTGCCGATCAGATCCAACTGTGACACATGCGTCTGCAAACTGCTGCCCACCAGCATATGTCTGAATCTGCAGTCTTCAGTTTCACATCCTCCTGGCGCATTGCTGTTCATTGTTAACCCTATGGAGGATTATGCTCCTAATAATTACAGAACTTCTCCCTGGTATTTGGATTAATATTTTAAGGCAGGGTTCACTGAATCTTTTAAAACAAGGGCCAGTTCAAGGTTTGTCTATCTGTGCAAATAGGGAAGAGGGGAGGACCTGGCTTTAGAGGTCAGTGGGAGTAAAAACTGTTTCCGCAATAATGGCCATTGGGTGTACAAAATGCCCCTGCATTCGTGGGAAAGGGGTGAAAAAAAAATGTCCCAATGATGATGGTCAATGGGAGTAAAAATTTCCTGGAATCAGTGGAAGTAAAAAAATGCCTTGGCTTTGGTGGTCACTTGAAGTACAAAATGCTCCAGCTTCGGTGTTCAGTGGGAGCAAAAAGTGCTCTGATATAAGTGGAGGTAAAAAATGCTCCTACGTCAGTGGTCATTGGGAGTAAAAATTGCCTGGCTTTGGTGGGAGTAAAAAAATGCCCTGCGTTGGTGGAGAGTAGGAGTAAAACAGGTACCTTATTAAGATGCCCAAGTGTCTAAGATACATTGACATGTTCTGGAATACTTTGTGTTCCAGCTGCTGGCATCTGCTGGCACCCTGCATGCCGCGGCTCACTCTAGTATGAAATGGGAAGACCTTGCATATGGCAAGCAGGGGGTTGTAGTTTGAGGGCTGCTGTTTTGAGGGATTACACTGCTTGCTTTTGGTAAATATGCCTTTGCTATTATTTGCCTTCCTATTTATGACATAGATCATTTTGGGGGATTTATCACAGTTTTCCACTGTAAACCCTTAATGTAAACCTGTGCTTTGCTCATAGTGAGAAAAGCAATCATTTCAGCTAACAGCAGCACGTGTTACCTAAAACTTCCTTTAGCTGCCAGAATTAGGGAAAGAAAGGTAAAGCTGATATAGAGATACGGACTTCTTCTGTGCGCCCATGTGACAGTGTTGGGCCAGTCACAGGGCACAAGTGCTTTCAAATGGGAGATGGGAAGTAAATCACATGCACACACATATCTGGAATTGATAGATTCTTCTATTTGCTTCAATTGCTTTGGGTGTCTGAAGAGCACACAGACATAAATGTTATAAAATACTTTATAGCATATCCTTGTTGTCTACCTGGTGAAAATTTGCTCACTATTTATTTTGTATTCTAGCACCTATCTGCATAAAGATGTCTAAAGCTCCATTCACACTTGAAAGTTGAACCGACTTTGAAGTGCAACTTTGATGCAACTTTGGATGGGTGCAACTTGGATACGACTTTGGCTTTAACCAGTGATAATGGACAACTGTTGCATTGTATAACATTCAGGGACAACTTTTGAGGATTAACATTGAAGTCTATGGCCCTCAAGTTGCATGAAATTCGGATCAAACTAGTCCATGAACTACTTTGAAGTTGCTGCAACTTTAAGTCGCAGATATCTAAATGGTTATCATTGGGAAACATGGGGAACAACTTGTCAGGAGACTTTGACGTCCAAAGCTGCATGACAAGTCGCAGTGTGAATGGAGCCTTACTTTTACTAATCTCCATTATTGGCCTTTTACCCAATTTAACAGCCCAATCTAATGCTTTTTTGAAAACAGTGTGGTTATGGCTACCATAGATGACAATACCAGAAACTCCTGACCACTGACATTATTTACAGGTCACTAATAGATATTGTACTCACATTTTAAACATTCTGTGTGTGATGTAGACAATTTGTATCTCTTCTTAAGAGCAGGGGAGGAGGTACTTAAAGTGTTAATAAACCCAGTAATATGAAAATAGTTCAGAAGCCCCCCACAGTGCTGAGTGTTTACACTATAGCTTGTGTCCTCATGCTGGGTGGTGGGTCATTCATTAATCAAGATGTGACATTCCACCCACTGTGGGTTTTTTTAGTTAATGGAGGAGAAGGGAGGGACTGGGCTGTCATTTAGGATCTGTATACATGCCCACATGTGTGATGTCAATATCATGTGACCTGGCTAGCTCCAATCAGCAAGGACATGTTCTCTCCAGCAATATAGACCAAACTGAGCATGTGCTACCCAGTACTACCCTCACTGTGTCTTATCTGGCCTTGCCAAGAGAGACCCCGCAGGAGGGGGAGGATCTATCCATACAGGATCAAAGAACCTTTTTACACAATGCAGAGGATTAACCCTTTAAGTTCCACAGTGAGTATAACAAGAATGCTATTCTGCACATACAGACAGATCTTACTGTTGTGGGCTTAGTAACACTTTAACACAGTGTATGCCTGTTCATGTCATCAGACAAGTTGCAAGTTATTGACTTGGACAGGGGTGGGAAATAAATTTTCCCCAAGGGGCCACATTAGAAACTGGGATTATTGTGGAGGGCCAAACTTAATTCTCAATTTTTTTTGGACCTAGTAAGATCCGTAAGTATGTAAACCTCAGT
Source organism: Lithobates septentrionalis (assembly GCA_037952835.1). Taxonomy (NCBI): domain Eukaryota; kingdom Metazoa; phylum Chordata; class Amphibia; order Anura; family Ranidae; genus Lithobates; species Lithobates septentrionalis. The sequence continues at coordinate 2,225,691 of JBBDGP010000346.1, read as the reverse complement.
AAGGATGCTGACAGGATCAGGGAGGTATGCTTATAGTGTAGGCATCGACTGCCAGATAGGGACAAGCCCTGGGGCCACAATTAGTCTAGGTCTGGTCTTGAACCTATTGAACTGTTTGAGAATAAGCAGACTTCTGCAAATCTATGGCCACCTATAGGTAGTCAGATTTTAAACAAAATTAGTCCATGAAGTTTGACATTGGAGTCAGTAAGTTCAAATAATTAATATTATAGGCTGTATAGTTCAATCGGTATGGTTAAAAAGCCTGTGCCAATGCCATATTAAAAATGGCAATATTATTGCCCTAGGAGCTACTACAGGCATTTTAATCCTATCAAACTCAGTATGCTCTCATCATTTTCATTAAAGTAATTATGTTTCTGTCAATTCCATCAGAGACCATATACCTGTGGGTTACCAGAATGCATATGCCCTTCCATAGTGACTGTAAAAACAAGAAGCCAGTTACCCTGTACCCTACATTTTGTCAAGCTTGAATTACATTGGGTAGTGCATAAAACATGGCAGAATCTACCATAGATGATACAAGGTTGTTTGTATACAGCAATGGAGAAAAGCAGATGTAACAAGGCAGATTTTTGGGCAGTTAGATCATTAAAGCGGCATTAAGGTGTCCGTTTATGAAGCAGTGATCAGCGGTGATCCCGAGGATCGCCGCTGATCACAGTCCATAAACAGTTTATGAAACAGTGATAATCGGGGGAGAACATGTTTGAACTTGTTCTCCCGCCTATTATCTCTACACACGGAGAATCCTCATTGACTGTCACAGTAACGGCCAGTTTATGAAGCGGTGATCTCACCGCTTCACTGGCGATCTGTGTCAGAATTCACACTCCCAGGTTCACCAGCTTAGAGGTGGTGAATCGGGGAGTGAAGAGGAAATCTGGGGGGATCTGAGGGGGAAGGAGGAAGATTTTTAACTTCCTTATGCCTCGTTCAGACCCCCCAACACTGTAAGCATGTCCCCCTGTCATATTTATGAGTATACATATATATACATATAATGTGTATATGTATATATATATCATGTGTGTGTATATACATGTATATATAATGTGTGTGTGTGTATACATATGTGTATAATGTAGGGGGACTCGTTATTTTATTAACATTAATCCACGCCGTTGAGCGGTGATAATTTATCACTGCTTGATAAACTGACATCTCGTACTGTAATCTCGTAAAGTCTCACGAGATTCCAGTATCAGGGGCCGTTCTCCACTGTTTGAAGCATTTGTAGATCGCTTCACTCCTCCAAAGGTGAAGCTATCTACACCGCTTCATAAACTGGCACACAGAGGAGAAAGATCTTCACTGTGAATGCCGGAGAACGAAGCAGTGAATAGATTTCACTGCTTCATAAACGGACACCTAAACCCAAAAACAAACATTTAGTATATTACAGCTTACCAATTCTTAGATGTGATGGCTGCATTTGTTTCCTTTTTTAGGCTTTCTTTCTTCTATTTTCATCTGGTGATTCAGCCAGTAAGTCTGTTGTCTTTCAACAGAAAAGCTCTCTTGCAGTCACAGTGATGAGACCATTTAACATTGACAGGGGTGGTTTAAATCAAAAAATGTTTACTAAAGAACAAAGCAAAAATACATTCATACAGATCTAATGTGCAGCAATAAATCCAAGTACAGAGGATATTGTATTGTATATAAAACACAAGTGGTCAAAAAATGCCAGCATATTGAGTGGAGTTACTGAAACATTGTTAAACTGATGCCGCATAGCATTACATCCTCATTGTGCAACTATGCAGAATTATATGTCCATATCCCTATTGCATACAGGGGATAAGATAGAACAGAGAAATGGGAACAACAAAAATCTTATACCTAAGTGTAGTAGAAACATCTACTCATACTCAAAATCAGCTACCATGGCCTAGTAGGCAATTCCTAAATTGGAAATCGCTTGCCTCTACTTGAGTTACAGTTTTGCCTCAACATCAACCAATTCACATTTGTAGCAATCTGTCCTTCACCAACTGGGTTGGACCTAGTCCAGGTGTGTCCAGCCATGGTTGCCACAAGGAGTAGAGTTTGTTAAGAACATTCCTATGTTGGTAAGTGAGTTTTTCGCGTATCAATGTACTGTTTACCGCGTCAACTCATTGCTTTCCCTATGGTACCTGTGGAGTTATCCAGTGCCTCGTGATCATTTTGCGTGCTATATACAATCGACGCAATACTACGGTATGACCATTTGGTGAAAGTGAGGATATCTCCAAGGCACCGAGCAAGCAAATAACTGGATCATGTGGCAGTGGAAATTGAAATACTCGTGAGATAGTGGAAAGGACATAGTGCCAAAAACGAAACAGTTTCAGGCATTTCAACAACATATGCAACAAATCACCATTATTTCTGCTACATTTTGGGCATAGTGGCGTGTCTCTGAATCCCCACTTATGAAGTAGAACTGGCGTCCTATATACTTGTAAGAGAACTGTTACGTCCCGGGTTCACTCGCGGGTACACTCGTTCGTAAAGGACTCTTTATGCACGCATGCGTTCGGGAAGGTCGCTTCGGATCGCAGACGTGCCAATGCGCGTGCACAAAGGAATGGGCGCACCCGTGGGAGCGCGTCCGCGCGGCCCTTTGGCGCCAGACGGCCTATTTAATGGACACACTGACTGTGACAGGTGCTGACTGATCTTCAGCTGTTCCTGTATCTGTATCCTGTGTTACCTGCCTGCTTGATATCCGTTGCTGAACCTTGGCTCCCCTGACCTTGTCTCTGGACTCTCCCATATCCTGATCCACTGGTTCCTGACTTCGGCTTCCTACGTTGACTCTGCTTCTGCCTGATGATTTGGTACCTTGCTGTCCGCCTGCTTCCGAACCCGGCTATTCCTGTGACTCCGTTCCTGTCTCCTGTCTGGCTCCAAGCTGCCTGTCAAGTTCCTGCATCTCGGCTCCTGCGATCTGCTGCGACTTCCTGCCTACCTAAAGTCGCATCATCTGCCTCAAGATTCCTGGGTTACTTCTACAGGCACTCGTGTTCCTCCTTTCCTTGGGGTCCCTCTGTTCCCACTCTCAGCGGGACCCGGGTTGGAGATACAAGGGAGGCCGACCTCGTCACTTCAGACTCCGATCAGGTACGTGACAGTATCAGTCAGCCAGCAATGGAGTCTGAAAGGGAGGCCTCACCTGTTATGGACATTTGCCGGGCAATGTCTGCACTAGCCCATACCGTACGAAATCTCCAAGAAGACTTGGGCCAGATGCAAGATCGTCTACCGAATCTGCTTGGTGTCTCATCTGCAGCTACTCTCCTTGCACCTGTAAATACATCTGTACAGACTGACTTCTGCCTGCTCAACGAAACCTCTCTGCCTCCTGAACCTAGAGTACCTTTGCCAGAGCATTTTTCAGGGGATCGCAAATTGTTTCGCACTTTTCAAAATGCCTGTGAACTTTATTTTTCCTTGTTACCACGAACCTTCTCATCTGAGCATATTAAAGTGGGGTTTATCATTACACTCCTACGAAATGAACCACTCTCCTGGGCTCATCATCTTAGAGAACACCATGATCCGGCCTTATCTACCGCTGACTCCTTCTTTTCAGCCATGTCCCAGCTGTATGCTGACCCTTTCCTCCAACAGACTGCTGAATTTACACTGGGAAAACTCCAACAAGGCTTGAGATCCGTAGAGGACTATGTAACGGATTTCCGTGTCTGGAGTTTAGATACGCAGTGGAATAAAGCCGCTTTACATCATCAATTTCGTCTTGGACTCTCTGACCAATTAAAAGACGAACTTGCCCGAATAGGAGTGCCCTCATCCTTGGAAGATCTGATCCATCTTGTTATCCAAATTGACCGTCGATTGCGTGAAAGGCAATCTGAGAAAGCTAGTACCAAGCCAGCGTCTCTCTCAAGAAGTTTTGCTCCTGTCTCCACAATCACGTCCAGATTACCTAAGGGTCACTCCAAGAATAAGGAGCCTCCTGAGCTTCCCCGCAGAAGCTTTTCAAGACCACCACTATCTTCCTCTGAACGCCTCCGGCGAGTACATGACAGACTATGCTTTTACTGCGGAGGAGCGGGCCATTTCATCCAAGCTTGCCCCATATGACCTGCCAAGCCCACCTCTACGCCTCCTTACATGTTGCATCTTCCTGGGAGGGATCTGCTACACCTCCCTCTTTCGCTCCAGTTTCAGTTGCCAGGGAGGACTATTTCTGTAACCCCAATTATAGACTCTGGAGCTTGCAGTTGTTTTGTGGACTCAGCCTTTGTCACCTTACATCAACTTCCTGTATGTACCAAGAGGCAGGAATTTACTGTGCATCTGGCAGATGGCTCTGGTCTCAAGTCTGGGCCTGTTACACAAGAGACTGTACCCATTCTTTGCCAAGTCTCTTCGGAACATCAGGAGCTGCTCCGTTTGGACGTCATAACGTTCCCCATGTTTCCTGTTATCCTGGGGCTACCCTGGTTAAGGGCCCATAACCCTCATATTGACTGGCTTACCAGAGATATCTCATTTTCCTCTAATTATTGTCAGAAACATTGTTACCCAAAAAAGTTTGTTAATCCTGCTCCTCTCCTCAGCATCCACTCGGACCCTGAAACTATGAAATTAGTACCCACAGTCTATCATGAATTCTTGGACGTATTTAATAAAAAGAGTGCAGAGAGCTTACCGCCCCACCGGACTTACGATTGTCCCATTGAACTCCTACCAGGGGCAGAAATTCCCTTCGGCCTAATTTACCCTCTCTCGGAACCTGAACTAGAGGCCTTACGCAAATACATTGATGAAAGCCTAGAAAAAGGGTTTATTCGAGCCTCTTCCTCCCCAGCAGGAGCTGGTATCTTTTTTGTGGAGAAAAAAGATCACTCCCTGAGGCCCTGTATTGACTATCGCGATCTTAATAAAATAACTATCAAGAACCGGTACCCACTTCCTTTAATTCCCGAGTTATTTCAGAGACTGCGTGGAGCACGAGTTTTTTACAAGCTAGATCTAAGAGGTGCCTACAATTTGGTGCGAATCAGAAAGGGGGATGTATGGAAGACTGCCTTCAGGTCACGCTTTGGGCATTTTGAATACCTAGTTATGCCCTTCGGTCTCTGCAACGCCCCAGCCACCTTTCAGCATTTGGTAAATGATGTTTTTCGGGACTTTCTTGACCTGTTTCTCATTGTCTATCTCGATGATATTCTTATCTTCTCTGACTCAATCGAGATCCACCGTACCCATGTGAAAAAAGTTTTGAGTAAACTTCGTGAACATCATCTCTATGTCAAGGCTGAAAAGTGCGACTTTGAAAAACATACAATTCAATTCCTGGGACTTGTCATCTCCGCTGATGGGATCTCCATGGATCCCCAGAAAGTCGCTGCTGTTTTGGAATGGTCAGCTCCTACAGATCGAAAGGCGGTACAAAGGTTTGTGGGATTCGCTAATTTCTACAGGAAATTTATTAAGAACTTTTCTGGTATTATTTCTGCTATCACCCTTTTGACCAAACAGCATGTTCCCTTCCGGTGGAGTACTGAAGCACAAACATCTTTTGAGCAGTTGAAAGCCTTGTTCACCTCAGCTCCCATCTTAAAGCACCCCGACCCTTCCTTGCCCTATATTCTGGAGGTGGACCCCTCTGAAATCGCAGTGGGAGCCATATTGTCGCAGCGACAGGGCCCCAAGTCCCTACTCCATCCTGTGGCATTCTTCTCCAAGAAATTGAATCCCTCTGAGAAGAATTATGATGTAGGGGACTGGGAACTGTTGGCCATTAAAGCTGCCCTCGAGGAATGGCGCTATCTGTTAGAAGGAGCCTTGCACCCTATACTCATTTTCACTGACCATAAGAATCTCGAGTATTTGAGAACAGCTAAACGACTCAGACCTCGGCAGGCAAGATGGGCATTGTTCTTTTCCCGTTTCACATTCCACATAACCTTCCGCCCTGGTTCTAAGAATGGGAAACCAGACGCGCTGTCACGCATGTTCCATGATCCTGTTCATCCTTCCGAAGCAGACACCATTTTACCTGCCAAAAACTCTCTTCTTCTCCAAACCAGTCTGACGTCCCAAATAAGAGCTGAGCTGTTGGAGCATCCCCCTTCCCAAGACTTATCTCTTCAACTCAAAGACGGGCTGTATTACCATAAGGAACAGGTCTTTGTCCCGGAGCAGTTCAGGGTTTCTGTCCTCAAGCGTTGCCACGATCATCCTTTGGCAGGCCATTTTGGGATTCACAAGAGTATCAACCTAATTTCCCATTCTTTCTGGTGGCCAGACTTGATTCAGGACTGTAAAAGATACGTCAAATCCTGTGTGACCTGTCAACGCAATAAGACTGACCGAGCCAAGACTTGGGGCCTATTAGAATGTCTTCCTGTGCCTAAGAAACCATGGAGCATGATATCCATGGATTTCATTGTGGAACTTCCCCCGTCTGAAGACTTTACCACCATATTTGTCGTGGTTGATCGCTTGACTAAGATGGCACACTTTTTACCCATGCAAGGAACCCCGTCTGCCGCTGAGACTGCTTCCATGTTCATCCGAGAGATAGTGAGACTACATGGTATTCCCGATAATATCACTTCTGATCGAGGGGTACAGTTCACGTCCAGATTCTGGAGATCTCTCTGTGAAGTCTTGAACATCGAGCTCCGTCTGTCCTCTGCCTACCATCCTCAAACTAATGGACAGACGGAGAGAACCAACCAGACGCTGGAGCAATATTTGCGTTGCTTCTCCTCTTTTTCACAGGACGATTGGTCACCTCTGCTTCCGCTAGCGGAATTTGCATACAATAATTCCATCCACTCTGCTACCAAGCAAACCCCCTTTTTCGCCAATTATGGATATCACCCTTCCTTTTTGCCTGAATTACCCGTGGATTCTGCTGTGCCTGCTGTTCAAGACAGACTGAGTTGGTTCATCTCCAATAATAAAGTGCTTCAGGACACCATCTCTAAGGCCCAGGCCAATAACAAAAGATTTTTTGACAGGAAAAGGAGGGGTAACTTGAATCTGAATCCAGGAGACAAGGTCTGGCTATCCACTGCTAATTTAAAACTGAAGTGTCCCTCCAAGAAACTTGGTCCAAAATACCTGGGACCCTTTGCCGTAAAAAGGAGGATCAACTCTGTGGCTTTTGAACTTATCCTACCAAAGAATCTCAAAATTCACCCTGTTTTTCATATTTCTTTGTTGAAGACATCAATACCCAATACCTTTTCTAACCGGGATCCAGAAAATCCTCCTCCACTGCTCATTGAGGGCAGTGAAGAATTTGAGGTAGAAGCCGTTCTCGACTGCAGAACCAGGAATGGCCTAACACAGTTTCTGATTAAATGGAAGGGCTACGGCCCTGAAGACAATTTCTGGGAACCAGCTTCTAACGTACATGCCTCGCAAAAGGTACGAGCATTTTTTCAGCACCATCCAAAGAAGAAGCCCCTGAGGGGCATCCGGAGGCTGCCCGTAAGGAGGGGGCAATGTAAGAGAACTGTTACGTCCCGGGTTCACTCGCGGGTACACTCGTTCGTAAAGGACTCTTTACGCACGCATGCGTTCGGGAAGGTCGCTTCGGATCGCAGACGTGCCAATGCGCGTGCGCAAAGGAATGGGCGCACCCGTGGGAGCGCGTCCGCGCGGCCCTTTGGCGCCAGACGGCCTATTTAAAGGACACACTGACTGTGACAGGTGCTGACTGATCTTCAGCTGTTCCTGTATCTGTATCCTGTGTTACCTGCCTGCTTGATATCCGTTGCTGAACCTTGGCTCCCCTGACCTTGTCTCTGGACTCTCCCATATCCTGATCCACTGGTTCCTGACTTCGGCTTCCTACGTTGACTCTGCTTCTGCCTGATGATTTGGTACCTTGCTGTCCGCCTGCTTCCGAACCCGGCTATTCCTGTGACTCCGTTCCTGTCTCCTGTCTGGCTCCAAGCTGCCTGTCAAGTTCCTGCATCTCGGCTCCTGTGATCTGCTGCGACTTCCTGCCTACCTAAAGTCGCATCATCTGCCTCAAGATTCCTGGGTTACTTCTACAGGCACTCGTGTTCCTCCTTTCCTTGGGGTCCCTCTGTTCCCACTCTCAGCGGGACCCGGGTTGGAGATACAAGGGAGGCCGACCTCGTCACTTCAGACTCCGATCAAGTACGTGACAATACTCCATAGTAAAAATAGGCGAGACAATTTATGTGATGCTGAAACTGACACCAAGGGGGCAGAGGTCTGGCATAGGTCCCATTTTTCCCCATCTATAGATCCCAGATCCTTTTCCCTCCCTCTTCTACAAGGAAGCATCATGTGTGGATTGTAACAGTCTAGAATAGACTCTCGAGATCATTCCCTTCCTGTCCTCCATCAACAGCACATCTGTCATCAAGGGATGCATTGTTGATGCGAACAAGGAGGTTCTAGCCTCACTCTGAATGGCATGCCTTAGCTGCAGATATTTGTAAAATTGGGTTCTAGGGAGGGGGAACTCCTGTAGTTCCATAACGGATTTAAATGAGGTGCCACTGAATAGCTGGGAGAATAATCAAACTCCTGCTCTCTCCCAGAAATGAAAATCCTTAAGTTTGGTCAGTTCTTTGTAATATTTTTTTTCCACCATATGGGAGTAAATGAGCAAAATCCACGGACATGCAAAATGGCTCTAATATATTTCAATAAGGTATTTAGGAGGAGTATTGCGAGGAGTGTAAAGAGCTGTCTGGTACTAATAAAGACCTTATGGGGTCTGTTACATCTTCACGCCCGCAGTTACCTAATTGTTGGATTTGGGAGGCCACAAAGTAGAATCTAGAGTGCGGGTTTGCCAAACCACCTTGATCTTTGGCGAATCGCAGTGTGTATAAGCTGATAAGTGCTATTTTATTACCCCATATTAAGGTTCTAAACTGAGAGTCTATTTGGGAAAACCATTTATGTGGTATCCATATGGGAGAGTTATGGAATATATATAAAAGTTGCGGGGCCCATACCATTTTAATTAAATTGGCTCTCCAAGTGACCAACAGTGGAAGTTTGGTCCATGCTGTGCATTTGGTATGCAATTTGCGAAGCAATGGAACCAGGTTTAATGTAATGTTTTGCATTGGGTCCTGAGTCACTTGTATTCCAAGGTACTGAAACTCAGTTACCTTTGAACATCAACTGCACAGTCGGGTAAGGGTCGTGTTGTGGGTCTAGGGGCTTGAGCACTGATTTATTGCAATTAATGGTGAACCCCGACAGATCCCCGAAGTCAGCAATTAATTGCATCGCATTCCTCAAAGAGCTGTCAGTGTCTCCCAAATAAAGCAGAGTGTCATCCGCATATAAGGAGATGACATCTTTTTGGGTACCCCAAAGAAAACCTACAATATTTTGTGAGACTCTGACATGTATGGCCAAGGGCTCCAGGGCCATGGCAAACAGCAGGGGTTAAAGTGGGCACCCCTGCCGTATGCCCCTAAAAAGCCTAACGGGTTCTGATATGTCCCCATTAATTTGCATTCTTGCGGAAGGAGTGGTATACAGCAGCTTTATCCATTTGAGGAAGGAGGGGCCTACCCCAAATCTTGTCAATACTTCCCATAAATAATCTGGTGTAAGGAGGCTATCTCATATACCCTTCAGCACGGTGATACTAGCTGACTTTGTCTAGATAAATAAATATTTCATTTTGACATGGATTTTTAACTATATATAAATTATTAATAACATTTTTCTCTACTACTATACCTACATAGGTGTACATGTGATACTATTAGTTGCCTTAAAAGTCCGCTTAGGAGAAACCTTTCTCTTTTTCTTCCCATAAATAGGGCCATTCGACGCTGTCGAGAAGATGGCCCTATTACCGGGATTATCAGTTGGTAGTTGTAGATTTAAAAATAGTCTTCGTAAGTTTTGGGACGTGGACCTCGTCGGTATAAAACCAGACTGGTCTTTATGAATCACTTTTTGGATGCATTTGGCTAACCTGTTAGCCAGCACCCTAGCCAAAGGTTTGATGTCAAATGTAAGTAACGAGATAGGTCTGTATGAGTCTGGTGAGAGGGTCTCCTTTTCTGGTTTTAAAAGGACAACTATAAGCGCCTCACTCATAGAGGGGGGAAGTTTCCCTGTTTCAAATGCATTATTGTAGACTTGAAGGAGAGTCAGGATTAATTGTGTGGTGTAACCTTTGGAGACTTCGGATGGCAAACCATCAGCTCCAGGCATCCGCCCATTGTGTGTGTGAGTCAAAGCTACGAGGAACTCTTCCTCAGTCAGTGGGGCATTGAGCATGTTTGCGTCTGCAGTGGACAAAAGTGGTATAGGCTATCTATCTAGGAAGGAATGGAGTTCATCAGATGAGGGTTGTACTTTGGAGGTATAGACATCCTTAAAAAAAATCCTTAAATATGTTCGTAATAGCTTGAGTGGAACAGCACGGTGTGCCCTGTTTATCTGCCATCGCCACTATATGAGAGGGGTTTGTTGTGTTTTAGCTAGTAGAGCTAGCATATGGCCAGTGTTTTCTCCCTCTTCAAAATGCTTCTGCTGTAAAAAGAACCTTTTATTTTCTACTAAGTGTAAGGATAATTGCCTGAGTATCGATTGTGAAGCCAACCATGCTCTCTTCGAATCATCAGTGGAGTCAGCAACATATATTGCCTCAGTTCTCTGTGCCTCTGATATAACCAGCATTTCCCACTCCTTGGTCTTTGTCTTTATGTGAGATATTAATCTAATGAGCTGACCACATAAGTAGGCCTTAGCTGTATCCCATACGTTGGCTATATTCGTTGTACCTATGTTATGTCTAAAAAAGGAGGACAACAAATCTGGGATCAGATCAGGGTCCAGTAGGAGTGACAACCAGAAAGGGTTTAGCTTCCATAGCGTTCCGTGCTCCGATCCGCCCCCGCCCGTATGTCTATGAGAAATGGGCAGTGGTCAGAGACCTGTCTAGTTGGGTAATGTGAGGAGATTACCATAGGCAACATGAGTTCATTCCCCAGGCCCAAGTCAATCCGGGACAGTCCCCCAATCGAGGCAGATTGGCATGAGTACACCCTGGCGTCAGGGTTGTGCATCCTCCAAACGTCTGTAAGGCCCATCTCCAAGAGTAGGTTGGCAAAAGGTGTAGGCCCTTGGTGTTTTATTAAGCCGCCTCTGGCATGGGCAGATAATTTGTCTTTCTTATAGTCTATGTAGTTATTAAAGTCACCCAGGACCAATACCGGTATGCCAGGAAAGCGGGTTACAAATTCAGCTAGTATTTCAAGGAGATGGGCTGAAAATGGTAGAGGAATGTAAATCCCTGCTATTATATACTTCATCCCATAAAGAGAACACAATACAAACACATATTGACTATCTGGGTCAGTTTTAACTTCCATGCAGGAAAATTGTGTACCCCTTCGGATCAGGAGACTGATTCCAATCGAATACACTGAATATGTAGCATGAAATTGGTGACAAAACTGTCTTTGGGCAAATAAAGGAGTAGAAGTTGGCTGGAGGTGAGTCTCCTGTAGGCAAATCACATCAGCATCTAAACGCTTGACCGTGCGGAGCACAGCCAGTCGATTAACCGGGTTGTTTAAGCCCCAGAAATTCCAGGACATAATTCTGGTTAGTTTAGACATTGAATTGGTATTGCAGTAAAAGCAGAAGTTGGATCCAGTAATTGATATACTGCCCGATATCAGGGCCGTGGAATATCAGACTGTCAAGTGATTGTACCAGCGAGAAGGAGCGAACCCCAAGTTCAGTAGACAAACCGTTAGAGTTGGGAGTAGAGCATCAAGGTGAAATAAAAGAACAGCAAACAGGGCCATGGTAGGAAACTCAAAAAAATAAAACAAAAAGTAGCTGGCCAGTGGCCAATATAACCTTGCCATAAATTGGCTAGAGGTCTTTACCAGACCATCCAAGGGACGACAGTGGAAGCACACTCCAGTGTCACAACTTCTCAACAGCATGAACATAAGCTCTAGCCTTTAAAACAAAAGTTATAGCAGAAAAAAACAGTGGACTCCGCCTTGACATAGGTGTCAATGGACAAAAGGGAGCCTGCAGTCTGCTCGAATGTAATATCTTTCCTGAAGGCTCAGGGTATCTATTTCGTGCCTCACGGAGCGATTGTTCTTCCCGGTCCAGCCATTGTGCAGCTGCAAATGGTGTATCAAAGAATTGGACTGAACCCAGAGCTTCGACCCGAAGGCGACCCGCATATAACATGGCATACTTTAATTCCAGATCGCTGAGGCATCGTTTTACCTCAAGGAATTTAGCTCTTTGTTTCTGCAGGTCTGCTGAAAAATCTGGAAAAAGAGATACCTTGGTATTATCAATCTTCAAAGCTGCAGGTCTTGTTCTGGCATTGTGAAAGATCCCATCTCTGTCCTTTTAATTAAGGAGCTTGAACAGGAATGGTCGTGGTAGGGCTCCTGGTTGTGGAGGCCTAGCCGGAACCCTGTGCGCCCTCCCCACTGAAAACATAGGGGAGAACACCTCTTTGCTGAAGACGTTAATGAGCCACTTTTCAATAAATTCAACTGGGTTCTTGCCTTCCACTCTCTCAGGTAGACCTATGGCTCTCATATTGTTGCGTCTCATCCTGTTCTCTAAATCTTCCAAACGAGAGGCGCGCTGTGCTGTGAGGTCAGTATTGTAAATGAGGTCCCGTTGCATGAGCGCCATGTCATCCTCTATGGAGCTCACTCTTCCCTCCGGAGCTGATGTTCTTTCCCTCAGCTTTTGAGTCTCTTGTCGCAGAACAGTAATCTCTGTTTTAAACCCCTTTATCTCAGTTGTAAGGGCAGCTATGGATAGATTACATGTGTTCACCGCTGTAAAAATTTCCCGTAGTGTGGGCTCACCCATGGCATCCTTAGCAGAGGGGTCAGGGGGTCTAGCAAAGATATCCCCTGGAGTACTCACTGTGTCCTAGTCTAATCCCATACCGTTGGTATCCTCTAGTGGTACCGTGTCATCTGCTTCAGATAAGCACTCTGATGAGTCTTCCGGTATGTTGGCAGAGGCTGTTGGGTCCGTGGATAGTAGCATGGAGAACAGATTTTCAGCTGCCTCTCTCTGTCTGTACTTAGCAGACTGTTGGGAGAGGGCGCCATTTTGTGCCATGAGGTCCGCGCACCGGGCCGCATTCTGTAGCTTTGTGGATGACATCGTGCTCGTGTAGGCCAGATAAGGACAGTGCCATGCTCAGCGGGTCTTCCGACAACCGCTATGATGTAGCCGGTGCGTTGTAGATCATGTTCTCAGGATAACAGAGATTTTCGGCAGAGAGAACTGAAGGTGTATCCAGCTACATCCTCTGCCTGGCCACGCCCCCTTGACAGGGGTGTTTAAAATTATCAGCTTTTATTTATTTATGTAAAACCTTTCTCCTAAAAGGAAAAACTGTTTGCTGTAACTGATTATAAAGTATTAGCTGAAGTTTGGCTTCAATTTGTTAGCGTATTTAAATCTGCTAGTAAATCCAACAATCCACTCCCCCAAACTGACAATGCTGTTTTCTAAATCTGCCCCCTGTGCTCATTCATCCAGAGTGGTGTCTGTATAATACATGGGGGCTTGCTACTGGCCAGATCACTAGGAATGATGGGGGGTACACAGAAATAGAAAACAGAGGGGAAAAGCCTAGGAAAACGAATGCAGCCCCCACATCTAATGACTGATAAGCTGCAATATATTATATTTTTGGTTGAGGCTTGAGGAATTGAACACAACTTGAAATAAATGAACAGGAAAGAATCATTTTTGTTGCTGCTATCTTTGTATCCTATTATTTCAGTCAAGGACTTAATCATCGATATAGCCAACTATGCAACTGCTGTGGGACCCAGAACTGTCCGCTTACATTATAATGTATGCAAGCAGCAATAGCATTCGTCAATATATTTGGACAAACTTAATGTATATGTACTTTTGGATACTATAATAAAATTGCTATTGGGACAAACAGAATTCATTATTAGGGAGGAAGGGAATTATGAGCAATGCTTAGCTGAAAGTTCAGCAAGTAAGTTGTAGTCCGTCTGTCACCCTGCCCAGCCCGGCATTCACTTTCTCAAGCACATAGAGTCAATGAATAACTTTTTTTTGTGTTTTTTATTGAGGGATTATAACTTGGATGGGGTTAGGGGATTCATGAGATGCCCAGAATTTGAGTAGAAACATTTGCATTGGGACAGAACTATGTACAGTTCCTGTACATATTTACACTTCACACTCCTCCTGCACAAACTTGCTTGCAGACTATTACCTCCTCTCTCTCTCCAGCATATCACTTCTCTTCAGGCACAGCTAGCACATGGTTAGGCCTGACTCCAGTCAGGCCTTGTAGAAATGCCTTTTGCGGGTAGCCAGAAAAGGTTAAATTGGTTAAATGCTAGCTGTCCTTGGTGGACTACTGATCCCAGCCAGTCCTCTTAAGGCCCTGCCAGCCCTCCTGGCTGCAGGTGCCTGACTCCATGGCCCATGACATCACAGTCTCTCCCGCTGGCTCTACATCCATCTCAGACTGCACACTCCCAGTCCGCTCTGGCATGCCTCCTCAGCTCACCCGACTGTGCCTGCCACTCACCGACACCTGGTGGATCCCTCCTGGAGTCTTGGCCTGGCAGTACCTTCCACTGTCCTCTCCTGCTCCTGGTCGGAACACCCCTGTCGTTTGTACGAAGGTCCCTTCCACTCCCAAGCTCCAGGCCCAAGGTCACCCCCCCCCAGACTGGGGAGCTTCCTGTAGGGCTGACTCTAGGTACTTAAGGAGGCCTGCCCCCTGCCAATTAAAGTTGGGGATTGGTCAGGGCACCTTATAGCACCCCAGGCAGCTCTACCTCTTCTCCCACCTCCCTTCTAGAATCCTCTACAAGCCAGAGAGAGGTAACCGAGAAGTGATGCTGCATGTGAATCACCTGCTGATACTCTAGGCCACTCCCAGCCCACACAGATCAAAACAAACAGGCCTAGCTCCTACCTGTATTGACAAAAAAATCCTACTAACTAGCAACTATCTAAATTAGAGGGTGCTACACTAATATTGTGGATAAATGAATTAGAGTCAATGAGCAAAGCAAAATGCAGGTGGCTTTGATGGTTTTTAAGGGTACAAAAGACTTTAAATGGATTTGTAGAGTTATGGAATCTTCTTTAGCCTGTTCCCGACCGGCACACACACATTTACTGCGGCACAATGGCACCGGTGTGAAATCCCCTACATATACAGGGTTCCCTTTAAGAGCCGCCAGAGGGCCCGCTGCACGGCGGGCGACCCCATGCTTGTGGCCGGCGATTTCCGCCGGCCACGCGCGATCGTGTACACGAGAGCCAGGCACGGGGATTTGTGTGTGTAAACAAACAAATCCTTATGCTGTCAGGGGAGAGGAGACATATCGTTTGTTCCTACTAAGTAGGAACAACGATATGTCTCCTCCCCTAGTCAGTCCTATCCCCATACAGTTAGAACACACTGAGGGAACACACATTTAACCCCTTGATCGCCCCCTAGTGTTAACCTCTTCCCTGCCAGTGACATTTACACAGTAATCATCCCTGTATAAATGTCAATGGTCCCAAAAAGGTGTCAAAAGTGTCCAATCTGTCTGTTGCAATGCCGCAGTACCGCTAAAAATTGTAGAACACTGCCATTACTAGTAAAAAAAATAATAAAAATGCCATAAAAATGCCATAAATCTTTCCCATAGTTTGTAGACGCTATAACTTTTGCGCAAATCCATCAATATATGCTTATTGCGATTTTCTTTACCAATATATAATATATTGGCCTAAACTGATGAAGAAATTTGTTTTTTAAAAACATTTTTGGGGATATTTATTATAGCAAAAAGTAAAAAATAAATATTTTTTTTCAAAATTGACGCTCTTTTTTTGTTTATAGCGCAAAAATGAAACACCGTGATCAAATACCACATATCACCAAAAGAAAGCTGTATTTGGGGACACAAATTTTGTTTGGGTACAGCATTGTGTGGCTGCGCAATTGTCAGTTAAAGCGACGCATAGCCGAATTGTAAAAAGTGCTCTGGTCAGGAAGGGGGGAAAATCTTCTGGGGCTGAAGTGGTTAAACTATCCTTGACATGACAAAACTTTTTTTTATTTTTAATTTCTTGAATAGGGAGACGAGAGGTTTGAACACCTTTATGATTTTTATTGCTGTCTTTTCCCCAATGTGGAGCTTCTCTATTACAATCAGTCCTGATGACCATTGTCTGGTATAAAAAATGATGGGAAATCCAATATTTTGAGTTGTCACAGAAACAAAAGGTGAGGGGGAATCTTCTAGCAAGAACACTTGTTCTGGTGACAGCAGTTTAAGATGAGATTTCTCATGATTTTAAGAGATCACCTTACTTCTTATGCCGCGTACACACGGTCGGACTTTTCGACCGGACTTGTCTGACGGATGCCGACGGACCAAATCCGGCGAACAATCCGATCATATGTGGGCTTCACTGGACCTTCAGCGGACTTTTCCAGTCACAAATCTGACGGACTTTAGATTTGGAACATGCTTCAAATCTTTACGTCGTAACTCCGCCAGACCCAGAAATGCGCTCGTCTGTATGCTAGTCCGACGGACAAAAACCGACGCTAGGGCAGCTATTGGCTACTGGCTATCAACTTCAACTTCTTATTTTAGTCCGGTGTAGGTCATCACGTACGATTCCGTCGGACTTTTGTGTGATCGTGTGTAGGCAAGTCCGGTCGTTAGAAAGTCCGTTGAAAGTACGTCGAAAGTCTGTCGAAAGTCTGTCGGATGGGTTGTCGGACTTTTGTAGCTGAAAAGTCCGACCGTGTATACGTGGCATTATACCCTGTTGAAGCTCAGAAACGCTTAACAAGCAAAATCCCATTAATTTCAATGGCCCCTGTTCACATTTATGTGTTTTGTCACCTATAGCAAAACACATGTCGCTCATAAAAGTACATAAGCTACTTTTCAGGAAGATTTGATCATTTTTTTGCCCATAGACTTCAATAGAAAATGCCTGAACAGTGAGAAATTAGCGTTTTTTCAAGCGTTTTCAACTCAAACAGCAGCTCCCCTCCCCTTTTCTAGCATCACTCCACACCTTACACAGGTTTCTATTGGCCACAGCAAAAATGCCTGAAAAAAGGCCTGAAATATTTACAAATCTGCTAAAATAAATGCTCAAAAACGCCTGAAAAAAAAAAAAATTGAAAAAACGCCTGACAGCGCTTAGTTCAAGTGTGAATGTAGCCTTCCTGCCTCTGGGAAAGAAAGTGAAGGAAAAGCTTCCAAATTGGACACAAACCACAATTTAAAAAGGGAAAGTATTTCTTTTAACCCCTTAACCCCCGGAAGATTTGGCTGCTTAATGACCAGGCCATTTTTTGCGATACGGCACTGCGTCGCTTTAACTAACAATTGCGACGCTGTACCCAAACAAACGTCCTTTTTTCCCACAAATAGAGCTTTCTATTGGTGGTATTTGATCACCTCTGCAGTTTTTATTTTTTGCACTATAAACAAAAGAAGAGCGAAAATTTTGAAAAAAACACTATCTTTTACTTTTTGCTAAAATAAATATCCCAAATTAAAAAACAAAACAAAAAAACCACAAATATTTTCCTCAGTTTAGGCCGATATGTATTCTTCTACATATTTTTAGTAAAAAAAAATCGTAATAAGCGTATATTGATTGGTTCTTTTTATTATTATTTTTTTTCTTTACTAGCAATGGCGGTGATCTGCGATTTTCCTCAGGACTGTGATATTGCAGCAGGTAAATTGGACACTTTGGCACATTTTTAAGACCATTAACAATTATACAGAGATCAGTGCTGTAAAAATGCACTGATTACTGTATAAATGTCACTGGCAGGGAAGGTGTTAACACTGGGGGGCGATCAAGGGGTTAACTGTGTTCCCTAGGTGTATAGGGGGGATGGGACTGACTAGGGGAGGAGAGATTGGTGTTCATACTTAGTATGAACACACGATCTCTCCTCTCCCCTAAGAGAACCGGGGTTTGTGTGTTTACACACTCAGATCCCGGTTCTCGCTCTGTCACAAGCGATCGCGGGTGCCCGGCGGTCCTCCTACAGCGTCTTAAAGGGCTGACGTACAGTTACGGCGGCTCGCCCAGGGGAGCCAACCTGCCGCAGTAAAACTGCGGCGGCTGGTCGGGAAACGGTTAAGGTGCACATTAAAGTGACATTAAAGCTTTCAGGTTTTTTTTATTAAATTAAAATAAACATGTTATATTTACCTGCTCTGTGCAATGGTTTTGCACAGAGCATCCCTCATTCTATTCTTCTGGGATCCCCCCACCGGCGCTCCTTACTCCTCCTCTCCAGCGAGCGCCCCCACTCGCCGCTCCATTGTCAAAGCATTTTATTGGCAGCAGCTATGAATCTGTCCAGTGAGGAGGGAGACAGCGGAGAGAACTGCTGCTCTCATGCACAGTGGAGGGTCAAGATTTGGTTTAGATATATAAGTATAGGTGGGTGAGGTGGGAATCCTGCAGCACAGAGGGTTTTTTACCTTAATACATAGAATGCATTAAAGTGGTTGTTAAGTCATGCAAACAACCTTGCAATAATCCCCTCAGCTATGTTTATTAATGTCTCCAGTGCAGTGTACCTGATTTCATAGCGCCGATCAGTGCTCACATGACTGGCAGCCTCTCTCCTCTCTCAAGCTGACAGCAAAGCGGGGGGGCTGAGAAAGCCACACTGACTTCAGCCAGGAGGAGCAGAAGAGAGGAGGGAGAGGCGGCTGGTCTAGGGACATTATTAAACATAGCAGAGGGGATTGTAGCAAGCTTGTTGTATAATGAGAACAACAGGAGGGGAAGATTGTGGAGTGCACAGAGCTGACAGGCAGGGAGGGTAAGGGGAGGGGGGAGAGCAGAGAGGAGGGGGGAGAGGACAGGGGAGAGAGAAGAGGCACGTAAACTGACTATGGTGTCAGGGCTCAGCAGCTATGATAAACCATGGTCAGTTTACAGGGGGGCGGGCAGAACCAGGCAGGATCAGCCAGGTATTTCAGATGATAGAGGGGGCCAAATTATACAGCATAAGCACCGTGCTGTTATTCATGCTTTAAGGGAACATGATCCTTTTTTTTGGGTAAAAACCACTTTAGGGTAAAAAACCTTAAATTAGAACTATAGGCAAAACTTATATCCCCTGTCAGATTTTTTTTCACCATTTGTGGAACACCCAGGACACCATAACTAGCGCCCCAATTGAAAGATTTCCCCTCTATAACTTTTCTGGGGACAACCCAAAATGTGGGATTTTATTTTACTTTCACTTTTAATGACAATGATAAACAGGACAAATAGAGAGGAGGAATCTCCCCAATGGGAACACAGCAATAAAAAACTGACAGTGTTCTAATCCATCTCTACTTCATCCAAAACTAAAAAAAGAATTTGCCTGTAGTTAAACTTTAAGGTTCTAGAACCACTTTAAGGATGAGTGCTATAATTTTCATGAAATTGACTTCGCTGCTGGCAAAATTTACCCAGTGTGGAAACTCTCATTTAACTTGTTGAGTTGCTTAAAGCGGGAGTCCAGCTAAATTTTTTTTTTTAAAAGTCAGCAGCTACAAATACTACAGCTGCTGACTTTTAAAATAAGGACACTTGCCCGTCCCAGGGTGCAGCGATGTCGGCACCCAAGGCCGAACCGTCCCTTGGTCCTCGGATGCTGCCGCCGCCATCTTCGGTAAGATGGGGCGGCAGCATCCGTGGGAGTCTATGCCCGGAAGTGGGTGCAAATACCTGTCTTAGACAGGTATCTGCACCCGCCTTCCCCCTGAAAGGTGCCAAATGTGACACCGGAGGGGGGGAGGGTTGCAAAAAGCGGAGGTTCAATTTTTGTGTGAACTTCCGCTTTAAGGGACATTTTTGGTCACAGCATATAGTTTCATTTTATAACATCAGAATTGTAATAACAATAAAAACTAAAGTTATTTTTGACAATCTAGTATAAACTTACTTGAAAATACCTTTTTATGTTGTGAGTTGTGAGTGTCAGGAACCATGAATCAGACTGAGACAGCAGTAAAAATCACACCTTTTAATACAATGGTAAAAATGGTACAAATCAGTAAACGTGGTCAAAACATAAGCCAGGGATTGGCAACCAAAGCTGTAGTCAGACAGCCCGTAATCAGGAAACCAAAGATCAGCCTAGTTGGAGGCAGAAGAACAAGATCAGGAACCAGAAGGAACGTCAGCCAGGCAAAGTCTTTCACAGGAACACAGCAGATAATCTCCAGATATGTTGACCAAGGCAAAGGCAGGAAAGGAATGAACAAAGTAGTTTAAATAGCCAGAAGGGGCTGGCTGTAGACTGATGAGCAGATAATGATAACCAGGTGAGCCACTGAGGGATCAATGATTGCTGACAATTATCCAGCAGCTGAACAGGGAAGGGAGCTGCTAAGAGCCCAGCCCTGACAGTACCCCCTCCTCAATGACCCCTCCCCCTCAGACGGGCTCCAGCTTTGAGGGGAAAAAGTCTATGCAAACAACGGAGGAGGACAGGAGCATGTACGTCTGAGGATGAGAACCAAGAGCGTTCTTCCGGACCATACCCTTTCCAATGAACAAGGTACTGTATACGCCCACAGAACCTACGTGAGTCTATGATAGATTGTATTACATACTCCTCATGGTTGTCAACCTGAACTGGGTGAGGATGTGATATTGAGATGGTAAAGCGGTTGCACACCAAAGGTTTTAATAAGGAAACATGGAATACATTAGAAATACAAATGTTGGAAGGAAGGTCTAAAGCATAGGCCACCGAGTTGATCCTACAGAGAATATGGAAAGGCCCAATATATTGTGGTGCCAGTTTCAACGGGGGAACACGGAGTCAGAGTCTACGAGATGACAGCCAGACCCTCTCCCCAACTATATTCCTCTCACTGGCAAGTTGCAAGGACTCTTGGACCTGCACCCAAGTGGAATGGAGATCACGGAGATGCTCCTCTAATGCAGGATGTTTTTGAGGAACAAAATGTGTCAGGCAACATAATTCGCTATAAACAGAGACAATCTGGAAGTGGCATTGACGACACTATTGTGAGCAAACTCTGCCCAAGGTAAGAGGTCTGACCAGTTGTTATGATGGCCAGAAATATAGCAACGTATAAACTGCTCCAAGGCTTGGTTGGTTTGTTCTGCGGCCCCATTGGACTGTGGTGATACACCGAGGAGAAGGAAAGCTGAATTCCAAACTGTGCACAAAAGGCTCGCCAAAACCTGAACACAAACTGGCTACCCCTGTCCAAGATGATAACCTTGGGTAGCCCATGTAAACGAGAGATCTCCTAAGCGAAAATGGATGCAAGTTCTTTGGATGCGGGCAACTTCTTAAGTGGAATACAATGTGACATCTTCGAGAACCGGTCAACCACCATAAGAATAACTGTTTTGCCTTGGAAGTTGGGTAACTCCACAAAAAAATCCATAGACAAGTGGGTCCAAGGCCTCTCTCCATTGGGTATGGGTTGTAGGAGGCCCACTGGAAGGTGTTGTGGTGTTTTACTCTGAGCACACACGGAACAAGCGAGTATGAAGGTGGTTACATCAGCGTGGAGACTAGGCCACCAGAATTGTTGAGAAATAGACCAAATGAGTTGGTCCTTCCCTGGGTGACCAGCTGCCTTGGGAGAATAGTAAGTCTGGAGAAAAGCAGTGCAGAGATTCTCAGGGACAAAGCAGTGGTCACGAGGTTTCTCGGGAGGAGAATGGATCTGAGCAGCAAGAATTCTGTCACCCAAAGGTGAAGTGAGACTAATGCGAAAAGTGTCTAGAATGCGATCGGGAGGTATCACAGGAGTAGGAACCGACTCCATCTTGGAGGAGGAGGGAAACTGTTGTGACAATGCATCAGCCCTTACATTCTTAGTACCTGGTAAGAATGAGACTACGTAATTGAAGCTGGACAGAAAAAGAGCCCATCGTGCCCTTCTGGGAGATAAGTGTTTTGCCTCAGACAGGAATATGAGATTCTTATGTTCAGTCAAAATGAGGACCGGCACAGTGGTACCCTCAAGGAGATGCCTCCATTTCTTAAGAGGTAAAATGATTGGGGACAGAAAATTGTTAGTTATCTCGAAATTGCATTCTGCAGGAGACAATTTCTTCGAAAAGTAGCCACAAGGAAGCATAGTGCTCTCAGAGGTCGGACGTTGAGACAGAAGGGCACCTACTCTAGTCTCAGACGCATCAACCTCAAGAATGAAGGGTAACGTAGGATCAGGATGTGCCAGCACAGGAGCTGAAACAAAGGCAGCTTTGAGAGACTCAAAGTCTTTAATGGAATCCCGAGACCAATTCTGTGTGGTGCCGTCCTTCCTGGTCATATCAGTCAGGGGTATGAACAGAAAAGAGAAATTACGAATACATTTCCGATAATAAAAACCTGTTCACGATGTACTTACAATACAGGTTATTATCTCTCAACCTCTGTAGCACATGGGAGACATCTGTACAGTGGCTCTCTAAGGATTTTGAATATATGAGAATATTGTCGAGATAAACCACCACACATTGCTGTAACATATCTTGGAGGACATCATTGATGAACTCCTGAAAAAACTGCAGGAGGCTTCAGTTCACCACTCTTCTTTTTCACAAAGAAGAAGCAAGCACCAGCAGGAGACGAGAATTCGTGGATGAACCCTCGAGAAATTGATTCGGCAACATAGTCCTCCATGGCTTTATCCTCTGAGACAGACAAAGGGTAGACCCGGCCACGAGGGGCATGGCACCAGGTTGAAGGTCAATTGCGCAATCATATGACCTCTGTGGAGGCAGACTACCAGCTTGACCTTTGTCAAAGACAGCGCTAAATTTACGGTACTCCTCTGGCAAGGAGGAGAGTGGAGAAGTTAACCACTTTCTGAAAACATGTTTTACTGCATTGTGGTGACCAGGAAAGAACCCGTTGGCATCCCACAATGCCAATCAAAAGAGGCGTTGTGCCCCTGTAACCAAGGATAACCAATGACCACCGGGGAATGAGGTGAGGAAATTACTTGAAATTGGATTATCTCATGTTAAAGAGCCCCTAAGGCCATGGTCAACCGGGTAGTCTCATGAGTCACATGGGCAGGCTGTAAAGGTCTCTCATCAATAGCCTCAATGACAAGTGGAGTGGCATGAAGCTGCAACAGAATCGAGTGCTTAGACACAAAGCCACTATCTATGAACAGGCCTGTAGCCCCAGAGTCAATTAGAGCCTGTGTATCAATGGACAACTCAGACCAAGAAAAGGTAACCGGAATTAGAGACATCCTTCAGGATAACTGGGGACGCAACAACGCACCTGAGGTCTGTCCCCTACAGGACCTCAAGGTTCAGGCGTTTCCTGGACGGGTAGGGCAAGACTTCAAAAAGTGACCTGCCTGGCCATAATAAAGGCACAATCTCTCCCTCCTCCTAAAGGCCCTCCACTCTGCAGAGAGATGTGTGAAGCCCAACTGCATAGGTTCAACTTCACTGGCAGACTCGGTACCGTGAGGCATGGGAGGTGAGGGAGGCAAGAGTGGGTATGCAAAACTCAGAGCCAAACGTACAGGAGGCTTCCGCAAGCACTCCTTTACGGAAGGTCTCTCTAGGAGTCTGAAGTCAATAAGAATGGCAAACGTGATTAACTTCTCCAGATTCGTAGGTATGTCTCGGGCTGCTTAATGTTATCCGAGAGACCATGAGAAAAAGCAGCCAAGAGGGCCCCCTTGTTCCAAGTGACCTCTGCTGCCAGAGTACGGAATTCAATGACATAATTGGCAACAGTTCTCGTACTCTGTTTGATGGACACGAGACTCTTGGCAGCAAAAATGGAGCGAGCAGGAAAGTCAAATACCCTTTTAAAGGATGCCATAAACTCAGGGTAACTCAGGACAATTGGTTTTTGCATCTCCCATAGAGGGTTTGCCCAGGCCAAGGCTCAGAAAGCAAAGAAATAATAAAGCTTAGTTTGCTTCTGTCCATGGGGAACGCCAGATCAGCATCTCAAAGTATATCCCAACC
Organism: Lithobates septentrionalis; assembly: GCA_037952835.1. Lineage (NCBI taxonomy): Eukaryota > Metazoa > Chordata > Amphibia > Anura > Ranidae > Lithobates > Lithobates septentrionalis. Next base: position 2,201,634 of record JBBDGP010000346.1, on the reverse strand, counting down.
TGGTTGAGAAACCCTCTGCATTGAACTGGATCGCCCCCAAATTGCTGGGGAAGCGGTATGGAACCAGACATATCTCTTTCAGAGATAATCTTCGAATCAGGTGCCTGCACAGAGACTGTAGCAGCAGCAGAGACCGCATGCAACACTGGTTGTACCAGAGAAAAAAAAGTGCCCCAAGGGGATGTTATTGACAGGGAACCACCACAGGGTCAATAGATTGTAAATACAAAAAGAAAAAAATATATATAAAAATAGAAATTTTATTCAATGTACAAAAAAATATATACTAACATCTAAAAACATAAATAGAATAGGAACAATGGTGTCAAAATAAAGCTGCTAAGTGCTGCAGCAAACATTGGTTCTGACTGACCAGAAGGTCAAAGACAGATTGTAGCTGCAACACAAACCCTACATGTTTCGGAAAACACAAAAAGATTAATTTCTTTTTATGATACTGTACTTCCTTCTTCAGGGGTTCAGATAAAGCAGGCTGTTGCATTTCTATCAGAAAAAGACAAATACATACATATAAATAAATGAGTAAACATTACATCTATATATGTGAATCAATTTTACAAAAACAAGTAAAAAGTAATTTTAAAAAGGCAGAAATACACCGAAGTGTATACTATATAGATTGGTACTCACACGGCATGTGTTCCTCTACAGTAACAATGGTGCACAGCAATGATGTAAAAAGATGGATTCCCACGTCCGTAGGTCCACTGAGCTGGAATGCCAATCAAAGGTACCACCGATGAGTAAGTTCACTGAACTCTTGAAAGGTAAATTCAGATATAAAATCGAATTTTGCCTGTAAGTGGGGCTAACCCAGTAACACCGAGCGGAGCGGCAAGTCAGAGCTCACAAGAACTGCAAAACAAAGCATGGAAGATGTAGATCTATGAGGTAGCGAGGAGACAAAAAGTATACATATATACCATAATCATGTATGCATATGGATATAAACCAAAAGTAGAGTATATAAAGGGGCAAAGAAAGTAAGGGAATCTCACTTAAGTGGGGGACAGTTAGAAAAGCCATACAAACAGCCAAATAAATTGGGGAGTGTAGATGTAGTTGCAGGGAAGAAAAACCCCCATATAGGTATTAGAAAGAGAGTTAATTACAGACCTTGTCTAAACAGTCCTCTGGAGACCATGCGGGAACGACGCTCATCTTGGCTGTGCAGCAAGAATATATTATGCTTACCTGAATTAAATAGTCAGAGCAATGGGAGTGGTGAGAAAAGAGCAGCCAATCCCGCACACTGGAACAAATGGGAAATTAAGCGCTGACAGGTGCTACTTTTGAAATAAAAAATGGGACAGTGGTGTGGATCAGGAAGTGTGGTGTTTGCAAGAAGCAAACAGAACCTACAGTACTGGGTTCAGATGGATGGGGTAGGCGGCAGCCAGCTTCTCAGAGCAAAAGGGACTCTGTGGGGAAGACAAGCAGAAAGAAAGAGCAGCTCCGCTCTAAGGGTAGTAGTGTGTATAAAAGGCTTTAATAGTGTTTTAAAATATGCACTCACATTTAGGCTGATAAAAACAGGCATGTAGTGTTACTCTTTAACATCAGGAGATCACATCCGGTGGACTGCTGGGCTGTGGAGGAGTCATTCCCCAGCCGCTTCCGGTGGCGTCCAAAGCTCTGAGGTAGGTGGTTCCGTCAGTCAGTGCATCAGCTGGTCCGTGGGTGGAGATGTCAGATGCGAAAGAGCCGGGGGACGTGGCCGTAGTGCAATCTATCAGCACCGACATTGTGGAGGGCTTCAATAAAAAGTTTTATTCATTTGTAGATGATGCATTCTACAGTAACACCATCTCTAAACAAACGTGGGAATTCATCCACACCCCCTATCCGCGTCTGCCGACATTTTATGCATTACCAAAAATACATAAAAACATTGATGATCCACCGGGAAGACCCATTCTCTCAGGTAATGGATCTATTACCGAAAACCTGTCCAAACTGATAGATGAACATATTAGACCCTTTGTTCTCACTATTCCATCCTATATTCGTGACACTATTCATCTTTTACAAATTATACAAGATGTTCAAGTTTCTGACAAATGCACTCTTGCAACCATTGATGTGGAGGCCCTCTACAGTTCAGTACCACACTGTAGAGGGCTAGCCTGCATCTGAAAAATACTATCTCAGACTAGCCATCAAGAAGCTCCGTTTAACAAATTCATACTTCTTTCTTTGGAATACATACTCAATTATAACGTGTTTTCCTTTGATGGCCGGCTATTCCTCCAGGTGCAGGGCATAGCCAGGGGTGGGAAAATGTGATTTTCAGTGATGAGGATCTCTCTATGTACCTGTGCCACGTTGTAATGTGGCACAGGTACATAGATGACATCTTCGTCGTCTGGGACGGCTCTCAATCCCTTCTGGACGAGTGTTTAGATGCACTAAATGAGAATAAATTTAATCTTAAATTCACTATGACTTCCGATATGTCCAAGGTTAAATTTTTGGACATTGAAATTTCTAAAAATGAATTTAACCTATTATCCTGCAAGCTTTTCAGGAAGCCACCGCAGGTAACACAGTGCTGCACTCGTCCAGCTTCCATCCGAAACCACTCATTAACTCTATTCCCTATGGTCAATATTTACGTATCAAACGTAACTGTTCGGACCATTCGGATTTTAAACACGAGGCCAATAAACTCACAAGCCGGTTACTTGAACGCAGGTATAGTCACAAATGCCTTAAAAAAGCCTTCCAACGTGCAAATTCTAGGGATAGACATAACTTACTGGCCCCGAAACAAACTAAAACCTCCAATGAAAACCATAGAATAATTACAACATATACCAATGACCACAATAAAGTTATGCATATATGCAAAAAATACTGGCACTTATTAACTTCTGACCCCACAATAGGTCCCTTTGTACCTCCAACTCCGTTAATCACCTACAGACGGGCCACCTCTGTGGGTGACTTGCTGGTCCAAAGCGAATTCCGAGGCCTAGAGAGAGGTGACTCATGCACAGCAGTAGGTACGTTCCCTTCTGGATCGTGCTCTTACTGTAAATATATGGACACTAGAAAAATCATCTACTTACTTAATGGTATGCACTTTATACCCAAACATCATTCCAACTGCCAGACCATGGGAGTAGTTTACATGCTATTATGTAGCTGTAACTGCTTCTATGTAGGCAAAACGGTACAAAAACTATGGCAGAGGCTTTATCGCCACCTTAGGGCCATGAAAACTGCCAACCCCGATCTTCCATTAGGTAGACACATGGCCCAAGTGCATGGTGGTACCTGTCCAAAAATATTCGTTTTAGTATTGGATCGCTTGCACCCAAGCCCACGCGGCGGAGACTTTAACAAAATTCTCTTGCAACGAGAGCTTCGGTGGATATCAAATCTTAATGCGACTTTTCCACCTGGCCTCAACGAAGCCTTTAACCTCAAACCCTTCTTACCAGGTTTCGTTACAGGAGGCTATGACAAGGAACTCTGAACTTATTATTTTCTCTTCTCCCCCTCTCCCGCTTTTTCCTATTTTCTTCCATCTTTTTTACTCTCTCTCTTTCTTTTTCTTCCTTTACTTTTTCAGTCATCTTTGGTGTATTGGCCCATTTCATTGTCCTTTCAAATGTTACACACCTCATATATTAATATTATCATTATGCTTTGTTAATATGGTTCTCCTCACTTTTCTTTGAAATCATGTGTTTCTCTTGTTGTTTATAGATTTTGTTCTTAATTTTCCAAGAACGACATTATCCTGTACAGATGTTTATCCCACGTCCCTTCAGTCTATGTACGTTGGAAACCCCAAAAACATATATAATAAATCAAACACACTCTCTTTCAAAATTTGGATGACATTGGGCTTTGGCCTGTTGGGGTTTTGTCTTTTTGTTTTTTCTTTCCTTGTTCCCCTTGGCGGTGTGGCTCTTTGGCGCTCCCTGACACGGGGGGCTTCCGCTCCTTCTGAATTGGAGACGGATGCATTATTTTGCGGCACCTGGCGCATGCCCCCAACCAAGTGTCCCGCACCTGCGCACCTGGTCCTTTCCATCTTTGCCCTCAGTTGCTGCCCACCCTCCGTGTCGGCGGCCGGCGTCGACGTCTGACGTCATCGCGTCATTTGACGCGGTGACGCCGGACGCCGTGCCGGCCGGGGAGCCGCGATTGGACGAAGCCTCTCACACACAGGTGTGTTTTCTATGTAGGTGCCTGGAGTTCTGATTCATTATTAGGGCTTATCTCATTCCCTGTTGTCAGGAACACCCAGTGTGCGGGATTTGCTGCTCTTTTCTCACCACTCCCATTGCTTTGACTATTTAATTTAGGTAAGCATAATATATCCTTGCTGCACAGCCGAGATGAGCGTCGTTCCCGCATGGTCTCCAGAAGACTGTTTAGACAAGGTCTGTAACTAACTCTCTTTCTAATACCTATATGAGGGTTTTTCTTCCCTGCAACTACATCTACACTCCAATCCAGAAAGCTGGAGGGAGGAGCCTGGTAATGGCTCTGTGCACAGCGTGAGGATCCTGAGAACCCTCTCCCTGCAGCTGAGAGGAATGATCGGCCTGATGAGAAGGTGTAGGTAGCTTCCCTCCCCGCCCCCCCTGCTCATCACTCACTGAGCTGTCTTGTGGTGTAAGCCAGAGGATGTTTGTACCTGCGTCTGACTGCAACAAGCTGTAGTGAGCGTCCCTTTTTGTCCCAACTTCAACAACAACTAAAAGATACGTACCGTATTTTTATTTTTTTTTTTTGGCTTTTTTTCTATTGCAATTGTCTTGAAGTGAAAAGGCAAAGGAAAAGTAATAGAACAAAAGAAAGGGAAAGGGAAAGAACATATTGAAATAAAATGAAATAAAATGGAATAAAAAGCAAAAGTAAATGAAAGTAAATGAAGGCGAAAGAGCTGAAAAAGTAGAATCAAGTGAGCTAAGAAAAACAATAAAAACAGGGGGGGGAACAGGGGAGAAGGAGAAGGTGAATGAGAGACAAGCCAACTGAAGAGTTGTCTCCCAGCCCCCACCTGCTTGCTGCTGCTGCTGCTGCTGCAGTAGCTCCCTTTCTTGTGATCTTTTTTTTTTTTTTGGTCTTTTTTTGTTTTTGTTTTTTGCAAATGGTATTAACTATAGGCTCGATAGTATAAACTATAGAATAAGAAGAAATTTCATAGTAACAAAATGTGGAACATATAAGCTCATACTGGAACTATACTGCTGAATATATAAATCATCTTGCTAAATACTTGAATTAGATTGCATTATACCGCTAAAACATTTGAATTATTTTTATGAGCACCTGGGCCCTCATGCACATGGGCTGTTGGGAGAACGTTGTGAAAACGCCAGTGTCTTTGCAGTGACTTTTTTTTTTTTTTTTTTTTTAACTTTTTTCAGCGTTTTTGCAATAGCGTTTTTGAGCGTTTTTTTTTTTTTTTTCCTCCTATTTTGGCTCTTTTCTATTGCAATTGTCTTGAAGTGAACAAGCAGGGGAAAAGGCGAAAGAGCTGAAAAAGTAGAATCAAGTGAGCTAAGAAAAACAATAAAAACAGGGGGGGGGGGACAGGGGAGAAGAGAAGGAGAAGGTGAAAGAAAGACAAGCCAACGGAAGAGTTGTCTCCCAGCCCCCACCTGCCTGCTGCTGCTGCAGTATCTCCCTTTCTTGTGAATTTTTTTTTTTTTTTGCAAATGGTACTAATTATAGGCTTGATAGTACAAACTATAGAATAAGAAGAAATTTCATAGTAACAAAAATGTGGAACATATAAGCTTATACTGGAACTATACTGCTGAATATATATATCATCTTGCTGAATACTTGAATTAGATTGCATTATATCGCTAAAACATTTGAATTATTTTGCTGAGCACCTGGGCCCCCATGCACACGGGCTGCTAGAAAAGCGCTGTGAAGACGCCGGTGTCTTTGCAGCGCTGTGAAGACGCCGGTGTCTTTGCAGTCTTTTTCAGCTTAAGAACGCTTAAACAATTGAACAGCAACAAGGAATGCTTAATGTACTTAAGGTAGTAACATAACTTCTTGAAAACGGGGACTACTCATATCTCATTAATTATTTCTATTATTGGATTGTGGGGAGGATGCCGGGTATGAGAACGGAATAAAAGAAATATTAGTAAAAATAAGTCAATTTAAAAAGGCTGGGAGATTTTTTCATCATTAAGAGACCCCAATCAAGGGGTATTCTGGAAGGCAGCCTTGAAGATCTTATAAATCCAGCCATAGAAACAAACATGAAGGGGAAAACAACAAGAAGTGCCGGAGCAATACCGAAATCACCTAGGACCAGCCTAGGCCCAAGCCCAGGCCCTATGAACAGGTATATACATGGGCGTCTGCAAATAGGGGCAAGGCAGGGCACTTGCCCCCCCTGGAATCATCAGGTGTTGGCTTGCAGACTCTGTGTTGTGTTTAAATGTCCGCTATCGCGGCTGCCGTGGACTTTTTTTTTTAAACGTCTGTTTCTCTGCTGGCTGCTCTGAGCTCTCTGCTCTGTCCTGACACTGTCCAGCAGGGCCGCCTTCAGGGGGGTACAGCCGATACACATGTACCGGGCCCGAGTGTCTGCAGGGGCCCGGGGCTCGGTGGCAACCAGGAAGTGTGCAGGAGAGGGGAGCCGAAGGAGATATATTGCAGGTCTGCAGGAGAGATGCGGCCGTAAGCTAAGCATAGTAAGCTGGCACGGCTGGGACTCGGGAAATGGTATGAGGGAGGGACTTAACAGCCTTTATGTTGCTCATTGGCTGAGCAGGAAGCAGGAGGCGGGCTGCTCTGCCTCCTGCTGCCTCCTTAGCCAATAGGTACACAAAGTGCAGTGTCCATCACTGAAGAGCCTCCTGCTTCCTGTCTTGGTGGGAGGGACAGAATTCCTCTGTAAAGAAGCTGCTGCAGAGATCGAGGTAAGTGAAAAAAAAAAGTGTTTTTTCCTGAAGCTGCTAGAAGACATGTACAGTGCACAGCCTGCGCTCCCCTGTTAATATCAATCACTGTATTGCCAGCCCTATTGCTGTCCTTTTAGCAGAGTGAAGGTGAAAGTAACATTACACATGTGCAGCATAGGTGTCAGCTTATGTCACCATGTTAAAAGGACAGCACTATGGGTAGCATTACAGTGATTGTTATTAGTCCAGGTTCACTAAACTAACCAATGCTCTGAAAAGCAATCCATGCGGATTGCTTTTTAAGGCCCCTTTCACATGAGTGGTCCGATCGGGTCCTCCTGTCCGTTTATTAGGCAACCTGATCGGACAGCCCATTGTTCTCTATGGATCGGCAGATTTAAATGGAAATGTGTCAGTTTACATCCGCCTGTCTCTGATCTGATCTGGCAAAAAGAAACGATGGAAGGGCCCCCATTCCCCTCCATCTGGCCGGATCAGAGGGCAGTTGGGTGTAAACGGACGGCATGAGCAGACACAGGTCTGTCAGTTACCCGCTCAGCTCAGCAAGGGATCCACGGACAGATCCCCTGCTGAGAAAAACTGGATCGGCCCCTGTGAAGATTGCAGCTAGAGTGCAGATAAGGCCGGTGTCTTGTCAAATACAGTCCCCTATCCAAAAGTGTCCGCCCTGTACTGCGCAGGCGCAGTACGGAGGACAGACGAGACGCCGAAAGCCTCCGAAGTTCAACAGCTGATCGTCAGCTGTACACGGCGCCTGCGCATTTATTCTTACCCTATGTCCAGGTTCATTCCCTACTATCCAAGTGGACATAGAGTAAGAATAAATAGATGCCGAGCGCAGCGAGGCCGTGCCCGCAGCGTGGCGAGCGAAGCGAGCCCGCGAGGGGCCCTCTTGCAAAGCCATCGCTAACAAGTGCCCAAGCGCCGTGTACAGCTGATGGTCAGCTGATCAACTTCGGACATTTTCGGCATCTCCTTCTCATCCGTACTGCGCAGGCGCTGCTCCTGTGCAGTACGGGGCGGACACTATATGATAGGAGGACAGTATATGTCAGAACACCGGCCATAAATGGTTTGAATTCTGTTTAGCAGAGACTGGCTGAGATTCAAACTATGTATCGACAGGCTGAATGTACCCAAGTTAATCGATCGATCAACTTGAGTACGACCAACCTGTCAGATTTTACATACAATTATCGCTAGCAGCTCTTGTAGTCACTAGCAATAATTACTGTGTTCTCCTGGTAGGGGCGGTTTTCCCACCCCCCACTGGGAGAATACAATGGCTCCACAGCAGGGATTCCCCCATCAACACTGTCTGTGTTAATGGGGGAATCAAGCAATTTTTTTCCTGCAACCCGTGGGGCAGAGATGGGGAAAAAAAAATCATAATTTGGCCAAAATGGGAAAAAAAGTGCTTGCTTTATATATACTTTAGTATGATACATAACTAGAACATCTAACAGGGTTATGTCATTGCAGGAGATTTCCCCTCACTTTCTGTCTTGATGTCACCAGAACAGGAAGTGAGGGAATCTCCCTGTGGGAATATAGCCAGCAATTGTTTTATTTATATATATATATATATATATATATATATATATATATATATATATATATATAAAAATCAATATAATTTGGACATTATAAGGCAACAATTGCAAGCTATTTATCCACAGTGAAATCCCCCCACTTCCTGTTCTGGTGACACTAAGACAGGAAGTGAGAGGAAATCTCATGCAATGATGTGACCCTATTAGATCTTCTAGTTATGTATAAAAAATATATAAAAAGCAAGCAATTTTTGTCCATTTTCGCTAAATTATGGGAGAGTTAAAACCACATTCTTTTTTTTTTACCATCTGTGTCCCATTGTGAGGTCACGTAGGCGCAACAGTTAGTGAGAGAGAAATTGCTTTGGAGACAGTTGCCACCAGAACCCGAGTCCCAGGATGGAGGAGAAGGGACTGGAGGAGGAGGAGGATGTGGGATGAAGGAGAAGGCACTGGAGGAGGAGGACATGGTATAGAGGAGGATGTAGGATGAAGGAGAAGGGACTGGAGGAGGAGGATGATGTGGGATGAAGGAGATGGGACTGGAGGAGGAGGAGGATGTGGGATGAAGGAGATGGGACTGGAGGAGGAGGAGGATGTGGGATGAAGGAGATGGGACTGGAGGAGGAGGAGGATGTGGGATGAAGGAGATGGGACTGGAGGAGGAGGAGGATGTGGGATGAAGGAGATGGGACTGGAGGAGGAGGAGGATGTGGGATGAAGGAGATGGGACTGGAGGAAGAGGAGGATGTGGGATGAAGGAGATGGGACTGGAGGAGGAGGAGGATGTGGGATGAAGGAGATGGGACTAGAGGAGGAGGAGAAGGACATGGGATCAGGATGAGACTGAAAGAGGAGGACATGGGATGGGACTTGGTGGGACTGCCAGTGGGCGGGCCCTGGGGAATTTTGATGGTCAGGTCTGGGGGTGGGGCAGGCCTAAAACTGTGTAAGTGGCCCCAAAATGTCTGATGGCAGCCCTGCTGTCTAGTGTTTTTGGCTCCGCAGCTCAGCCTTTCCGCCCTCCTCTTCAGTGATTGGCTGCCTGAGTAGTGTGGTTGTGTCTCATCATGTTGTGTAGATGGATCCGCCCACTCAAGTGCGAGCCACTGAGTGCCATGCTGGCAGTCTGCCACTATGTAGATCCGGGCCGACACTGCCATCGGCCACTTAATTGCGAGCCACCCAGTGATATGCTAATGCTACCTGTGCCTAGGCAACAAGAACAGCGAGGAACCACAGGTAACAGCAGTTAGTAGCAGCCAGGACTCCGTAGGTGGTGAGAGGAAGGATGATTGATGGGGAGCATGCAGGTGTAGGTGGGGGAGGTGTCACTTCTGCAGGCATGGCATGGAGTGATAAGTAATATGCTTTCCCTCTCTCTCAGTACTACTGCCTTCCTCTCAATCTTTTATGCCTTCCCTCTTTCTCTCTACTCCTGCTCCCATCCCTTCTCACTACTTCTGCCTCTGTCTTTCACTTTCTTGCTCTGCCTCTTCTGCTGCCTTCTATCTGTACTACCTTCTCTCTCTATACTCCTGTTTTCTCCACTTCATTACTTCATTACTGAACTCCTTACTGTCTCCTTAGTTCCACTACTACCTCCATCTCTCACTGGTGCTGTTTCCACATATGTGGCAAATAGTAAACATTGAGAGCATGGGTGTCCATAAAATTATGCCCCCCCCCCCCCTGTAAAAAGTTCTGCGGACGCCCATGGGTATATACAGCAAGGAATCGGAGAAGGAGAGAAACAAGTGGGTTCAAAGGGCAGACAAATAGATACAAAAGAGAAGGACAACAAGGATAAAAAAGGCCAGTATAAAGTACAAACAGAAACCAGCCACCTCTCAGAACCCAGAATGGAGCCAGAAATGGGAGAGGAAGACAGAGGAAAGGAGGAAGGACAACAAGGGCCACAGTTGCCAACAAAACAGGATATGGAAAAAATGTTCGCGGCACTAGAGAATTCCCTAAAAGCAGAGATGTCAACACTCCATGAGGATATGGGGTGTGTGTTGAACAGAGTGGAAGAAGTGGAGATCAGGGTGGACCTGCATCAAAAAAACATAAAGGAACTAGAAGACGAAATAAAGAAATTAAAACGGGAACAACAGGAACAATCATATAAAATAGAAGAGCAAGAAAATAGAGATAAAAAGAAAAACTTGAGAATACGTGGGTTACCGGAAACAGAACAAGCAGAAAATCTAATAGAAAAAATGAACAATCTCTTCAACCAAATCTTGGGAAAGGAAACAACTAACACAGTAGGAATAGAAAGTGTCTTTCGAGTAAAAAAACCTCAAAGGTTCGCAAGGGAAACACCTAGAGATGTAATCGTATGCTTTGAAAAATGGGAAGAAAAAAACAGATCTGGATAAACCTAAAGAGGAAAACACAAATAGAGTTTGCGGGAGGTAAATTACAAATATTTCAAGACTTATCTCAAGAAACGTTGAAAAGACGACGGATACTAAAGCCATTATTAGAAATCCTCCGGGAGCAAGAAATTCAATACAACTGGGGTTTTCCAGCATGTCTAATAGCAAGGAAAAACGGAATAAGTGCGAGGCTAAGACATGTGGAGGAGATTTCGGACTTTTGCAACAAACTAGAAATCCCCTCCCCAGAACTGGAAAAATACGCAAATAGTCAGGAGCGAATAACGGCAAGAGATGACCTACAGTGGCAAGTAAATTCAAGGATCAGACATCAAGATGTGGACTCTCAAGGAAATTAATATCTGAGAAAATACCACACAACGGTGCAAGGGGCCTTAGAGTGGAAAGGGGGGGGGGGGCTGGGGTTGACGAGATGGGAAAAAAGGAAAGTGAAAGGATTGGTAAAACACAACAAAAACGCAGGGGGAGGGAGACAGGGACTCACGGAGTGGACAGGGGGTCGCCCTATTAGTGCTTAGGCAGGGGGGGAATAGGGTGTCTTACAGAGCTCCGCCTCACAATAAATAGAGCAGAGGGGGCAGAGCGTGCCCCACAAAACAAAGTAAAACGCTCCCAGCTCTAGAGAATATGGGGGTAAAAAACCCATATCAGAAAAAAGGGAGGGGGGGGGTGGGAGGAGGGAGGGGAGGGGGAGGGAGGGTTGGGAGGGGGAGGGAGGGTGGGGAGGGAGAGGTCTGAGTCACATGAGTGGTTACATAGGCACACCTATTCTGAGACAAGAGATGAGGAGACCCCGCGCGTCCGCTGGGTGTCCCCTCCATCCGGTCTCCTAGGGGGACCGCGTGGGGGGGAGGGCCGGAGGACGGGCGGGGAAGAAAAGGCACAAGAATGGAAAACGTAAACAGCATAAAAATAATCTCTTACAATGTCCGAGGACTAAATTCCCCAGGGAAGAGAAACATCATCCTCCGAGAACTAGAAAAAAGTAAAGCAGAAATAATTTTCCTACAGGAGACGCATATAACCCAAAACTCAAGTGCCAAAATTTATTCAAGAAACATACCAACATGGTATCAAGGAGACTCGCCAATAAGAAGGGCCAAAGGAGTAGCCATCGGTATAGGGAAAAACGTACGTTTTCTAATAGTTCAAAGGAAAATAGACCCGGAGGGTCGATATCTTTTTATTACAGGAACTATACACGGGGTAAAATATACATTGGCCAATGTCTACTGTCCTAATAAGAACCCTAAAAAATATTTGATAGATATAATTAAAATACTAATGGAATTCAAGCAAGGAAAATTAATACTAGCTGGAGACTTCAACTTCAGCATGGACAATAAAATGGACAGTACCTCAAGAGTAAGGGACAAAGAGGTAAATCAACTAAAGAAATTAAAAAGAACATTATATGAACAGCAACTAATAGACCCTTGGAGAATTCAGCACCCCAGCACAAAGGACTACACATTCTACTCAACGGTACACAAAATTTACTCCAGATTGGATTACATCATGGTCGAACATAGAAACTTGGAAGAAATAGAAGAAACAAAAATAGGCATAATAACCGCCTCAGATCACAGCCCAGTAATCTTGAGAATGAAAATAAAAGGAGAAGTCCTTGAAAGGGGTCCATGGAGAATCAACGAAACTTTATTAGAAGACAGTGAGACCGAAAAAAGCATCATAGAAGAAATTAAAAGATATTTTGAAGAAAACGATACAACAGAGGTATCGAAAGCAACAATATGGGAGGCGCATAAATCTGTTATTAGGGGCAAGTTAATAGCTATAGGGGCAAGAAAAAAACAGGAAAGGAAAACAAACATGCAACAAATAATTAAAGAAATTTATGAATTGGAACGAAAACACAAAAATCAAGTAAACAACAAAATCTTCGGCCTACTATCTCAAAAGAGAGAGCAATTAAAAGACTGGATGGAACAAGAAGAAAGGAAGGACTACAACAGAGTAGTACAAGAAAAATATAAATGGGGTAATAAACCAGGAAAATACCTAGCAAATCTGGTAAAAAAAAAGAAGTCTTTGAATTACATTGAGAAGATCAAAAATGAAAAAGGAGAAGTGGTAAATAAAACTACAGATATAGCGATAACATTTCAAAAATACTTCAGCTCCCTTTATGCAATAAAAGGACAGGAAAGTTGGAAAGAAGCGAATACAAGAACAAAGAAGATACAAGAATATTTAAAAAAAAGCAAACTTACCAAAACTAAAAATAGACCAACTAGAAGAATTGGAAAAAAATATTACGCATGAAGAGGTAAAACTGGCATTAAAGGAAACCCCCGTAGGAAAAAGCCCAGGACCAGACGGGTTTACGGTCAAATACTATAAAAAATTTGAAGAACAGCTGACTCCAAAACTATTAGAATATATGAATTCCTTAGGGGAAGATGAAGAAATAAGAAGTGAATCGTTATTAGCTCATATTACAATACTACCAAAAGAAGGGAAAGACAAAAAGTTAACTGCTCAAGCTACAGGCCAATAGCCCTATTGAAAGCTGATATGAAGCTGTACTCCAAGATCCTGGCCACTAGGATAAAAAAACTAATCCCACTGTGGATCAACCCGGACCAAACTGGTTTTGTCCCGGGGAGAGAGGGGCGGGACAACAGCCTAAAATCATTATTGATGTTGCACAAGAAGGTGCAGAATGAGACCCCAGTTCTATTCCTGTCATTGGATGCAGAAAAAGCATTTGACAGGGTAGACTGGGGTTTCATGATGGATACATTGTGGCACTTGGGTATTGGGACAAAAATGATGAAGTGGATAACAAATTTGTATAATGGCCCGACAGCAGTCGTAAAAGTAAACGGTAGACTCTCTCCAAAAATTGAGATGCAGAATGGAACACGGCAAGGCTGTCCACTGTCTCCACTATTATATGTATTGGCCTTAGAACCACTATTAGCAACACTCCGCAATAACAAAGAGGTAGAAGGAGCGAAACTAGGAGGAAAAGAGCATAAGATCGCTGCCTACGCGGACGACATCTTGATGTACGTATCCAACCCAAGAGTGTCACTCCCAAACATACTGAAAGAAATTAAAAAATACGGAGAACTGTCAAACTTCAAAATTAATCCAATAAAAACTGAAATATTAAACATAGGTCTAGAGAAAAAGGAAGTTCAGTTTTTACAAAAAGAATTCCCATTCACTTGGGTAAAAGAACTAAATTACCTTGGAATTAAAATAACTCCTAGAGTCGAAAAAAATTTATCAGGCAAACTTTATTCCACTGATCAATGAGGTCAAAGAAGAAATGAAAAAGTTAAGAATACAGCCACTTTCATGGATTGGAAGAATAAATATGTTTAAGATGACGATATTACCTAAAATAAACTACAGATTACAGATGTTACCAGTAAAAATCCCGCAGAGCTTTTTTAAAATAATTAAAACAATCCTGCTAAAATACATATGGCTTAATAAAAAACCAAGCATTAAATACACGCTGATCACAAGGAAAAAGGAGCATGGGGGTCTTGCCGTCCCAGATATAAGTAGGTACTATAAAGCCATAGTTTTAACACGAATGTTAGAGTGGACAAATGAGAAAAATGAAAAAAAATGGGTGGAAATGGAAAACACAATAAGTGGAGCCACACTACATAAGAATATTTGGATTCCACGGAAATATAGAATATTGGACACCGACACGCACGAAATAACAAAAAATGTATTTAAAATTTGGGACACCATTCACTTAACCACTTGCCGACCGCCTACCGCATATATACTGCGGCAGAATGGCACGGGCAGGCAAAATCACGTACCCATACGTGATCTGCCTCCCGCGGGCGGGGGGTCCGATCGGACCCCCCCCCGGTGCCATCGGCGGTCGGCATCTGACTGGGAGCGTCGGGAGGCGAGGGGGAGACCATCCGATCGTGGCCCCCCCCTCGCGATCGCTCCCAGCCAATAGGAATCCTCCTCTGCCTGTGTGTCGTTTCACACAGGCAGAGGATGTGATGTCATCTCTCCCCGGTCTGGCAGTTTCCGTTCCAGCGCCGAGGAGAGATGACAAGTGAGTGCACAACACACACACACACACAGTAGAACATGCCAGGCATATTTACACCCCCGATCCCCCCCCCGATCGCCCCCCGATCCCCCCCCAATCACCCCCCCCCCCCTGTCACAAACTGACATTAGCAGTATTTTTTTTTTTTTTTTTCTTTTTTTTTTCTGATTACTGCATAGTGTCAGTTTGTGACAGTTAGTGTTAGGGCAGTTAGTGTTAGGCCCCCTTTAGGTCTAGGATACCCCCCTAACCCCCCCTAATAAAGTTTTAACCCCTTGATCACCCCCTGTCACCAGTGTCGCTAAGCGATCATTTTTCTGATCGCTGTATTAGTGTCGCTGGTGACGCTAGTTAGGAACGTAAATATTTAGGTTCGCCGTCAGTGTTTTATAGCGACAGGGGACCCCCATATACTATCTAATAAATGTTTTAACCCCTTGATTGCCCCCTAGTTAACCCTTTCACCACTGATCACTGTATAACTGTTACGGGTGACGCTGGTTAGTTTGTTTATTTTTTATAGTGTCAGGGCACCCGCCGTTTATTACCGAATAAAGGTTTAGCCCCCTGATCGCCCGGCGGTGATATGCGTCGCCCCAGGCAGCGTCAGATTAGCGCCAGTACCGCGAACACCCACGCACGCAGCATGCGCTTCCCTTAGTGGTATAGTATCTCAACGGATCAATATCTGATCCGATCAGATCTATACTAGCGTCCCCAGCAGTTTAGGGTTCCCGAAAACGCAGTGTTAGCGGGATCAGCCCAGATACCCGCTAGCACCTGCGTTTTGCCCCTCCGCCCAGCCCAGCCCAGCCCACCCAAGTGCAGTATCGATCGATCACTGTCACTTACAAAACACTAAACGCATAACTGCAGCGTTCGCAGAGTCAGGCCTGATCCCTGCGATCGCTAACAGTTTTTTTGGTAGCGTTTTGGTGAACTGGCAAGCACCAGCCCCAGGCAGCGTCAGATTAGCGCCAGTAGCGCTAACACCCACGCACGCACCGTACACCTCCCTTAGTGGTATAGTATCTGAACGGATCAATATCTGATCCGATCAGATCTATACTAGCGTCCCCAGCAGTTTAGGGTTCCCAAAAACGCAGTGTTAGCGGGATCAGCCCAGATACCTGCTAGCACCTGCGTTTTGCCCCTCCGCCCGGCCCAGCCCACCCAAGTGCAGTATCGATCGATCACTGTCACTTACAAAACACTAAACGCATAACTGCAGCGTTCGCAGAGTCAGGCCTGATCCCTGCGATCGCTAACAGTTTTTTTGGTAGTATTTTGGTGAACTGGCAAGCACCAGCCCCAGGCAGCGTCAGATTAGCGCCAGTACCGCTAACACCCACGCACGCACCGTACACCTCCCTTAGTGGTATAGTATCTGATCGCATCAATATCTGATCCGATCTGATCTATACTAGCGTCCCCAGCAGTTTAGGGTTCCCAAAAACGCAGTGTTAGCGGGATCAGCCCAGATACCTGCTAGCACCTGCGTTTTGCCCCTCCGCCCGGCCCGGCCCAGCCCACCCAAGTGCAGTATCGATCGATCACTGTCACTTACAAAACACTAAACGCATAACTGCAGCGTTCGCAGAGTCAGGCCTGATCCCTGCGATCGCTAACAGTTTTTTTTGTAGCGTTTTGGTGAACTGGCAAGCGCCAGCGGCCTAGTACACCCCGGTCGTAGTCAAACCAGCACTACAGTAACACTTGGTGACGTGGCGAGTCCCATAAGTGCAGTTCAAGCTGGTGAGGTGGCAAGCACAAGTAGTGTCCCGCTGCCACCAAAAAGACAAACACAGGCCCGTCGTGCCCATAATGCCCTTCCTGCTGCATTCGCCAATCCTAATTGGGAACCCACCGCTTCTGCAGCGCCCGTACTTCCCCCATTCACATCCCCAACCAAATGCAGTCGGCTGCATGAGAGGCATTTTTATGTCCTCCCGAGTACCCCTACCCAACGAACCCCCCAAAAAAGATGTTGTGTCTGCAGAAAGCGCGGATATAGGCGTGACACCCGCTATTATTGTCCCTCCTGTCCTGACAATCCTGGTCTTTGCATTGGTGAATGTTTTGAACGCTACCATGCACTAGTTGACTATTAGCGTAGGGTACAGCATTGCACAGACTAGGCACACTTTCACAGGGTCTCCCGAGATGCCATCGCATTTTGAGAGACCCGAACCTGGAACCGGTTACAGTTATAAAAGTTAGTTACAAAAAAAAGTGTAAAAAAAAAAAAAAAAAAAACACAAACAAAAATATAAAATAAAAATAGTTGTCGTTTTATTGTTCTCTCTCTCTCTATTCTCTCTCTATTGTTCTGCTCTTTTTTACTGTATTCTATTCTGCAATGTTTTATTGTTGTTATGTTTTATCACGTTTGCTTTTCAGGTATGTAATTATTTATACTTTACTGTTTACTGTGTATTATTGTTAACCATTTTTTTGTCTTCAGGTATGCCATTCACGACTTTGAGTGGTTATACCAGAATGATGCCTGCAGGTTTAGGTATCATCTTGGTATCATTCTTTTCAGCCAGCGGTCGGCTTTCATGTAAAAGCAATCCTAGTGGCTAATTAGCCTCTAGACTGCTTTTACAAGCAGTGGGAGGGAATGCCCCCCCCCCCCCCCAACATCTTCCGTGTTTTTCTCTGGCTCTCCTGTCTCAACAGGGAACCTGAGAATGCAGCCGGTGATTCAGCCAGCTGACCATAGAGCTGATCAGAGACCAGAGTGGCTCCAAACATCTCTATGACCTAAGAAACCGGAAGCTACGAGCATTTTATGACGTAGATTTCGCCGGATGTAAACAGCGCCATTGGGAAATTGGGAAAGCATTTTATCACACCGATCTTGGTGTGATCAGATGCTTTGAGGGCAGAGGAGAAATCTAGGGTCTAATAGACCCCAATTTTTGCAAAAAAGAGTACCTGTCACTACCTATTGCTATCATAGGGGATATTTACATTCCCTGAGATAACAATAAAAATGATTTAAAAAAAAAAAAAAATGAAAGGAACAGTTTAAAAATAAGATAAAAAAATAATAATAATAAAGAAAAAAAAAAAAAAAAAAAAAAAAGCACCCCTGTCCCCCCTGCTCTCGCGCTAAGGTGAACGCAAGCGTTGGTCTGGCGTCAAATGTAAACAGCAATTGCACCATGCATGTGAGGTATCGCCGCGAAGGTCAGATCGAGGGCAGTAAGTTTAGCAGTAGACCTCCTCTGTAAATCTAAAGTGGTAACCTGTAAAGGCTTTTAAAGGCTTTTAAAAATGTATTTAGTTTGTCGCCACTGCACGTTTGTGCGCAATTTTAAAGCATGTCATGTTTGGTATCCATGTACTCGGCCTAAGATCATCTTTTTTATTTCATCAAACATTTGGGCAATATAGTGTGTTTTAGTGCATTAAAATGTAAAAAAGTGTGTTTTTTCCCCAAAAAATGCGTTTGAAAAATCGCTGCGCAAATACTGTGTGAAAAAAAAAAATGAAACACCCACCATTTTAATCTGTAGGGCATTTGCTTTAAAAAAAATATATAATGTTTGGGGGTTCAAAGTAATTTTCTTGCAAAAAAAAATTATTTTTTTATGTAAACAATAAGTGTCAGAAAGGGCTTTGTCTTCAAGTGGTTAGAAGAGTGGGTGATGTGTGACATAAGCTTCTAGATGTTGTGCATAAAATGCCAGGACAGTTCAAAACCCCCCCAAATGACCCCATTTTGGAAAGTAGACACCCCAAGCTATTTGCTGAGAGTCATGTTGAGTCCATGGAATAATTTATATTGTGACACAAGTTGCGGGAAAGAGACAATTTTTTATTTTTTTTATTTTTTTTTGCGCAAAGTTGTCACTAAATGATATATTGCTCAAACATGCCATGGGAATATGTGAAATTACACCCCAAAATACATTCTGTTGCTTCTCCTGAGTACGGGGATACCACATGTGTGGGACTTTTTGGGAGCCTAGCCGCGTACGGGACCCCGAAAACCAAGCACCGCCTTCAGGCTTTCTAAGGCCGTAAATTTTTGATTTCACTCTTCACTGCCTATCACAGTTTCGGAGGCCATGGAATGCCCAGGTGGCACAAACCCCCCCCCAAATGACCCCATTTTGGAAAGTAGACACCCCAAGCTATTTGATGAGAGGTATAGTGAGTATTTTGCAGACCTCACTTTTTGTCACAAAGTTTTGAAAATTGAAAAAAGAAAAAAAAAAATTTTTTTTCTCGTCTTTCTTTATTTTCAAAAACAAATGAGAGCTGCAAAATACTCACCATGCCTCTCAGCAAATAGCTTGGGGTGTCTGCTTTCCAAAATGGGGTCATTTGGGGGGGGTTTGTGCCACCTGGGCATTCCATGGCCTCCGAAACTGTGATAGGCAGTGAGGAGTAAAATCAAAAATGTACGCCCTTAGAAATCCTGAAGGCGGTGCTTGGTTTTCGGGGTCCCGTACGCGGCTAGGCTCCTAAAAAGTCCCACACATGTGGTATCCCCGTACTCAGGAGAAGCAGCTAAATGTATTTTGGGGTGCAATTCCACATATGCCCATGGCCTGTGTGAGCAATATATCATTTAGTGACAACTTTGTGCAAAAAAAAAAAAAAAAAAAAAAAATTTGTCACTTTCCCGCAACTTGTGTCAAAATATAAAACATTCCATGGACTCAACATGCCTCAAAGCAAATAGCTTGGGGTGTCTACTTTCCAAAATGGGGTCATTTGGGGGGGTTTTATGTCATCTGGGCATTTTATGGCCTTCAAAACTGTGATAGGTAGTGAGGAGTAAAATCAAAAATGTACGCCCTTAGAAATCCTGAAGGCGGTGATTGGTTTTCGGGGCCCCGTACGCGGCTAGGCTCCCAAAAAGTCCCACACATGTGGTATCCCCGTACTCAGGAGAAGCAGCTAAATGTATTTTGGGGTGCAATTCCACATATGCCCATGGCCTGTGTGAGCAATATATCATTTAGTGACAACTTTTTGTAATTTTTTTTTTTTTTTTTTTTTTTTGTCATTATTCAATCACTTGGGACAAAAAAAATGAATATTCAATGGGCTCAACATGCCTCTCAGCAAATTCCTTGGGGTGTCTACTTTCCAAAATGGGGTCATTTGTGGGGGTTTTGTACTGCCCTGCCATTTTAGCACCTCAAGAATCGACATAGGCAGTCATAAATTAAAGGCTGTGTAAATTCCAGAAAATGTACCCTAGTTTGTAGACGCTATAACTTTTGCGCAAACCAATAAATATACACTTATTGACATTTTTTTTACCAAAGACATGTGGCCGAATACATTTTGGCCTAAATGTATGACTAAAATTGAGTTTATTGGATTTTTTTTAGAACAAAAAGTAGAAAATATCATTTTTTTTCAAAATTTTCGGTCTTTTTCCGTGTATAGCGCAAAAAATAAAAACGGCAGAGGTGATCAAATACCATCAAAAGAAAGCTCTATTTGTGGGAAGAAAAGGACGCAAATTTCGTTTGGGTACAGCATTGCATGACCGCGCAATTAGCAGTTAAAGCGACGCAGTGCCGAATTGTAAAAAGTGCTCTGGTCAGGAAGGGGGTAAAACCTTCCGGGGCTGAAGTGGTTAAAGAATGAATGGAAATATAATTCACCACTATTAGCACTCACAGGATCGAATCTCTTCACCCCTGGGAGGGAAATATTTGAAATCCAAGGAATAGGTAACCCACGACTGAAAGATATCACTAGAAATGGCAAAATAAGAACACGAGTAGAAATAGAGGAAAGGAATGGATGGAAGATGAATGAATGGAATTATACTCAAATAAGGCACCTAGTAAGCACAATACCACACCCACTGAGAGATGAAACAAAATTAACTGCACTGGAAAAGCTATGTAGCAATGAAACACCATTAAAAAACGGAACATCAAAAATTTATAGTATACTGACAGATTTGGAAGCACAAGAAAGACCAGAATATATAAGTTAATGGGAAAAAGAAATGAATTTAAAAATAGATAACCAAAAAGTGGAGAAAATGATAGAAATGGGATATAATAAGGCTTGGGACATGAAGACCATAGAAATGAATTATAAACTAGTATCAAGATGGTATATGACCCCAGTAAGAATACACAGATTCCATCAAGATAGAACCTCCTTGTGTTGGAGAAAATGTGGCCAAATAGCAACGATCACACACATATGGTGGGAATGCCCAATAATAATGGAGTACTGGAAGGAAGTGTTAAATAACATAAAGGAAATAACTGGAGAAGAAATAGAACAAAATATTTGGACTTGCCTCTTCCATATCTACAATAAACCTAAGAAACAATATAGAAAATCAATAATACCTAACCTCCTGAATGCGGCCAAGGCCTTAATTCCCAAGAATTGGCTAAAAAGTGGAAAACCAGACATTAGAAACTGGCTAAAGGAAATAGATTATCACTACAAAATGGAAGGAGGAGAGAAAGGGGATAATAGTAGATGGGAAAGTTGGAAAAACTACAAAGTCTCGGATATTTATTTAGATAGGATAAAAGAAAGAACAGGTGCAGAGCCAAGTGGATAAATAAATAACATAAAGGAACGGACCAGACACAGGGGAGGGGGAGGGACGAGGGGGAGGGGGGGCGGGGGGAAATAAGAGGGACTGAGAAAGACTAAGATAATAATAGGGTTTATAATTATAGAAGGCGTTTTGTCGCCGGTTTTTAAAAATATTTAAGAATATCCTAGAAGGGAAAAATAATAAAGATGTGACGGAAACAATCCACAATGATGTGAAAAAGGAGAAGAGATAAAGTTTGACACATAAAGTTGAAATAATGTCTCTCGGAAAACTTTCGCTGAAGTGGAAAAAAAAACAAAAAAAAAAAAACAATTTATTTGGCTGTTTGTATGGCTTTTCTAACTGTCCCCCACTTAAGTGAAATTTCCTTCCTTACTTTGCCCCTTTATATACTCTACTTTTGGTTTATATCCATATGCATACATGCTTATGGTATATATGTATACTTTTTGTCTCCTTGCTACCTCATAGATCTGCATCTTCCATGCTTTGTTTTGCGGTTCTTGTGAGCTCTGACTTGCCGCTCCGCTCGGTGTTACTGGGTTAGCCCCACTCACAGGCAAAACTCGATTTCATACCTGAATTTACATCCTTTCAAGAGTTCAGTGAACTTTACTCATTGGGGGTACCTTTGAATGGCATTCCAGCTCAGTGGACCTACGGACGTGGGAATCCATCTTTTTACATCATTGCTGTGCACCATTGTTATTGTAGAGGAACACATGCTGTGTGAGTACCAATCTATATAGTATACACTTCGGTGTATTTCTGCCTTTTTGAAATTACTTTTTACTTGTTTTTGTAAAATTGATTCACATATATAGATGTAATGTTTATTCATTTATTTATATGTATGTATGTCTTTTTCTGATAGAAATGCAACAGCCTGCTTTATCTGAACCCCTGAAGAAGGAAGTACAGTATCATAAAAATAAATGAATCTTTTTGTGTTTTCCGAAACATGTAGGGTTTGTGTTGCAGCTACAATCTGTCTTTGACCTTCTGGTCCGTCAGAACCAATGTTTGCTGCAGCACTTAGCAGCTGTATTTTGACACCATTGTTCCTATTCTATTTATGTTTTTAGATGTTAGTATATATTTTTTTGTACATTGAATAAAATTTCTATTTTTATATATATATTTTTTCTTTTTGTATTTACAATCTATTGACCCTGTGGTGTTTCCCTGCCCATAATATCCCCTTGGGGCACCTTCTTTTCTCTACATTTTCTTGGGATGTGGCAGAGACCCTCAGGATCAGCCTCTTAATAGTTCCTTTCTCTATTATTATTCTACACTGGTTGTACCAGAACAGCCGCAGTGGGAGGATCCAGGTGAGCAGTGCGAATCAGGAGCGTCTAACGTTATGGCAAACTGATCCATGCGGTGGTACTGCTCATTCAATCTGGAAAAAATATTACCACTAGGTGGATTGCCTGCATCTTCTGAATTCATGGCCTTCGCCTACTGTCAGGAACCATGAATCAGACTGAGACAGAAATGCAGTAAAAATCACACCTTTTAATATAATGGTAAAAATGGTACAGGTCAGGAAACGTGGTCAAAACATAGGCCAGGGATCGGTAACCAAAGCGGTAGAGAGAAAGGCCAGTAAACAGGAAACCAGAGATCAGAGTAAATATAAAATAAAAAATGTGTAGCGCTAGACATTTTTTATTTTTTATTTTATATTTACCTATGTGGCAACGATTCTAGTTGTGGTGTTAGCTGCTCATATCCTTTTTGACAACTTTGAGTAAGCGCAAATTTATTGGTGTGAGTTTCAGAGATCAGAGTAGTCGGAGGGAGAAGAACAATATCAGGAACCAGAAGGGACCTCAGCCAGGCAAAGTCTTTCACAGGAACACAGCAGAGAATCTGCAGATATGTTAAATAAGGTGAAGGCAGGAAAGGAATGAACAAGGCAGTTTAAATAGCCAGAAGGGGCTGGCTGTAGGCGGGACTGACGAGCAGATAATGAAAACCAGGTGAGCCACTGAGGGATCAATGATTGCTGACAATTATCTGGCAGCTGAGCAGTCTGAGCACAGAGAAGGAAGCTGCTAAGAGCCCAGCCCTGACAGTGAGTTCTAGTTGTATGCTGGCCATCTCTTTCCACAACTTCCCTGCATGCTTTGCAGCATCTCCTCTGCTGTTTGCTTTCAATCTCTAAGGACTGCACATCCCATGGTACTTTTCTGCCTGCAAACAGTGATTCCTGTACTTACTCCACCTCATGAACCTCCTCCTCAGTAGGCAGACTTTGTGAATTCTGTGGGGAGCTTCATAAAGTAGGTTTACCTTACTTTAAAGTTAACTTTAACATCATTCAGAATAATATAAGTAGGCTAGAAATAATTGAAATATAATATGGAAATAAATATATAATTTTAAAATGTGACCATAATAATGCTTTAAGTGAAATTTGCTTGGAAAACAGTTATACTACTTTTTATTCTTGATTTAGAGGGTGGTTTTGAAAGGTGTATTTAGGGTGGCATAATTGATTTAATTTAGTGTTATTTGTGTTTGTGTATTTATTTACTTTTGTGTCTATTTAATTAATTGTGTTATCTTGCTTTATTTTATGTTTTATTTGTTTTTAACGATCTGGGATTTCTTCCTGTGAATAAAAATCAAAAATCAAATTTATAATTTCATTCACTGCTACTTTGTGGGAACACATTATATGTTTGCAGTTGCTAGTTTATTTATTTATTTTGTTTTGATTTCATTTCACCATATTAGAATTTTGAGATATATACGTATTGTTGAAAGAGGTAAGCGCGGGTTTGTCACAATAGTAATTAGTCCAATTAGGATTGTTGAAAGCAGCGTCTTTAACCTTCTGTAAATTGACTATTAAAGTCAATTGCTTGACTTCTCTAAAAAGAAAACAGCCAAAAATACATTATTTTTTACCATCCCTATTGACTCCATAGCATTTAAATACAATTTGTCCAAAATTTTCTGAAATTTCAGGGAAGTGTAAACACTTGATTTCATTTATGTCCAAGGAACATTTAGTGCACCTAGAAAGAAATACAGTGGCAGACATCAGGAAAGTCATTAATCACCATGTCAGCTCTGACATGGTGATCAATGGGTTTATTTATAAAAACAAAGCCATGTCACACAGTAACAGGAAATTTTATTTTATTTTTAACATCTAATTTTACCCAGCAGTGCTGAATGACAAAATTGTGTTTGAGGAATTTTTGGATAAGGTAATAGTGCTGTTTTTTAGCTAAACAGTGGCGGAATTACCAGGGTCACAACAGTCGCAGTTGCGACGGGGCCCTGGCATTCCGTCACTGTGGGGAGGGGGGGCAAGCGGGGTTGCTATTCACACTGCTCTGAGCGGAGAGTGTGTCTCTCATGTAACAGCAGCACAGAGACACCGGCATTGGCGGTTTATTTCCCCTTCGTCCATCCTCTCTCACACGGGATGACACGGGACACACAGCTGATCTGCTCCCCCTTCTCCCCCCTCCCCTGTGTGCTCCGCGGGCAGACAAGTGTGAAGCTAACAAGCTCACATTTCCCGCGGAGCACACAAGAGCGGGGAGGGGGGAGAAGGGGGAGCAGATCAGCTGTGTGTCCCATGTCATCCCGTGCGAGAGAGGACGGATGAGGGGGAAATAAAACGTCAATGCCAGTGTCTCTGTGCTGCTGTTACATGAGAGACACGCTCTCCGCTTAGAGCTGTGCTGTCTTGAGGCACTGATAGAAGGCACTGATAGAGGACACTGATGGGCACTGATAGGGGACACTGATAGAAGACACTGAAAGAAGACACTGATAGAAGGCACTGATAGAAGACACTGATAGGGGACACTGATAGAAGGCACTGATAGGGGACACTGATAGAAGGCACTGATAGGGGACACTGATAGAAGGCACTGATAGGGGACACTGATAGAAGGCACTGATAGGGGACACTGATAGAAGGCACTGATAGGGGACACTGATAGAAGACACTGATAGGGGACACTGATAGAAGGCACTGATAGGGGACACTGATAGAAGGCACTGATAGAAGACACTGATAGGGGACACTGATAGAAGGCACTGATAAAGGACACTGATAGAAGGCACTGACAGGGTGCACTGTTAGAGACGCTGATAGGGGGCACTGATAGAAGGCACTGATAGGGTACGCTGATAGGGGGCACTGATAGGGGGTACTGATAGGGGGCAATGATAGGGGACGCTGACAGGGGACGCTGATAGGATTTACTGATGAGCACTGAAGAGAGGCACTGATAGGGGGCACTTAGAAGGCACTAGGGGGCACTGATAGGGGATACTGATAGAAGGCACTGATAGGAGGCACGGATAGGAGGCACTGATAGGGGACACTGATAGAATGCACTGATAGGGGATGCTCATAGGGGACACTGATAGAAGGCACTGATAGGGGACACTGATAGAAGGCACTGATAGGGGACGCTCATAGGGGACACTGATAGAAGGCACTGATAGGGGACACTGATAGAAGGCGCTGATAGGGGACGCTGAGAGGGGACACTGATAGAAGGCACTGATAGGGGACGCTGATAGGGGGCACTGATAGGGGACGCTGATAGGAGGCACCGATGGGAGGCACTGATAGGATTTACTGATGAGCACTGAAGGGAGGCACTGATAGGAGGAACTGAGAAGGCACTAGGGGGCACTGATAGGGAACACTGATAGGGGGCACTGAGAAGGCACTAGGGGGCACTGTTAGGGGGCATGTGGGAAGGCACTAGGGGCACTGATAGCGGGCACTGATAGGAGGCACCAATGGGAGGCACTGATAGGATTTACTGATGAGCTCTGAAGGGAGGAACTGATAGGGAGCGTGAGAAGGCACTGATATGGGGCACTGATAGGGGACACTGATGTGGGCACTGAGAAGGCACTAGGGGGCACTGATATGGGGCACTGAGAAGGAACTAGGGGGCACTGATAGGGGACACTGATGGGAGACACTGGTGGGCACTGATAGGATTTGCTGATGAGCACTGAAAGGAGGCACTGATAGGGACACTGAGAAGGCACTAGGGGGCACTGATAGAGGACACTAATGGGGGCACTGATAGGGTGCACTAATAGGGGACACCGATAGAGGGCACTGAGAAGGCAATAAGGGGCACTGATAGGGGGCACTGGTGGGCACTGATAGGAGGCACCGATGAGCACTGATAGGAGGCACTGATAGGATTTACTGATGAGCACTGATAGGGGGTACTGATAGGTGGCACTGATGGGCATTGATGAGCACTGATGACAGAACTCATAGGCTGCACTGATGGGCACTGAGGAACACTGATAGGCAGTATTTATGGGCACTGATGGGCAGCATTGAAGAGTACTGATAGGTGGCACGGATGGACGCTGTTAGGCAGCATTAATGAGCACTGATAGGTGGTGCTGATAGGCTGATTTGATGGGCACTAATAGGAGGCATTAATGAGCGCTGATAGGTAACACTTGTAGGCGGCATTGATGGGCACTCATAGGCGGCATTGATGGGCACTGATAGGCGGCATTGATGAGCACTGATAGGCAGCATTGATGGGCACTGATAGATGGCACTGATGATTGGGGCACTGATTATCAGTGTAAACAATTTACTGACATTCCTGACAGTTAATGGCAGTCCTTTCCTAACACAGACACAGCGTGGGAAATTAAGGGCTGTGGATAACCGGCAAGTCTGTTTACATGTGATCAGCTGACATCACATGGTAAAGGGCCACTGTGATTGTGCTGGATGCACGTCCCAGGGGGCATGCGGGAAGCATGGTTTTGGGAGGATGTCCATGGATACTCTTCCAAAATTGGAAGCCCGGGGCTCGGATGGAAGGGGGGGCCCATCATGGTTTCTTTCACCAGAGCCCTGAAGGTTCTAGTTACGCCTCTGTAGCTAAATCATGTTTGTCAGAATCACAAACTCCTTCCTATTCACTATTATTAGAGGGGTTGCCTTTGAGATAGTGAGGAGAAAGTCAGGGGGGTCTTTAAAGTGGCAGTAAACAATATCCTTATTCTCCAAAAATAATAAATGCTTATCCATTACTTAAAGTAATTGTAAACGATCACCCTGTAAAACAACCCATTCCGTTTAAACTAGAAATGAAAGGCAAAACATTTTTGTATAGATGGAAAAAGGGTATTTATAATGTTTTTTTAATCTTTTTATAAATGATCACATTTCTTCTGTTCTCAGCTGCATAAAAGCTGGGGGAGGAGAAGTAGCAGTACACTGAGCTTCCCAGTGAATGGCTGTGCAGCAGGGGCATGTCAGGACAAGTCTGATCATTTGAGGAGAGCATACTGAGTTCCCAGCACAGCTAGAGAATTGACCATAATGTGCTCTCCTGCTTAGTGTGGTCAGTTTTTGATAGGTAAGCAAGGGGACTGACAGGAACAACAGAGATTTCACAATACAAAGAGAACAGGATACGTTCTCATACAAGTACATGGTACAGCAGGCACATATCAGGAATATGACATGTTGGTGTAACAAACGCTTTAGGCTGGGTTCATATCTAAGACGGATGCGGCTGACAGCAGGGGTCTGGTGCGTCCCTGTTCTCTGTTACAGAGACGAATCAGGCCCAAATTTTTTGCGCTAAATACACATAGGACTCCTGTTCAATTCGCTCCGCAGTCGCCCAAGAGCTGTGTGAACCGGCTCCATTGAGAGCCGGTCACAATCTCCTGTCATGCGAATTGAATGTGGGAAAACCGCATCCGATTCGCAACAAGTGTGAACCCAGTTTTAAGCTACTATCTTAGCTTGTGTTTGATCTGCAACTGTCATGATGCTGAACATGTGATGAGTTACGGCACCAGCCCTTTGATGGTTTGCCAGTTCGGTTGAGAGCACAAGAAAATGTGACAGTTACATTCCCGTGATGGGAATGTACAGTAACTATTTTTTGAAAGGATTAAATTGATGGATTTAATCCTGCTTTAATGGCCCTGTAATCTATTTTTCATTAAGTTGTTCCTTACTGTGTTTTTCTGCCTCCTTGTAATGTCCTCTCTTTTCCCCCTTCACTTCCATTTGTTTAGAACAAGTAGCGCACATTAGTTGTGAATGATGAGCACTGCTCTATGAACACTACAGCACTACAAATCCCATAGTCCATAGTTCATCTCTGGAGGAAGAATAAGAAAGTGCCTATGTTCCTACAAATTACAGTGGGACCATGGAGAACAAATGTAGCCACCCTCTAACAGGAAGTCTGATCACAGCAAAAAATAAAAATAAAAAGGTATTTGGAAATTTAGAGATTTGGAGGAAGCTGAGAGTAATAGAAAGTACTTTTTTAAATTAAAGTGTTACTAAACCCACAACAGTAAATCAGTCTGTATATGCACTAAAGCGTGCTTGTTATACTTACTGTGGAACCTAAGGGGTTCCTGTCTTCTCTGGTCCTTCCCTTCTTCCACAGTCCCCAATCCATATCCTGATGGAACAGAGCCTTGGGGACACTCTGCACATGCTCATTTTGGTGTGTATTGCTAGAGTGTTTTTTTTTTCTTGTGATCGGCACAGGGCCAATCAGCACTGTCCACACAGAGGGTCAGGGGTCATGCAGCCTCATAGGACAGTCAGAGGAGAATGAAAACTCCTCCTACAAGCTTTAACCAGACACTGACAGAAGTGATAAGACTGCTATATACTGCTGATGAGAAAAGGTATTCTGCTGTTTATATTTACTAAAATATTTGCATTTCCATGTTCTGTGTACTGTGGGAGACCAGATATAGTGAATGTAGGGTCCTGGGTTTAGTAACACTTTAAGAATATATACTTGAATAGAATTTTTTTAATGCATTAGAAGCCCATAATTCATCTTGATGTCCCTCATTGCAGTTATGTTACTAATTCCTAATGAATAAATGGCACATGTTTTTTCTCCAATTTTGATATAAGGGCTTTATTACAATTTATTACTAATGAGATCCATTAGATTAATGCTTATTACCATGTCACAATTTATCCCTTTTCCTTGTCCTTTGCTCCCTATTTCTGTACTTCAAAAATTATTATATAACATAATATGACATAATCATGGGGCAATTTGACAGCGTCAGTCATTACTTAATGGGATAAGATTCTGGCTACATAATTGTTCCATGCAATTCCATGAGGTCATCTTGAAACATCTCATTAATGATTGTTTCCTCTGTCATCATCTGAATTATATAAATACACGTCAAGTTGAATATGACTTCTCTGCCTGTTTTCTTGCTATGTACGTCTAAATATTATTGGAAATATTTGCCCCTGATGTATACAGGTGATGGGTACACTTTAGCTTATTACAACTATACATAAGCACTATTTTGTCCAGCTGTTGAACTAAAAAGTCTTTAATAGCTCATAAAACACTGTTATCACCTCATTAAAAATATACATCTGTTGAAAGGTTTCCTGAGCACTCCAGTGTACATTTGTGATATATTTAGTGCAAGCCATTAGAATACATACTTGCTGATAGAGGATCCCTGACATCTTCAGAATCAATTGAAGACATTCTACAGAATCCTCTTTATACTGAATTAAACATTTAGATAAATATGAATTCTGACGTGGAGAGGATACATTGACTTCAGGTTTCTTTTAATTTGTGTCTTCCTAATGAGCTGATTTACAGTCATTTTGTCCCCCTTCATTATGACTCCTCATCTCTGTTCCTCTCCAGTCTGCATCAGTGTCCTTTAAAGGTTATTGAATCAATTGTCTTTTTCATTCTAGTACATGTGTAAGAAAAGGCCGCTGTATGCAAGTAACCCAGGTCTTTAAAGATGAGCGTTAATACTCAGCTGCATTGATCTATTCAACATATACATTCAAGATTACAACTGGCAGTGCAGTTACATGTCAGGTTTTGTGTATTTGGTGCTTCTTTTTTTCTGATGTTGAGCTACAATGGTGCCAGCACAAAAGGTTACAAGTCATTACTCATCAGGTGAAAGCATGGTTCTAATTAAAGTAGGGTTGCACCCATACCACTTTTTGAAGACCGAGTACAAGTACCAATATTTTTTTCAAGTACTCGCCGATACCGATTACCGATACTTTTTTTTAAACGTCATGTGACAGTGGCACATGTGTCAGTAGTGTTTTTTATTTTTATTATTTTTTACAATGTTATATTTTACATTTTATTTTTTTATTATTTTGTACAATTTTATACTTTTCTGTTATTTTATTTTTACAATGCTCCCTGATATCTCCCCTTTAAGACAGGGAAAGGGACTAAAGACACAGATACCCCAATCCCTTCCTCTGCAGCCTTAGCTGCACTGAAAATGAATGAACAGGAGACAGAGGCTCCTCTCCATTCATAAACTGAAGTATCATAAACACAGGTTACGATGTTTTAGTTAGGATGAATGGACAGAGGTAGTGATCACTGCCTCTGTTCATTCGGAAAAGGAAGGAGTCAGTAAATGACAGATTTACCAGATCCTTCCTCCGCTCTCCATCCTGAAAGATCCGGGGCAGGGGAAACCAGTGGAGGTCCCGGAGAACCGCGGAGAACACAAGGGGACCCATAGCAGGATGGGGGGGACCGGAGGAGGAACTGGAGAGCCAGAAAGGCCGCAGGGAGACCCGGAGGATGACACAGAGGGGGACTAAAATAGATTGGGGACCCGGAGGAGGACACAGAGAGCCAGGGAGGATGCAGAGGGACCCGGAGGAGGACACTGGGAGCACAGAGGGGCACAGCCGGGGGTGATTGGTGCAGCAGTGGGGGCAGTTACAAGCACCGACCTCCCTGACAGCCATGGGAGGGAGAGGAGGAGAAGCAGCTGTCAGAAAAGCTATACAGGGAGATAAGTGCTTGTAACTCCCCCCCACTGCTGCACTGATCACCCCTGAGGCTGCCTAAATATTGGGTCAAGCATTGGAGCATTTGCACAAGTACTGGTATTGGTGTAACCCTAAAATAAAGTACAGTGAAAGCTAACTAAGGCTGGCCATACACGGTTCAAATCTCGATCAGTTGAGCAGGAACCGGCCAAGATTCGAACCGTTAATGGGCAGGCTGAATATACCAAGTTGATCGAGCTATCAACTTGGGTACAACCAGCCTGCTGGATTCTCTTGCAATTATCGCTATAGCCACTAGCAATAATCACTCCAGCCAGGAGAAGACAACTGCTGATTCCCCTGTCAACACTGTGTTAATGGGGGAATCGTGAAAATTTCTTTCCTGCAACCCTTTGCACCGTGTACTGTATGGCCAGCCTAAGTGATATTTAGTTTTCTAAAGCATTGTGTATCATAAACAATCACCATTTTTAACCACTTCCCTACCCGCCCATTGTCATGACGTCTGCAGATGGGATCTCCCATCCTGGGCGGGCGTCATATGATGTACTCGGCTTCTCGGCGGTATAGGGGGCGCGCGCGCCGAGCCGATGCACGTGCCCGGCGGCAGCGATGTCCGCCGGGCACTCGCGATCGCTCCTTACAGAGCAGGACCTGTCAGGGGAGTGGAGACAAATCGTGTGTTCCTAGTATATAGGAGCACCAATCGATCTCCTCCCCTAGTCAGTCCCCTACCCCTACAGTTAGACTCACTTCCTAGGTAACACATTTATCCCCTTGATTGCCCCCTAGTGTTAACGCCTTCCCTGCCAGTGACATTTATACAGTTTATTTATAGCACTATACAGCGTATTTATAGCACTGATCGCTGTATGACTGTCAGTGGTCCCAAAATAGTGTCAAAAGTGTCCGATATGTTCGCCGCAATGTCACAGTCACGATACAAATTGCAGATCGACGCCATTACTAGTAAAAAAAATAATAATAATAAAAATGCCAGAAATCTGTCCCCTATTTTGTAGGCACTATAACTTTTGCGTAAACCAATCAATATTCGCTTATTGCAATTTTTTTTACCAAAAATATGTAGAAGAATACATATCGGCCTAAACTGAGGAAAAAATTTGTTTTAAAAAAATTGGGATATTTATTATAGCAAAAAGTAAAAAATATTGTGTTTTTTTTCAAAATTGTCGCTCTTCTTTTGTTTATAGCTAAAAAAAAACAAACAAACAAACAGCAGAGATGATCAAATACCACCAAAAGAAAGCTCTATTTGTGGGGAAAAAATTATTTGGGTACAGTGTTGCATGACCGGGCAATTGTCATTCAAAGTGTTACAGCGCTGAAAACTAAAAATTGGCCTGGGCAGGAAGGGGGTGAAAATGCACTGTATTGAAGTGGTTAAATAAATATACTTATTTTCATGTTTTTGTATACTTTGTAGCATTCCATTGTTCATGATTTCCTGCAGCCTTTTTGCAGCCACATCCTGTCTACATGCACTCCACCAATGGTTGAATGGCCTTTTTCTGAGCAGGTTTCCTTTTTTTTGATAACAGTGGATCATGCCTACATCATGTGTTTTAACCCCTTCCCGCCCACGCTAAAGCTGAAAGACGGCTACAACGTGGGCCTAAAGGAGGGCTATCATGGACGTCCTTCCATGCTTGCGACTCAGCTGATCACAGATCAGGATAAAGATCCAATCATAGCGGCCCTTTTCCACATGATCATCTGTCAGCCAATGACAGCCAATCAAGGAAGTAAACAGAAGCCGGTTATCGGCTTTTTTTCCCCTCGCGCTGTGTAAAGAAAAAAGAAGAAAGCCATTAACCGACTCCTGTTACAGTGACATTGGTCCCCTCAGTGCCTACCACTGCTGCTAATCAGTGCTCAACAGTGCTGCTAATCCATGCCCACCAGTGGCATTTCTCAGTGCCCTCCAGTGCCACCTATCAGTGCCCATCAGTGCCGCCAATCAGTGCCCATCAGTGTCAATTATCAGTGCTGCCTATCAGAGCTGCCTACCAGTGCCTATCAGTACCCATCAGAGCCCATCAGTGCCACCTATCAGTGCAGCCTCATCAGTGCCTCATGATCAGTGTGCACCGGTGCCACCTCATCAGTGCCCATCAGTGCCACCTATCAGTGCAGGCTCATTGGTGCCTCCTGATCAGTGCCCACCTGTGCCACCTCATCAGTGCCCCCTACCAGTGGCCATCAGTGCCTCCTCATCAGAGCCTATCAGTGCAGCCTATTAGTGTACATCAGTGCAGCCTATCATTGCCCATCAGTGAGGGAGAAAAATGACCTGTTTGCAATATTTTATAACAAACTATAAAAACATTGTTTTTTTTTCAAAATTTTTGGTCTTTTTTTGTTTGTTTAGCAAAAAATTAAAAACTTAGTGGTGAATAAATACCACCAAAAGAAAGCTCTCTTGGTGTGAAAAAAATGATACAAATTTCATTTGGGTACAGTGTTGCATGACTGCGCAATTGTTATTCAAAGTGCGACAGCAATGAAAGCTGAAAATTGGCTTGGGCAGGAAGGGGGTAAAAGTACCCAGGAGGCAAGTGGTAAAAGACCACTTTAAAGTGAAACTTTGGTCAGAAAATGAAGTCCTGATAGATCACTTCAGACTGGCCTCTTTTGCATGTATAGGTATGTAAAATATTAAAAATATTTACCTATTTTAATGTGTCACTAGAGACCGATCAGCTGACAGCCTGAGAGAAGGGGGAGGTGAGGAAACATCAGAAATGACACAGAGGGAAAAGAGAATAGGTAGAGAGAAAAGAAAATCAGGAGAGGTGACAGGAAAAACTCTGCTGCCAGGGAGACACAAAAGAGTTAAACTTACAAGGATAGTGTCTTATCTCTCTTATCTGCAGCAACAGCCCTATGAGACTGAACACTGTCAGACTTCCCCTGATCCAAGACATACATTTTGTGCTAGATGTGCACACATTTTGATTGGAGAATGTGACATATAGATTTTTAAGACTAAGGAGAGTAGGAAAGTTTTCAATAAAAAAGTGTTTGCTCTGGGCTTCAACAACATGGCGGCCTCCAACAAGAAGAAACTGGAGCGATGCTGGAGGCAAATTACAGCACAGAATAATTTTGATAGCATAATTATTAATGTGGAGTGTATGTTCTTTTGTTAAAGAACATTCATTGTTATCAAACTGTTTAAGGGCTTGTTTACAACACAGTCTCAGACAACCCAACCTGCAAAAGCTAATTTCAGGGAGGTGATGCTTCGAGCCGGCCCCGGATACCCCCCCCCCCCCCCCAATGGAATGCAGTTTTACCAGTGCCAATTAAATGCAGCTAAACCAGTGCCAATTAAATGCAGCCTGATCAGTGCCAATTAATGGCAGCTATACCAGTGCCAATTAAATATTAAATGCAGCCTGATCAGTGCCAATTAAATACAGCCTTACCAGTGCCCATGGTATCATCGGACCATCCTGAGTGACACATGATGAGTCAGTGATGAGTGAGCTGAGAAATGTGGTGAGAGAGTGACACAGTGATGCTCTATCCACACTCTGCAGAACTCACACACTCTAGAGGACCAGCCTGTGCGCACCAGAGTCAGTGTGACTCCTCCGCCTCACACAGACTGGTCTTACTAGCGAAGGGAGGAGCTCTGTCATCATCAGTGACATCAAGATGTTGGTTTCGCACTGGTGGCAGTTGCAGACCATTGTACAGTCTGTCTGCCAGCTTACACACAGTCTCAGTGACACTGTTCTCTGTCACACCTGGGCCGGCTGGCACACCCCACCCGCAATCACTCGCATGATAGGATCTGATCGGATCTGCCGCTTGCTGAGTGAATGGTACGGCCGCTCGGGCTGCTGTGGCTGAGTGACACTGCAGGCTCAGCCAGGAGATCGCGCCGTCCTCGCGGGTGTCCGGGGGCCCGCAGTCAATTGCGGGAGACTCCCGTGAGTCGCGGGAGACTTGGGATGTCGGCAGTCTCCAAGTTCGTTGTGCAGTTAAACATGCACGTTTACATGTATTTGCAATGCGTTCGTGGTGCATTTGCAGTGCATTTTTGTCGTGTTTGCAGTGTATTTGCATTGCATTTTTTTAGACATTATTTATGGTTTTCTAGGGTATTTTTACCTAGTTCATTTTGCCAAACAGTGCTGAATGTTGAAACTATAACATAATTGTGTTGTTTTTTTTGTTTTATTTGTTAGGATGAAAGCTATGTTCTCACAATGAATCAAGGCCAACAAAATAAGTTGCTCATCCTTACCGATCAGCACTGGTTTACTTTGACGCTAGCATGAGTGTATTCATGCCAGTACAAAAATATTTGGCCAACTCTCTTTTTTTCCATGCTATAAAATGAAAAAAAGCCTCAGCACAGTGTTAGGCAGCCCAGGCAGTGGCACTAATCCATCGGGAAAAACCCAACCGACTGGTTGTACAGATCAACTGATCAACTTCTGTACAACCAGCCTGTCCATACATGGATCAAAATTTGGCTTGTCCCTGCTGATTTCGATCCATTTATGGCTGGCTTTTTCATGAATTGTTTCTACTGCAGCCCAGCATAGGATATAGGCAAATATGATTGTATTTCCACCTTTAGGCACACAACCTTTGGTGGTCAAAGGAACCCCTTTCAGCTAGGATCACTTTTTTTACGCAAACCTTGTTCTTGTTTTGCTGATCTTTACTCCGCTTAGGAATATTGGGAGTATGTAATTAAGTTTATATGGGATACAGTCACAGTGCTTGTGATCGGATAGAGTCGTATGCAGATGATTGAAAAAAATGTGTGGTTAATGACTGTACAGGAAAAAGCCACCTCTTTTAGGATAAGTTCACACTGGCATGAAAAGCAGGCGTTAAAAATACCCCTCAAATGCCTATGCACAAGATACAGTGGACAGCACACAGTGCTGTTCACACTATCAAAACATGAAGAGTTAGCATTGCGCCGCTTCGAAGTTGAAGCCTCATGTCAAGTCAAGAGGTATTTGAAGCCTTTCAATGCCTCCCGTGTTAATGCTTCGCAAATGCTGTGGCAGGCAGTTGTGGTGCAATTGAGGGGTGTTAAGATTAGTTAATTTACTGTAATGGAACAGGCATTTATGGAGCAGTTTTACCCCTAACGCTCATTAAGCGCTTCAAAACTGCCCATAGACTGTTTGGGAAGCGTTTTTAAGGCTTGTAAAATGCCAGTCTTATGCCCATACTAAAGCTCATTAACGAGAGTCGAACACCCATACTAAAGCTATAGAAGTGTTTCTTAAGCGTTAGAAATTTAGTCAAGTGTGAACAAGCCCTTAGTCTGTTGCCTATAGGCACATGTCTACTGTTTATAATGGCAAATTCCATTCTGAGCACACAAAAGATCTTCTGACTATTGTACTGTTAAACCTAAATGGTATAGTCTACTATTATTATAACACCCCACATAGTGAAACTTGGATGTGCAATTCAAATTTCTGTTCACTTGGTATACAGTGTATTGGTATACATGTATCTCCTGAATGAAGATGTAGTTAATCACAGCTCACAGAAAAGGTAGAAATTGTTGGACCCATAAGAGTTGCCTTCATGCTGAAATTGACTTTTGCTTTTGTGATTTTGGGAGCTCACAGACTAGTGGAAGAAACTCTACAACTTGCTACATCCTGATGCTCTCTTATGTCGCCATTGATGAGGCAAGTAGCAAGTATGGGATTTAAGCTGCTAAATATGTCACATAAAAGAAACTATGGTACCTAAAACCTAACCCTAACCCTATCTTCCTACCCATATCTCTAGGCATGGTTGTGTCTGGACAGTAGGAGAATATTTGTTGATTTGCTCTTTTAGTGACATCTTCTTTTAATAAGACAGATCTGTCTCTTGGCTGCTTTTTTTCTTTTTTTTGCTGCTGGCTATGCTTACTTAAAGTGTAAAATGTCAAACTTTAGCATGGATGACAATCTCCCTGTGGGCAGAGAATCAGCCAGTGTATTATTAGCTGTTGAAAAGCTGGAGAGATCACCAGCTCTTTATGAGGTCGGAGAGGCTCAGAACCATTGGCAGGTGGGTTTAACCCTTCAGTTTACAAACAGATAAGGAGATAAAGTTTGAAATAGCAAAAAATAAATGTATTATAAACATAACAGAGATATGCCTTTTGAATGAATAAAAATTTCAGTAATTCCTGAAAGTGCACAATAAATCTTAAGCCATTGTTGTCTGATGCCTGTGATTTTGTTAGGGTGGAAGTTGAGCTGTCTATGGGATAAAATAGAATTCAGAACACCCCTTTTAAAGTATAGAAGGCAGAAATCAACTGGATGGGTTAAAAATGTCTACTCAATTCACAAAGGAAAAAATGGCTATACAGGAGTCTCCAAAAAACACTAATGGGACAAGTGCGAAATGTAGGAGCCACATAAATGTCTTGTGACGCAATATAAAGGCTATGTGGCAAAAACAAACTGTGTGACCAATGGTGGGTGCAGCCTAACCAATAAGAGATGATGAAACCTAGATTCTGGCTCTTGTAGTAACACTCCCTGTGCTTAGTGGTGGCCATTCTATCTGTGTCAGAGATTGGTGGTTAATCTCTCTGTGCCCAGTGGTAGTGATCATTCTGTATGTATCTAGTGGTGGTTGTCGGACTCTCTGTGTCCAGTGGTGGTAATCAGTCTCTGCTTGTCCAGTGGTGACGTTCAGTCTCTCTGTGTCCAGTGTTTGTGATCGTTTTATCTGTGTCCAGTGGTGGTGGTTAGTCTTTTTTTGTTCAATGGTGGTGGTAAAACTCAGCTGTGTCTAGTGGTGGCTAGAGCTGCACGATTAATCGTTAAAAGATCGCCATCTCGATTTAACCCCCCCACCGGATCTAAATCCAGCATTTCAACATTTCATGTAACAAGTGCAGAGCGATTCCCTGCTCACAGCTGTCAAAAATAAAAAGAAGCCGGTGTTCTGTTGAGAAGTGCCCCCCATCGGATAGTGCCCGGGCTGAAGGGCGCATGCATAACGCATGCGCCGTACGTAACAGCACAACAGCTGTTTTAACATTTTAACATTAGCTGTTGTGAGGGCGAAAAAAACTATATTTTTTACTTTCTGCTATAATGCATACCCAATAAAAAAATTGAAAAAAATCTAATTTCTTCATCAATTTAGGCCAATATGTATTCTGCTACACATTTTTGGTAAAATAAATCCGAATAAGTGTATATTGATTGGTTTCTACAAACTATGAGATATTTTTATGGAATTTTTGTTTATTTAATTTTTTTACTAGTAATGGCGGTGATGTTAGCAGGACTGTGACATTGTGACGGAAAATTGGACACCTAACTGACACTTTGACACTTTCTGGGGACCAGTGACATTATTACAGAGATCAGTGCTAAAAAAAATGCACTATTACTGTACTAATAATGGCAGAGAAGGGGTTAACATCAGGGGCGATCAAAGGGTTAAGTGTGTCCCTAGGGAGTGCTTTCTTATGCCCCGTACACACGGTCGGATTTTCCGACGGAAAATGTGTGATAGGACCTTGTTGTCGGAAATTCCGACCGTGTGTAGGCTCCATCACACATTTTCCATCGGATTTTCCGACACACAAAGTTTGAGAGCAGGATATAAAATTTTCCGACAACAAAATCCGTTGTCGGAAATTCTGATCGTGTGTCCACAAATCCGACGGACAAAGTGCCACGCATGCTCAGAATAAATACAGAGATGAAAGCTATTGGCCACTGCCCCGTTTATAGTCCCGACGTACATGTTTTACGTCACCGCGTTCAGAATGATCGGATTTTCCGTCAACTTTGTGTGACCGTGTGTATGCAAGACAAGTTTGAGCCAACATCCGTCGGAAAAAATCCTAGGAATCCTCGGAATGTCCGAACAAAGTCCGACCGTGTGTACGGGGCATAACTGTGGAGGACGTGCTTTCACTAAAGGAAAATGGATATTCGTGCTTCTGCTTAGCAAAAACACAAGATCTCCATTTTCCCCTCTGGCAGAATGGCGATCTGCCTTGTTTACATAGGTAGAGCGCCGTTCTGCCTCTCCTTAGAACGATTGGCAGGTCCCAGCGGACATCATGTCTACCGGACCTGCTGATTGGCTCCCGCTGTGTCGAATAATTTTTTGTTTTGGTTTTTTTATTAAATTATTCCTATGTTTAACCCCTTATTAATCCTTAATTTACTCTAATCAGTCCCATCAACTCCTTATTCTCTTTCTCCATTTAATTATTTTCCTGCTGATTTTTTTTCATTTACATCTATTTTATAAACTATTTATAATTAAAACTTTTTGTTTGCTTTGTTCATTATTATTTTTACACCTTTAACATATATTTACACGTTTCACATTGAAAAAAGCACAAAAAAAAAAAAAATTGTTTCATTTGTAAAATACCTTTTAAATGCTTCGTACCATTGCTGACAGCGGAAGTGTAAACAAAAATGATGCGGTATGTATCGGTAATTGGTATCGGCGAGTACTAAAAAAAAGACCCTAATATGACTTAATGGTAATTTTTTTATTTATTTACACATTACATTATTTTTAATTACATTTCTTTAAATTTGATTGAAGCAAAGAGTATTAAGTCATATTTTATTGCCATCTTGTTTGATAGCCTAATGTTCAGGGGTTTTAAATCTTTAAAATAAAAAGGTTCTTCTGAATCATGAGAGAATTGTGATCTTTATTCTAAGCAAAAAAAATGTGATTCTCATTTTATCCAGAATCATGCAGCTCTAGTGGTGGAAATCTTTCACTATGTTTCTAGTGTTGGGGGTCAGTCTCTCTGTGTCCAGTGGTGGTGGTCAGTCTCTCTGTGTCCAGTGGTGGTGGTCAGTCTCTCTGTGTCCAGTGATTGTGATCAATTTCTCTGTTTTCAGTGGTAGGGGTCAGTCTTTTTGTGTCCAGTGGTGGTGGACAGTCTGTCTGTGTCAAGTGGTGGTTGTCAGGCTCTCTGTGTTCATTGGCAGTTATCAGTCTCTGTGTTTAGTGATGGTCTTTCACTCTGTTTCCATTGGTGGAGGTCAATCTCTCTATGTCTAGTGTTGGTGATCAGCCTCTCTGTGTCCAGTGCTGGTGGTCAGACTCTCTGTGTCCAGTGTTGGTGGTCAGTCTCTCTGTGTCCAGTGCTGGTGATCAGCCTCTCTGTGTCCAGTGCTGGTGATCAGCCTCTCTGTGTCCAGTAATGGTGGTCAGTCTCTCTGTGCCCAGTGCTGGTGGTCAGTCTCTCTGTGTCCAGTAATGGTGGTCAGTCTCTCTGTGCCCAGTGCTGGTGGTCAGTCTCTCTGTGTCCAGTGCTGGTGGTCAGTCTCTCTGTGTCCAGTGCTGGTGGTCAGTCTTTCTGTGTCCAGTGCTGGTGGTCAGTCTCTCTGTGCCCAGTGCTGGTGGTCAGTCTCTCTGTGTCCAGTAATGGTGGTCAGTCTCTCTGTGCCCAGTGCTGGTGGTCAGTCTCTCTGTGTCCAGTGCTGGTGGTCAGTCTCTCTGTGTCCAGTGCTGGTGGTCAGTCTTTCTGTGTCCAGTGCTGGTGGTCAGTCTCTCTGTGTCCAGTGCTGGTGGTCAGTCTCTCTGTGTCCAGTGCTGGCGATCAGTCTCTCTGTGTCCAGTGCTGGTGGTCAGTTTCTCTGTGTCCAGTGGTAGTAGTCTTGGTGGTGGTCAGTGTTTCTGTCTAGTTTTGGTGATCAGTTTCTGTGAGTCCAGTGGTGATGAGCAGTCTGACTGTTTGTGTCCAGTGGTGGTCATTTTTTTTTGTCCAGCGGTGGTAAGACTCTGTATCCAGTATTGGCTGTCTCTATGTGCCCAGTGACAGTTGTCAGTCTCTTGTTGTCTAGTGGTGGTAGTCTTTCACTTTGTTTTCAGTGGTGGTGGTCAAACTCTCTGTGTCCAGTGCAGGTGATCAATCTTTCTGTGTGCAGTGGATGTGGTCAGTCTGTTTGTGTCCATTGGTGGGAACAGTTTCTGTGTCCAGTGGTGGTTATCAGTGTCTGTGTCCGGTGGTGATTATCATTATAATGGTGGTGGTTTCTCACTTATTTTCCAGTGATAAAGGTCAGTCGCTCTGTGTTCAGTGGTTGTGGACATTTTCTCTGCGGTCAGTGGTGTGGTGGTCAGTTTCACTGTGTCCCCTGTGACCTGGGAAATGTATGTGTGTCACTCAGGCTCAGTAGAGAGGGGGTATGTAGACAATACATCCGCAGCTGCTGCTAGAGTGCTGACAGGGGATGGAGCCCATCCTGGCTCCTGCGAAAATTCAAGGGAAAAAGAGGGTAGCCCCTGGAAGTTGCACATCTATAGTATCTTAGAGAGGTGAATGAAGTGGCGACCTCAGCCTGGATCCGACCAGGCCACTCACCCAATGCGTTTCACTCCGTCCCCCGGAGCTTAGTCATGGGGAACCCTGTGTCCCCTGGTGGTGGTCAGCCTCTCTGTGTCCAGGGGTGGTGGTAGCCAACCTCTCTGTGCCTAGTGATGGTTGCAATCACTCCCACTGTGTGCAGTGATGCTGGCATTTTTGTATCAGTAGTTATCCCGTCCAGTTCTTACATTTTTGAACAACAGAGCTCAAACTTGCTGGTTGGTAATACATGCAGATGCTAAAAAATATAAAAATAGTAACATACAGATGTTGTTGAAATGATTTATTATTATTATTCAGGCTTTATATAGCAATGAGCCTTTCAGAAGGACTTGTCAGAAATGAAATAAATTAAATAAGGGAGCCACAATTACTAGATTTTTTTTGAAGGTGTAGGCACTGGACCTGTCATCTTGATCCTTTTTCACTATTGGTGAACCACTGACCTGAAAAAATTATGGTGAGCTGCCCTTACACTTTACTAGCAGCCTGCCAGTTCTGGGTCAGTGATTACTGTAGTATAATAATTAGTAGTAGTAAGTAGTATAATAATTATATGGAGGACAGCTCTGAAGACCACATCTATAAATATTGTATATATGTATTTAGTAAATCCAGCGTAAATCATGTTGTAGAACCAGTGTCAATCAGGCTTTGGATGCAGATTTAAGGCATCCCCAAGCATGCTATCTAAATGATTTGTGTATTTTACCCTAGGTTCACATCTATGTGGTTGCAGTTGATGCGGTTTTCTGGCACACTTTGCAATGCGTTTCGTGTTTTTGAACCCACAATTTTGATGCGTTTAATGGAAGCGCAAAACGCATCAAAAACGCAACACTTGTGTTTTTGGTGTAGGTCCATTGATTATTACACGCAAAATGCAATCTGCTGCGGAAAAATAAAAGTTACCTTAACAGGCAGAATGTCAGTTTTCATAATAAATAGAAGCGTTTTCTATTGTCTCTTCTGGCCCAGCCATCCCAATGTGCTTATCTCTCATTTACCACATCTATAGAAGCTTTCAGTTTTCATCTATTTGGATTTTTTCAAATATTTTTAGATTCTATCACTCACATTCGCCTGCCTGGGCCACATCTCCATCATTACTATACCACCTCTTGTTTTATTTCTTCTATAGGGTGTTTGTTGTGCGTAG
Source organism: Lithobates septentrionalis (assembly GCA_037952835.1). Classification (NCBI taxonomy): domain Eukaryota; kingdom Metazoa; phylum Chordata; class Amphibia; order Anura; family Ranidae; genus Lithobates; species Lithobates septentrionalis. Next base: position 2,158,735 of record JBBDGP010000346.1, on the reverse strand, counting down.
GGTAGCCCATATATATATATATAACGTAACATCATCTTTCACATTATACAAAAAAATTGGGCTAACTTTACTGTTTTTTTTTTAATTCCAAAAAGTTTATTCCCCCCCCCTAAAAAAAATTGTAAGATTTCTGCACAAGTACGGTGTGACATTAAATATTGCAACAATCTCCATTTTATTCTCTAGGGTCTCTGCTAAATATATATATATATATATATATATATATATATATATATATATATATATATATCATTTTTGGGGGTTCTAAGTAATTTTCTAGCAAAACATACTGATTTTAACTTGTAAACAACAAATGTCAGAAATAGCACTAGTACATGGCAGTGCATCGACATTGGTACATCGACACAATTCTAATCTTTTGGCTCTATACACCACCACAATAGATTTGAAATGAACCGAACAAGATGTGCTTTAACTGCAGACTTTCAGCTTTAATTTGAGGGTATTTACATCCAAATCAGGTGAACGGTATAGGAATTACAACAGTTTGTATATGTGCCTCCCACTTTTTAAGGGACCAAAAGTAATGGGACAATTAGCTGCTCAGCTGTTCCATGGCCAGGTGTGTGTTATTCCCTCATTATCCCATTTACAAGGAGCAGGTAAAAGGTCCAGAGTTCATTTCAAGTGTGCTATTTGCTTTTGGAATCTGTTGCTGTCAACTCTCAATATGAGATCCAAAGAGCTGTCACTATCAGTGAAGCAAGCCATCATTAGGCTGAAAAAACAAAATAAACCCATCAGAGAGATAGCAAAAACATTAGGTGTGGCCAAATCAACTGTTTGGAACATCCTTAAAAAGAAAGAACGCACCAGTGAGCTCAGCAACACCAAAAGACCCGGAAGACCACGCAAAACAACTGTGGTGGATGACCGAAGAATTCTTTCCCTGGTGAAGAAAACACCCTTCACAACAGTTGGCCAGATCAAGAACACTCTCCAGGAGGTAGGTGTATGTGTGTCAAAGTCAACAATCAAGATAAGACTTCACCAGAGTGAATACAGAGGGTTCACCACAAGATGTAAACCATTGGTGAGCCTCAAAAACAGGAAGGCCATATTAGAGTTTGCCAAACAACATCTAAAAAAGCCTTCACAGTTCTGGAACAACATCCTATGGACAGATGAGACCAAGATCAACTTGTACCAGAGTGATGGGAAGCGAAGAGTATGGAGAAGGAAAGGAACTGCTCATGATCCAAAGCATACCACCTCATCAGTGAAGCATGGTGGTAGTGTCATGGCGTGGGCATGTATGGCTGCCAATGGAACTGGTTCTCTTGTATTTATTGATGATGTGACTGATGACAAAAGCAGCAGGATGAATTCTGAAGTGTTTCGGGCAATATTATCTGCTCATATTCAGCAAAATGCTTCAGAACTCAATGAACAGCACTTCACAGTGCAGATGGACAATAACCTGAAGCATATTGCGAAAGCAACAAAAGAGTTTCTTAAGGGAAAGAAGTGGAATGTTATGCAATGGCCAAGTCAATCACCTGACCTGAATCCGACTGAGCATGCATTTCACTTGCTGAAGACAAAACTGAAGTTAAAATGCCCCAAGAACAAGCAGGAACTGAAGACAGTTGCAGTAGAGGCCTGGCAGAGCATCACCAGGGATGAAACCCAGCGTCTGGTGATGTCTATGTGTTCCAGACTTCAGGCTGTAATTGACTGCAAAGGATTTGCAAACAAGTATTAAAAAGTGAAAGTTTGATGGATGATTGTTAATCTGTCCCATTACTTTTGGTCCCTTAAAAAGTGGGAGGCACATATACAAACTGTTGTAATTCCTACATCGTTCACCTGATTTGGATGTAAATACCCTCAAATTAAAGCTGAAAGTCTGCAGTTAAAGCACATCTTGTTCGTTTCATTTCAAATCCATTGTGGTGGTGTATAGTGCCAAAAAAGGATAGAATTGTGTCGATGTCCCAATATTTATGGAACTGACTGTATGTTTACAGCAGGCTTGAGTGTCGTCAATTCTGATAACAGTATGTGTTTTTCCCTTCTGTCCAGTCAGCCAGCATCATCACCTAAGTGTGCAGAGTATACTCATATGGGTCAGTGTAATTTGAGGATCAAAGAGCATTATTAATGCTTTTTTCATTTTTTTTTAAATATTAAGTATAGTTCTTTAATACTTATATTACAATAAATATTATAAAACAGTAACTTATGGTAAAGATTTATATGTACCCCTTATTTTGCTTTACTTACTTAGCTGGAAGGCAACTTTAAAATACGTTCCAGAGTGGAGAGGCCCCTTGAGGTAAACTGAAAACAAAAAGGAACAAGAAGCACCACCATCTAAGTGTAGATATTTAATTAAAACCAATAGGGGTAAAAATACATTCTCATCAGTAAAATCGATAAAAGCATGTTGCATTCTCTAATACAAACTGCAGAGCTCGGCAGGGCCACAGCCAGGTGGAGCAGAGCAATGCTGGGAAGTAGCTTGAGAGTCCTATGCAGAGAAAGGCACAGTTCATGTTGCTCCAAAACGCGTAGCCATGCCCCCATACATTCCACATCATTCTGCTTGTTCCTTCTCTGCATCTCCACTCTAGTACTGGTCACTGGCATGCGATGCACCCCACGCCGGCTCCTGAAGGCTATTCCTGTCTCGCCTACCTCTTGCACTGGTCTGCCGTTTCCAGCAGCGTTTCTATGGCGAACTCTGCATAGGACTTTCCAGCTACGAGTTCTGCAGTTGGTATTAGAGGATGCTACATGCTTTTATTGACTTACCAGTGTGAGTGCATTTTTAACTCCTTATTGGTTTTAATTAAAGTGTTACTAAACCCAGGACCCTGCATTCACTATATCCGGTCTCCCACAGTACACAGAACATGGAAATGCAATTATTTTAGTAAATATAAACTGCTAAATACCATTTCTCATCAGCAGTATATTGCAGTCTTGTGACTTCTATGAGTGTCTGGTTAAAGCTTGTAGGAGGAGTTTTAAATCTGCACTGACTGTCCCATAAGGATGCAGGACCCCTGACCCTCTATCTGGACAGTGCTTTGATACCATGCACCCTCCCAAGAAAAAAAAAAACTCTCTAGCAATACACACCAAACTGAGCATGTGCAGCCTGTCCCCTGGCTCTGTATTATTAGGAAATATACTGGGGACTGTGGAAGGAGGAGAGGATCAGAGAAGACAGGATCAAACAGCCTTTTTACACAATGCAAAGGATTAACCCATTAGGTTCCACAGTAAGTATATTGAGCATGCTTTACTGCATATACAGACTGATTTTACTCTTGTGGGTTTAGTAACACTTTAAATATCTTAAAACTTACTTTGCGAAGATCCCCACACATTTACTTCCTTGAATTCTGTGACACGTATTCATTATGCCCTGTCAGTGGGCACTGCTGTGTTACAGAATTCAAATTGCCTGCCTTCTACACATGTGCAACTAGTTTAGTTCCAAATTCGTTTTTTAACTAATTTTGACTAATTCGTTAATTCCGAAATTTCCGAATTTTTCAATTTCCAAAATATTTTCAAATTTCAGAATTTTCAAATTTCAGAATTTTCAAAAATTTCATAATTTCAGAAATTTCATAAATTTGAAATATTGGAAATTGGAACATTTCAGAAATTCTAAAATTCAAAATTAGGAAATTCGAATATTTGAAATTTCATAAATGTAAAAATTCTAAAATTTGGAAATTTGAAAATCCAAGAATAAGAATGAAAATCTGAAGATTCGAAAGAATGAAAATCTGAAAATTCGAAAACCCGAAAATCTGAAATAATAACTAACTAATAATAAATATTAAACTATAGGTATTGGAATTTCCTTTCAAATTTGGCTATTAGTGAATGTAACGAGTACAAATTTTTTCGAAGTTACAAATTAACGGAAATAACAAATGCCGAATCTAAACAAATGGAACGTAACGATCTAATAATAATAAATAACAATAAAAAAAAAAACCTTTTCATTATTATTTATTATTAATTTGTACCATTCAATTTCTTTAGATGCAGCATTCATTATTTTGGATAATTCGTAACTGCAGGTAAATTTGTATTCGCTACCTTCACAAACAGCCAAATTTGAAGGGAAATTCCAATACCTATAATTTAATAGTTAGTTATTATTTCGAATTTTACTGATTTTCTTTTTTTTTTTAGAAATTTTGGATTTCCAAATTCTGAATTTTCGAATTTCCGAATTTTCAAATTTTTTCCGAATTTCCGAAAAAAGCAAAAAAACGAATGAAACGAAAATGAACAAATTTTTAGTCAGTGCACATGTCTACTGCCTTCTGAACTACAAAACGTGCAGAGGGGAGGAGTTTCAGGAGGTGCAGTCAGTACAGTAATCACTGCTTGCAGGCAGCACAGTACCATGGGAGAAGGTGTAATGCATGCAGGGAATCCAGGACATTGTGGAAAGGGATGGCCATCAGGCAGGCAGAACTCACAACATGACATTTTTCCATATATTTGATTGTCAATAATAACTAATTTGTAACAATCATTTGTATTACTATTACAATGCTGAGATTATAAAATGAAAGTGTATGCTGTCATCATAGAACTCCTTTAGGGCCAAAGGAACTCATGTGTTAATGTTTTGTGTACTAAATAACTATTGAAATAAGTTTTAAATAAATGTTGTGTGATTTCAAAAAAAAAAAGAAAAATGTGAAAAAAGTCAATGAATACACTGAAAATAATGAAACAAATTGGTCAGTCTGAACTCTGGGTTAAGGGCAATTTAGCCCCAAATGTGTTTTTCCTCCTTTTGGTAAAAGATCAGCTGATGAAGTTACTAATCTCAAAGAATCATCAGTTCAGTGTTTCCATTTACACACAGCAATCCATCTGACAGTATTTCAAGAATCTCCTAACTGTGAAAAGTGACTGTAATTCATGGCTTCCTTCCACCACACACAAATCTCTTAAACACCTTTGTGTTATTTCCTATTCCATTCCATTTTACTCTCCACACATTTGTGTTTTTTGACCTACGATGTTCAATTGCCACTCTCAGTGAAAAAAAAGTCTACATAACAGAAGTTTTGGCTTTACAAAAGCGCATCCTAAATACATATACATTGTAAAGCAAAAAAGGTATTTTATGGCTTTAAACAAAACTCAAAAATACAATAAATAAAGCTAACTGCATACAACACTGTATAAAGTGAAATGAATCACATTTAAAATAAGTGATATAAAAATAAGTGCAAATCCTTTTAAGTGTAAAATCAAATAAACAAAATTTCTCTGTTAAAGCAAATAGTCCCTATTCACACAATGTGAAGTGCCAAAAAACACTCTAGAGCAGTGTTTCTCAACCTGGCGGTCGGGGCCCCTTTTGGGGGCTGAATGACGATTTGCCAGGGGTCACCAAATCCTGGACTGTTCCTGAAGCCCGCACCACTCTCCCTGCCTTTTTGTAGTCGCCCAGCAGGGCTGTCCCTGGAGCCAGTGGCCGTCCAGCTGAGCAGTTCCTGGAGCCCACAGCCGCCCACTTAGCCTCTTCGCAGCTGCCCATTCAGTTCACGGCATGGCTGGGGTGCAGAAACTAGAGGTCAGCTGACTGGTGAGGAATGTGAAGTGACAGGGGCTGGAGGAGACCCTATCTCCTGATTTTGGCTACGAGACATCACAAAGTCAAAGATACAGTGAAGCCAGAGACACAGTGAGTAACACTACCTGTGATTATAGTTGCCATTAAAAGTCCCCACTACAGTTCTCAGATCAGCAGATGATCTTGATCAAGGGCACCCAAGTTGGCTGATCAGAACTCCCACCAGTACTGCCACTGATCCCCCCCCACCAGCACTGTCACTGATTCCACCCCCCACCAGCACTACCACTGACTGATCCCACCCCCCCCACCAGCACTGCCACTGACTGATCCCACCCCCCACCAGCACTGCCACTGACTGATCCCACCCCCAACCAGTATTTCCACTTATCCCCCCCCCCCACCAGCACTGCCACTGATCCTACCCCCCACCAGCACTGCCACTGATGCCACCCCCCCCCCACCAGCACTGCCACTGATCCCACCCCACACCAGCACTGCCACTTATCCCATTCCCCCCACTCCCCCACCAAGGAGTAAGAGAAGGAAAAAAATAGAGAATACATGGGAGAGAAAGAATGAGAGAGAAAGAACAAGAAAGTTACTTGTCTTGCCTTGGATGCTGACAACCCACGCTACGAAAATTATTTTAAAGTTAGGGGTCCCCAAAACTTGGGGAATTTTATCAAGGGGTCACGGCACTAGAAAGGTTGAGAACCACTGCTCTAGAGCCCCCTGCCACCACCAAGTACTCCAGTGCCTTATCAGATATAAAAGATCTCTATGTGATAAGTGATCTGCAGCATTTAGAAATTTCTACTCTAATCACAGCGCTGTCCCAGAATCCTGTTGGTATGTTGTAACAAAGAAATGTGTAATATGTTCATGCAACAAAAAATAATAAAATATAACCTACTGTAAATATTGTGTGCCAAACAATACTGCTATTACAGTCCAAGTAATAAATGTCCGTATGCTGGAGAGCGTGGAGAGGGGAGAGCACAGAGCAAGGCTGACATCAAGGCTCGCTCGCATATAGGATTTTGAGGGAGGTGATGTGAAAGCGATGGCCAGTCAGTGTGTGCTCGCGCACCCACAGAGAGGGCTCTGTGTGCCAGCTGTGGCACTCGTGCCATAGGTTCGCCGGCACTGGTCTGGGAAGGCAGAAGGAGATGCTGTTCACTCCATATTATACCACTTTACTTACAAAGGGACAGGATGTTCCCAGCCTGTAATGGGCAGTTGCTGAATTAACACTAAAGATTGTTAGGTCCCCTGGAGTGATCAGCAGGTGCCGCACATTTGAATCTAGTTTGTGCAGCAGGAAAGAGGAAGAGGACTTTGTGTAAATAGGGAGGAAGTTGTCTCCTTTGTTCATAGTTCTAGACATTGTTCGAGTTGGACAATCCATAATTCCCTACCCCATCCAAGTTATCAACCCCTAATAAAACATCAAAAACAAGCCAAGGGCTGTTTTCTGTGTTGGAATGCAGGAAGGAAATGCTGTGTGCCTGGCCCTGTAGCAGTGGGGAACTCAGCAGATCCTGGGGTGTGCTACATACCATTTAACAATCAAGAAAGTTTTATTAAGGAGGGGCGGAGCCGGCAGCCAGAGCTGATGGATGTGTGAGAGCTGAGCTCTGCAATAATCTCATAGCGGCTCATAGCTTACTACACCAGATAAAAAGCACACCGATCGATTCCTAAGGATGAGAGGCACTCAGTGGCAGTGATGGCTAAAAGGAAGGAGAGAGAGGGGCAGAGAAAACTTACCGATTTCTTCCCTATCACTACAGGCCGAGAAATCCAAGATGGCGCCGGCGCCAGGAGCTGTTCGTCAGCCTCCACAGCACACGCAGACGGCCATCCAGTGCCATCCATGGGTGAATCCTGCTGCAATGACTATGCGTTGCCATCCTCCCCCTTTAGCAGTCCTGTGAAACAAAAGAGGAGGATTGGGGATGAAGGGGAGCCCCGGGATGGCGCAGGGACAGAAGGAGAGGAAATGGAGGAATCCTCCTCATATAACCAGCAGCTGGATGCATTCCCCACATCAGGGCAGCCCATCTTAGATACCACCATAAAGGAGATGCTACAAACCCTAAGAGGGGCCCTCCAAAGTGACATGGCAGCGTTCATGCAGACTACCAAGCAAGTGGCAGTAATAACTAGTAGAGTGGACTATGTGGAGAAAAAAAATGAAGGAATTCACATTAGCACATAATGAACTGGTAGATGCTCATTTTGATGTCGAGGAAGAGATCAAATCCATGCGACTAAAAATGGCAGACATCGAGGACAGAGCTCTCAGGAACAACATCAAGTTCAGAGGCGTCCCTGAGTCAGTTAAGCCAGCAGAACTGACGGCATTCCTCCAAAAGCTCATGGTAACAGTCCTTCCGTCATTAGGGTCTGCGGATGTTACCACTGACAGGGCCCACAGGCTACCGAAACCATCCTTCCTCCCTGCCCAGATCCCTAGGGATGTGATAGCGAGAATCCATTTTTATCACATCAAAGACCAGCTGATGCGATATGCCAGACAACACCCTGCCCGTCCTGACCCCTTTGCTGGGATTGCACTGTATGCTGACCTGTCGCAAGCTACTCTGACGGCTAGACACAATTTGGTCCCGATAACCAAGATCCTGCATAACCACAAAGTCATCTACAAATGGGGATTCCCAGCCAAGCTCATTGTGGGTATGCACAACGAATAGCATGCAATCACATCACTTGATAAAGGCCTGGAGCTTCTCCGGAAATGGAAGCTGTTGCCTGAGAATGGAGAACCAGCAGATCCCGACCCCCTCCGTGGGAGGCACAACAACAACCACCAGAATAGAAGAAACCGGTAGCCCTCATACCCGGTCGCTACTGCACGCCATCATTCTCCTTTTAGGGTATAATGTGTACCAGTTACATGACACACTTAGTGCCTTCAATCTGCACAGCGAGTGTAAAGTTTTCTGATCAACCCACCCGTTGTTCGGCTGTTATTTGACTGACTGTTCTTTTTACCCCCATGTAAGTTGCGAGATGTTTTCCGAAACAAGTTCTCCGCGAAGGATGCGACTTATATGTTCTCTTCTATCACAAGTTCTAGTTTATTTGATTTTTGATTCTACAAGTTCGCTTGATCAGCACAATGAAATGGTGCGGAGGGACTCCTGCACACTGGACACACCACCCACTTCACTTCCAACACCCAATACCACCACCAGATGGCACAACTGCCCTTACTACCACAGGAATGAATCTTAAGCTGATGTCATTTAATGTGAGATGCCTGAATAGTCCCTACAAAAGGAGAGCCCTTTGGAAAACAGCCATGGATGCGAATTGCGATATAATATGTGTACAGGAGACTCACTTTTCTAGCAAGAAACCCCCGAAATGCACACATGCCAAATTCCCGCAGGTGTTTACAGCCAACGACGCTACTAAGAAGAATGGGGTACTAATTGCTGTCAGAGATAGGATAACATTTTCTTTATTACAGGTACATGCTGACCCCCGAGGACGCTTTATCATTATAGTTGCTTAAATGGACCACGTCACCTATACCCTGGTAAATCTGTATGCACCTAATGTCAAAGCTCTGAAATTTATGCGTAAAGTATTTACAATGGCAAAGAGATTGCAGAAAGGTAGATTAATTATTTGTGGCGATTTTAACATGGTTATGAATAGGGATGAGCCGAACACCCCCCGGTTCGGTTCGCACCAGAACCCGCGAACGGACCGAAAGTTCGCACGAACGTTAGAACCCCATTGACGTCTATGGGACTCGAACGTTCGAAATCAAAAGTGCTCATTTTAAAGGCTAATTTGCATGGTATTGTCCGAAAAAGGGTTTGGGGACCCGGGTCCTACCCCAGGGGACATGTATCAATGCAAAAAAAACTTTTAAAAACGGCCGTTTTTTCGGGAGCAGTGATTTTAATGATGCTTAAAGTAAAAAAAAAAAAAGTGAAATATTCCTTTAAATATCGTACCTGGGGGGTGTCTATAGTATGCCTGTAAAGTGACGCGTGTTTCCCATGTTTAGAACAGTCCCTGCACCAAATGTCATTTTTAAAGGAAAAAATCTCATTTAAAACTGCTTGCGGGTTTAATGTCATGTCGGGTCATGGCAATATGGATGAAAATCAGTGAGACAAACGGCATGGGTACCCCCCCAGTCCATTACCAGGCCCTTTGGGTCCTGTATGGATATTAAGGGGAACCCCGCACCCAAATTAAAATAAGGAAAGGCCCTATATACTCTGAACAGCAGTATACAGGCGGTGCAAACAAGACAGGGACTGTAGGTTTGTTGTGAAGTAGAATCTCTTTGTAATTTTGAACGGGTACATTTTTAACGTGTTTAGCTCCAGCCAAAAAATCTTTAAGCTTTTTGGAAAACATAGGGAAGGGTTATCACCCCTGTGACGTTTGTTTTGCTGTCTTTCCTCCTCTTCAGAAGATTTCACCTCACTTTTTTGTCCCAATGAAAAATGTTTTTTGAAAATTTGGGTTTTTTTGTGGAACAAGGATTGGAAAGCATCAGTGGAAAGGAGAAATTGTTTTCCCATATTAACTCTTACAGGAGAGAATTTCCCTTCCTAGGGGTAGATTTCATCTCACTTCCTGTTGTCTCCTTCCGTTTGCAAGTAGGAGTCGTTTGTAAGTTAGATGTTTGAAAGTAGGGTCCTGCCCTATATACTCAGCAGAAATTTGGGCCTTAGGTGTTGCTGTGGCCACAACACTGTAAGCCCTCACAGGGCCCTGCTGTGAAATATTAGATCAAGAATTGTAATTACATGCCCCTGTTGAACAGGAGCTGAAAAATTAGGCCTTAGGCACTGGTGCTGGTGCCACAACACTGCAACCCCTCACAGACACTCTAGTTGGAACGCAGGAACGAGCCCTGCTGCAAAGTATTGCATCAAAAATTGTAATTACACGCCCCTGTTAGACAGGGGCAGAAAAATTGGGCCTTAGGCACTGGTGCTGGTGCCACAACACTGCAACCCCTCACAGACACTCTAGTTGGAACGCAGGAACGAGCCCTGCTGCAAAGTATTACATCAAAAATTGTAATTACACGCCCCTGTTAAGCAGGGGCTGAAAAATTGTGCCTTAGGCACTGGTGGTGGCGCCCAGAACCAAAAATGTTCTTACAAGCTATCAGCGTGATGATTGAGGAGGAAGAGGATAATTACTCAGGGATAGTCACTCAGCATCAGCATAGGCAGTCTTTGAAGGGATCTGAGATTTCAAAAAAAATTATTCGGTTACATCAGCATCAGGTGCTTGGTAGCTGGTGGTGATCCAAGACTGATTCATTTTTATGAAGGTCAGCCGATCGACCGAGTCGGTGGACAGACGCACCCTGTGATCGGTTACCACGCCTCCAGCAGCACTGAATGTGCGTTCCGAAAGAACGCTGGATGCAGGACAGGCCAGTAGCTCAATTGCATACTGTGCAAGCTCTGGCCAGTGATCCATCCTCAAGACCCAGTAACCCAGAGGATTTTCGGTGGGAAAGGTGTCCAAGTCTGATCTTGCCCCTAGGTATTCCTGCACCATGTAAAACAGACGCTGGCGATGGTTGCTGGAACCGATCATACCTTGGGGCTGCGGACCAAAAAATTGTCTGAACGCATCGGTCAGACGGCCACCTTCTCCACCGCTCCTTCTTTGACTGACCGAAGCCTCAGCAACACGTTGTCCAGAAACAGGAGTTTGTAACCTCCCAGTCTCTGGGAACGCGTTGCACAGACCTTTCTGCAAGGCCTCCCGAAGATGTTTCATCCTCTGCTCCCTCTGCGATGGCAAGATAAGGTCCGCAACCTTACCCTTGTAACGTGGATCAAGGAGGGTTGCCAGCCAGTATTGGTCCTTCTCCTTGATACCACGAATACGAGGATCCTTACGCAGGCTTTGCAGGATCAGGGAGGCCATGCAGCGTAGGTTTGCTGAGGCATTCGGTCCGGAGTCCTCTGGGTCACTAAGGACAACAACGTCCGCAGCCACCTCCTCCCAGCCACGTACAAGTCCATGTGTTCCTTGGGACTGATCCCTTAAAGACTGCTGATGCTGAGTGCCAGGCTCCACCTCCATACTGACACAATCTTCCTCCTCCTCCTCCTCCTCCTCGTCCTCTTCCTGTGTGATCGGCGGGCACGCAGGAACACTGTCTGGATAAAGGGGGCCTTGAGAGCTAAGGAAGTCCTCCTCTTCCTGCCTCTGTTCTGCCTCAAGTGCCCTGTCCATTATTCCACGCAGCGTGTGCTCCAACAGGTGGACAAGGGGGACAGTGTCACTGATGCATGCACTGTCAGTGCTCACCATCCTCGTGGCCTCCTCGAATGGTGACAGGACAGTGCATGCATCCCTGATCATGGCCCACTGGCGTGGGGAAAAAAAACCAAGGTCCCCTGACCCTGTCCTGGTGCCATAGTCGCACAGGTACTCATTGATGGCCCTCTGCTGCGTGTGCAGCCGCTGCAGCATGGCCAACGTTGAGTTCCACCTGGTGGGCATGTCACAGATTAGGCGGTTCTTGGGCAGGTTAAACTCCTTTTGGAGGTCCGTCAGCCGAGCACTGGCATTATATGACCGGCGGAAATGCACACAGACTTTCCTGGCCTGCCTCAGGACATCCTGTAAGCCCGGGTACCTGCCCAAGAACCGCTGCACCACCAAGTTAAGGACGTGAGCCAAACAGGGCACATGGGTCAGTTGTCCCTGTCGGAGGGCAGAGAGGAGGTTGGTGCCATTGTCGCAAACCACCATTCCTGCCTTAAGTTGGCGTGGCGTCAACCACCTCTGAACCTGCCCCTGCAGAGCTGACAGAACCTCTGCCCCAGTGTGGCTCCTGTCCCCCAAGCACACCAGCTCAAGCACCGCATGGCATCTTTTGGCCTGCGTACTTGCGTAGCCCCTTGAACGCCTACGGAGCACCGCTGGTTCCGAGGAAGAGGCCATGGAGGAAGAAGAAGAGGAGGGGGTGGAGGAGAGAGGTGTGTCACAATCAGCATTTTGGAGGCGTGGTGGCGGAACAACCTCCAACACTACTGCACCTTGTCCTGCATCCTTCCCAGCTGCCAGCAGAGTCACCCAATGCGCCGTGAAACTTAGGTAACGTCCCTGTCCATGCCTGCTGGACCATGAGTCAGCGGTAATATGCACCTTACCGCTGACCGCCCTGTCCAGCGAGGCATGGACATTGCCTTCCACATGCCGGTAGAGAGCCGGAATCGCCTTCCGTGAGAAAAAGTGGCGTTTGGGTACCTGCCACTGAGGAACCGCACATTCCACAAACTCACGGAAGGGGGCAGAGTCTACCAACTGAAAAGGCAGCAGTTGAAGTGCTAGCAATTTTGCCAAGCTAGCATTCAACCGCTGGGCATGTGGATGGCTGGGAGCAAACTTCTTTCGGCGGTGCAGCAGCTGGGGCAGGGAAATTTGCCTGGTACAATCTGACGTCGGTGTACCAAAAGCAGATTGCCCACAAGTACTTGGCTGTGACACACCTAATTCTACACCTTCATTCCTCTCACTGCAGGTTTCAGAGAGGACTGAAGGTCTAGTGGGGTTGGAAATCTCAGCTGATGAGGAGCAAGGAGAGATCCTCTTTGTTCTTTGGTGTGGGTCTCTTAGATACGCTTGCCAACGAACTGCATGGCAGGTCAACATATGTCTGGTCAAGCATGTGGTACCCAAGCGGGAGATGTTTTGGCCACGCGAGATACGCTTGAGACATATGTTGCAAATAGCAGCGGTGCGATCTGATGCACTCGTCTCAAAAAAGGCCCACACCAAAGAACTTTTTGAATAACGCGCAGAGACTGCAGCGCCCTGCACATGTGGAGCTTTGGGGTGTGATGCAGTCAATGTGCTGCCCTTAGGCTGGCCCCTGGAGGGCATCCTGCCTCGTTGGTGATGTGCCGCCTCCTCCTCCTCCTCCTCCTCCTCTCTCCTATCAGGCACCCACGTTGAGTCAGTGACCTCATCATCCCCTCCCTCCTCATCACTGGAGCAAACCTGGCAGTATGCTGCAGCAGGGGGAGCATGACTGCCAGATTGCTGTCCTTCTTGGGCACCCCCTCTGTCCGTGCTCATGTTACTGCCTTCATCGAGCTCAGTATCATCACCAGAGCCTTCCAAACGCTGGGCATCCTCCCGGAGCATGCACCCAACACTGTGGTCAAACAGTTTGAGGGAATCCTCAGGAGGACATGGTGGAGCTAGGGAAGGAGTCACTGATGACATTGAGCTGAGGGAAGAGGCCGCTGCTTTGCCAGACAAAGCACCCTGGGCATGGGTGAGAGAGGATGAGGAGGATGAGGACGGCTTGGTCATCCACTCGACCAAGTCTTCCGCATGTTGCGGCTCAACACGGCCAGCTGCCGAAAAAAAGGCCAAGCGTGTCCCATGGCCACGTGCTGATGAGGATGCACCGTCTCCACGACCAGCACTAGACACAGAGCCTGCTTGCCCTCTCTTATTGGCTTGTGACTGTCTGCCTCTCCTTCTTGGCCTTCCAGACATACTAATGGCCTGTAGCTGCACTAAGCTGGGATAGAACACCTGTAATTTTCTTCAGGTAGCTTTATATACTGTAACCAGACAAGCCTGCCTGTCAGTAGGAAGATAACAGGAACGGATCTAGCTGAACACTGTGAGCAGGACGCACTGCACTAAATGTAAATAGCAGGAACGGATCTAGCTGAACACTGTGAGCAGGACGCACTGACTGCACTAAATGTAAATAGCAGGAACAGATCTAGCTGAACACTGTGAGCAGGACGCACTGACTGCACTAAATGTAAATAGCAGGAACGGATCTAGCTGAACACTGTGAGCAGGACGCACTGCACTAAATGTAAATAGCAGGAACGGATCTAGCTGAACACTGTGAGCAGGACGCACTGCACTAAATGTAAATAGCAGGAACGGATCTAGCTGAACACTGTGAGCAGGACGCACTGCACTAAATGTAAATAGCAGGAACGGATCTAGCTGAACACTGTGAGCAGGACGCACTGACTGCACTAAATGTAAATAGCAGGAACGGATCTAGCTGAACACTGTGAGCAGGACGCACTGCACTAAATGTAAATAGCAGGAACGGATCTAGCTCAACACTGTGAGCAGGACGCACTGACTGCACTAAATGTAAATAGCAGGAACAGATCTAGCTGAACACTGTGAGCAGGACGCACTGACTGCACTAAATGTAAATAGCAGGAACGGATCTAGCTGAACACTGTGAGCAGGACGCACTGCACTAAATGTAAATAGCAGGAACGGATCTAGCTGAACACTGTGAGCAGGACGCACTGACTGCACTAAATGTAAATAGCAGGAACAGATCTAGCTGAACACTGTGAGCAGGACGCACTGACTGCACTAAATGTAAATAGCAGGAACGGATCTAGCTGAACACTGTGAGCAGGACGCACTGCACTAAATGTAAATAGCAGGAACGGATCTAGCTGAACACTGTGAGCAGGACGCACTGCACTAAATGTAAATAGCAGGAACGGATCTAGCTGAACACTGTGAGCAGGACGCACTGACTGCACTAAATGTAAATAGCAGGAACGGATCTAGCTGAACACTGTGAGCAGGACGCACTGCACTAAATGTAAATAGCAGGAACGGATCTAGCTGAACACTGTGAGCAGGACGCACTGACTGCACTAAATGTAAATAGCAGGAACAGATCTAGCTGAACACTGTGAGCAGGACGCGCTGACTGCACTAAATGTAAATAGCAGGAACGGATCTAGCTGAACACTGTGAGCAGGACGCACTGCACTAAATGTAAATAGCAGGAACGGATCTAGCTGAACACTGTGAGCAGGACGCACTGACTGCACTAAATGTAAATAGCAGGAACAGATCTAGCTGAACACTGTGAGCAGGACGCACTGCACTAAATGTAAATAGCAGGAACGGATCTAGCTGAACACTGTGAGCAGGACGCACTGCACTAAATGTAAATAGCAGGAACGGATCTAGCTGAACACTGTGAGCAGGACGCACTGCACTAAATGTAAATAGCAGGAACGGATCTAGCTGAACACCGTGAGCAGGACGCACTGACTGCACTAAATGTAAATAGCAGGAACGGATCTAGCTGAACACTGTGAGCAGGACGCACTGACTGCACTAAATGTAAATAGCAGGAACGGATCTAGCTGAACACTGTGAGCAGGACGCACTGCACTAAATGTAAATAGCAGGAACAGATCTAGCTGAACACTGTGAGCAGGACGCACTGCACTAAATGTAAATAGCAGGAACGGATCTAGCTGAACACTGTGAGCAGGACGCACTGACTGCACTAAATGTAAATAGCAGGAACGGATCTAGCTGAACACTGTGAGCAGGACGCACTGCACTAAATGTAAATAGCAGGAACGGATCTAGCTGAACACTGTGAGCAGGACGCACTGACTGCACTAAATGTAAATAGCAGGAACAGATCTAGCTGAACACTGTGAGCAGGACGCACTGCACTAAATGTAAATAGCAGGAACAGATCTAGCCTAATCTATCTAACTCAAATCAAATGACACTGTCTGTCTCTCTCTCTATCAGCACACCGGAACACACTACACAGGGCCGCCGTGCAGGCGGCCTTATATAGTGTGGGGCGTGTACTAAATCCCCTGAACCATAATTGGCCAAAGCCACCCTGTCTTTGGCCAATTACAGCTCTCTCTACTGACGGCGCTGTGATTGGCCAAGCATGCGGGTCATAGTGCATGCTTGGCCAATCATCAGCCTGCAATGCACTGCGATGCCGCAGTGAATTATGGGCCGTGACGCGCCACACGAATTTGGCGTGAACGGCCCATAACGTTCGCAATTCGACGGACGGTCGAACAGCCGATGTTCGAGTCGAACATGGGTTCGACTCGAACACGAAGCTCATCCCTAGTTATGAATGCAGAGTGGGACACGACCTCTGTGGCCCCTAGGCAGAGGCCCTCTTTAGGACCTCTATGTCATGAGGAACGGCTATTCGATTCCTGGCGATGCCTCAGGACCACCGAGAGAAATTATACGCACTTCTCTGCAGTGCATAGCAGTTATTCTAGGATTGACTTTTTCCTTACCGATATGTATACGTTGCAGAAGGTCCGGGCTGCTGACATCCACAACATCACATGGTCAGACCATGCTCCTGTGACAATAGAGGTTGTGGATGACAGCAAGACTTCCCAAAAACCGCTATGGCGCAACAACACGTTTCTCCTATCCCGCCCCAAAATCAGGGATGAAATAGCAGAAAAAAATCAAAGAATTCTTCCAAATTAACAATAATGGGGATTGTTCCCCAACGACAATATTGTGTGCGCATAAGGCCTTCGCTAAGGGTGTCCTCATACAAATTGCCTCCAGAGAGAGAAAAAAGAAACTACAACGTATGTCACAACTCCAAGAGACGATAGCGGATCTTGAAGCGAAACACAAAAATCCCATTACCAAAACCACTTAATCGCCTTACCTCCTGCCGGGAAGAACTGCGACAGGAACTTAGGCCAGATTATGACACATATTTTAAGAGATTAAAACTAACCTACTACTCCCAAAGTAACCGGTCGGGTAAATTATTAACTGCCCAACTTAAAAAAAGACAGGCACGCTCGAATATCACACACATCAAGCACCACCACACCAACACGGTATTCCAAAACCCTAAGGACATAGCCAATGTATTCAAAGACTACTACGAATCCTTGTACAACCTAAACGCAGACCCCTCAACACACCAGCCCACAAATGCGGAGATCGAAGAATTCCTACAAGGAATTCATCTACCATCGGTAGACACGGCCTCACTGCACAAACTAAATGCCCCTATTACCCACCAAGAAGTTGAATCAGTAATTATATCCCTACCCATGCATAAATCCCCAGGCGCGGATGGATTTTCCGCCGAATATTACAAAGCATTCAATCCTCTCCTCACCCCTGAACTAGTGAAGGTCCTAAATATAGCAGCCTCCTCGGGTAACTTCCCCAGAGAGATGCTACAAGCAGTAACAGTCACCCTACCGAAAGCTGGCAAGGACACATCAATCCCCCAAAACTTTAGGCCCATATCCCTTTTAAATTCTGATCTCAAAATTTATGCTAAAATCCTAGTGAATAGATTAAAAGATATCACCCCCTCGCTCATAGGACTGAATCAGGTCGGATTTGTTAAGAGTAGACAAGTGCCTGATGGGACCAGAAGAATGCTGAACCTCTTGCGACTTGCTGAAGCCAACAAGATACCTAGTATACTGCTGGCGTTGGATGCGGAAAAGGCCTTTGACAGGGTTCACTGGGGTTACCTGTCTAGGACCTTGCACAAATTTGGCATCTCGGGCCTGATCCACTCCACAATTATGTCCCTGTATACGAACCCCACAGCGCAAGTCTACACTTCTAGCCTGCTCTCAGATCCCTTTAGATTAACTAATGGCACCAGGCAGGGGTGCCCATTATCCCCAATAATTTTTTCCTTGATTATAGAGCCATTAGCAGAATATGTAAGAACTAATACCGCGATAGAGGGCATCAATGCAGGCCTTGAATGACATAAAATAGGGCTCTTCGCTGACGACATTATACTAACCCTAACCAACCCAATTTCATCTCTACCCGCTATTAAATCCCTATTACACCAGTTTGGGCGGATTTCCTATTACAAGGTCAATACGAGCAAATGCTATGCACTAACCATCAACATACCTGATGACACAAAGCCCTGCTTAAAGGAAATTTTCCCCTGTAACTGGGATCCGCCCTCTATTACGTACCTTGGTGTGCAACTACCCATGCAACTTCCCTCCATTGTTGGCCAAAGTGGAGGAAGAATTAAATCAAATAAGTAAATTACCACTTACGTGGCTGGGGAGGATAGCTGCATACCAAATGCAAGTACTGCCCAAAATGCTCTATATTTTCAGAACCGTACCTATACCTGTTCCCCAACAATTCTTCACACACATAGATGAGCTTCTAAAAAAATTCACATGGGGAGGCAGAAAGCCTAGAATTGCACTAATGCCCCGTACACACGGTCGGATTTTCCGATGGAAAATGTCCGATCGGAGCGTGTTGTCGGAAATTCCGACCGTGTGTGGGCTCCATCACACATTTTCCATCGGATTTTCCGACACACAAAGTTGGAGAGCAGGAGATAAAATTTTCCGACAACAAAATCCCTTGTCGGAAATTCCGATCGTGTGTACACAAATCCGACGGACAAAGTGCCACGCATGCTCAGAATAAATAAAGAGATGAAAGCTATTGGCCACTGCCCCGTTTATAGTCCCGACGTACGTGTTTTACGTCACCGCGTTCAGAATGATCGGATTTTCCGACAACTTTGTGTGACCGAGTGTATGCAAGACAAGTTTGAGCCAACATACGTCGGAAAAAATCCTAGGATTTTGTTGTCGGAATGTCCGAACAAAGTCCGGCCGTGTGTACGCCCTATAACACAGCTTTACAAACCCAAATACCTTGGTGGGGTCGGCCTCCCAAATGCTCAACTATACTACAAGGCAGCTATACTGGACCAGCTACTGGTTTTCCTGTCAAATGGATAACCGTTGGTCAGAGATTGAGCGCACGGTAACTCCTGGTCACGACCTCCCAGCAATGGCCATAGCCGCTAGCCTTCATCATAAACCCATTATTCCTCCGTACCCAACCATACA
This sequence comes from Lithobates septentrionalis, assembly GCA_037952835.1. Classification (NCBI taxonomy): domain Eukaryota; kingdom Metazoa; phylum Chordata; class Amphibia; order Anura; family Ranidae; genus Lithobates; species Lithobates septentrionalis. The sequence goes on along the minus strand of JBBDGP010000346.1, from coordinate 2,139,430 downwards.
AGCCACCATTGCAGCGTGGTCTTCTTTAGTAAACTCTCATTTCACCGACATCCTGACTCGCACACTAGGAATACCACTTGCAACTATCTAATCCCCAACTTCTCAACCTACACATTGAAGAAACAGGGTGTACACTTCTTAGCCGCTGAGCTGGATGAGCTGAGCGAACTTGACAAATGCAGGTTGTTCCAAGTAAACCACTATTCAACCTCCAACCCGACCCGACCAATAGTAATTCCACAAATTTTATGGGATTTCCTGATCAACAAACCTCTGATAAACCGCAAAGGCATATCCCTGTTTTACAAATTCGCTACCCCTACTTATTTACAATCTAAACTTCCCAATATGACAAGGTGGGAACGGGACTTACAAAAAGAATACCCCTTGCTCCAATGGCACGTAGCTATAAAATACAACAGTAAATCCTCGTCTTGCATAGACCATTGGGATAACGCACAAAAGCTTTTACATAGATGGTATCTTACACCCTGTCGCCTGAATAAGATGAAACCTATCATCTCAGCGCTATGCTGCAGGGAATGTAGGTCCACAGGAAATCTTCTCCATGTTTTTTGGAGCTGTAAGGTCATACAACCTTTCTGGGAGGATGTTCAGTCCCTCATATTACATGTTACTAATGTACACCTCGCTCTAAACCCTGCACTTACACTACTAAGCCTAGGTATTGAATTCTTTCCTCCTTTAGTGAGGAAAGTGGTCATCCACATCCTGTTTGCAACCCGCATCTCAATAGCAAGGGAATGGCGCTCACAATCACCCCCTAGGATAGAAGAGGTTACCTCCAGAGTAAATGCTCAATGCACAATGGAAAAAATTCTTGCCTACACAAAAAGGGGATCTCCAACTTTCCACAAACATTGGGAGATTTGGAGATCCTCTAAATATGCCTCTACACATTTATAAGATGTGAATAAAACATAATGGTACTTTGAAGCACATAGGGTGCCTTTTGGTGCAGCGGAATAGTAACAGCAGCGATCAACCTGCAAATGTTGGATAATTTCCAGTGAGTCTCGTAATGTGGTGTGTTGGATGTGTGGGAATAACTCTGTACCTATGACTACTTCACATCTATGTTTTTTTTTTTTTTTTTTTTACAGTATAGCATTGCATTGACAGTACTTGCTACTCCTGTTTTTATCTCCCTATGGACCCTCCATAAGGTCCGAGGCGAGACACTTTGTGATGACCCAGCAAAAGTCTGTTCACAGTGTGAACCCAAAAGGGGTGACAGGCTGTACCTCCTGATGAGGTCAAACTTTACAACCATATAGGTAGCTCGAGTATCCAAGATATACCTACTGTTATTAGTGTAGTAAGTGCTGCATTTATTATTTACCTTGTATAACTGCAACAATGTAAAAAATGCTTGTCTTTTAATGTACATTGTGAAAACCAATAAAAATCTATTGTTTAAAAAAAAAAAAAGAAAGTTTTATTAAAAAAGGTATTTATAATGGTAATGAGTGACCCATTCTCTTCCCTGGCGACGCTGTCCTTGTAATGAAACATGTTGGGAAGGGCCTGGCAGTGATGTCATTATGCTCGGCGGCCAATGTGCTGCAGTGTTCTACATGCCCATTTTCTATTTGCTCAGTCCCTCATTACACTAAAATTTTATTTTTTTTGTCTTTTTTTATTTAGACTGCTAATGTGCTTCTCTTTCATTTAATTTTTCACTAAGCTTTATCAAAAAAAAATGAGGGACCCATTCTGTCCCCTGACGATATCCTCCTTGTGATGAAACGTGGTGAGGGTGGCCTGCCCCCAAAGAATTCTCTTAATTTGCAGGGATATCCACTCACTTCATGTTTGGTTATGGGACAGGAAGTGAAGGTAAATCCCCGCAATGGGACAGAGATGGCGAAAAAATATCTGACAGCGGTTATAACCTTTTATAAGTTTTGCCTATAGTTCTACTTTGAATGAATATGCACATATTTTTTATACCAATGATTTTAAATGTGTTTCTTTTCACTTTATACGGTGTTGTCTACAGTTAACTTTATTGTATTTTTGCATTTTGTTTAAAGGAATAGCACACCTATTGTATTTTACAATTTATTTTTTTGTCTATTATTCATACTACTAGGGAGCTGCTTTTATATTTAATTTTTCTCTAAGCGAAAAAAAAAAATTTCCTTCTAAATACATACATACTTTTGTATAGATAGGCCATTAGTAAAATTAGCTGAGTGCCAAGGACACTGCTGTTAATTCAAATAAATAGATCAGCATGTTTTTCACTGTTATAATTACAGTGAACCTGAAATAATGCACTCCGCAAGCAGTCTGATGATATTTTGCATGGATGGCTATTTAGTAGTTGCCACCATTTTTTTTTCTTTTTTTAATTATTAACAAGCATCTAAATATACAGTAGGGGCACATGTAAAAACTGTTTAGACAAAGGTTAGCAATTATGTTCTGCTGCTTTTGAGATTCATTGCAAGCCAAAATGAATGAGCAAAGGAGACTTTTTGTTCAGGGTCACTGATTATATGCAAAAAATATAACATTTTGTTACTGGATCCAAAAAATAAACATAAATTTAAAAAAACAGGCCACATTCAAATTTGGTGATTTGGAATCACAATTCTCAATGGCACCCCAAATGAGGAGTGGATGAAATCTCCATTCCTAGCCACTTGAGCCCCGGACCATTATGCTGCCTAAGGACCAGAGGTCTTTTTCCAATTTGGCACTGCGTCGCTTTAACTGCTAATTGCGCGGTCATGCAATGCTGTACCCAAACGAAATTTGCGTCCTTTTCTTCCCACAAATAGAGCTTTCTTTTGATGGTATTTGATCAGCTCTGCGGTTTTTATTTTTTGCGCTATAAAAACGGAAAAAGACCGAAAATTTTGAAAAAAAATGATATTTTCTACTTTTTGTTATAAAAAAAATCCAATAAACTAAATTTTAGTCATACATTTAGGCCAAAATGTATTCGGCCACATGTCTTTGGTAAAAAAAATGTCAATAAGCGTATATTTATTGGTTTGCGCAAAAGTTATAGCGTCTACAAACTAGGGTACATTTTCTGGAATTTACACAGCTTTTAGTTTATGACTGCCTATGTCATTTCTTGAGGTGCTAAAATGGCAGGGTAGTACAAAACCCCCCCAAATGACCCCATTTTGGAAAGTAGACACCCCAAGGAAATTGCTGAGAGGCATGTTGAACCCATTGAATATTTATTTTTTTTGTCCCAAGTGATTGAAAAATGACAAAAAAAAAAAAAAAAAAAATATTTACAAAAAGTTGTCACTAAATGATATATTGCTCACACAGGCCATGGGCCTATGTGGAATTGCACCCCAAAATACATTCAGCTGCTTCTCCTGAGTATGGGGATACCACATGTGTGGGACTTTTTGGGAGCCTAGCCGCGTACGGGGCCCCGAAAACCAATCACCGCCTTCAGGATTTCTAAGAGTGTAAATTTTTGATTTCACTCTTCACTGCCTGTCACAGTTTCGGAGGCCATGGAATGCCCAGGTGGCACAAAACCCCCCAAAATGACCCCATTTTGGAAAGTAGACACCCCAAGCTATTTGCTGAGAGGCATATTGAGTCCATGGAATATTTTATATTTTGACACAAGTTGCGGGAAAGTGACACTTTTTTTTTTTTTTTCATAAAGTTGTCACTAAATGATATATTGCTCACACAGGCCATGGGCATATGTGGAATTGCACCCCAAAATACATTTAGCTGCTTCTCCTGAGTATGGGGATACCACATGTGTGGGACTTTTTGGGAGCCTAGCCGCGTACGGGACCCCGAAAACCAATCACTGCCTTCAGGATTTCTAAGGGTGAAAATTTTTGATTTCACTCTTTACTGCCTATCACAGGTTCGGAGGCCATGGAATGCCCAGGTGGCACAACCCCCCCCAAATGACCCCATTTTGGAAAGTAGACACCCCAAGCTATTTGCTGAGAGGCATGGTGAGTATTTTGCAGCTCTCATTTGTTTTTGAAAATGAAGAAAGACAAGAAAAAACATTTTTTTTTTCTTTTTTCAATTTTCAAAACTTTGTGACAAAAAGTGAGGTCTGCAAAATACTCACCGTACCTCTCATCAAATAGCTTGGGGTGTCTACTTTCCAAAATGGGGTCATTTGGGGGGGGTTTGTGCCACCTGGGCATTCCATGGCCTCCGAAACTGTGATAGGCAGTGAAGAGTGAAATCAAAAATTCACGCCCTTAGAAAGCCTGAAGGCGGTGCTTGGTTTTCGGGGTCCCGTACGCGGCTAGGCTCCCAAAAAGTCTCACACATGTGGTATCCCCGTACTCAGGAGAAGCAACAGAATGTATTTTGGGGTGTAATTTCACATATTTCCATGGCATGTTTGAGCAATATATCATTTAGTGACAACTTTGTGCAAAAAAAAAAATTTGTCTCTTTCCCGCAACTTGTGTCGCAATATAAAATATTCCATGGACTCGACATGACTCTCAGCAAATAGCTTGGGGTGTCTACTTTCCAAAATGGGGTCATTTGGGGGGGTTTTGAACTGTCCTGGCATTTTATGCACAACATTTAGAAGCTTATGTCACACATCACCCACTCTTCTAACCACTTGAAGACAAAGCCCTTTCTGACACTTATTGTTTACATGAAAAAGTAATTTTTTTTTGCAAAAAAATTACTTTGAACCCCCAAACATTATATATTTTTTTAAAGCAAATGCCCTACAGATTAAAATGGTGGGTGTTTCATTTTTTTTTTTCACACAGTAATTGCGCAGCGATTTTTCAAACGCATTTTTTGGGGAAAAAAACACACTTTTTTTTAAATTTTAATGCACTAAAACACACTATATTGCCCAAATGTTTGATGAAATAAAAAAGATGATCTTAGGCGGAGTACATGGATACCAAACATGACATGCTTTAAAATTGCGCACAAACGTGCAGTGGCAACAAAATAAATACATGTTTAAAAGCCTTTAAAAGCCTTTACAGGTTACCACTTTAGATTTACAGAGGAGGTCTACTGGAAAAATTACTGCCCTCGATCTGGCCTTCGCGGTGATACCTCACATGCATGGTGCAATTGCTGTTTACGTTTGACGACAGACCGCCGCTTGCGTTCGCCTTAGCGCGAGAGCAGGGGGCGACAGGGGTGCTTTTTTTTTTTTTTTTTTTTTCTTTATTATTTTTTTGCTTTTTTAATCTTACTTTTAAACTGTTCCTTTCATATTTTTTTTTTTTAATCATTTTTATTGTTATCTCGGGGAATGTAAATATCCCCTATGATAGCAATAGGTAGTGACAGGTACTCTTTTTTGAAAAAATTGGGGTCTATTAGACCCTAGATCTCTCCTCTGCCCTCAAAGCATCTGACCACACCAAGATCGGTGTGATAAAATGCTTCCCCAATTTCCCAATGGCACTATTTACATCCGGCGAAATCTAAGTCATGAAATGCTCGTAGCTTCCGGTTTCTTAGGCCATAGAGATGTTTGGAGCCACTCTGGTCTCTGATCAGCTCTATGGTCAGCTGGCTGAATCACCGGCTGCATTCTCAGGTTCCCTGTTGAGACAGGAGAGCCAGAGAAAAACACGAAAGACGGTGGGGGGGGGGCATTCCCTCCCACGGCTTGTAAAAGCAGTCTAGAGGCTAATTAGCCGCTAGGATTGCTTTTACATGAAAGCCGACTGCTGGCTGAAAAGAATGATACCAAGATGATACCTAAACCTGCAGGCATCATTCTGGTATAACCACTCAAAGTCGTGAATGGCGTACCTGAAGACAAAAAAATGGTTAACAATGGTTAACAATAAAGCACAGTAAACAGTAAAGTATAAATAATTACATACCTGAAAAACAAACATGATAAAACATAATAACAATAACACATTGCAGAATAGAATACAGCAAAAAAAGAGCAGAACAATAGAGAGAGAGAATAGAGAAAGAGAGAACAATAAAACAACTATTTTTTTTTATTTTATATATATTTTTTTTTTTACACTTTTTTTGTAACTAACTTTTATAACTGTAACCGGTTCCAGGTTCGGGTCTCTCAAAATGCGATGGCATCTTGGGAGACCCTGTGAAAGTGTGCCTAGTCTGTGGAATGCTGTACCCTACGCTAATACGCAACTAGTGCATGGTAGCGTTCAAAACATTCACCAATGCAAAGACCAGGATTGTCAGGACAGGAGGGACAATAATAGCGGGTGTCACGCCTATATCCGCGCTTGCTGCAGACACAACATCTTTTTTGGGGGGGTTCGCTGGGTAGGGGTACTCGGGAGGACATAAAAATGCCTCTCATGCAGCCGACTGCATTTGGTTGGGGATGTGAAAGGGGGAAGTACGGGCGCTGCAGAAGCGGTGGGTTCCCAATTAGGATTGGCGAATGCAGCAGGAAGGGCACTATGGGCACGACGGGCCTGTGTTTGTCTTTTTGGTGTCAGCGGGACACTACTTGTGCTTGCCACCTCACCAGCTTGAACTGCACTTATGGGACTCGCCACGTCACCAAGTGTTACTGCAGTGCTGGTTTGGCTACGACCGGGGTGTACTAGGCCGCTGGCGCTTGCCAGTTCCCCAAAACGCTACCAAAAGAACTGTTAGCGATCGCAGGGATCAGGCCTGACTCTGCGAACGCTGCAGTTATGTGTTTAGAGTTTTGTAAGTGACAGTGATCGATCGATACTGCACTTGAGTGGGCTGGGCCGGGCCGGGCGGAGGGGCAAAACGCAGGTGCTAGCAGGTATCTGGGCTGATCCCGCTAACACTGCGTTTTTGGGAACCCTAAACTGCTGGTGACGCTAGTATAGATCTGATCGGATCAGATATTGATCCGATCAGATACTATACCACTAAGGGAGGTGTACGGTGCGTGCGTGGGTGTTAGCGGTACTGGCGCTAACCTGACGCTGCCTGGGGCTGGTGCTTGCCAGTTCACCAAAACGCTACCAAAAAAACTGTTAGCGATCGCAGGGATCAGGCCTGACTCTGTGAACGCTGCAGTTATGCGTTTAGTGTTCTGTAAGTGACAGTGATCGATCGATACTGCACTTTGGTGGTCTGGGCTGGGCCTGGCGGAGGGGCAAAACGCAGGTGCTAGCAGGTATCTGGGCTGATCCCGCTAACACTGCGTTTTTGGGAACCCTAAACTGCTGGGGATGCTAGTATAGATCTGATCGGATCAGATATTGATCCGTTCAGATACTATACCACTAAGGGAGGTGTACGGTGCGTGCGTGGGTGTTAGTGGTACTGGCGCTAACCTGACGCTGCCTGGGGCTGGTGCTTGCCAGTTCACCAAAATGCTACCAAAAAAACTGTTAGCGATCGCAGGGATCAGGCCTGACTCTGCGAACGCTGCAGTTATGCGTTTAGTGTTTTGTAAGTGACAGTGATCGATCGATACTGCACTTGGGTGGGCTGGGCCGGGCGGAGGCGCAAAACGCAGGTGCTAGCAGGTATCTGGGCTGATCCCGCTAACACTGCGTTTTTGGGACGCTAGTATAGATCTGATCGGATCAGATATTGATCCGATCAGATACTATACCACTAAGGGAGGCGCATGCTGCGTGCGTGGGTGTTAGCGGTACTGGCGCTAATCTGACGCTGCCTGGGGCGACGCATATCACCGCCGGGCGATTAGGGGGCTAAACCTTTATTCGGTAATAAACGGCGGGTGCCCTGACACTATAAAAAATAAACAAACTAACCAGCGTCAACCGTAACGGTTATACGGTGATCAGTGGTGAAAGGGTTAACTAGGGGGCAATCAAGGGGTTAAAACATTTATTCGGTAGTATATGGGGGTCCCTGACGCTATAAAACGCTGACGGCGAACCTAAATATTTACCTCACTAACTAGCGGAACCAGCGACACTAATACAGCGATCAGAAAAATGATCGCTTAGTGACACTGGTGACGGGGGGTGATCAAGGGGTTAAAACTTTATTAGGGGGGGTTAGGGGGGTACCCTAGACCTACAGGGGGGTAACAGTAACTTTGCTAACACTGTAACTGTCACAAACTGACACTATGCAGTAATCAGAAAAAAAAAAAAAAAAAAAACTGCTGGTGTCAGTTTGTGACGGGGGGGGGGGGGGGTGATTGGTGGGGGATCGGGGGGCGATCGGGGGGGGGGATCGGGGTGTAATGTGTGCCTGGCATGTTCTACTGTGTGTGTGTGTGTTGGTGCAGTCACTCACTTGTCGTCTCTCCTCGGGCCGGAACGGAAACTACCGACCCGAGGGGAGATGACATCATTTCCTTTGCTGCTGTTTAGCATACAGCAGCAAAGGAGTGTTCCCATTGGCCGGCGGCGATCGCGAGGGGGGGGCCACGAACGGATGGCCTCCCCCTCGTCTCCGATCGCCGGGGGACAAAACGGGACCGCCTCGGGTGGCGGGGGGGGGGTCCGATCGGACCCCCCACCCGCGGAAGGCAAATCACGTACCATGTACGTGATTTTGCCTGTCCGTGCCGCTTTGCCAACGTACATCGGCGTGAGGCGGTCCTTAAGTGGTTAAGTCAGTGTTTTGTGAGCAACTGGCACACTGATTGTCCAGGTGTGTGCAGGGCTTTTTGTAGACTCCTGACCATGGTTCTGGGCTCCACCCCAACAAACAGACGAGGTCTCTGCCCAGGAGTAAGGAGGGCTTTACATAGGAGAGACAGATGGGAGCCAGAGCAGCAGGAGGCTGCAAGTTGTGTGTATAGTTTGTGAGAAGATTGTGTAGAGGACAGAGACAGCTAAGGGCCTAAAGGGTAAGACCAGAGCAGTAGTGCTAAAATTGTAAGCCGGGAGGCTGAATGTCATTTCTTTTTTTGATGGAAGAGCAATGCTGAAAACTCCTGTGAGATAATTCATTGATTTTGATTTCTGGAACTGTGTTGAATTTGCTTTAATAAAAAAATGGGCAAAAAAAGCCCTTAAAAAGAAGAATCCAGCGAGTGGATGCTTCCTTAAAGCTCTATCATTTGAAGTCCCCAGTATCTATATATACTGTATATACACTATATTACCAAAAGTATTGGGATGTCTGCCTTTACACGCACTTGAACTTTAATGGCATCCCAGTCTTAGTCCGTAGCCTTTGTAGCTATAACAGCTTCAACTCTTCTGGGAAGGCTGTCCACAAGGTTTACAAAACAAAACCAAGAGAATTCCCAGCTCAACTCCCCAGCCAATCTGCTACCAACCAAATTATCCTATCTAACAGTTTGCGTTAAAAACAGGGGTTTAGTTAGCACACATTTGCAAATACATGCATAAGCTGCAGAGCTGCTCCAAGGCACCCCAATATTTCTGCAGTACTAACTCAAGTAAATTTATGAGAGCCTCCACAGTGGAAGCACATACATTCTAATGGATAGATAGAGGGCAGGTGAGCCTGGAGGTAGCCCAGCCCTCCATAAAGGCACAGGGGCAGCAAAGGTGTCCAGTGTGTCCCCTCACCAATATTACATCAGTAACAAACAACTCAGTAAGTCAGTATCCCTAATCCCCACCACACACTCACCTTGTCCCTAATCACCGCAGTCCACTCACAGTGTCCCTAATCACCGCAGTCCACTCCCAGTGTCCCTAATCACTGCAGTGCACTCACAGTGTCCCTAATCACCCCAGTCCACTCACAGTGTCCCTAATCATCGCAGTCCACTCACAGTGTCCCTAATCACCGCAATCTACTCACAGTGTCCCTAATCACCGCAGTCCACTCACAGTGTCCCTAATTACTGCAGTCCACGCATAGTGTCCATAATCACTGCAGTCCACTCACAGCATCTTTAATCACTGCCACCCAGTCAGAGTGTCCACAATCGCTACCACACCAGTCAGTTATTGTGTCACTGATCACTGCCACACTTGTCATATTGTTCCTGATCACCACCACACCAGTCATACTGTCCCTAATCATGCGACATTAGTTACTGTGTCCCTGATCACTACCACACCGGCTATTGTGTCCCTGATTACCACCACACCAGTGTAGTATTGCCGCTGACTGCTCCCTGTACCAACCCTGACCTGTTTAATGATCTAATTTCTGCCTGCTGCACGGACCTGTCTTTTGCCTGTTTGCTGACCATGTCTCTGCCTGCCACCTAAACTGACCCACCTGCATATCCCATTCACTGCGTTCCTGTGAAACACAGTGGCAGCAGGTGCTCAAAATTTTGGAGGGGAGCGACAAACCCCCCCTCACTTGCACCGCCACCCGCGATTGTGGGAGACAGTCAGGAGACCAGGATACAACCCCCCTCCCGTGGGAGACAGTTGGGAGGCCGCGATCCCAAGTGGGAGACAGTCAGGAGGCCACAATGCCCCCCCTCCCCCCACGGGAGACAGTCAGGAGGCCGCGATAGGAGGCCTTACCGTGAGGTGGCAGATGAGAGCCAAGCCGGGAGCCTAGATGCACCAAGGGAAGAGCTGGGGAAGAGCCAGGGCTTCTCCAGGGGGAACAAGAAGTGGCCGGGGCTTCTCCTCCCAGCCGAACAGAAAGTGAGTCCTGAGACTCCCTGGCCAATCGGGTCTCAGGAGCTGCTTCTTGATTGACCAGGAGGAGAATCAGGAAGACAATTGCGAATAATAATTCGCTATTGTCACACAAGTGGGTGCGCCCCGAGTCCACCCTTTTTTGAAGCCAATTAGAGCCTCCAGCTCTAATTACGTGCTTCAAGAAAAAAAAAAAACCCCATTGAAATCCATGCATCCAGTGCCCTGCATGTAGATTGGGGGCTGGACGCATGAATAGGGGGGCGGTGCCCGTGCGCCCCCTATGGATGGGCAGCCGCTGGTGACACACTGGAACAGTAAACATGGCATTCCTGGGGGCAGTCATGTACCAGTAGGCTAGGCTTGCTTGGCTTATAGGAACTGGGACAGCTATAGGTGACACTACACTAAGCTATATTACCTGATCACTTGTATAGAGGTAGCCATTACAGTACATTGGTTTTGACACAATTGGTTGATTTGTGTGATAAGATACAATGTCTGGTATATAATAAGTCCAAACACTGAAAAATGTTTTAAAAATGTGGTATTGCGATATTCGGGAGAAGTAGCAGAATGTGTTTTGGGGTGTAATTCTAAGTATGCCCAAGGCGCGTGTGAAAAATATTTACTTAAATTGCCAACTTTGTGTAAAAAAAATTATTTTAATTTTCTTTTGCCATTTTCCAAAAACTTGTAGCAATAAAATGAAGTCTTCAAAAGACTCATCATGCCTCAAAAATAACTTGGGGTGTTTATGCTCCAAAATGTGGTCATTTTGTGAGCGTTTCTACTGTCCTGATGCTCCAGGTTTTCCAAAAATGTTGTTTTTAGTCAGAAAATTTAGATGCGTAATTTATGCCCCCAGAAAGCCTTAGGGTGCTTCTTTGGATTCTGGGCCCCTCTATTTGACTAGACTATGAAAAAGTCTCACACATGTGATATCACCATGCTCCGAAGGAGGTAGCAGAATGTGTTTTGGGGTGTAATCCTAAGTATGCCTATGACACATGTTAGAAATATCTTCTTAGTTGACAACTGTGTAAAGAAAAAAAAAAAATCATTTTCTTTCCTGCATTTTTCAAAAACTTGTGGCAAAAAAATGACATTTTCAAAAGACTCACTATGCCTTTCAGAAAGATATACTGTAGACTCTATAACGTTTATACCGACTAAATAATATACACTGAGTTTGTGCTATTTTTACCAAAGAAATGTAGCAGAATACATTTTAGCCTAAATTTATGAGGAACTATTATTTGTTTGCAAAATCTTCTAACAAAACTAAGAAAAACTTGTTTTCTATTTTTTTTTAATGTAAACAGTAAAAAAATAAAAAACCCAGTAGTCATTAAATACCACCAAAAGAAAGCTCTATGTCTCAAAAAAATTATAAAAAAAACAATTTGGGTACAGTATTGCATGACTGAGTACAGTGCCTTCAAAAAGTATTCATACTCCTTGACATTTTCCACATTTTGTCACGTTACAACCAAAAATGTAAATGTATTTTTGGGCGATTTTATGTGATAGACCAACACAAAGTGGCACATAATTGTGAAGTGAAAGGAAAATGATAAATGGTTTTCAAATTTTTTTTACAAATAAATATCTGAAAAGTGTGGTGTGCATTTGTATTCAGCCCCCTTTACTCTGATACCCCTAACTAAAATTTAGTAGAACCAATTGCCTTAAGAAGTCACCTAATTGGTAAATAGAGTCCATCCGTGTGTACTTTAATCTCAGTATAAATCCAGCTGTTCTGTGAAGCCCTCAGAAGTTTGTTAGAGAATCTTAGTGAACAAACAGCATCATGAAGGCCAAGAAACACACCAGACAGGTCAGGGATAAAGTTGTGGAGAAGTTTAAAGCAGGGTTAGGTAACGGTTATAAAAAATATCCCAAGATTTAAACATGAGCACTGTTCAATCCATCATCAGAAAATGTGTAAGTGTAATGTGTGAGTATGGTACACCTGCAAACCTACCAAGACATGGCCGCCCACCTAAACTGACAGGCTGGGCAAGGAGAGAATTAATCATAGAAGCAACCAAGAGGCCCATGGTATCTCTGGAGGAGCTGCAGAGATCCACAGCTCAGGTGGGAGAAAGATGTCCACAGGATATTAGTCGTGCACTACACAAATCTGGCCATTATGGAAGAGTGGCAAGAAGAAAGCCATCGTTGAAGCAAAGCCATAAGAAGTCTTGTTTGCAGTTTGCAAAAAGCCATGTGGGGGACACAGCAAACATGTGGAAGAAGGTGCTCTGGTCAGATGAGACCAAAATTTAACTTTTTGGACTAAAAGCAAAATGCTATGTGTGGGGGAAAACTAACACTGCACATCACCCTGAACACACCATCCCCACCATGAAACATGGTTATTCTGACTCCAACTGTTGTAATAGTGACTTAACCCTCGCTGAGACCTCTATGCCTGGCCTGTATAAGAAGATGTAATCACAGCGGAGAGTCTTTATCAGATAGCTTGAACTTACCAGACACCGTTTCTTCCATGGGTTTTATTGCAAGCAGCAGGTATAGCAGACAACAAAATGGCAGATAATTGTAAGATGGTATCTGCAGGTCAAAACATGGTCATGTGTTCCAGGATGTGAGCAGATTGCATGTGACCTATACAGAAGTGGCCATCTCTGTTCTTCTAAGACAGTGAAGGAACAGGAAAAGGAACTACATCATAATGTGGGAGGGGACACAGATAATAAACAGAAAAAGATAGTGCTGTAACCAAAATAACCACAAGATGGCAGTATATTAACAAATTATATAAACCTTAACATTACTATGCATAGCATTACATTTTACACAACTAGTGTAACAGCACACTACCCTTCTGGTATTGTAAATACCACTATGCTACATTACAACGTTGATTATGCAATGCAAAAAAAATGGTGCAATTTGCAGTTGTCTTGAAGACCTGAAAGACAAAAAAGAACATGCATATATATGCACCAATAATAACTGCAATAAGGCATCAAGAAGTGTCACTTAAAGTTTGAGGCACATGCTTCTTGTGGTAGAAATTGGATCCAACAAACCTAGGTAAGCAAGTTCAGTCTCCAAAAGGCAAGAGTAAAACAAGTTCTGTAATGGGTCTAAGGAAAGTCTTCACAGTTCTTTGTCTGGCAACCTTCACCCTCTACCTTTCGCACCATACCATTATCACTAAGAATGGTATTTACAATGAGCCCCATGGGCCATTCGTTTCTTTCGGCTTGCTGGTCTTTGAGCAGAACAAGGTCTCCAATTTGGAGGTTAGGGTTCAGATCAGTGGCAAAAGTCTTGACCTCGGACCGAATTTCTGGATTGTTGTCAGGATCTAAAAGACTGAAAACCTCAGGTGTAGTTTCTTTTGTATGATGCAGCAGGAATTCAGGTCCTGTTAACCAAGAATAATTTGCAAAGACACTTTCAGACATAGGTCTGGTGGCATGATCTTCAGGATTAAGTTTCAATGGAACATAATGCCACTGTTCAGGCCTTGAGGATTTTCTTATTCTTTTTTTTACACGGTTGCTGACATAGACATAGAAGCATTTTGTCCGATTGTATATGTAGCCCAAAACAACCTTGCTGTCTGTGTAGAATTTGATGTCATCTATTTGAATGTCTAGCTCACGCAGTATAAAATCAGCAATTTCTACGGCTAGCACAGACCCACAAAGTTCAAGCCTAGGAACTGTGTGCTCAGGCTTAGGTGCTAACTTAGCTCTGCCAAACAGAAACCCTACATGGGCTTGATTGAGAGAGTCTCTTACCTTGAGGTAGACAACAGCTGCTATGGCCTCAGTGGATGCATCTGAGAAGATGTGAATCTCTTTTCTCTGACTTGTAGCAAGGGAAGCTGAAGTGCAGCAGCGTGGTATGTCAATTCCATCTAAGGTACGTAGAGATCGTTTCCAAGACTCCAACCTTGAATGTTTGTCTGATGGTAGTGGAACATCCCAATCTTGAATAGTCTCTGATAGCTGTCCTAATAAAAATTTACCTTGTATGGTGATAGGAGTCACAAATCCCAGTGGATCGTATAGACTGTTCACCACTGACAGAACATCACGTTTGGTGAATGGCTTGTCTGCAGAGCTGACTTGAAAGCCAAAGTTGTCTTTAAATAAGTTCCACCGTAAGCCCAGACTTCTCTGAGCAGGAGGCATGTCCATTCCAAGTTTTAAATCTTTAAATCCTGTGGCTGAAAGGCTTTCATCACAGTAGCACTGTTTGAGGCAATCTTATGAAGTCTGAGGTTGGCCTCAGAAAGCATACCTTCAGTCCGTTGGAGCAGGTCTATGGCTTCTTCATCTGTGGGTAAGGATTTGAGTCCGTCATCCATGTAGAAGTCTCTCTCAATGAACACAAAACAAGGGGAGGAAAGTGCACCAGAGATAAGCCACGTCCATAAAACATTGAGGATACAAAATAAGGTAGTACTGAGTAATACCAGAGAGGCAGACTTTTTAGGCTAAGAAACAGTGGAGAAGATATAGCAGTATAAAAAATATAAATTTATTGAAAAATACAAATATCTAAAAAACAAAATGAC
Organism: Lithobates septentrionalis; assembly: GCA_037952835.1. Taxonomy (NCBI): domain Eukaryota; kingdom Metazoa; phylum Chordata; class Amphibia; order Anura; family Ranidae; genus Lithobates; species Lithobates septentrionalis. The sequence goes on along the minus strand of JBBDGP010000346.1, from coordinate 2,124,358 downwards.
AGTTGTAGCATAAAGCATCTATGATTATTGTGCAGTGAGCCCTTGTATGTCTACGCGTTTCGCCGTTAGGCTTCCTCAGGACACGGCCAAGGTTCACAGATAAGACAGAGAAAGAAATATGTCTCTATCTAAAATGAGATATAATATCATTAGACACACAACTAACACATAAACAAACTGTTAACGATAAAAATCATGTGCTTAGCGCATAAAAAGTCCGCCTCTCTGGTAATACTCAGTACTACCTTATTTTGTATCTCTCTCAATGAAGTGTCGAGCATCTGCACCATACTCTTTTTTGCCATCAAGAGCAGTCCTTCGTAAACCATATGCAACAGCAGGTGACGGACTGTTTCCGAAGACATGTACTTTCATGCGGAATTCAATCACTTTATTGTATATGTCGTTGTCACGGTGCCACAGAAACCTTAGGAAGTTCCTATGGTCTTCTCTTACTATAAAGCAATGGAACATTTGTTCAATGTCAGCAGTTATGGCAACTGGCTCTCTTCTGAACCTCATAAGTACACCTATAAGGTTTTTGGTTGGGACCAGTGAGAATATCATTCAGGGATACGCCTTGATGCTTGGCACTGGAGTCGAACGCTACCTAGATGTGCTTTGGTTTACGTGGATGACACACTCCAAAGAAAGGCAAATACCAGCACTCGTCATATTCCGGAATAGGTGGAGCTGGCTCAGCGTGATCATTGTCAAAGATCCTTTTCATTAAGGCAATGAAATGCTCCTTTATTTCAGGCATGTTCCTAAGTGTTTCACTGAAGTGAGCTGAATCTGGATGGAGCTTGTTCACGATGATTTGGAAGACTGACTCTTGAATTCAATTACTTCATTGTGCAGTTGCTCCAGAGCCTAGAGGCGCACCTGTGCCTCCCTCCACCTCCAGTGCATGATTCAGTCTGAGTGCTGACACTGTAGAGAGCAGACCTCTGCTGTAGCCTGCTGCAGCAGCTCGTAAGCAGCCCGGCCACCCGGCCATCCCATCCTTGGGTCCTGAGTCATTCCGACCCCCCCCTTGCGGTAGCTCACCGCCCCCCCTCTCCATCTGTCTTCTTCCCATCCTCACCACTTAGCAGCAGGCCGGCCGCTCGGGGCTCTTTGCGGGTCCGAGCGGCTCCCCTTGTAGCTGCATCCGGGACCCCCCCTTCCTGCTCTGTTCGGTCCCGCCAGGCAGCTCCGTGGTCCGGCTTAAACTCCCCCCCCCCCCGCACTACCATCGGGCCCCCCTCTGCTCCTCCCTCCCTGACGCCGCTCTCAGTCAGCCAGCCGGCCGGCCGCACAGGATACTCCGCGGCTCCGGCCCAGCTCGGCTGCTAACAGGCAGCAATCCACTGCCCTTCATCGGCCGGTCTGCCCGCCCGGCGGGCGCTTCCCCACCTCCTGCTTACCTCACCTCCGGATCACGCAAACCTCCGCTGGACGGCCGGGACCACCGCAGGAAAGTCCGCGGCTCGGGCCTGGCCGGCGGCCATTTTGGTACACCCACCGCCGCCCAGCCGCAGCTCAGGCCTACCGGCGGCCATATTGGCACACCCAGGCCGTCAGTGCACCAACTAGACCCCCGTTGCAACATCTGAGGCCCCCAGCAGGGGAACCCCCCCCGTTGGACACACTATCCTTGATCCCTCCTTCCGGCACCCCCCCTGGGTCACCATCGCAGCCGCAGTCTAATCACCATAGGCTAGCTGCTAGATTCTGTGGGATAGACCACGGCTGCGGCTTAGTTCTTGCAGCCAGCCACTTATCCCCCCCTTCCTTTTTGTCCAACAGAGCCCGCACCCCTCCCGCCTACACTGAACATCATCACAAAGGCTCCGGTATCTCACCAGAGGCTACTCCAACTCAAGCATCCTTGACGCAGCCACTGCACCACCTACCAGTAAGTAGTGTCTGATCCCCCCCCCCCCGTCGTTCCGCCGGACTACCCTACAGGTAAGCCACCAGGGGTACTGCATCAGTTGATCCAGGGGCCTGTCCGATCGCCCCTCGGGGGGTCAGGAAGGAATTTTTTTCCTCTGCTGCATTATTGGCCCTCGCAGCTAGGGGTTTTTCGCCTTCCTCTGGATCAACGACAAGAGGGTAGGCAGCCGTACCTCCCAAGTACCTCCGCACCCACTCCAGCCCATCGCCACACCACTCCAGAAGCAGCGGGTAGCCATCAGACCCCGCCATCTCCCTGCAAGTGGATCATCACATCAGTACCATCATCAGAACGCCTTTCCCACTAGCAACACCATCCTCCTCATCATGTGCAACTTTAAATACACAGCAGACACCATCCACAGGCTAAGAAACACGGCCGCAACTTTACCGAGCGCCACTCAAAAAAGACTAAAAAAAGAACATTTACTAAGAACCAACCCACAATCAACCAGGAAATGCAAGGAGACACCGATCCAACCGCAACAACTAGCATGCGCCCTGATCAACACCAGATCTGCAGTCAAGCACAGGCTGGAAATCCACGATTTCGTCATCGAAAACAACTTAGATTGCCTCTTCATTACAGAAAGCTGGCTAACACCTGACTGCAACACCATCCTAACTGAACTGGTGCCCGAGAACTACAGTATCCTAACCGAGCATAGAATCGGAAAAAAAGGAGGAGGCCTAGCAGTGATCTTCAAATCTCATCTTGGGTTCACCAAACCAAACGCACAGAACTCAGTGCCTTTCATGGAAACACTCTCACTACACCTCCGAACAACACCTCAAGACACCGTTCACATACTACTATGCTACAGACCACCAGGACCAAAGACCAATCTGCTCACACCGCTCACTGAATTCTTCTCGATGCACACCTTGAAAACCAAAAACCTGCTGGTACTTGGGGATTTTAACCTATGGGCAAACTCGGCCCAAGACCCCACCGCAACTGCCTGCGTCAACCAAATGGAAGAACTTGGCCTTCAACAACTGAAACTCTCCCACGCATGGTTCAGGACACACCCTAGATCTCATCTTCAAACAGAATATGGACATCAACATATTTGACAACACACCGCTACCATGGACGGACCACCATGCTATCAAATTTAAAATCACCACAAACACCATCCTGCAAAAACAGAAACACGTAACAGCAACACACTGGAATAGATCACAGAAGAAACTTCACTCTGATCTCTTCAAAACTACATTATCGAGCAAAATTCTCTTGCTAAATTCAAACCTCTCAACAGAACAAACGCTCAACTCCCTAAACAATGTATTACTACAAACAGCAGACTTCGTGGCGCCAAAACGTAGAACACTCATCCGCAAAAAAAACTCCAGCTGGTTCAACGGTACTCTCACCCTACTCAAGCAAGAACGTAGAAGAGCTGAAAGAGCATGGAGAAGAAATCCTACCAAGGAAAACCATGCTAACTACAAAGCACTCACGGGGAAATACCACAAGGCAATCTTTAAAGCCAAAAAAGAACATTTCTCAGACACCATCTCTTCCGCCTTAAACCGTCCGCGGGAACTGTTCAAAATAGTGGCTCAGTCTATGAACCCGACCTGCTTAGAGCCCCCAGGAAATGATACTCAAGAATTCTGCAATGAGTTATCAGATTTCTTCATCGACAAAATCGACAACATTCGGAAATCAATCCATCAGAAAACAACGATCACCCTCACTGAACCAAAGCAAAAAGAAGATATCGACACAAACATCACTCAACCACCGAATTTCATTTTGTCCCCAATCACCATAGACACAACCAAAAACATCATCAGAAGCCTTCGAGACAGCACATCACCGAACGACATCATCCCCACTAAACTGCTTAAAGAATGTTCCAACATCTTGGCTCCCATCCTAACACAGCTCATAAATCAATCATTTAAAGAAGGGACTGTGCCAACCTCCCTCAAGCAAGGCATCGTCAAACCTCTGCTAAAGAAAGCCAATCTCGACCCTAAGGACCCTAACTGCCGCAGACCAATAACTAGCCTCAACGCCATCTCCAAGATTATGGAGAAAGCGGTGGTACAACAGCTACAACGCCACCTGGACACACACCAACTCCTGGACCCTCTGCAATCAGGCTTCCGCCCAGGCCATGGCACAGAAACAGCACTTCTCAAAATATGGGATGATGCCCTTGAAGCAGCAGACGACGGAGAACAGAGTCTCCTGGTACTGTTAGACCTTAGCGCAGCATTCGACACAGTAAACCACAACACTTTACTCGTCCGCCTCGCTGAAGTAGCAGGAGCAACAGGTTCTGCTCAAAAATGGTTTACATCCTTCCTAGAGAATCGCTCCCAGACAGTGAAACTAGGTACATTCACCTCGGAAACCCGGGCAGTCTCCTGCGGAGTCCCTCAAGGATCACCCTTGTCACCAGTACTATTCAACATATACATCCGCCCACTTCTCAATATCATCAGGAAAACTGATCTTTGTTTCCACTCATACGCTGACGACACCCAACTCTACCTTCGTATCAACGGACAAAAAGATCATCATCAGCAATTACAGAAATGCCTCTCCTTAATAGACGACTGGATGACCACTAGCTCCCTCAAACTCAACGGATCAAAAACAGAACTTCTTCTCCTACAAGCTAACAAAAATTCCAAAATAAAGACTACATGGACACCTCCCACCATCCTTGGACAGACCATCTCCCCAAGCACCAAAGCCAGGAGTCTCGGAGTCATTTTTGACTCAGGAATGACAATGGATGCACAAATAGGATCAGTGGTGAGCGGATCCCACCATCTCCTCCGCCAACTACGTAGACTCATCCCCTTCATCCCAGAAGAGGACAAAGCGGCAGTTGTGGGAACAATCATCAATTCCCGACTCGACTACGCAAATTCGCTCTACGTAGGACTACCCCAATACCAGCTTGCGCGCTTACAACTCATCCAAAACACGGCGGCAAGACTGTTAACAGGAAAAAAACCCTGGGAATCCATCTCCCCCTCCCTAAAGAGCCTACACTGGCTAACCGTGAAGAAACGGATCACATTCAAGACCCTCTGCCTCACCCACAAATGCGTACAAGGAAACGCCCCACCATATCTCCGCGAGAAAATAAAACACTATACACCGAATCGCAGTCTTCGATCAGCTAACCAAAACCTCCTTACCATTCCCAAATACCGCTACAAAGCAAAGGGAGAACGAAGACTCGCAGTCCAAGGACCCCGACTATGGAACGCTCTTCCTACCAACATCCGCATGGAAGAAAACCACCAGGCCTTCAGAAAAAAACTAAAGACCTTCCTTTTCTGAGAAGCTAACATCAGAGAATGCATCCAGCGCCTTGAGGCGATTCAGTTCGCATTTGTAGCGCTTTATAAATCATTCATTCATTCATTCATTCATTGTTTATGTCGTTGACACGGTGCCACAGAAACCTTAGGAAGTTCCTATGGTCTTCTCTTACTATAAAGCAATGGAACATTTGTTCAATGTCAGCAGTTATGGCAACTGGCTCTCTTCTGAACCTCATAAGTACACCTATAAGGTTTTTGGTTGGGACCAGTGAGAATATCATTCAGGGATACGCCTTGATGTTTGGCACTGGAGTCAAACGCTACCTAGATTTGCTTTGGTTTACGTGGATGATACACTCCAAAGAAAGGCAAATACCAGCACTCGTCATGTTCCGGAAGAGGTGGAGCTGGCTCAGCGTGATCATTGTCAAAGATTCTTTTCATTAAGACAATGAAATGCTCCTTTATTTCAGGCATGTTCCTAAGTGTTTCACTGAAGTGAGCTGAATCTGGATGAAGCTTGTTCACGATGATTTGTAAGACTGACTCTTGTAACACGAAGAAGTAATGGTGCAACACAGCTGTTAGATTCATCTTTGAAGAATTCAATGTTCATTCTTGCGATGAACTCTCTATCTTCAACTGACAAGGCTATTCTGTTGTCATCACGTGTAGTACTGTACAAAACACTGTGCTACCTAGGTTGTCATCACAGGGGTTGAGAGTAACATCAGATACCTGGATGATGTCAAGAGGCTTCTCCTTTACTTCGTATTGATGAGGGCATTGTCTAAAGTGAGATGCACACCCATTTCTTAGCACATGCATCTTGAAGGAGTTAATCTTAGATGGTGTGTGCATTATATTCAAGCATACTCCGCCCACTATTACCCAGCCTAGATCAAGACTTTGTGCATATGGGGCGTCGTCAGATCTATTGCACTGTTGGCATACTTTATGTACTCTGAGAATGTTAAATGGATTTTAAAGCGTATCAACGCATAGTGGTCATGCGGATACGAACTAGGTTACAGGTGCCACGTCTTATTTTAGTAGTTTAGAGAACATAGGGCAATAGTGGGCTCAAGACTTTATAGGCACAATAATAGCTCGGTATGTAATTAAAATTCTGGTTTATTTAGAAAATATTAAAAATAGGAGATAAAACAAAGAAACATATATAGTTCAATTCCTAGTTACACAGTTTTACAAATTATGCACTCCATACATAGCTGAATGGTTAGGTAATAGAGATTGAGCAAAGTTTAGAGTCAAAAAAGAGGAAACTTTTTGATCAATATAGTTACAGTACGTTCCGTTGAACCAAAAGCTATGCAGTGGTGATAATCAGATTCTGTCTAGGCTCGACATGTTACGCGCCACATGCGCTTCTTCAGGAGCACAGAATTGAATACTGTAATGGACAATACATTTATGATAAATACATCATGGTATAATATAGTTGAATGAAGAAAATATAGATAGACAATATGATAGAATAGTGAGAAGAGGCTGTTCCTAAAATCCAAGGAGGTATGTCCATCCTACAATGTCCCGGCGGAGCGTAAGCAATGTGGGGACGAATGTAACATCATAAAAAATTAATCGTAGGGAAATGGGGTGAAGTGTAGAATGCGTAATAAGCCATATAATCAGGTAAGAGTGGGGTAGGGAGAGGGGGGGAGAGGGGGACATAGGGGGAAACGGGGAGAGGGCTGAAAAAAGGGGGGGAGGGGGGGGGAGGGAAAGGGTGAGGGGAAGAGGAGAGGGAAAGGAAGAACGGAAAAGGAAGGGGGGGGGTAACAAAGGGAGAGGAGAAGAGGGGGAGACTGGGGGAGCCCCGAAACAAGAGTAGTCTATGCAGATGTCAGTGTATATGTAGGATGAAGTTGTAAGATTAATTGGTAGCCATCGGAATTAATAATAAAGGACTAAAAAGATTATAACATTAAAGTAGTGAAATATATTATAGAGTCACGTATGGCCTATAGTGTACCCCCTGATATTACATATTTAAGATTATACTTAGTTTTAAAGTATAAATTAAACTTACCCTGATAGGCTTTGTAGCTATGCTTAAAAGAAGGGGGGGGGGGAAGGAACCACAACAATCTCATTAACCAGTATTGGTAACTCTCAGTAGTTGATTATCAGCAGTTCTAATTTGATGGAAGGGGATCTGATGTCAGTCAAAGGCAGATGCAGGTATTACATCAAAATGCGTATAGGATTTGTTCCTTAAGAAATTGCTATTTCTGATCCCCAATCCTGCTGAGTCTGTTGTAGGAATAAGGCATGTTGTAAGGATAAGCCATAAGTAAAATTATCTGAAGGGTAGTTAGAATCCAAGCTTACCTGAGTCTGTAAATGAAACTGATAGTCAAAAGGGTTGATAGCATAGAGCCACACAGCCATCTCACAGGGAGCGGCTGGTAGTGTGGATAGTACAGGGGGAGACGCCGGAGGCCCCGCCTGTAGTCACCAATCGGCGTAGCCGACGTGACGTCATTCAGGCCGGCCGCCGACGCGAACTGCGCATGCCTCAATCCCCGGCGTCATCCGAACAGCTGACGGCGCGTCGGGGAGAGAGGAGGCAGTCGCGTCTTGGTATCCCGGCAACCGAGTGAGCACTGAGGCCACTGCGCAGACTCCCCATCTCCAGCGCGAGCTGAACAGCTGACGGCGCGTCGAGGGGAGAGAGGGCAGCCGCGTCCCGGCATCCTGGCAACCAGGGATACAAAGAGGCAAACCTGCTCATGTCTCACCCCTCAGTACGGTCCGACAGCTGCCCGCCCGTCATGAAGGAGTGGGGGGATGGATAGCAGCCGCATCCATGCCGACACGGCAACCAATGGACACCTAGTGCGCCAACCACCTAGGGATAGGTGTGGCGCTGGGCGGCCGCACATTGCCAAATTACCCCGCTAGACAATGCAATGGAGGGGCGCACCCCATGGTGAAGGGACAGCCTCTGGATGTGATATTGGTTAAATAGAAATAGAACACATAAGTTGAGGGCATGGTAATAATTAACAATGACGACTCTGAGACTAAGATTTCAGCATCCATGTCCATTGGAGGAATATCGGAAACCAGGTGCCTTAAGTGGGGATGGTGATATGCAGCTTCTGGTGTAGGAATTTCTTCCATGTTGTCTGGTATTTGGTCACACTCAACTAATGTTGGCATGCCCTTCTTTGCCTTGATTTAGGAGACCATGAACCCATCAGCCCTTCTTCCAGAGGTTTCTACACAACCAGAACAGGTGTTGAGAATATATGTTGTTACATGTCACATGCCAAAGATCTCAAAGAATTCTGGCTTGACCCAGGATCTGTTGCTATGCTCAGCTATTATGACATACATCCTAATAGCTTGCTAAGGTTGATCCCTTGGATATATTTTGACTAGACATACCTTGGCACAGCATTTGTGGCTTAATCCTTCTCCACAGACTTCAGTACATGAAGAAGAAACAATTGTAGTGGCTGGAGCATGGCTTTGTTGCTCCCCGCCATGAGTTGATACAGGGTTCAATGTTGATGGCTGCTGTGGACTGTCTGGAAGTGGAGCAGGATGCATAGCTGTAAAGTATTTGTCACTACTGCATTCTGTGCATTTGATGGCAACCTTACAGTTTTTAGCAAAATGATCATAGGAAACACAGAACCTATGGCATATTCTAAGTTTCTGGAGAATCTCCCTGCGTTCTTGGACAGTCTTTGCCCTAAGCCAACGACATTTCTTTAGAGCGTGAGGTTTTTTGTGAATAGGGCACTGACGATTTGGATCTTTATCTCTATCACCCGAATCACTCCGGTGAACGGGAGAGGATACAGGAGGTGAGATGTCTGTCTTTTTAGCAGATATAGCTCTATTTAGGTCTCTATATTTAGCTGTAGGGATGAGCCGAACACCCCCCGGTTCGGTTCGCACCAGAACCTGCGAACGGACCGAAAGTTCGCACGAACGTTAGAACCCCATTGACGTCTATGGGACTCGAACGTTCAAAATCAAAAGTGCTCATTTTAAAGGCTAATTTGCATGGTATTGTCCTAAAAAGGGTTTGGGGACCCGGGTCCTACCCCAGGGGACATGTATCAATGCAAAAAAAAACTTTTAAAAATGGCCGTTTTTTCGGGAGCAGTGATTTTAATGATGCTTAAAGAAAAAAAAAAAGTGAAATATTCCTTTAAATATCGTACCTGGGGGGTGTCTATAGTATGCCTGTAAAGTGACGCGTGTTTCCCGTGTTTAGAACAGTCCCTGCACCAAATGTCATTTTTAAAGGAAAAAATCTCATTTAAAACTGCTTGCGGGTTTAATGTAATGTCGGGTCATGGCAATATGGATAAAAATCAGTGAGACAAACAGCATGGGTACCCCCCAGTCAATTACCAGGCCCTTTGGGTCTTGTATGGATATTAAGGGGAACCCCGCACCCAAATTAAAATAAGGAAAGGTGTGGGGCCACCAGGCCCTATATACTCTGAACAGCAGTATACAGGCGGTGCAAACAAGACAGGGACTGTAGGTTTGTTGTTAAGTAGAATCTCTTTGTAATTTTGAACGGGCACATTTTTAATGTGTTTAGCTCCAGCCAAAAAATATTTTTTAAGCTTTTTGGAAAACGTAGGGAAGGGTTATCACCCCTGTGACATTTGTTTTGCTGTCTTTCCTCCTCTTCAGAAGATTTCACCTCACTTTTTGTCCCAATGAAAAATGTTTTTTGAAAATTTGTTTTTTTTTGTGGAACAAGGATTGGAAAGCATCAGTGGAAAGGAGAAATTTTTTTCCCATATTAACTCTTACAGGAGAGAATTTCCCTTTCTAGGGGTAGATTTCATCTCACTTCCTGTTGTCTCCTTCCGTTTGCAAGTAGGAGTCGTTTGTAAGTTAGATGTTTGAAAGTAGGGTCCTGCCCTATATACTCAGCAGAAATTTGGGCCTTAGGTGTTGCTGTGGCCACAACACTGTAAGCCCTCACAGGGCCCTGCTGTAAAATATTAGATCAAGAATTGTAATTACATGCCCCTGTTGAACAGGAGCTGAAAAATTAGGCCTTAGGCACTGGTGCTGGTGCCACAACACTGCAACCCCTCACAGACACTCTAGTTGGAACGCAGGAACGAGCCCTGCTGCAAAGTATTGCATCAAAAATTGTAATTACACGCCCCTGTTAAACAGGGGCTGAAAAATTGTGCCTTAGGCACTGGCGGTGGCGCCCAGAACCAAAAATGTTCTTACAAGCTATCAGCGTGATGATTGAGGAGGAAGAGGATAATTACTCAGGGATAGTCACTCAGCATCAGCATAGGCAGTCTTTGAAGGGATCTGAGATTTCAAAAAAAATTATTCGGTTACATCAGCATCAGGTGCTTGGTAGCTGGTGGTGATCCAAGACTGATTCATTTTTATGAAGGTCAGTCGATCGACCGAGTCGGTGGACAGACGCACCCTGTGATCGGTTACCACGCCTCCAGCAGCACTGAATGTGCGTTCCGAAAGAACGCTGGATGCAGGACAGGCCAGTAGCTCAATTGCATACTGTGCAAGCTCTGGCCAGTGATCCATCTGCACGACCCAGTAACCCAGAGGATTTTCGGTGGGAAAGGTGTCCAAGTCTGATCTTGCCCCTAGGTATTCCTGCACTATGTAAAACAGACGCTGGCGATGGTTGCTGGAACCGATCATACCTTGGGGCTGCGGACCAAAAAATTGTCTGAACGCATCGGTCAGACGGCCACCTTCTCCACCGCTCCTTCTTTGACTGACCGAAGCCTCAGCAACACGTTGTCCAGAAACAGGAGTTTGTAACCTCCCAGTCTCTGGGAACGCGTTGCACAGACCTTTCTGCAAGGCCTCCCGAAGATGTTTCATCCTCTGCTCCCTCTGCGATGGCAAGATAAGGTCCGCAACCTTACCCTTGTAACGTGGATCAAGGAGGGTTGCCAGCCAGTATTGGTCCTTCTCCTTGATACCACGAATACGAGGATCCTTACGCAGGCTTTGCAGGATCAGGGAGGCCATGCAGCGTAGGTTTGCTGAGGCATTCGGTCCGGAGTCCTCTGGGTCACTAAGGACGACATGGTCCACAGCCACCTCCTCCCAGCCACGTACAAGTCCATGTGTTTCTTGGGACTGATCCCTTAAAGACTGCTGCTGATGCTGAGTGCCAGGCTCCACCTCCATACTGACACAATCTTCCTCCTCCTCCTCTTCCTGTGTGATCGGCGGGCACGCAGGAACACTGTCTGGATAAAGGGGGCCTTGAGAGCTAAGAAAGTCCTCCTCTTCCTGCCTCTGTTCTGCCTCAAGTGCCCTGTCCATTATTCCACGCAGCGTGTGCTCCAACAGGTGGACAAGGGGGACAGTGTCACTGATGCATGCACTGTCACTGCTCACCATCCTCGTGGCCTCCTCAAATGGTGACAGGACAGTGAATGCATCCCTGATCATGGCCCACTGGCGTGGGGAAAAAAAACAAGCTCCCCTGACCCTGTCCTGGTGCAATAGTCGCACAGGTACTCATTGATGGCCCTCTGCTGCGTGTGCAGCCGCTGCAGCATGGCCAACGTTGAGTTCTACCTGGTGGGCATGTCACAGATTAGGCGGTTCTTGGGCAGGTTAAACTCCTTTTGGAGGTCCGTCAGCCGAGCACTGGCATTATATGACCGGCGGAAATGCACACAGACTTTCCTGGCCTGCCTCAGGACATCCTGTAAGCCCGGGTACCTGCCCAAGAACCGCTGCACCACCAAGTTAAGGACGTGAGCCAAACAGGGCACATGGGTCATTTGTCCCTGTCGGAGGGCAGAGAGGAGGTTGGTGCCATTGTCGCAAACCACCATTCCTGCCTTAAGTTGGCGTGGCGTCAACCACCTCTGAACCTGCCCCTGCAGAGCTGACAGAACCTCTGCCCCAGTGTGGCTCCTGTCCCCCAAGCACACCAGCTCAAGCACCGCATGGCATCTTTTGGCCTGCGTACTTGCGTAGCCCCTTGAATGACTACGGAGCACCGCTGGTTCCGAGGAAGAGGCCATGGAGGAAGAAGAAGAGGAGGGGGTGGAGGAGAGAGGTGTGTCACAATCATTAGCATTTTGGAGGCGTTGTGGCGGAACAACCTCCAACACTACTGCACCTTGTCCTGCATCCTTCCCAGCTGCCAGCAGAGTCACCCAATGCGCCGTGAAACTTAGGTAACGTCCCTGTCCATGCCTGCTGGACCATGAGTCAGCGGTAATATGCACCTTACCGCTGACCGCCCTGTCCAGCGAGGCATGGACATTGCCTTCCACATGCCGGTAGAGAGCCGGAATCGCCTTCCGTGAGAAAAAGTGGCATTTGGGTACCTGCCACTGAGGAACCGCACATTCCACAAACTCACGGAAGGGGGCAGAGTCTACCAACTGAAAAGGCAGCAGTTGAAGTGCTAGCAATTTTGCCAAGCTAGCATTCAACCGCTGGGCATGTGGATGGCTGGGAGCAAACTTCTTTCGGCGGTGCAGCAGCTGGGGCAGGGAAATTTGCCTGGTACAATCTGACGTTGGTGTACCAAAAGCAGATTGCCCACAAGTACTTGGCTGTGACACACCTAATTCTACACCTTCATTCCTCTCAGTGCAGGTCTCAGAGAGGACTGAAGGTCTAGTGGGGTTGGAAATCTCAGCTGATGAGGAGCAAGGAGAGGTCCTCTTTGTTCTTTGGTGTGGGTCTTTTAGATACGCTTGCCAACGAACTGCATGGCAGGTCAACATATGTCTGGTCAAGCATGTGGTACCCAAGCGGGAGATGTTTTGGCCACGTGAGATACGCTTGAGACATATGTTGCAAATAGCAGCGGTGCGATCTGATGCACTCGTCTCAAAAAAGGCCCACACCAAAGAACTTTTTGAATAACGCGCAGAGACTGCAGCGCCCTGCACATGTGGAGCTTTGGGGTGTGATGCAGTCAATGTGCTGCCCTTAGGCTGGCCCCTGGAGGGCATCCTGCCTCGTGGGTGATGTGCCACCTCCTCCTCCTCCTCTCTCCTATCAGGCACCCACGTTGAGTCAGTGACCTCATCATCCCCTCCCTCCTCATCACTGGAGCAAACCTGGCAGTATGCTGCAGCAGGGGGAGCATGACTGCCAGATTGCTGTCCTTCTTGGGCACCCCCTCTGTCCGTGCTCATGTTACTGCCTTCATCGAGCTCAGTATCATCACCAGAGCCTTCCAAACGCTGGGCATCCTCCTGGAGCATGTACCCAACACTGTGGTCAAACAGTTCGAGGGACTCCTCAGGAGGACATGGTGGAGCTAGGGAAGGAGTCACTGATGACATTGAGCCGAGGGAAGAGGCCGCTGCTTTGCCAGACAAAGCACCCTGGGCATGGGTGAGAGAGGATGAGGAGGATCAGGACGGCTTGGTCATCCACTTGACCAAGTCTTCCGCATGTTGCGGCTCAACGCGGCCAGCTGCCGAAAAAAAGGCCAAGCGTGTCCCATGGCCACGTGCTGATGAGGATGCACCGTCTCCACGACCAGCACTAGACACAGAGCCTGCTTGCCCTCTCTTATTGGCTTGTGACTGTCTGCCTCTCCTTCTTGGCCTTCCAGACATACTAATGGCCTGTAGCTGCACTAAGCTGGGATATATATATATATATATATATATATATATATATATATATATATATATATATATATATATATATATATATATATATATATATATATATATATATATATATATATATATATATATATGTACTGATACTGCAGCTAGCAAAATCAACTGCCTGCCTGTAGTATGAGAACACCACCAACGTTCTACAGGTAACTTTAGCTGAACACTGTGAGGTGGACGCACCCCACTAACTTGTAGGTTTAGCTGAACACTGTGAGCAGGATGCACTGCACTAACTGTAAATAGTCTAGCTGCCTGACCGTGGTACTAATAGGATCAAAAGAACACCAGTAATTTTCTTCAGGTAGCTTTATATACTGTAACAAGACAAGCCTGCCTGTCAGTAGGAAGATAACAGGAACGGATCTAGCTGAACACTGTGAGCAGGACGCACTGCACTAAATGTAAATAGTCTAGCTGCCTGACCGTGGTACTAATAGGATCAAAAGAACACCAGTAATTTTCTTCAGGTAGCTTTATATACTGTAACAAGACAAGCCTGCCTGTCAGTAGGAAGATAACAGGAACGGATCTAGCTGAACACTGTGAGCAGGACGCACTGCACTAAATGTAAATAGTCTAGCTGCCTGACCGTGGTACTAATAGGATCAAAAGAACACCAGTAATTTTCTTTAGGTAGCTGTAAATACTGTAACAAGACAAGCCTGCCTGTCAGTAGGAAGATAACAGGAACGGATCTAGCTGAACACTGTGAGCAGGACACACTGCACTAAATGTAAATAGTCTAGCTGCCTGACCGTGGTACTAATAGGATCAAAAGAACACCAGTAATTTTCTTCAGGTAGCTTTATATACTGTAACAAGACAAGCCTGCCTGTCAGTAGGAAGATAACAGGAACGGATCTAGCTGAACACTGTGAGCAGGACGCACTGCACTAAATGTAAATAGTCTAGCTGCCTGACCGTGGTACTAATAGGATCAAAAGAACACCAGTAATTTTCTTCAGGTAGCTTTATATACTGTAACAAGACAAGCCTGCCTGTCAGTAGGAAGATAACAGGAACGGATCTAGCTGAACACTGTGAGCAGGACGCACTGTACTAAATGTAAATAGTCTAGCTGCCTGACCGTGGTACTAATAGGATCAAAAGAACACCAGTAATTTTCTTTAGGTAGCTGTAAATACTGTAACAAGACAAGCCTGCCTGTCAGTAGGAAGATAACAGGAACGGATCTAGCTGAACACTGTGAGCAGGACGCACTGCACTAAATGTAAATAGTCTAGAAGATAACAGGAACGGATCTAGCTAAACTGAATACAGTGTATATATATATATGCAACACCTGGGATGCATATATATACACAATACACTTTAAGTGCAGCTAACTGACTGACTGTCCTGCCTAATCTAGCTAACTCAAATGAAATGACACTGTCTCTCTCTCTCTCTAAGCACACCGCAACACACTGCACAGGGCCGCCGTGCAGGCGGCCTTATATAGTGCGGGGCGTGTACTAAATCCCCTGAGCCATAATTGGCCAAAGCCTCCTTGGCTTTGGCCAATTACGGCTCTCTGTTCAGGCGGCGCTGTGATTGGCCAAGCATGCGGGTCATAGTGCATGCTTGGCCAATCATCAGCAAGCAATGCACTGCGATGCCGCAGTGAATTATGGGCCGTGGCACGCCACACGAATTTGGCGCGAACGGCCCATATCGTTCGCAATTCGGCGAACGACCGAACAGCTGATGTTCGAGTCGAACATGGGTTCGACTCGAACACGAAGCTCATCCCTATTTAGCTGCTTTGTTATCATACCTTGATGATGATGATGATGATGATGATGATGAAGCAGGCAAGCTAGACTCACTAAAGCTGAAGCTGGGATCATTTCTCACCCAGGCTTGTTCATTGATGAACCTGCAAAAATATGAGAATGGAGGTGTAGCATTAACTCACGGTGGAGCTGCTGGTTTAAGCGGGTCTGTTACCTTCACCTTGCTCCCTTTGGTTTTACCGGCACCGGGTCTAGGGGTTCCATTGAGTTTACCTCTGGACGACACACGCACCACCACTGGAGTACGTTTTCAATGCTTTATTGAACAAACAAACTTTATGAAGTAGCAGGAAAGAGGTGGAAAAGGAAAATTTCAGGAGAAACTCAAATATCTTCTTATAGAATCTTAGTAACTAATGTCCCGGTAGAATTTAGATAATTAGGTGGAATGCGCTCCCCTCGTGGGACACACTCCTTGCTCGTCTGGATAGGCCTCTCTCACCGGTCTAGCAGCCAGTACGCAGCACGAATCAAAAGTCTCTGCCACAGACTTGTTTGGGGGGTAAATCCGTACGATCCTCTGCCACAGGATGTATCATATTTTCTCTGCAATGAAAGTCAGTCACAGTGCCTGAACCTTTAAGCCGAACCGGCAACACTATGCTGTATGGTTACCTCTTTTGAATACGTCCTTCGACCGAGTCACCAGGCCCCTCTATAGACCAGCACGCTGCGTGATCACTCTAAGACAGGCCTCCCCTGGGCTCTCCTTGGGTGGCCAGCTTCGTCACACAGGACCGACAGCTCAGGACCATTCCCCGGCCGCGGTGGTAGGCCCCAGACAAGCCTCTGGGCCCACCCCTGCGCCGCAGCATCTAGGGCCTCCCAATCGGAGGACTATGAGGTAGCTCCTTAACGCATACCTGTCGGCCAGGAG
Source organism: Lithobates septentrionalis (assembly GCA_037952835.1). Taxonomy (NCBI): domain Eukaryota; kingdom Metazoa; phylum Chordata; class Amphibia; order Anura; family Ranidae; genus Lithobates; species Lithobates septentrionalis. The sequence goes on along the minus strand of JBBDGP010000346.1, from coordinate 2,107,772 downwards.
AGCCAGCAGGTGGCTGTAAAATGAACCCCAGAACATGGCGTCTGTCCCATAAATACCCTCTTCCCAGAATGCAACTCGGAGGACCACCTCCACCGAGCTTGTATCCGAGACAGAGGAGCATCTATACACTTCGACACGTTGCCTTTCCAACACCAACCAGTGGTAACAGCGACACCCACCGGTCAGCACGGAAACACACACAACGTCAGCCAAGCTGGAACAGAGGCGAACTTTTAACCTTCCTATCACACAATTTACTAAATTTACCTAACCTGCTGTAGATTGTAAATCTACCAGCGCTACATACTCCCCCCCCCTATAATAGATGTTGTCCCCAACGTCTGTCTCAAACACAGTAACAATAACTCTCAAGCCTGAGAGTAGCATTTGAGTTTCTCATAACTTTAACCACTTAAGGACCGGTGCACGACTATGTACGTCGGCAAAATGGCACGGCTGGGCAAATGGGTGTATATATACGTCCATTTGAATTTCCCGCTGTGTCATTGCGTGCGCGCCGCCGGCGGCACGCGCGTGCACCGGCCGGGAGCTCCGTGAGTCGGGTCGCGGGTCCCGCGGACTCGATCCCCGCGGGGATACCCGCGATCGTCTCACGGAGAGCAGGAACGGGGAGATGCTGATGTAAACAGCATCTCCCCATTCTGCTAGTGACAGTGTCACTCGATCTCTGCTCCCTGTCATCGGAGCAGAGATCAGTGTACTGACAGACACAGCCCAACCCCCCTACAGTTAGAAAACACTCCCTAGTACTGACTTAACCCCTCCCCACTCCCTAGTGGTTAACCCCTTCACTGCCAGTGTCATTTACACAGGAATCAATGCATTTTTATAGCACTGATTGCTGTATAAATGACAATGGTTCCAAAAATGTGTCAAAAATGTCCGACATGTCCGCCATAATGTCGCAGTCACAATAAAAATCGCTGATCGCCGCCAAAACTAGTAAAAAAAAAATTATTAATAAAAATGCCATAAAACTATCCCCTATTTTGTAAACGCTATAACTTTTGCGCAAACCAATCAATAATCGCTTATTGCGATTTTTTTTACCAAAAATATGTAGAAGAATACGTATCGGCCTAAACTGAGGAAAAATTTTTTTTTTATATATTTTTGGGGGATATTTATTATAGCAAAAAGTAAAAAATAATGCGTTTTATTCAAAATTGTCGCTCTTATTTTGTTTATAGCGCAAAAAATAAAAATTGCAGAGGTGATCAAATACCACCAAAAGAAAGCTCTATTTGTGGGAAAAAAGGACGTCAATTTTGTTTGAGAGCCACGTCGCACGACCGCGCAATTGTCAGTTAAAGTGACGCAGTGCCGAATCGCAAAAAGTGCTCTGGTCTTTAGCCAGCCAAATCCTCCGGGGCTGAAGTGGTTAAATAGGCAAAGAGAGAGAAAAAAGGAGCGTTTAAAGACATTATGAAACTTATATCTTATAAAACATTATGTTCAGAGCCACGAACAAAACCACAATATAATTTTACACATCCTCACTAACTAACTAGCTGAAAAGCCTCCCAGCTATACATATGATCCGATGATCCCTGAAAAGGAAACACATTTAAACACACATATATACATTCTGCGCAACACCAGGAGAAAAGCCTCATTTAAAATGAGACTCTCTTCCTAATATTTATATAAAAAAATATACTTTTGAAGTCCATCCCTGCATAAGAACTCTTTCTGTAAAAGAAATCCGGCTAGCAACAGAAGTCCTTGGATTAATACACAGAAAAGGATCTGTAAATCTTGACCACGCAGCTCTCTTTACCCTGCCGCTATCTAACTAAGTAACTTCAAAGTGATAGTGTATATAATTACCAGTAAAACCGAGGATCTGGCAAAGTCACATATTTTCCTTCTTTATCCACAGTGGTAATAAAATACACAGCATTGTCCTTTCCCGGTCTGCAGATTACCACTTTATCAGCATAGATATGCCGACCATAGTTCCAATGTACAAAGCATCTGTTGAAACGTTCATCCATTCGGACAGAACATCCAGTCTTTCTAAAGGGCTTAGGCACACACAAGTATTCCCAAATAGCGTCACTATACCAAAGCTCCCGATTAGCTTCAATCTCCCACATTACATCCGGAGGCACATAGGGGAACTCCAGTTCATACTCTGCAGCCACACGCTTGTTTAACATCCTTTGCAAGCGAGCAAGTTTTGGCAAAGGTCTGTCTCTCCCCATACCAGGTGGTACACAGGAATCTAATGACTTTTTCACCATAGACCCAGCCGGTGTTTGTAGCGAATCAATAACTTTTGACAAAGTCCCAGCAATGGTACTGTGCGTCTCCACACAGGGTGACGTCTTCCCAGAACTCATGGCAGTCCATTCAGGGAGGGTCACTGTGGAGGCAACATCCTCGCCTTGTGACCACAATAGCTCTTGCGACATGGTCTCAAACAAGTCATCATCCCAGGAAAGATCCGACATGGATTCTATTTCCGAGTCCCTTAATTCTTCCGCTGGCAAATATTTATTTACAGTCCCCAACAGTGGCTTACCCGTCCCAGGCGTAGACTCTGGCAGCTCCGGCTCAGGTAACCTCTGGGGTAGGCTTCGACCACGGCCGCGGGAAGCCTTCACATAGCCCACCTTCTTCTGAGTAGGTACTACAGGAACAGGCGTAGTGGACTCAGAAATCAGGAAGTAATGTCTCCTGATGAGACAGCAGCAGCAGTGTATCTCTCTGAAACATTTTCGGTAGCAACAGGCAAAGTAGCAGCCCGTCGCTCTCCCTCTGCAACGGTAGCAGCTTCTAATGTAGCGATACCTGTCACCCAATCCATCCGATAGGCACGGGGTGGCATAGTAGATGGCTCCACCACAAATAAGTACTCTCCACACTGCGGACATCGGCCGAATGGACGGCGATGCACGGCCAATCCTCCACATCGATGGCAGGTCATGCCCAGTCCCTAAACATCTCCCGAGGTATACAGGACAAACCTCCCCTGCGGCTTCATTCGAACTCCCGTATCCGTGAGCAGGGTTCCAGATTGCACAATATTCATCACGGTGCTTGCAGGGAACACTCTTGGTCCCACAACTGATTGCAACGCCGAAAAAGACATGGCCACACTCTGATCCTTCAGCACGATCACGAGGCTTCTCTTCTGGCGCCAAGCACACTACACGCGTCCCACGTGGTAGCAAGTAGGGTAACTCCTCCCACTTGTTCTTTCAGTCACGTAGCTCCTGGGCTTCTTCTGGCGCCTAGCGTCTACACACTCAAAAGCAAAGTCCCGCAGTTTAACCTTTCCTCTTCCTGAAAAGATTTTTTTTCTCAAAGTCCAGCTCTCTCTGTAAACTCCCGGTAAAACACTCCACTGGGTTGCAACAACTGTCGGTCAACAAATCCCGGACGACGCCCCCACATGTAGCACTAACTCACGGTGGAGCTGCTGGTTTAAGCGGGTCTGTTACCTTCACCTTGCTTCCCTTGGTTTTACCGGCACCGGGTCTAGGGTTTCCGTTGAGTTTACCTCTGGATGACACACGCACCACCACTGGAGTACGTTTTCAATGCTTTATTGAACAAACAAACTTTAGGAAGTAGCAGGAAAGAGGCGGAAAAGGAAACTTTCAGGAGAAACTCAAATATCTTCTTATAGAATCTTAGTAACTAATGTCCCGGTAGAATTTAGATAATTAGGTGGAATGCGCTCCCCTCGTGGGACACACCCCTTGCTCGTCTGGATAGGCCTCTCTCACCGGTCTAGCAGCCAGTACGCAGCATGAATCAAAAGTCTCTGCCACAGACTTGTTTGGGGGGGTAAATCTGTACGATCCTCTGCCACAGGGTGTATCAGATTTTCTCTGCAATGAAAGTCAGTGACAGTGCCTGAACCTTTAAGCCGAACCGGCAACACTATGCTGTATGGTTACTTCTTTTGGATACGTCCTTCGACCGAGTCACCAGGCCCCTCTATAGACCAGCACGCTGCGTGATCCCTCTAAGACAGGTCCTCCCCTGGGCTCTCCTCAGTCGTCCAGCTTCGTCACACAGGACCGACAGCTCAGGACCATTCCTCGGCCGCGGTGGTAGGCCCCAGATAAGCCTCTGGGCCCACCCCTGTGCCGCAGCATCGTGGGCCTCCCGATCGGAGGACCAGATGCCTATACAGAAATGGCCATCTCCTTTCTCCCAACACAGGAACAGGAAAAGGAACTACATAATAATGTGGGAGGGGACACAGATAATAAACAGAAAACGATAGTGCTACAAGCAAAATAACCACAAGATGGCAGTATAATAACCAATTACCATATTTATCGGCGTATAACACGCACTGGAGTATAACACGCACCTTAACTTTAATGCCCTGTACACACGGTTGGGCATTGATCGGACATTCCGACAGGAAAATTCATGGATTTTTTCCGACGGATGTTGGCTCAAACTTGTCTTGCATACACACGATCACACAAAGTTGTCGGAAAATCCGATCGTTCTGAACGCAGTGACGTAAAACACGTACGTCGGGACTATAAACAGGGCAGTAGCCAATAGCTTTCGTCTCTTAATTTATTCTGAGCATGCGTGGCACTTTGTGCGTCGGATTTGTGTACACACGATTGGAATTTCCGACAACGGATTTTGTTGTCGGAAAATTTTATAGCAAGCTCTCAAACTGTGTGTGTCGGAAATTCCTATGGAAAATGTGTGATGGAGCCTACACACGGTCGGAATTTCCAACAACAAGGTCCTATCACACATTTTCCATCGGAAAATCCTATCGTGTGTACAGGGCATGAGGGGGAAGTTTCAGGGAAAAAAACTTAAATTTTAAAATAAGGATCAGTGCTCTGCAGCCTCACCAGTGCCCATCAGTGCAGCCTGATCTATGCCCATCTGCAGCCTCTAACATGCCCATCTACAGCCTCTAATGTGCCCATTATTGCAGCCTGTTTAGTGCCCATCTGCAGCCTCTAGCATGCCCATCATTGCAGCCTGTTTAGTACACATCTCAATTATATTGGTATCAAAGTGTTCTAAGGAGGGTCAGTTTGGTTTACCCTGAGCTGTCTTTCATTGTAGCGCTCTGTTGGGTCTTCTATTCTGCTCAATCCATTCCTCATGCTATCCTCACTTCTCAAAATGTCTCCAACATATTGCAGAGGGTTCATTCTCATTGATACTGTAGCAGTTTTATTCCATTGCTGCCAAATGGCAATTTTACATATTTCAGAGTAATAATCTTGGAAAGAGAAGGGTTTCTCTGTCTCTTTCATCACACTTGATGATGCATTACTGTGATTTGAAGAAGCAATGAGCTGAGCCCATAAAAGGGAAGTTTGTCGATGATTGCAGCCGCGCCAGTGCTGGATGCCACAGATCCACGATCTCCTGTGTATCCCGCACTCAGTCACTCACAGTCCCGCCCGGCACATATGATGGACAGAACAGTGGTCCAATGCCGGGCCAGGGCAGCGGGACTGTGTGTGACTGAGCGCCGGATACACAGGAGATTGCAGCTGTGTGTAATCCAGCGGCGCTCGTCTCATCCTTCCACTCTGAGGCAGCAGGGATCGGCGTATACCATGCACACACGATTTACCCCTGATTTTCAGGGGGGAAAAGTACGTGTTATACGCCGATAAATACGGTATATAAACATTAACATAACTATGCATAGCATTACATTTTAAACAACTAGTGTAACAACACAATGGTGGTGGCAGGATCATGTTGTTAGGATGCTTTTCTTCAGCAGGGACAGGGAAGCTGGTCAGAGTTGATGGGAAGATAGACTGAGCCAAATACAGGGCAATCTTAGAAGAAAATCTGTTAGAGTCTGCAAAAGACTTGAGACTTGTGCAGAGGTTCACCTTCCAGCAGGACAACGACCCTAAACATACAGCCAGAGCTACAATGGAATGGTTTAGAGCAAAGCATATTCATGTGTTAGAATGGCTGAGTCAAAGTCCAGACCTAAATCCAATTGAGAATCTGTGGCAAGACTTTAAAAATTGCTGTGCACAGATGCTCTCCATCCAATTTGACAGAGCTTGAGCTAATTTGCAAAGAAGAATGGGCACAAATGTCACTCTGTAGATGTGCAAAGCTGGTAGAGACATCCCAAAAAGAATTTCAGCTGTAATTGCAGCGAAAGGTGGCTCTACAAAGTATTGACTCATACAAATGCACGCCACACTTTTCACATATTTATTTGTAAAAAATTTTGAAAACCATTTATCATTTTCCTTCCACTTCACAATTATGTGCTACTTTGTGTTGGTCTATCACATAAGATCACAATAAAATACATTTACATTTTTGGTTGTAACATGACAAAATGTGGAACATTTCAAGGGGTATGAATACATTTTCAAGGCACTGTAATTGTCATTTAAAATGTGAAAGAGCTGAAAGTGGTTCTAAAGGCAGTAGTTTTTTTTTTTTTATCCTAATGTGTTCTATGCATTAAGATAAAAAAAACCTTCTGTGTGCAGCAGCCCCCTAATACTTACCTGAGCCCCATCTCGATCCAGCAGTGTTGCACGAAAGCCTTGGTTGTCTGGGACTAACCATTCCTGATTGGCTGAAAAACAGTAACGGCACCATTGACAGTCAGTGAGCCAATGAGGAGAAAAAGGGGGCGGGCCGAGCCGTGGATCTGTGTCTGAATGAACACAAGAGCAACGGTTCGGCTCAGGTGCCCCCATAGCAAGCTGCTTGCAGTTGGGGCGCTCAGCAGGAGGAAGGAGCCTTGAGCCCACTGGCGAGGGACCGAGAAGAGGATAATTTCTGCTGCTCTGTGCAAAACCACTGCACAGAGCAGGTACTGTAAGTATAACATGTTTGTTACTTAAGGGAAAAAAAACAAGACTTTAATATTACTTAAAGTCTTTCAGGAAAGGGGTAAAAGTGTATGGTATTGAGGTGCTTAAATTATAGATTGGCAAATGCGCAAACATTTTTTTACTCATTTATTATTATTTATTTTTTTCTTGTAGTAATTTTATCACTTTCACGCTGTAGTAGCATTTGGAGGCTGAAGGCTTATTTTGATCACAGTTGCCGCATCCATTTTAATCACAAGGATGTGGGGGAGGGTGGATTTCTCACTTTTCATACATTACACCCAGTAAGGCTGAATGGGCTCAAAGCTTACAGCCTACCCGTGTCACCTGACTGCTCCCACCAAGTCCCTACCCGGGCTCTGGACTGTGTCAGTGTGTGTGGGGGGGAGGGGGTGGTTGTGGTGTCAGTAGTTTTTTGTTTCATTTTTACAATTCTATTTTTTTATCATTTTTTTACAATTTTATTTTGTAATATTTATTTTTTTAATTTTTTTTATCAGCCCTGTTGGGGGGCTTTGGTGAGATGTCAGGGGTCTAAACAGACCCCTGACATCTCCCCATTGAGACAGAGAAAGGACTGAGGACATAGATTCCCCAGTCCTTTTCTCAGCACTCAGCACATAAACTGAAGCAAAGTTTACTCTGCGCAGTTACCACAGGACATAGAGAGCATTCGGTAGCGAATGCTCTCTTTGTCCCATTCAGCTCCGCTCTCCATCCTGACAGAGTCCCCCCCGCGCAGTCCGTGGGAGAGGAGGGAAGCCAGCTGCGGGGGATGAGGGGGGGCTGAGGACACCGAGACACAGCGGGCCAGATGAGGACACGGAGGGGGGGCCAGAGAAGAAAGGGGGGGAGAACACGGGCACTGGAGGAGGAAGACACGGAGGAAATCAGGTATAATCAGTACAGCAGGGGACAGCTGTGAGCACCGATCTCCCTGCATGGCTTTTCTCCTTCTCTCCCTCCCGCCGCTGTCAACTGAAAAACCATGCAGGGGAATGGGTGCTCACAGCTGTCCCCGCTGCACCGATCATCGCCGACTGTCACTGGACATGTCTGCAGGACTGACAGGGGGCTGTGAGCACGCTATGCTTTTGCCCAGAACGTGCTCTGTGCACACTCTGGCCAAGGGGAGTGTAGAGGTGGGCGGGGAGTCTGCTGATGTCACGACTCCGCCCACCGAGCGGTGCACAACAGATCCGCCCACTGAAAATGGGGTTTTGCGGGGCTCCAAATAGAGAAAGGGGAGATATTTGAAAGGTAGGGATACATGCAGGAGGCATGTATACAGTGCCTTGCAAAAGTATTCACCCCCTTGGCATTTTTCGTGTTTTGTTGCCTCACAACCTAGAATTAACATGGATTATTTGAGGATTTGCATCATTTAATTTACAGAACATGCCCACAACTTTGAAGGACAAAAACACAGAAAAAGTTAATGTGCATAATTATTCACCCCCCTAAAGTCAATACTTTGTAGAGCCACCTTTTGCGGCTATCACAGCTCCAAGTCGCTTTGGATAAGTCTCTAAGAGCTTGCCACATCTTACCACTGGGATTTTTGCCCATTTCTCCTTGCAAAACTGCTCCAACTCCTTCAAGTTGGATGGTTTGCGCTTGTGAACAGCAATCTTTAAGTCTGACCACAGATTTTCTATTGGATTGAGGTCTGGGCTTTGACTAGGCCATTCCAACACATTTACATGTTTCCCCTTAAACCACTCAAGTGGTGCTTTAGCAGTGTGTTTGGGGTCATTGTCCTGCTAGAAGGTGAACCTCCGTCCTAGCCTCAAATCACACACAGAGTGGTACAGGTTTTGCTCCCGAATATCCCTGTATTTAGCACCATCCAACTTTCTCTCAAGTCTGACCAGTTTCCCAGTCCCGACTGCTGAAAAATGTCCCCACAGCACGATGCTGCCACCACCATGTTTCACTGTGGGGATGGTGTTCTTTGGGTGATGTGTTGAGTTTGCGCCAGACATAGCGTTTTCTTTGATAGCCAAAAAGTTCCATTTTAGTCTCATCCGACCAGAGCACCTTCCTCCATACATTTTGGGAGTCTCCCACATGCCTTTTCACAAGCTCAAAACGTGCCACTTTGTTTTTTGCTGAAAGTAATGGCTTTCTTCTGGCCATTCTGCCATAAAGCCCAACTCTTTGGAGCGTACGGCTTATTGTCGTCCTATGTACAGATACTCCAGTCTCTGCTGTGGAACTCTGCAGCTCCTCCAGGGTTACCTTAGGTCTCTGTGCTGCCTCTCTGATTTAATGCTCTCCTTGCCCGGTCTGTGAGTTTTGGTGTGTAGCCGTCTCTTGGCAGGTGTTTGCTGTTGTGCCATTTGGTTATGATAGATTTGATGGTTCTCCTAGGGATCATCAAAGATTTGGATTTTTTTTTATAACCTAACCCTGACTTGTACTTCTCAAAAACATTGTCCCTTACTTGTTTGGAGAGTTCCTTCTCTTTCTTGTCTTCATGGCAGTGTTTGGTTAGTGGTGCCTCTTGCTTAGGTGTTGCAGCCTCTGGGGCCTTTCAAAGAGGTGTGTATATGTAATGACAGATCATGTGACACTTAGATTGCACACAGGTGGACATCATTTCACTAATTATGTGACTTCTGAAGGTAATTGGTTGCACCAGAGCTTTTTATGGGCTTCATAACAAAGGGGGTGAATACATACGCACATGCCAATTATCAGTTTTTTATTTCTGAAAAATAGTTTTATGTATATATTTTTCTAATTTTACTTCACCAGCTTAGACTATTGTGTTCTGATCCATCACATATAATTCAGATTTAAAAAAACCCATTGAACTAAAGGCTGTATTGTAACTAAATATGTAAAAAGCAGAGGGGGGTTATTACTTTTGCAAGGCACTGTATCCTGATAGTTCAGCACTATGGCAGTAATTTATAATTAATGAGAGTGTCCGCCTGCATACAAGTCTCCACCTTGCATGAGATTAATATGCCATAGCTGGCATAGTGATCAAATTGTCAGGAACCACTCTGATTGGTTCTATATTATCAATGGAGACAGAGCTCTCAGTGATTGGGGACCCAGATTGGGGGCCACTTGCCATGTGGAGCTTTAGCTGGTGTCTCTGAAAGGGAGGGCCTTTATTAATGTATTCCTAGCATAGGGCATCATACTGAGAACATTAATATACAGGCAGCGGACAAAAACAGGGGGTGGTTGTTAAAGCTCTAGAGAAGTTCTATTCTAACCATTATGTCAAAAACCAAAATGCTTATTTCAAGTATTTTACACACAAGCAAATGTTTGAAAATGTATATATAGTATGTATATAGACTTACTGGCAATAAACATACACACTTTGGAGGTATTAGAGACACAAAAGGGGGTGCTTCTAAGCAGTGATTACTTTAAAGGTACATTATTTTATATAATTGGAACCAACATCAAGGATCAAAGGATGCAAACATGTATTCCCTTTTTTTATACACATAAATTGTATACAACAGTATGACACCAATATACAACCAGTACAGATCTTTTCAGGGATGCATACCGTTCCTTTGCTTCCCTTCCTGCCTTTATTTCATACACATGCCTTTATGAAAAATAATTATGCTGGATGGCCTTTCTTGATATTCTCTTAGTCTTGGAAACTGCTCTCTGTTTAGCCTTCTGTGGCACAGGGTGACAGGTTTATCTGGACAGCTAAAGCCAATTTCTCTAAGACAGTGGAGCTTGCTTTCCTGCATTAACAGGTCTGCTATTTCTGCACATCTCCGCGACACATGCCGGAGCTCATTTGCATGTAATGAGCCCTAGATACATGGCAAATGAGATCACTTTGCATTTTGCTGGGTTGCTATAGATATTTGCTTGGTTGCACTGGAGATTCTGCTGCAAATGTTTAGAACATGAAACAGTACAGGTGTTGGGCTATCAGTACATGACATGTTATAGTCTTTATTGTTTGCTGGCATTGTTGTAATTGTCTGTCCACTTATGTAGGAATATTCTGTTGATATTAACATTTGGATTATGTATGTATGTATTTTTCATGAGAGGTCTGTCTTCAAAAAGAGAATTCAAAGGAAATTTCATTTGTACCGAGGAGGGCCCTCTGATTCCTCTTGTATTGAATTGTATTGTAACTGTACTGTCTGCCCTTATGTTGTAAAGCGCTGCGCAAACTGTTGACACAATACAAATCCTGTATACTAATAATAATATTAATACTGTGCAAGTATTGTTATCAGGTATATTTAAAGGGGCTAGACAGGTTAAAGCATCATGATATGGTAAGACCAGGTGACAATCACATCTCTGGGCACCTGCAAGTAATGCTGGCTGGGAGATCTAAATGAAGACAGCAATCAAATCTCAGGGAATATTGCAATTGTCCAAGCCTGAAGCTGTAACAGGCTTAGATGCATACCGTTGTGCTGGACAGTTACTTGAGATGGTGCTAGGTAGCACATGGTTGATCAGCAAAGTGGTTGAGTGTGTGGTGGATGAGGAGCTCCTTCTACTAAGGCCCCTTTTCACACCAGCGGACCGATCGGGTCCACCTGTTCGTTTTTCAGGCTGACCCGATCGGACCACCCCTTGTTCTCTATGGGGCAGTTATTGTCAGCAGACATGCGTCCACTGTCACCCGCTAGCATCTGATTCGATCCAGTCCGCTAAAAACAGACTGAGACCTCATACTATAGACCCAGAGTCTTTTTTTTTAATGTTGGTGTTCAGAAAAATAAACCCAAGGTATTTTGGGGGATCAATGCACATCTTTCATCAGTTTTTTAAAACCGAATGGCAATACGAATAAACTTACAAATGCATATGTGTTTTGCAATCTAAAATGAAGGATGACACATGAATACTTATAGCCTTTGAAATACATTGTATATTAGGCAATAGGGACAGAAAAAACACTGTAGCTTAGTGGTTAGCACCTTTGGTTTGCAGCACTGGTGTCCCTGGTTCAATCCCAGTAAAGCACGAACTGCATGGAGTTTGCATGTTATCCCTGTGCTTGTGCTGGTTTCCTCCACACTCTCCTAGTATGTAAAATAGGGACTTTAGATTGTAATATCCTTGAGGGTGTAGGCTGATGTGGATGTAAAGTGCTCTATAGGTTGGCGGTGCTATATTAATACCTGGGCTAACACAGATAAAGTATTGCATACAAAAAGGTAAGGTAAAAAAGGTATGTACTGTGCAAAAGTTTTAGGCAGGTGTGAAGAAATGCTGTAAATTAAGAATGCTTTCACAAATATAAATTTTAATTGTTTATTTTTTTACCAATTAGCATTATATAAACATTTAGGAAAAACTGGGGTGGTTCCGCGTAAATGGCTGTTATTAGTTTCCACGGGAGCCTCTGTTTCCACTTGGACAACTACCTAGGTTGAGTCTGTGATAAAGGATTAGGGAGTAGTGGGTATGGCGCTGCTCTGCTAATAATGCGATGTGCGTGTGTGTGTGATTCCTTTTAACATATAAAATAAAATGAAATATCTTAAAGTGTCTGGTGCTCTGTGATTTACAATGTGGTATCCATATGAAAAGTGCATTCAAATAAGTTTGTAAAGTGACAGGTGCTCTTTTGGACCAGATATTAGGTAAACATTACACTCTATAACAGTACAAATGACCAATTTGTGTTGTGTGCCAGAAAGTCTTTGCGTTTATAAATACATTAATATGCATTCACTTGATAACTTTGTAAAGTGACAGGTGGGGCGGGCTGTGACCTCAGCGCATCGGCGTCATGGTCTCACGTCCCCCACGCGGCGCCAAGTGATGCCGCGTTGTGGCAATGTGTATTCTTTCCATACTGCGCTGCAGCGATAGGCGGGTACCCACTGTGATCGGTGTATCGTGGAGGGGAGGTCCCCTTGCTCCTATACGCTGCCTTGACGCCTTACATGACGCTGGCATGAACACGCCCCTGACACGGGGTATTTTAGTGGCGGCCAATTGCCGGTTCATTCCATGCATCACCACAGCGGGGAAGTGACCTTCTATGCATCACACCTTTACCAGACAGGTATTTACCCTACTATTCATGACCATTTCCATTCACTAGTTTGCTATTTTGCTTCTTAGCTTTTTTACTTTTTTTTGTTTTTGTTTTTTCTGCACACCTCTTGGTACACATAAACTGACTTTTTGACCCCTTGCTGTGCCTTGTTCAACTTCCACATTTACCTGGTCCATGTCCCTTAGTGGGCCCAAGTGCTTAACACATATTCTACATCACACACACTCATCCCTTGGTGTATACCTATGGATGTAACAATTACCCTCACTATCTACACCTACTCACCGTTCCTTTCCCTATCCACCTACTTATCCACACTCCCCCTCTTTTTTCCAGAACTGGGTGCGCATTGCAACATGTTTGCCCACTCCTCCCACGTGGCGGTGTGGCAGAGTGTTCCGGTATCCTTGGCTGCCATCTTCCTCGGGTCTGAAGTTTATCTTCTTGGGGGATGTTCTCTGCCTCAACCCCTGGTGAGACTTTGTAACCCAGTCTACCGATTTAACCCTTCCTGGGAGTGGTGATCAATCTGCGGTTTTTCGTAAGTAACCTGGAACAGGTGTTTCTTGTTTACTTACTCCTTACCCATACAGAGGCCCTCATATCTTAATAGATGTTTTATTATCATATTTTTTAGTTTTCTATGCATCTGACTCCTGATGATTGGTTGAAAGCCAAGAAACGCGTTGAGTTACCAACTAATGGATGCCCCAACAAACTTGTTATATTCATAATAATCAATTCTTTTGTGTACTGACTTCTGTATCAATTGGACCAATAATGTCCAGCGCTTAATCATATTAAATATTTTTATATGAATACTACTATGTAAATCCTTTGTGCTTACACTATTCAGTCTATATTATTGCATATTGATATTATTAATACCATGCCGATTTGATATTGTCATTTAAATAAATCCAATTTATTTCCTAACAATTAACCACCATCAATTCCTTGATATGCCTCATTCAAAGTCCCGCCCAAAACTTTATTTTCCTTTTTTCCATGTAAAGCAGGGATGGAGGCATGTCATTGTTGTATTTAGGCTGGGACAGGTCACAACCCCCCTTTTTCCCTGCATTCAAATAAGTTTGTAAAGTGACAGGTGCGCTTTTGGACCAGATATTAGGTAAACATTACACTCTATAACAGCACAAATGACCAATTTGTGTTGTGTGCCAGAAAGTCCTTGAGTTCATATATACATTAATATGTATTCACTTGATAACTTTGTAAAGTGACAGGTGCTCTTATGGACCAGATATTTAGTAAACATAACCTCTGTAATAAATAACCAATTTGTGATATGTGCTAGAAAGTCCTTGAGTAAGTAATCAGTTCATATATGATTGAAAAATAAAGTGACCAGTGCTCTTTATTTGTGAATGTCATAAATTCACACTTGTGCTGGTGCTCCACTTTGTACTCCCCTATGCTATTGCACTCACCAGAGAGCTATCCTCTCAAGGGGGTATCTCATATTCACAGTTACACTGCTGTATGGAGGAACCCAGATCCACGCTTGTATATGTCTTTCCTCCCCTTTCTCCCTTAGAAAGTTAGCCCCTTCATCTCATCCATATGTAGAGAGAAATTAAATCCCATAGCGCTATTTATTTAGTTCAGTCAGAATTGCACTTACAATTCGTCAGCATTCAATAGACATAGGCCGCTCCTGACGACGTTGTGCTGATGAAATGCGTAGGGGCAGATTTTCCAGAGTCATTGCGTCACTTCGTGTCGGGTCCATGGAGTGCATAGCATCCTGGACTTCCTGATTCCTATGCCTATTGAATGCTGACAAAGTGTAAGTGCAATTCTAACTGTTTGAACAAAATAAATAGTAAAAATGGTATTGTGCTATAGGATTTAATTTCTCTCTACATATGGTTGAGGCGAATAGGCTAACTTTCTAAGGGGGAAAGGAGAGGAAAGACATATACAAGCGTGGATCTGGGTCCTGCCATACAGCAGTGTAACTGTAAATGTGACATACCCCCTTGAGGGGATAACTCTCTGGTGAGTGCAATAGCATAAGGGGAGCAAAAAGTGGAGCACCAGCACAAGCATGAATTTATGACGTGCACTAATAGAGAGCTAGGAAATGTGTGTATGTGTGTGTGTGTGTACAGCTCAGGCTCGGTGGTAAAGGGGTATGTAATCAATGCTTCTGCAGCTGCTTCTAGAGTGCTGATGGGGATGGAACCCATCCTGGTTCCTATTAGGCTTCTAAGAACAATGGGGTAGCCCCTAAGAGTCGCACATCTAGGTGTCCTTGAGTGGTGAATAGAGTGGCAATCTCTGATCCCCATGACTAAGCTCCAGGGGTGGAGTGAAACGCGCTGGGGTTGTGGCCTTGTGGGAGTCCAGGCTGAGATTGCCACTCTACTCACCACTCCAGGACACCTAGATGTGGAACTCTTGGGGGCCACCCCATTGTTCTTTGAACACTTATATAGCGCATCGGTCACTTTATTTTTCAATATTATATGAACTGATTACCTACTCAAGGACTTTCTTGCACATATCACAAGTTATTTGTTACAGAGGTTTACCTAAAGCGTTTGTTACCCTAAGAAAAAAAAAAAAAACAGATCCTGTTCCCATAAAGCATGTTATACAGCAAAGTGCTTGTGCTGTGTCATTTGGCCCCTTTTAAGAAATAAAAAGTGTAGCGCTATATTTAAATGAAAACACATCCCAAAGTGTGAAATTGATTTAGAGGGATCTATATATGGATCACCTCTATATAAAGATATAGTTATAACCAGCACAATTGATCTAAAAATATCAAAAACAGGATCTTGTGAAAGCACCTGTGAATATTTATGCAATGTACTCAATAAAGAAGCGTTATCTTTCACAAACAATGTAACTGCATCAAAACAGTCCTAGAAAAGCATAAACTTAAATCTCAAAAGGTATCATAAAAAACTTTGTGGTGAGAAAGTGACAAATGTGCATACAAATGAATAAATGGACTCAGAAAAGTCTCTGGGGGTTTTGACAGTTCTTTCGAATGTGGAAGTGATCCCAGAAACATATATTCGGATCTCACCCTGCTATATGCATGGTAAAATCAAGGATAAATCTTCCTAAGACTTCTTGCTTTCAACTGAAGGGGATGAAAATAAAGTGCCCTTACCAGAAGCGGTGGGCTCACTGGCCGTTGGCGGTGAGTCATATAGGCTTTTACCATCTGGACGATAGAGTTAAAGATGTCTCCAATCCTGAAAAGAGGGCTGGGAAAAGCTTCACGACTTTAAACGCTCCTCGCTAGGACCTGCTCCTCTTAGAGCCCTTTCACACTGGGGTGGGGGGCGGCGTCGGCGGTAAAACGCCGCTATTATTAGCGGCGTTTTACCGTCAGTAAAACCCCCCCGCTAGCGGCCGAGAAGGGGTTAAATACCACCGCAAAGCGCCTCTGCAGAGGCGCTTTGCCGGTGGTATAGCCACGCCGTCCCATTGATTTCAATGGGCAGGAGCGGTAAAGGAGCGGTATACTCACCGCTCCTTCACCGCTCCGAAGATGCTGCTGGCAGGACTTTTTTTCCCGTCCTGCCAGCGCATCGCTCCAGTGTGAAAGCCCTCAGGGCTTTCACACTGGAATGAAAGTAGCGGCACTTTCGGGTCGGTTTGCAGGCGCTATTATTAGCGCAATAGCGCCTGCAAACCGCCCCAGTGTGAAAGGGCTCTTAGGATAAGGGGACGTATTTGATTGTCCACTGGAATTTTCTACCGGGTATCACTCAATTGGCATCCTTCTTATATAGTCGAGGAAGAAGATAAGAAAAAAGCTTCCACATGGTGTAAATCCAAATAAAAAAGGAAATTTTATTGATAAATATTCCAATAAAAACGATCAAGCTTAAAAGTTTGGTTCATATGAACAAAAATCTAGCGCAGTAGAATATGGTGACTGTGGTAGCGTCACACATCCAACGCGTTTCGTCTACCAAGACTTCAACTGGGGTACCTATTATCACCTAAAAAAAACCTGGCTGATCCTGCCTGGCTATACCCTCCCCTCTGTAAACTGACCACGGTATATCATGGTTGCTGAGCCTTGACACCGTGGTCAGTTTAAGTGCCTCTGTCATATGCAGCCCTGCTCTGTCCTTCTCTGTCCTCCTCTCCCCCCTCCCTCCCTGCCTGTCTGCTCGTCTCATAACTACAAAAAACCTCTCATCCCCTCTGTAACATAACAATATGTGCCCATTATATGCCGATCTATACCTATATCAGAGTGTCTCCCGGCGCTCACGTGACTCCTCGGCTCTCTCTCTCCTCTCCTCCACGTCTGACGTCAGTGGCAGTGCTGGGCCCCACCCGCTGGAGCTGTCAGCCAGGCAGAGGAGAGAGCCAAGGAGTCACGTGAGCGCTGGGAGACGCTCTGATATAGGTATAGATCGCCATATTTTTTTATATAACACAGGCACAGGGACGCATATTGTTATGTTACAGAGGGGATGGGAGGTTTTTATAGTAGTGGCTTAACAATCACTTTAATATCTGGTCCATAAGAGCACCTGTCACTTTACAAAGTTATCAAGTTAATGCATATTAATGTATATATAAACTGATTACTTACCTGATGACTTTCTGGCACAGAACACAAATTGGTCATTTATACTATTATAGAGTGTAATGTTTACCAAATATCTGGTCCATAAGAGCACCTGTCACTTTACAAACTTATTTGAATGCACTTTTCACCGATTAGCTTTATTTTTATTTTTATAGGTGTCGTTTCATATGGATACCACATTGTAAATCACAGAGCACCAGACACTTTCTTTAAAGATATTTCATTTTATTTTTTTTTGTAAAAAGGAATCACACAAACATTACATTATTAGCAGAGCAGCGCCACACCCACTACTCCTTAATCATTTAATAAACATTACCAAAATATGAGTATTACCTTCATGGGTGTGGTTTAATGTGATACAAGCGGGTTGATTTGCTAAAGGCAAAAAAACTGTGCACTTTGCAAAGTATAGTTGCACTCTACAAACGCAGTTGTTCCAGATCTTAGTAAATGAGCAGAAGCTCTGCTGACTTCCATCATCCAATCATGTGCAAGCAAAAATGCTGTTTTTTTTTTTTAATTTTTCCTTGCACGTGATTGGGTACTCTTTGCAGAGTGAAGCCTAACCTCATTTACTGAGCTCTAGAGCAACTGCACTTGCAAAGGGCACAAAGTGCCCCTAGCAAACCAACCCCAATGTTCTGTTTTATATGCTACAAGGGGATTGTAAAGGATAAAGTACTTTATGAGCTGAACATGATGACTGCTCTTCTGTGAAAATGACACGGGCTCACCTAACTAAAATAATAAATAAACTACTATAACCTCATCACAAAGCATTCTCACATTTCATCTTCATTTAACAAATAACACATCTCTCAGTATTGTCATCTTTACATTGACAAAACTTGTTAGACTCTCTGATGAGCAAAGAATGGCAGAAAGCACAGTCGGTGTAACTAATTCAACAACCAATTCAGAAAAGCAGCAAATGCTTGTTGCGTTGCATAAACCACAACGTATTTGGAATATATATATAGCCCTATTACATACCACTTCAGACAGAACAAAATGTTATACTTACTACACAATTTTTATTCATTGACCACTACATACAGCTCTTTAAGCATATTTGAAACCCACACTGTAATGCATAAAACTATTAATGCACCACAGCATAATGCACTCACACGGGCTGAATAATATATGACATTTAGAAATACTATCAGCAAGAACACTTGGCTGTGTTTAATAAGATTCCTCAATTTGCCCCTAAGTGTCATTTACTGTAGCTGGAGTTTATGTTGGTATTTTCTTCTGTCTTATGCCCCCATAGGATGTAAAGAGATCCATCCAATCCCTCTGTTTTGTGGATATGTTCTATATGACCTTGTATTTGGTGTTTTTGTATCAACACTCCTATTTTACCTATAATAATATTGATCCCTGTAACCCCTGATGTTTGTCCATTTCAACATAAGGTTCAGTAATTTTTGTTTCCATAGTTCCTGGTGTTGGTGTTTTTCCTGTTAGTATTCCCCTGCTATCTGCAGGTATATAGGCATAGGATTTGGGGGAAAGTGGTAGAATTGCTCACGTGGTCCACCAGAAGATGATGCCAAATCAGCTCTTTATAATAACCTACATTGACATATGTAACTCAATGTCAGCACTGAATATTTTCTCAAAGTATCCAACTCCTGCCACCCTTTGTTCAAAGGAAACCTTACACGTCACTGATTCACCATGATATCCCCATATTATGCCTATAAAAATTTCCAAATGGTGGAGGTGACATAATTCTCCCCACAGTCATGAGCATGCTAGAGAGTTGTAGAACTTTTGAATGCCATTATAGCAAATAACATTTACATTAATTAATCAATTAACTAAGGGAGAGAGATAGCTCTTAATTCAGTTTCATCCTAAATTCAATATTAAAATGTCATCCTAACATTCACTTTTCTCAGGTTTCTGCTTAGAACAGTCTTTTATTGGAATGGTCCTCATAATTACTAGACTTATGTTCTTTACAGTCAACAAATTTCTTTGTAATAGTCGCTTTTTCTCTGTTTATCACAGTGTAGGCAAAATCATTAGGCCACCTTGGGGACAAATAAACCAGGACATCCATGGCTTTTTCAAAACTCACTCATGACAGAACTGAAGGTAATGCCAATAATTTGGTTATTGCTTTTCTCTGCTCTGTTAGGCCCATTTTATGTCTCATGAATACCACATTTTTCAATTTGACAGATTATCAATTCTGTATTTTAAGAGACTATACTATTACACCTTTGACATGTACAGAATTATTTTTTTTGTAAATACCTCCACAAATGAGATCTTGAGCATAAACTATTCAAATTATTCCTGAAGATTTCACCAGGTGTTCATTCCAATTCTAGCTGCTGTACTTTGGCTGCATGTTGCACACATCTACTGAACCCAACCAAAAAAGTCAATGGGCTGATACTTTGTTCGTTCTAGGCTTGGAACTCATTAGATGTTTGCCTAACCCAAGGATTTATCTAGCAGTAGTTAGTCACATTTAAACTGACTTGTTCAACAATGTTGAAGATGTTTCCTTGCTTATCCAAGCAGCTTCCACAGCTCCAATGAGTGTCAGGACCAGGGGCAGACTGATAACTCATGGGGCCCCCGGGCAATAGGAGATTATGGGGCCCCCAGGCAATCAGAGATTATGGGGCCACACAGTATGCACACACACAGTATACAATCACACAGTATACACATACATGTACACACAGTATACACAGACAGATGTAAAAAAACCACAGATTTATACATATTGTCCCTGGTTTTACTGAGGCTGGCAACCCTGATGGGGCCCACTAGTTGGCCAGGGCCCTCAGGCAGTGCCCGAGTGGCTCAATGGTCAGTCCGCCCCTGGTCAGGACATACCCCAGCATTTACAGCCACATTGGTAACTTAATCACCTATTACCATGGAATATGCAAAGGTAGACATTGATTGTCTAGGAATATAATAGGAAATGTAAGAGTTTGTGAGACCACTTTCTTCTAATTGCATAATTTAATTCCACAATGCCATGATGTCTGGTACATGTATTAGCTGTTTAAGATATGTGGCCGAAGGTGTGAATTGTTGTGGAATGCCCTGGATGGAGAAGTTAAAATGGCATTATATGTAGGTGAAATCCGTGTATCGCCTACGGCAATATCCAAAACGAGGCCCAAGATTCTGTGCACTAACTTACCATTTAAGGCATAGATTAATGCACCTGAGAAAACACAAAAGTTATAAAAAAGGGGGACAAAGTCCCCTAAAAATGCTGGTACTTAGCTAAATCCAGGTAGTATTAAAAACCCAGGCTCAGCACTCATTAGTTCGGACCCTGGGTTTTTAATTGATTGACAATGTTGTCAGTTTTTATGTGTGTGGGGTGGAGGTTAGTATGAATTTTGTTAGTGGTGTTTGTTCCACAGCCTTTTTTCTTGCATTAAAGTGTTACTAAACCCACAACAGTAAAATCAGTCTGTATATGCAGTAAAACATGCTTATTATACTCACTGTGGAATCTAACGGGTTATTCCTTTGCATTGTGCAAAAAAGGCTGTGTGATCCTGTCTCTCTGATCCTCCTCTTCTTCCATTGACTTCAGTCCATTTTCTGATAGAACAGAGCATGCTCATTTAGGTGTGTATTGTTGTAGAGTTTTTTTTTTCTTGGGAGAGTGTAGGTGATCAGCACAGGGCCAATCAACACTGTCCAGACAGAGGATAAGGGCACTACTGTCAATTAAGACAATCAGGTGAAAATGAAACCTCCTCCTACAAGCTTTACCCATACACTAATAGAACTTACAAGACTGCTCTAGCTGCTGATGAAAAAAGGTTAGCAGTTTATATTTACCAAAATAATTGCATTTCCATGTTCTGTGTACTGTGGGAGACCAGATATAGTGAATGCAGGGTCCTGGGTTAGTAACACTTTAAGTCCTAATAAAGGTATTTTTCTATTTACATAATTAACTTTTCTATTTGTCAAACTACTTGGATTTAGCTAAGCACCAGCTTTTTGGGGGACTTATGCCACTTTTTTTATTATATGTGGGTGACAGATGGGGCCCGGAGCCTCCACCTCTGTTATTGTCTGCCTGATTCTTTTTATGTAGAAGGCCTTTTTCCTACCTCTTGAAAGCCAGTTATCTTCAATGTTGAAAATGTATCTAACTATACTTGAAATGAGATCTTTTGTAATATACTTATCTACCCAAATGACTAATAAAGCTGGGGTATGCTCTTGAAACTCATTAGCAGTGAAGAAGATGCTTGGACAAGCAGCAAACGTTATGTAACAAGTCCAGAGGAATGTGAATAACTACGCCATGATTTGAATTAATCAGAAAGTTCACAATCAGCCCACAGATATGTACTTGCAATAAAATATCTCATCTTAACAAAGCATATCTTAGTATGTGCAATGCTTTCTCTGGGTAATTGGATCATCAAAGGTTTACATCCATCTTGCATAAAGCTTTATTTCAACTACAGACTCAGATAGTTTTGGCTTTGTTTTGTGAGTGAATGGTTATCTTAGTCATACATTTTCCAGATAGTTTCTTGTCTACTCCCATAAGCTTAGTCTTTTAGGGCATGAAATTGGATGTATAAAAACATAAATCTGCAACTCTCTGTGTATTGATTTCTGTTTTTGTGTTTGTCCCTGTAATGCCTGCAGGTCTACGGTATTTTGGAAGCACGGCCTTTCCTTGAACCTCTCTGACTCTATCTCTAACAAGCCTCACTGTGAAAACTTGTTCTCCAGCCTCCCTTTCAAGCCAAGAGCAGGCCTTGCTATCCTCTGGTAAAGCATGTAAAGGTATGGGAGCCGTTACTTGGTTACCAAATGTCAGTATGTGTTTAGGCCTTTGCTTCATGCACAAATGTCACCCTGCCATGAATCATTAAATTCCATTTTCTGAAGATATTTTTTGCAGAGTGGGCTCTGCCAGCAAGGATGAAGGAGGTTAAAAATAACATTAAGTGAGGGCCCATTCTCTGGTCACAGGTGCCATCACAAATATTGTTAACAAGCATAGTGACAGCAATATTTAACTATTATCTTGCTGCACAGTTTTTCCTTCTAACAGCTGTGCACTTGAAAGGGGGCAGTGGTATACTATTGCTACCATTTCACTTGTCTATGCCACCATTCCTGTTTATTACCGGACTATAGAATTTGTGTTCACTCAAAGGTTTTACATTTACCTAAAGTATAATCATAGACAATGTTAAAAAATGACACTAAAAAATGATAATAAAAAATAGTAAACAGCATTGATATTTTTACTTTTCATCTGATTACACATACCTTGGTGATCTTGACAGTGCCTGGGATTTCCTTCAACAGGAGGACAATGCAGAATTCCTTTATTATGAAATCACTGCAGTATTGTCACCCTGGTGAGTGCTTGTAAGAGACCTGGATTAGACAGCGGTTCCTGCCAAGTTGGCCCAGGTCCCACCCAGCTTCTTCTCAAGATGGTTGAGGAACGTGGAAAGATAGCGCTGGAGACATAGGCTTATTCTACTGGTATTGTTATCTTAAGGTATTACAGTTGGTGTAAATGATCTGGTTCCTAGGCAGGTGACTTCTACACCCCAGAGGATTTCCACGGTCTCCTTGGCTTGTAGTGTGATATAAAAAGGATTGAAATCTAAGGACCACGCTACTGCTAAGAGGTCCAGATACACATTTATTCCTTTTAAGGTAAGGAGTACAATTCAAAAATTAGCCACAGCATTTTAGGGGTCAGAGTGTCCTCTTTATCAGGGCTTGACTGGCAACAAAGTACAGGGGGTCCCCGGGTTACGAACAAGATAGGGACTGTAGGTTTGTTCTTATTGTTAATTTGTTTGTAAGTCGGAACAGTACCTTTTTTAAGTGCAAATCTAGTCTCAGAGACAGGATGTAAACCCAAATCAACAGAGAAAGGCAACCAGATGGCAGGGGCGGCATGGTTAGTTCAAATATGTTTTGTTTCTTTTATTTTTTTACTTTTTTATCACTTTTTTTTTATTTTTATTTATTTGTAGCTTGTCGTTTACTTTTTTTAAATTTTTGTATAATTTTCTTATTTTTAATATTATTTTTCTTATTCTTTACTTTTTTTAATTACTTTTTTTATTTTATTAATTTCATTATTACTGTATTTCTTATTTTTGATTTATTTTTATTTTTTTTATCAATTTTTTTTTCACTTAACTTTATTGCTATCACACAGGAGGAAACAATTCCCTGTGTGATAGCAATTGGAGGTGACAGGTTCTCTTTATTGACCCTGTCACCTCCAAAACAGGATTCCAGGAGCGCAGCTGAGCACAGCTCTCCACTCTCACTATTTTCATGGCGGCAGCGACAGGAGACAGCAGAGAGGAGTACACTGTATGGCACAGCAGGGAGATGGATGGTGAAAGCAGCCATCAGAGGCCAGGCAGGCCGGCTGGCCGCAGTGCACCTTCGCGGGGCAGCGGCGCAGGAAAGACCGGGGATCCTGGAGGCTTCGTTAGGCCGCACTAGGCCGGACAAGGCCTCGGCCACGACGGGTAGTTTTAGTGGCCTGGCAGGCCACCGGACCGTACCAAGGCTGTGGATGGGCAGGCAGGATGACGAAGGGGGCCCACAGCCAAGCCAGGAACGGAGGAAAGGCTCACTCCAGCAAGGAGAGCAAGATTCGGCCAGCAGTGACGTCATTCGGGCCCCGTTCGTAAGTAGGAGTTGTTCGCAACTCGGATGTTCGTAAGTCGGGGACCCCCTGTAAACAAACCAGAAGAAGACTGGCCCTACAATGGTATTTCTTGAATCCATGCCGGAAAAAATACCATTGGTTTATTCACTTTGTTGCCAGTCAAGCCCTGATGAAGGGGACACTTGGACCCCTGAAACACATTGACTACTTTTTGAATTGTACCACCGACCTTTAATAATATAACCTCTTATATATAAAAGACCTCTTAGTAGTGGTGTGGCACTTTAATTTAAAACCTTTTTACATCTGCCTTTTTAAAGATACTCTGCCATCTTGTGTCACTCACTTTCCTGGCCTGAGGCCTGCCTTCCTACATATTCCCAATCTAAGGCCTGTTACCTGGAATAAAGAATGTCCATTCCAGATGCTTTTTAATGCTTTACTGCATCGATTTAGTCACACACAATACATCTAAAAAAATACACGATCTCAGTGAAAAACACTCAGTAGTAGTACATAGTGCCATATCAACCAGCCATCTCTCTGGCTGTTTCCAATAAGTCCCTTAAAAGTGATTCCACACACAAGGCGTTCCTCGGTCTAAAGTAGGCTGACCAGACGTCCCCGTTTTCCGGGGACAGTCCCCGGATTGGGGACGCTCTCCCCGGACTGAATATGTCCCCGGTTTTGTCCCCGGATTGGCGCGGCAGCAGCCATGGCACTATTTTCGGCTGCTTAGTCTCAGGCGCTTCCGCATTTTAGCTCCGGGAGTCAGGCTGTAACACCTGTTGCCCGTCCCATCAGCAGTATCTGGCTCCTCCCTCACTCCGCTGCCTGTCCAATCAGACAATCCGCCTTGAATTGGTGTCCGCCCAACCCCGCCCACACTCCAACCTCCTGCATGCACTGTGCTCAGCCTACTTGTGAAAACGAGCCTGAGAGGGGAGGCATAATTGGTGAGTGAGCCATCCGCTCCATGAACAGCTCTCCTCTCTCACCAGACCTCTTTGCTTCTTTCCCTTCTCATTCCGTTCTCCCCCTTGTGACTGGAGGGGGGGAGATTGTGCTGATTGGGGGGGGGGGAGATTGTGCTGATTGGGGGGGGGGATTGTGCAGACTTGGAGGGAGGATTGTGCTGACTGGCAGGGGATTGTGCAGACTGTGGGGGGATTCTGCTGACTGGGCTGGGGGGATTGTGCAGACTAGGGGGGGGGAGTGTGCAGACTAGGGGGGGGGGAGTGTGCAGACTGGGGGGGGGGAGTGTGCAGACTAGGGGGGGGGAGTGTGCAGACTAGGGGGGGGAGTGTGCAGACTAGGGGGGGGGAGTGTGCAGACTAGGGGGGGGAGTGTGCAGACTAGGGGGGGAGTGTGCAGACTGGGGGGGGAGTGTGCAGACTAGGGGTGGGGAGTGTGCAGACTAGGGGGGGGGAGTGTGCAGACTGGGGGGGGAGTGTGCAGACTAGGGGGGGGGAGTGTGCAGACTAGGGGGGGGGGAGTGTGCAGACTAGGGGGGGAGTGTGCAGACTAGGGGGGGGAGTGTGCAGACTAGGGGGGGGAGTGTGCAGACTAGGGGGGGGAGTGTGCAGACTGGGGGGGAGTGTGCAGACTAGGGGGGGGAGTGTGCAGACTAGGGGGGGAGTGTGCAGACTAGGGGGGGGGAGTGTGCAGACTAGGGGGGGAGTGTGCAGACTAGGGGGGGGAGTGTGCAGACTGGGGGGGAGTGTGCAGACTAGGGGGGGGGAGTGTGCAGACTAGGGGGGGGAGTGTGCAGACTAGGGGGGGGAGTGTGCAGACTAGGGGGGAGTGTGCAGACTAGGGGGGGAGTGTGCAGACTAGGGGGGGAGTGTGCAGACTAGGGGGGGGGTGTGCAGACTAGGGGGGGAGTGTGCAGACTAGGGGGGGGAGTGTGCAGACTAGGGGGGGGGGGAGTGTGCAGACTAGGGGGGGAGTGTGCGGACTGGGGGGGTTGTGCAGACTGGGGAGGGGGATTGTGCTGACTGGGGGGGATTCTGCTGACTGGGGGGGGTTCTGCTGACTGGGGGAGGATTTCGCAGACGGGGGGGGATTGTGCAGACTGGGGGGGATTTCACAGACGGGGGGGGATTGTGCTGACTGGGGGGGATTCTGCTGACTGGGGGGATTGTGCAGACTGGGGGGGGATTCTGCTGACTGGGGGGGGGATTGTGCAGACGGGGGGGGAATTGTGCAGACTGGGGGGGAGGATTGTGCAGACTGGGGGGGGGGAGAAGGCAGTCTGGGGGGGGAAGATTGTGCAGAATGGGGGGGGGGTTTGTGCAGACTGATGGTAGATTGTGCAGACTGGGGTGGTTGTGCTGACCGGCGGGCATTGTGCAGACTGGGGAGGGGGATTGTGCTGACTGGGGGGATTATGCAGACTTGGGGTGGATTGTGCAGACTGGGGGTGGATTGTGCAGACTGGGGGGGGATTCTGCTGACTGGGGGGGGTTCTGCTGACTGGGGGGGATTCTGCTGACTGGGGGGGGGATTTCGCAGACTGGACTGGGGGGATTGTGCAGACGGGGGGGGGGGATTGTGCAGACGGGGGGGGGGATTGTGCAGACGGGGGGGGGATTGTGCAGACGGGGGGGGATTGTGCAGACTGGGGGGGGGATTGTGCAGTCGGGGAGGGGAATTGTGCAGACTGGGGGGGAGGATTGTGCAGTCTGGGGGGGGATTGTGCAGACTGGGGGGGGGAATATTGTGCAGAATGGGGGGGGGGTTTGTGCAGACTGATGGTAGATTGTGCAGACTTGGGTGGTTGTGCTGACCGGCGGGCATTGTGCAGACAGGGTAGGGGGATTGTGCTGACTGGGGGGATTATGCAGACTTGGGGTGGATTGTGCAGACTGGGGGGGGGGATTGTGCAGACTGGTGGGGATTCTGCTGACTGGGGGGGGGGGGATTTTGCAGACTGGACTGGGGGGATTGTGCAGACGGGGGGGATTGTGCAGACTGGGAGGGGGATTCTGCAGACTGAGGGGGGAATTGTGCAGACTGGGGGGGGGATTGTGCAGACTGGGGGGGGGATTGTGCAGACTGAGGGGGGAATTGTGCAGACTGGGGGGGGGGATTGTGCAGACTGGGGGGGGGGATTGTGCAGACTGGGGGGGGGATTGTGCAGACTGGGGGGGATTGTGCAGACTGGGGGAGAGAGATTGTGCAGACTGGGGGGGTTGTGCTCACTTAGGGGAGGGGTTGTGCTGACTGGGGGGGGGGGGAATTGTGCAGACTGGGGGGGGGGGTTGTGCTGACTGGGGGGGATTGTGCAGACTGGGGGGTTGTGCTCACTTGGGGGGGTTGTGCAGACTGGGGGGGATTTTGTAGACTGGGCTGGGGGGATTGTGCAGACTGGGGGGATACACAGTGCTCTGGATGGTGGTCTGAGAGGAGGCCTGTAATGTACACAGTGGTAAGAAATATTTCTTTCTTCATCTCATGGAGAAAATGTGAGAAATAATGTATATATCATACAATCATTGCATAAACACATACCACATACACTGCATATATCATTTGAGGAAAATATGCTTATCAAATAGTTTACCATTTGCCAATAAAAAATAAATTGAAAAAATATGTCCCCGGATTTTATTTTGAAAATCTGGTCACCTTAGTCTAAAGGCCCTGAGGCTATCCTAAACGGAGCCAAAGAATTACTAGACGAAAGTCAGGGGTGGCAAGTCTCTTCCACCTTCTCCCTTGAGTGTTCTTATCTAATACTCCTGGCAGTCTTGCTCTGAAGAGGACTCTCTCCCATTTATGCACAGGCCTACATGGTGTTGGTTGGGGTGACCTTTTTCCCAAACTGCCAGGCCCCACCAACAGTTGGTATAAAAAGGGCACTGATCCCACCCACTACCTTACCAGGTGAGTGTCAACTAATTAAGTACACTACACCTGACAACACACTGTGGCATCACTAAGGTAGAAGTGTCAGTAAGACCTGGCCATGCAGGTCTCCTCCCTTAAATGTTGTGATTGGCGCTATATTGCTTCTTGGGGGCAAGAGTAAGGGAACTGATGCGCAGTGCCCTCCTACTCCTCTCCTGTGGCCAGGAGATCATGAAAGCCCCTCTGATGGTGACATTGGTGCTATAAAGAGGGTTTCCAGCATTCCTGGGCCAGGTAAGTAAAAAAAAATTGCTTCAGGTGTGTAATAAATACAAATAAAAAGGCTGCAGGTAAGTAAAAATAGAATGCTACAGGCATCAAAATGAGCAGGAGGAGCTGATACACCTATCTAATTTTATAAATATATTTGCAAACATAGTGGGGATGGTTTACTATGAGTTTTCACAATAGAATTGCTTACCTTGATTGGCATTGGAATATTAAATTGCAAACATATACTGTACACTGGAATACACACAGAAGCTGATTGATAAATACTGCAGACATAAAATGAACACAAAGTGGAATAGCTGCTCACAGAAACCCATCAGAATTCTTGTTTTTAAAAAGAAGGGTAAAACTTCATTGATTGCTATTGGCAATACAATACCTCTGTTTTTGTGCTCTATTTTATTCTCTCCGGTTTCAGTAAATCGGCCTGCTAGTATTATGTGTGCAGTTACACTGGCTAGAGAACACAGTAATGTGTAGAGATGAGAAAATCATGTATTTTGCACAGAAGTCTTAAAAAAACATCCCTGCTGTAATCTGAACCGTTCTTATATGTCCACTTGCTAATTAATCTGACTGGCCACCAATATAATGAATCCAAAAGCTTATAAGCATTCTGGGTGGCATGGGTTCTGGCTTTATGATATCCATGGCCAAGGGAATTACTTGGTTTTCAGACATTAAAGTGGATTGGCACAGTGTGAATCGCAGAAGCAATGAAAGACTGGCTGGCCTTTCCGTGATCTAGAAGAATGTTTACTCATTTGCACATGTGTGTATGTGTTGTGTGTATGATACTATTTTACATTATTGTCATTATATACAGTAATGCTTTACAGGGCAGCAAGCAAGAAGCATTGTGAGTGGAAAAGAAGAGAGAGTGGGAACTGGGTCTGAAAATCAGTTGAATTTACCCTTTGGACATGGTTTGCAGCTTTGAAACTTTGCTAAATGGCGTGTAGGAGGAACAGACCCTGGAAGGGTGAGCACCTGTGAGCTGAAGCTGAGGATTGCAAAGGTCTTAGGAGTGGCTTCATCTTTTGTGACTAATATGGTTAACAATCATGAGAATCTAGCTGTTGAAACCCTCTACAACTCCAGATTTATCATATTTTCTGAATTTAGGCCAGATTAATAGAAATTTTTGTAGGTATCCCAAAGGATTCCAGGACCTATCTGTAAGCGGTCATGGAAAGCCTGTTGGGGCTTCAATATCCTTATGTTTTGCAACATGCATTATGCTTTCCTCTTCATGTATGCATAGCGCTACCCCCGGAATGGCCACTGGAAGTTGCTTGTCCCCAGTGGTTGCCCTGACCTTGCATGCCCCCCGACACCTCTGACACTCTGGGTTCCGACATACTTCAAGCAGAAGATACAAATGCAAAGACACCAATAATTAGTAGGATTTGTAAGTCAACACTTTACAGTGAAATTAAGACAACAAGACTATAAAAGCTAGTGGTATGACCGAACTCGTATAATATTTCAGTAAAACGAAATCACCAGGATACACAGTGAAATAACAATAGCAATAGGTTAAATGGCTTTAACCACTTATGGACCAGCTGCCGTCGTTATATGTCGGTACTTTGACGTGGAATACCGTTGTTATGGCAGCAGATAGCTGCCATAGCCCTGGTATCCTCTTAAATGGCAGGTGGTCTGCTTTCAGATAGAATTGGTCTCTGCAGCGGATTCGCTGCAAGATCACTTTTATCAACAGCGGGAGAGGTGCCCCCGCCTGACTCCGGTTGTCTCCGACACTTACCAGAGTCGCCAATAGCGGCCGAGGCGATCCAATCCTATCCCTTCACAGGCCACTCAGCTCCATAACATTGGATGATGGAAGTGACATTAAGACCAATGGTCTTAAAGGGGAATTTTTCTTTTTTTGAAAAAAAAAAGAAAAGAGAAATTTATTTAATTATTTATTTTTTTATTGCATTTAAGTGTATATGCGAGATCTGAGGTCTTTTTGACCCCAGATCTCACATTAAAGAGGTCCTGTCATGCTTTTTTTCTATTTGAAGGGATGTTTACATTCCTCGTAATAGGAAAAAAAGTGATCCATATTTTTTTAAAAAAAAAAGGACAGTGTAAAATTAAAAATAAGAAGTAAAATAAATAATAAAAAAATCTATTTAAAGCGCCCCGTGCCACCGAGCTTGCGTGCAGAAGCGAAAGCATACGTAAGTCGGGCCCGCGTATGAAACCGGTGTTTACACCACGCATGTGAGGTATAGCTGCGATCGTTAGAGCGAGAGCAATCATTCTAGCACTAGACTTCCTCTGTAACTCAAAACTGGTAACCTGTAGAAATTTTTAAATTTCGCCAATGGAGATTTTTGAGTGCCAAAGTTTGTCACCATTCCACAAGCAGGTGCAATTTTGAAGCATGACATGTTGCGTATTAATTTACTCGGCGTAACATTATCTTTCTCAATGTAGAAAAAATTGGGCTAACTTTTCTGTGTTATTTATTTTTAATTCAAAAAAGTGTATTTTTTCCAAAAAGAATGCGCTTGTAAGACCGCTGTGCAAATACTGTGTCACATAAAGTATTGCAACGACCGCCATTTTATTCTCTAGGGTGTCTGAAAAAAAATATAATGTTTGGAGTAATTTCTAGCAAAAAAAAACTGATTTTAACTTTAACAAATCTCAATAAGAGGCTTGGTCAAACTTATGACCCCAGAAGCAAGAGGGGAAAGAGAAGACTGTTAGTCAGTCATCTCTCTAGGCCCTGATGCCATAGGAAATATGAAGAAAACAACCTATACAATTTAGGTAGGAGTTTCCCTTTAATAAAATGGTTGTATATTTATAAGGGGGTTTTAATCTCCCACAGGTTCTACAAGCAGAATTCTTAGATGACAAAGGATCCTTGTAACATGGGTATCCGATATCTTCAGCTAGTTATGGTGGGGCACATAGATGTTACTGTGCAGTATCAGGTCAATAAAGCTGAATGGAATATATGTTGTTAGAAGATAGAAAAGGAGAGCTGTGGGACTTTAAACAAGGCAACCGCCATGTCAGACATGGACAAAAACAACATAAAATTGAAGATACAGTACATGATTTATTGTTACATTGAAGAAAAGTATTGTATCAATAGATAGGTAGTCACATGACTTACATTAAATATGCTACTACATAGCATGCAATACAAATAGGAATTAGACATAATAAATGTACATGAGAGATAAATGGATTCGAAAACATATATTGTAAGAACAAGTAACTCTGTGCATCTAGTAGCACTCAACGCATTTCCTGGCATTACAGCCATTCATCAGGAGTGTTGTGAAATAATATACTGGAAAGGAAATGGACAGGGGTTAATAATAATGCCCTTAAAAGGGAGGACAGAAAGATTATATCCCAACAAGGTGGAGATAAATTGGGATACTTACTAACAGCCTCAAGGCCTGGTCCAGTATCCGCCAAGGAAGACGGGAGTAACAGGCATGATGTCTCCCCTGGGGTTGAGACAGGGGAACCCTTCAAGGATGGAGAACAGCACCCGGAGCCCAACACCGTGGTCACGGCATGATCAAATAGACTATGTGCACGAAAAGTGCATAGTGTTCCTAGAAAAAATGCGTCAAAAAGGGATTGCTTAAATGTGTAACCGTGTAAAAATAATGTGGTAATATATCTATGTGTTCCCACAAGGGGACTACATGAGGGAATGTATTTGAAATAAAACCATGGTTTTATGGTCGCCCCATTTAAAGTCCCACAGCTCTCTTTTTCTATAAACTAATTTAGGGATGGAGGTTGCCATGTGTGCTTTAATGTGTGTGCCAGGTCAAATCCAATTCACTGTTTGGAATATATGTTGTATTCCACGCAGCAAAGACCCTCCGGCTGTTCAGGTGTAAAGGTGTCTGCATGCAGTGTCTTTAAGTGAAGTGTCAGAGACAAGATGGGCTTTGGCCTGCTCACCAATCCTGCAGATACATGGGTCCTTGGAGACAGGATGTCATTGCCTAGCTCTTGGATGTCTGAAACCAGGTGGGAGGTATGTGACTGGCAACCTGTAGGCCCAGAAGTTCAGCGATGACTGCGTGGGTGTGAGGTAGAGATAGACTCGATCAGCAATTCAGAAGATGCAACAACAACCCTGCACCCAGTGATGCAGCTCTCAGGGTGAGTGGTCCCTAGTTCTAGGCCGCAGTGCCTGCCAAACAGCATCCAGAGTGACAGCCTCTCACTCTTGCCTGCTCTGAATTCCGTGTCAAAAATCTCTCCTGCGCTCAGGTATCTAGTTCCTCAGTGTGTGGTATGACCGAATGCTTCAGTGGCATCTGCCGTCTTCCAGCCCTCCTCAGAATAATGGGTATTCATGGACTACAGAAAAAAGAAGGAAAGGAGGGCGCACCGACCTACTGCATTACCACTGGTAACATTTATTAAAGAAAATTAAAACAACAAATGAATACTCACAAACGAGTATGAATGTCAGGCATGGACAAATAGCTGCAGGTGAGCAGTACAAACATCAAAAAACCGGGACCGGACATCAGGTAGATGAGGCAATGGCTGACGCGTTTCGGGGGAGAACCCCTTTCTTCAGAGCCTACGTGGGTAGTGACTGCTCACAAGTGAGAGCTCCTCTATATATGTGCATGTGTATACTTATGCATCCCAATCTCCACCAGCACCATCCCACAAAGGCCACGCCCATTGCCTCATCTACCTGATGTCGGGTCCCGGTTTTTTGATGTTTGTACTGCTCACCTGCAGCTATTTGTCCATGTCTGACATTCATGCTCGTTTGTGAGTATTCATTTGCTGTTTTAATTTTCTTTAATAAATGTTACCAGTGGTAATGCACTAGGTCGGTGCGCCCTCCTTTCTTTCTTTTTCTGAATTCCGTGTCCCAAGAGAGCAAGCCTGCCCAGGACAGTACAATTTATCTGCTCTTCCTCTGTTTCTCAGTGCACTGGAATTCATCGTTTTTAACAGTATTAGGTCTATTATAACTGCAGGTGACAGGACTACATGTCCCACAATCTACTGCTATCAGTACATGGCTTCTCCTCTGCAATCAGGAAGTGATGTGATTATTCCTCATATTGGGCACTAGAGGGAAGGAGCTCCATGCATAGCCCACAAAGGAGTGTCCCTGAGTGAAGGTAACAGCACAGCCAGCACTTGGCTACATCTGTAAAGGATGCTGTCATGTACCTGGTAGGAAGAGCCTGGTATGCAGAGGAATCCTTCTCTTACTCAAGGCCCCTGGTAGAGTAGACAGGTGGCGCAGGGGTGCACAGTTGCACGTGGGCGAACAGTCGTGCTAGCTGCTGGGCTTCCAGTTGAGTGGTGTGCCAGATGACAGCGGAAGCAGGTATGCTGTGGATGCAGGACAGCAGATGCAGGTAAGCTGTAGATACAGGACAGCGGATGCAGGTATGCTGTGGATGCAGCACCTGAGCTACACAGGCTGGAAGCAGAAGACTGGAGCAGGTTCGGACAAGCCGAGTCATACACAGTGTGGCCAGATAAGGTACAGATGCAGAGACTGGAGAATGGTCAAAGTTCAAGACCGGGGTCGATGCAGGCAGAGAGAAGGAATAGTCAAAGCAAGCTGGGTAAGTAACTGGAATCAGATGCAGATAAACAGGACACTCACGGGAACGCTGTAGACAAGACAGCACTGGATCTGTGTACTGATCATGTTTAAATAGACCATTTGGCGCCCTCATCTGTCACAGGATGTGCCTAATCTGGCTCATCTTTGTGCACATGTGCTAACGTACATTAGCACGCGCTAACACAGCTTCCCCAAGACAAGTTCGGGGAACAAGAGTTAGCCTGCGGGAAAAATTTCTTCCTCTGGTAAGCCTTTCCTGACAGATCCAAAGAACACTGGATGGGAGATATGGGACTTTATAGGTGCATTTTGTACAAATCCATATAACACAATCAGTTTAAAAGGGAAATATTTATTAAATCACATTGAAAAAGATAAAAACACTTCATACAGTGCATCAGTGTCCATTAACAATAAAGGGTCACTTGAACAGACTCCTCTCCCATAAACTTTGGAATACATTTCTTTACCCATTATAAGGTAGAAACCAATCCTTGGGGAACTCTTGTCAAGGTTGGAGGAATGCATTTGAGCAGGGCTGATCCTGGGCGGGTGCACGAGGTGCACCGCGCCCCAGCGCTGTCATTTGCCTGCAGAAGAGGGGCGCCGAAGTTCACTGCACTGGTTGCTCACTTCACTTGCTAGAATCGCCGACTGCCCTAGCTAGCAACCAGTGACGTCAGTCAGCGAGGCCGCAGCCGCCTCAGCATTCAGAGCGCGCCGCGGCTGCCCCAGCATTCTTTGCGCGCCGCCTCCACGGCTAGTGAACAAGTATCCGCCCACCTCTGCCATGGTCTTCAGACAGCGTGGCTCAGAGGGAGCAGAGCGGAGTGGACTCGGAGCGTGTCTCATCTGAAGTACTCCTAAAGTGAGAGAGCAGAGCTGCTCAGCTGTGGCTGCCTGCCTTGCTGTGAGTCACAGTGAGTGACTCCCTCCTGTCCCTGCACTGCACCAGGCTGGTCAAGGAACTTGGAAGTGAGTAATTTGTTGTGCCCATTAAAAGTAGCCACTGTGCCCATCAAACGCCCACTGTGCCCATCAAAAGCTGCCACTGTGCCCATCAAACGCCCACTGTGCCCATCAAAAGCTGCCACTGTGCCCATCAAGCGCCCACTGTGCCCATCAAATGCCCACTGTC
This sequence comes from Lithobates septentrionalis, assembly GCA_037952835.1. NCBI lineage: Eukaryota > Metazoa > Chordata > Amphibia > Anura > Ranidae > Lithobates > Lithobates septentrionalis. Next base: position 2,072,740 of record JBBDGP010000346.1, on the reverse strand, counting down.
CCCGTCAAAAGCTGCCACTGTGCCCATCAAAAGCTACCACTGTGCCCATCAAACGCAGTGCCACTGTGCCCAAATGCTGCCACTGTGCCCATCAAACGCAGCCACTGTGCCATCAAACGCAGCCACTGTGCCCATCAAATGCTGCCACTGTGCCCATCAAATGCTGCCACTGTGCCCATCAAACGCAGCCACTGTGCCCATCAAACGCAGCCACTGTGCCATCAAACGCAGCCACTGTACCCATCAAACGCAGCCACTGTGCCATAAAACACAGCCACTGTGCCCATCAAACACTGCCACTGTTCCCATCAAACGCAGCCACTGTGCCATTAAATGCAGCCACTGTGCCCATCAAACGCAGCCACTGTGCCATCAAATGCAGCCACTGTGCCCATCAAACGCTGCCACTGTGCCCATTAAAACAGCTACTGTGCCCATCAAACATAGCCACTGTGCCCGGCAAACACAGCCACTGTGCCCCACCTAAAAGCAGCCACTGTGCCCATCAAACGCAGCCACTGTGCCCATCAAAGACTGCCACTGTGCCCATCAAACGCAGCCACTGTGCCCATCAAATGCAGCCACTGTGCCATCAAACGCATCCACTGTGCCCATCAAACGCTGCCACTGTGCCCATCAAACGCAGCCACTGTGCCATAAAATGCAGCCACTGTGCCCATCAAACGCAGCCACTGTGCCATCAAACGCTGCCACTGTGCCCATCAAATGCAGCCTTTGTGCCCATCAAATGCTGCCACTGTGCCCATCAAACGCAGCCACTGTGCCATAAAATGCAGCCCCTCTGCCATAAAATGCAGCCACTGTACCCATCAAACGCAGCCACTGTGCTATCAAACGCAGCCACTGTACCCATCAAACGCAGCCACTGTACCCATCAAACGCAGCCACTGTGCTATCAAACGCAGCCACTGTGCCCCTTCAAACGCAGCCACTGTGCCCATCAGACGCAGCCACTGTGCCTATCAAACTCAGCCACTGTGCCATCAAACGCAGCCACTGTGCCATCAAACGCAGCCATTGTGCCCATAAAACGCAGCCACTGTGCCATCAAATGCAGTCACTGTGCCCATCAAATGCAGCCACTGTGCCCATCAAACACTGCCACTGTGCACATCAAACGCAGCCACTGTGCCATAAAACACAGCCACTGTGCTTATCAAACGCAGCCACTTTGCCATCAAACGCTGCCACTGTGCCCATCAAATGCAGCCTCTGTGCCCATCAAATGCTGCCACTGTGCCCATCAAACACAGCCACTGTGCCAAAAAATGCAGCCCCTCTGCCATAAAATGCAGCCACTGTACCCATCAAACGCAGCCACTGTGCTATCAAACGCAGCCACTGTGCCCATCAAACGCAGCCACTGTGCCATAAAACACAGCCACTGTGCCCATCAAACGCAGCTACTGTGCCATAAAACGCAGCCACTGTGCCATAAAATGCAGCCAGTGTACCCATCAAACGCAGCCACTGTGCTATCAAACGCAGCCACTGTGCCCATCAAATGCAGCCACTGTGCCCATCAAATGCAGCCACTGTGCCATCAAATGCAGCCACTGTGCCCATCAAACACAGCCTCTGTGCCATCAAACGCAGCCATTGTGCCCATAAAACGCAGCCACTGTGCCATCAAACGCAGTCACTGTGCCCATCACATGCAGCCACTGTGCCCATCAAATGCAGCCACTGTGCCCATCAAACGCAGCCACTGTGCCCATCAAACGCAGCCTCTGTGCCATCAAACACAGCCACTGTGCCCATCAAACGCTGCAACTGTGCCCATCAAACGCAGCCACTGTGCCCATTAAAAGCAGCTACTGTGCCCAAACACTGCCACTGTGCCCATCAAAAACAGCTACTGTGCCATCAAACGCAGCCACTGTGCCCATTAAGGAAAGAGAATATTCATTATAACACACCTGGGTGAACTGCTTTGCACTCACAGTTCACCTTTTTTGAAGCCTATTAGAGCCTATGGCTTTAATCAGGTGCTTCAAAAACACCCCCGCCACTGTAATTCAGGAGCCCGGCATCCGAAAAGGGGCCAGGTGCCTGAATAGGGGGTGGCTATTTATATTCAAAGTTTTTTTTCTGCTACACTATTTGATTTACATGCACTTGACACAGAATTGTCAATAAATAAAACATTTATTTTGACTTGTCAAATCCGTTAACTAAGTTATTGTCAAACAAAGTGGTGGGGCTTACAGATGGAGAGGTGGAGTTGTTGCCATAGAAACATTAGTAAGGGGAGGAGTTAGTAAGATGAAAACGCCATGTGGGTGCGCTAGAAATATTTCTGCCCCCAGGCGCCTGTGACCCTAGGATCGGCCCTGCATTTGAGTCTTTGTTTTTGTTTTTTTTTTCTTTTTTGTATTTTTTCTATTTAGTTTAAGGTGTGTTTGTTATGTAATTGAAATCATATCCGTCTTTTGTTACATATTTTTGTGAAATAAATTCTAAAATAAATATTATCCGAGGGTGGTATTTCCTCTATTTATTGCATATATGTCTTAACTTGTCTATTCCTATAGTTAGCTAGTCTATTAAAACTCTGTTGATAAGCACAATGATATAAGGTTAGCTATGAAAACAAACACACTGCTTAGTAAAACGTCTTATTTATTGCCCAAGAAAATAGCAAAATGTTAACATGAAAACACTAAAGGAAAATATTATAAAGCATATAACAAAAAACATCAAATATACTTATCGCAAGGCAGTCCTCTAGATATTGTCTCGCCAGCTGGGCTCAAAAATGGTAACAGAGAAAGCCATGAGGCTCAAAGAGCCATCAGGCATGAGCCAAGAGCAGAAAAGGGATGATTTCCCTTCTGTGCACACTTTTACCCTACATTCAAACCCCCTCATAACCACACCCCTAAAGCCTCCTGTCCAATGAGATATTGTCAAGAGACAGTCCTTTCAATATATTTATATTTCTGTCCGTCCTGCTGTATTGGCCTCTAGGGGCAGTATTCGTCCATGGATCATTGCTATGTGACCTGGGTAATCTTCATTAACTGTTGGTTCTTTGATCTCCTGTAGCAGGACATTCATTAATCATCTCTCTTTGAAGTTTGCTTGCAGGGTGCTAATCAAGGATTTCCATCACACCAGTTGGTCAGGAGCCAAGCTTTTGTTCTACAAAGCTTTGATGTGCAACTTGTTACATTCCAGTCACCTGGAATCAGCCAGAAAGAGAAACTCCAGAAATATGATTCTAAACCATGTTGCCTTCCAACAGTTTGTTTACTCATGCAGTAGTTATGACACCACACCTTTTCCTGAAGAAGCCTCACTTCGAAACATGTTGAAATAAGAGCGTGGAAATGGCGGTGTATCTCAAAAGTAGTGTCTTTTATTGTTAATGAACACTGGTGCAGTGTATGAAGTGTTTTTATCTTTTTCTAAGTGAGTTAATAAATATTTCCCTTTTTAACTGATTGTGTTATATGCATTTGTACAAAATGCACCTATAAAGTCCCATATCACCCATCCAGTGTTCTTTGTATCAGCAATTAGTGGATGTTGGTGCCATATGTTGCATATATTTTTATCCTGGATTTGACCACATGCCTTACTATTATCTGTAAAGGATCGTTCACATCTATGTGTCTTCCTAAGCAGTAGAAAGTGTAGTTCAATTTTCATTCAGTGCCTTCAAATTCCATTTTGCAGTAGGTTGGGTGAGCTTTCCATAGGGTGCAGTGATAAATTTTCTTCAAAAATTTGATTCACGTTTTTTAAAAGCTGATATTGCTCAGTTTAAATAGAAATCTAAACTCACAGTGGTACTGTTGTCACCAGGACAGGAGGAAAGGTGAAATCTAAAATGTTAGAGTTGTCACAACAACGAAAGCAAAAGAGGAAACTTCTCAGTGGAAATACCTTTTCCACTGACAGCTGTTAAAGTTGAGATTTACCCTCACTATAAGGAGATTTTCTCTAAATCTCTGCCAAATCCAAAGCCCATTGAAGTTGACGGAAGCCGAATTTGTCAAAATACATTTTTCCATTTTTAAGGCTAATAACCAAGGGAGTGGTGAATTTATTAATGCTGAAAGTGCAACACTAAAAATGCACTATTTATTTATCCACTTGCCAACCAGTTTTACTGCAGCAGATAGACTTGGCTGGACAAATTGATGTTACCTTATGTCGCTTCCCATAATGGCCACTAGGGGGCGCGTGCTCGCGGCTCGCCGCCGGAGCAGATGCGAGTGCCTGGCGGGTGCGATGACCGCCGGGCATCCGCGATTGCTTGTGACAGAGCGAGAACTGGGATCTGTGTGTGTAAACACACAGATCCCGGTTCTTTCATTGGAGAAGAGACTGATCGTGTGTTCATACAAAGTATGAACAACGATCTGTCATCTCCTCTAGTAAGACCCATCCCCAATTCAGTTAGAACACAGTGAGGGAACACAGTTAATCCCTTGATCACCCCCTAGTGTTAACCCCTTCCCTGCCAGTGACATTTTTACATTAATCAGTGCATTTTTATAGCACTGATCGCTGTATAATTGTCAATGGTTCCAAAAATGTGTCAAATGTGTCCAATTTGTCCGCCGCAATATCTCAGTCCCGATAAAAATCGCAGATCACAGCCATTACTAGTAGAAAAAAAAAATAATGCCATAAATCTATCCCCTATTTTGTAGACGCTATAACTTTTGCGCAAACCAAACAATAAACACTTATTGCGATTTTTTTTTTTTACCAAAAATATGTAGAAGAATATATATTGGCCCGAGAAAAAAATTTGTTTTTTTGAAAAAAAAATTGGGATATTTATTATAGCAAAAAGTAGAAAATGTTGTGTTTTTTTTAAAAACTGTCGCTCTTCTTTTGTTCGTTTATAGCGCAAAAAATAAAAAACGCAGAGGTAATCAAATACCACCAAAAGAAATCTCTATTTGTGGGAAAAAAAAGGACGTCAATTTTGTTTGGGTACAGCGTCGCACGACCGCGCAATTGTCAGTTAAAGCGATGCAGTGCAAGGCCTGGTCCTTGAGCAGCCAAATCTTCTGGGGCTAAAGTGGTTAAAAAACCTGCTGGAGGGGAAAGGGGGTGGGGGTTCCTTAAACCTGCCTGTGTAGTGGCGCATCTCTACCATGTAAACATAGTAATAGAGCAAAAGTTACATTTTCTAAAGAAAAAAATGCATTTTAAAATGGTGTCAATTCACATTTTCCTGCAAGCTTCCTTTAATATGTAAATAATGCAACAAGGACCCCTCAAAATACATACCGGACCCTCGCCAGTGAAGATGGGAGTCTGGTATGTATTAGGGGAGTGTTCCCAGTGCATTATTTATAAAACAAAGGAAGCTAGCAGGGAAAAGTGAATTAATTGATTTCATATTCTATATGTTACTTTTGCTATGCATAAAAAAAGACCACCCCCCCCAAATAAAAAAACAAAACAAAACAATACCAGATCAGATTTTTTGGGGAAAACTCACAAAAAACCCCCCAAAAAGGCCTAGCTTCCTCCTACGTCCAAGGCAGAACCTTAATCTGAGTGTGCAGACTGAACCATAAAAAGGTCATATGCCTTTAACACAAGCGGGAGACCCATGTTGATGAAGACAAAGGCCTCTTCCCCACAGCCCTAGCCTAGTGGTTGTGGGGGTGTGGGGGACTTATCAGAATTTGGAAGCCTTCTTTAGGATAAGGAGGTCCCCAGATATCTGACACCACCCTACTTGATTTTTTGAAAAGTTCGGTCAGTGATATCACTGGTTGTTAAGAACTTGAAGGTGCCTGCACCTATCAGCATCCTTAACAACCATTGACAGCAGGAACCATTCATGAATAATAGCAGTAGTAATATCCCTATTATACATGATGTTTGGCTCCCAACGAATAGGTAAAAGTTCAGGTGTTTGTTCCAATGCCCAAACAGCCTTTCTGTTTTGTCCTTTCCGTTCTGTACAAGCTTGTTTGAAATCACCTTAACCAGCTCAGCTCTTTGGACGTCCAAAGAGTGAACTTTTAATCAAAAGCTGATAGCTGCGCCTCCCACCAGCGCCCCCCACCCCTTTTACCGGAGCCCGGGAACACAACTACCGGCTAAGGGAGAGAGATCGCTGTGAGACTGAGGCAAATCCATGCCTCGATCCCACATGCAAACAATGAAACCGGAAGTGATGTCACTTCCGGTTTCAGATGCCCCATTTCCTGGCCAGTACAGCCAGGGGATACATCTAACCAAGCCAATTTGTGCTTGGTTGGATGATGTGAAGGGCAGGGAAGACCCCTAATGTCTGCATAAAGAGTACCTGTCACCTGCCCAATCCTATCACATAGGAGTTTATTAACCCCTTGTGATAGCAATCATGTAAAAATATATTAAAAAATAAAAGAAAAAAGATTAAAAAAAAAAAAATTATAATAAAATATATTAGAATAAAAAAAATGTTGAAACCCCCGTTGACCGCACGCCTGCGCAAACGCAAGTCCAGGGTGTGCACTCATATGTAAACCGCGGTTGTACCACGCGTGTGACATATTCTTTCACAAGAGCTCCTAGTCAACTCTAAACTGATGGGCTGTAAAGGCTTTTAAAGCGCCACCTATAGTGACGTTTGGGCACAATCCTTTTTGTCAATATCCCCTGCGCACGCAGTTTTAAGACATGGAATGTTTGGTATCTATTTACTCAATGCCACCTTATCTTTTATATTTTAACCAATAATTGGTATTATATGGTGTATTTTTGTTCTAAAATTAATTTTATGATATTTTTTCCTGAAAATTTGCATTTAATAAACAGTTGCGCAAATATAACATAAAAGTTTGCAACCATCACCTTTTTATTCTACGTGGCCTCTGCTTTCAGAAAATATATAATGTTTTAGAGGTTTAAGTCATTTTATTGATAGAAATTATGATTTTTACATGTATGCAGCAAATAAAAAAAGTTGCTCTGGAGCCGAACTGGTTATCTGGGACGCAGATAGCGATTTAAGACTCTATTTAGATTTTACACTTTTCTCATTCCATCTAAAATTCAGAAAAGTGTTGCCTGTCACTAGGAAAAATTTATCCCTGGTTCACACACTGCAGCTTTGAAATCGCGCTACTTCAGCGTGACTTTGAAGCCAAATCAGTGCGATTTCATGTGCTTGCTGACATCTGTTGCACAATGCAAGTCGCACTGAAATTGCAGAGAAATAGTACAGGAATGTTTTTCAAAGTTGCTGCGACTTGAGTCATAGCCATTTAAATGGTCCCATTGCCGCAAATTGGGTGCGACTTGTTATGTGACTTTGAACTGACAAGTCGCACAAGTCGGGCTTGGGGTTTAGCTATAAAGGGATCCATATGTATAATAAGTTTTCCATGACCAGATTCCAGTCAACACACAACATATTATCTATACTTTATATATTGAGATAACATAAGATTTATTATAAGATATTATCCAATAAAATTATTATTTTATTATTATTATAATAAAAATACTGTATTGGCGTACAACATGCAAATAGTGTGTGCGTGTTATATGCCGATACTGCAATTTCGGCTGCCTAGAAGGGAACGGGGAGGGGGACGGGACGAGCGCCATCAGATTACATACAGTGAGAATCTCCTGTTTACTCATCGGTCTCTGTAATAGGAAGTCCCGTCTCCTGGGCCGGCATTGGACCAGTGTTCTGTCTATCATAGAAGCCGGTCCAGGAGGCGGGACTTTGTATTAAAAAGGCTGCCGAGTAAACAGGAGATTTTCGCTGTATGTAATCTGATGGCGCTTGCCCCCCCCCCCCCCTACTCCCTGTCCCCTACGAGGCAGCAGTAATGTGAGGTGAGGCTGCAGATGGGCATTGATCAGGCTGCATTCATGGCAATGGTGAGGCTGCATATGGGCCTTGATTAGGCTGCAGATGGGCATTGATCAAGCTGCATTGATGGGCAATTGTGTGGCTGTAGATTGGCATTGATCAGGCTGCATTGATGGGCAATTGTGAGGCTGCAGATGGGCATTGATCAAGCTGCACTGATGGGCAATTGTGAGACTGCAGATGGGCATTGATCAACCTGCACTGATGGGCAATTGTGAGGCTGCAGATGGCATTGATCAGGCTGCAGATGGGTAATGGTGAGGCTGCATTGATGAGCACTGACCTTTATTTTTCTTCAAAGTACTTCCCTTCTAAAATGAAGGTGCGTGTTATACGCCTGTGCATGTTATATGCCGATAAAGACGGTAATACGTTTTAAATATATAATAACAATTAAATACAATTATAATAATTAAATAAAATATAATAACAATAAAAATATTATATTATTATATTTTATATCAAACACTGGAGAAAAGTTTTGGCCAGAGTTTACTTTAATCTTGTGTTGACCACATATACATAGGCTTTTGCTATCTTCAACTATTACTCTTTTTTTTTCTTTAACAAATCTCCTGCTCACAAGTGCCATTAGGCAATGATGACCTGTGCGCTTTTCTAATCTCATTACATTTTTACCTTTCTTCCCTCGCCCCTCAAAGTTCAGCCCCGCTGCTTTCTAAACATGCAATATTTAGGACGCGCTTGACATCAACATAGTATTTAAAAATTATCTCTCCCAGCTGAGGGCATCGTGAAATTTTATGAACGCTCATGAAAAATTCATGCGACGTCATAAAGCTGCCATGATTATTTCATTTGTTCTCCAGCATTAAAACTGGAGCAACAGCCGCTGTGAGCTTAAACATCATGTGTCAGGGTGGCTGTTCCACATTCCTCTACATCACCGTGCTAAATGACAGGTAGATATCTGGTCTGGCTCCCCTCTGTCCTGCACAGGTGGCAAGGTTCCTATCTGCTTTCCACCTCACAAAACTCACAATGTGTAAATAATACATAATCTCCTGGAGTCTATCTGTGAAAGGGCTGCATTAACCCCACACAGAGTGACAGCTACAGTACTTCATCTTCTGCGTCAAAAGGCATGTGAGCTGTTTATTAAACCGTGAAACAAGATTCACCAGGCGGACATTTTTAAATATGTACTGACACCAGTGCTTCACGACAAAACAAATTGGAGAGTTTCAGCGTGAAGAAATATTTTATTGTGAAAGGAGCAACCATTTTTCAATTGTTATGGTTTCTTTCTTGCTGGCTGACACGCGCAACGGTGCCAGGTCCACCTCAGAGCCAGCCGATATGTATAGATCTCTTCTAAATTGCTTTTATTATGCTCATTTATTAAAATCAGACATATCTGAAACAATAAACGCGCGTAGGCCGGCACATTTCGGAGTCGCTGCATCATTACCGCGCAAAATGTAAAGAATTACTGAAGGAAGCAAAATGTCTGTGAGGGGATGAAGCAGTTAGTGCTGCTTCTTAGAAAGCAGAGGGTTATGGACTGTCCTGGTCAAGCATCACATTATGTGTGTGTCAGCCCTGCAGGTCCCAGCTCTCAGAGGTAATGGATGATCCTAGTCAGTCCCTTTCTGCAGGAGATGATACGATCGGACGTTATCTACTCCAAACCAATTCACAGGCCCACAGAAGCTGCCGCTCATTTATCATCCGTGAGGCAATGGATTCAGATGTGCCCGGCCATAGCGAAGTGACGCAGGGCAATTCAGGGGCTCTCCCGCCTATGCTGACAAGGACAGCCTGACACGATAACGCTCTATGTGACAAGTGACAGCGGCTGGCAGGAAAGGGAGGTGGACAAGGGCAGCAAGGCAGAGGAAAAATGTGTCTGTGCAGCAACAGTCCCTCGTGATAAATGGTGGGATAAGTGTGTGTGGCTAGCTTGGGGTATTTGCCTCATGGGAAAGTTGCTGTCACCCAGCAGTTGAAAACTGAGTGCTTTTATGTGTACTATTAACTATATATGTGCAGCTTCATGGTTTCTTTTAATTAAACCCGTGTCTTCGTATTTCTTTCTGCAATAAGAAAGTGAGAAGTGATTGCTGTCTCCTTCTGTACATCCAGCTACTTCTCAGGATTAAAACACAATTTGTATACTCCAAGGATTCTTTCCTAGGCTTGGGCTTGTGCCACATTTAAAGGCTTTGTACACTTGTAAATGTTTTTGTTGTTTTAACTGGATATTATTGTAGTTATATTCGCTGTGCTGCAGTGGCAGCCCGTCCATACAGGGCGCAAGAGGCGCCACCCTCCTAATCCATGTGCCCGGCCACTAATCTACATGCAGGGCACCGGAGGCATGGATTCCAATGGGGGCTTTTTAGAAGCACATGATTAGAGCCTGAAGCTCTAATTGGCTTAAAAAAAAGGATGGGCCCAAGCCCACTTAGTTGTGTGGCAATAGCGAATTAATATTTGTTATTGTCTTCTTGATTCTCCTCCCTGAGACCCGTCACCCGATTGGCCAAAAGGAGAAGCAATCCTATTGGCATAGTTGCCAACATTGAAAAAAAATTTTTAGGGACATTTTTTTGGCTGTAGGCGGAGTCTTGTTTTAATTAGGGGGCGGGGCATGCATTTGTGTGCATGCCAAAGGGAAAAAGCAAAAATGCGGCGCGCGAAACGAAAAATGGGCATGGTTTACGTAAAATAGTGGGCGTGTCTTAAATGGGCATGGCTCAAAGAGGGTGTGGTTAGAGTCTGAGATGAATGAGGGATGGAGAGGAAAAGGGGGGGAAAGGGGGGAGAGGGATGGAGAGGGAAAGGGGGGGAGAGGGATGGAGGGACAGCAGCCCCAGATCCTACACAACAATGGAAATATGTGTATTCTAGAAAGTTTAACAATCAGCAGATAAAGATGCTCCAAACACCTGGTGTTAGCACTTCAATCATCCCGGCACCATGGTTGTTATGGTGTCAGGATGATTAAAGTGCATTATTTCTATTATTACATTGTAATATAAAATTAAATCATTCAACTCACCATAATGCTGAATCAGTGGGATCCCTGAGCGTGTCACCTGCCACGTCGCCTGCCACCAGCCGTCTGTCCTTGCATCAGGTGTCCCAGCAGAGTCCGTCCTTGCATCAGGTGCCCCCAGCGCAGCCCCCCTTACATCAGATGTCCCCAGCGGAGCCCCCCTTACATCAGATGTCCCCAGCGGAGCCCCCCTTACATCAGATGTCCCCAGCGGAGCCCCCCTCACATCAGATGTCCCCAGCGGAGCCCCCCTCACATCAGATGTCCCCAGCGGAGCCCCCCTCACACCAGGAGTCCCCAGCGGAGCCCCCCTCACACCAGGAGTCCCCAGCGGAGCCCCCCCTCACACCAGGAGTCCCCAGCGGAGCCCCCCTCACACCAGGAGTCCCCAGTGGAGCCCCCCTCACACCAGGAGTCCCCAGTGGAGCCCCCCTCACACCAGGAGTCCCCAGCGGAGCCCCCCCTCACATCAGGTGTCCCCAGTGGAGCCCCCCCTCACATCAGGTGGAGCCCCCCCTCACATCAGGTGTCCCTAGTGCAGCCCCCCTCACATCAGGTGTCCCCAGTGCAGCCCCACCTCACATCAGTTTTCTCCAGTGGAGCCCCCCCTCCTATCAGGTGTCCTCAGTGGAGCCCCCCTCACATCAGGTGTCCCCAGTGGAGCCCCCCTCACATCAGGTGTCCCCAGTGGAGCCCACCTTCACATCAGATTCCCCTCATACACAGGGTCACAGTACACGAGCATGTCTCCTCATACACAAACTCGGGGTACATAGGGCATGTCTCCTCATACACGGGCTCAGGATACACAAGGACTCGTCCCCTCACACAGAAGGGGAGCCGGCACAGCGCAGTGTGCACATCCTCGGCCCTCCCCTTGCAGACATTGTAGAGCGGGGATTCATGGCAGCTGTGAGGGGGCCTGTGTCGGTGTGTCGGCTGTATATGAGAGGAGGTGGAGGGCCAGGTTTGGGATGTGATCTATTCCGGAGTATGTAGAGTGCACAAGAGGGAGGACAGACTGGCAGCGGGGCGGGGGGTAGGCAGGGCGAGGTGGAGCGGGAAGGAGGGTGGGCGGCGACACAGGAGCTCCGTCTAGCCCCCCCCCCCCAGCTGTCTTCCTGGTCTTCTCTAGCGGAGGCGGCAAAAATCTGTGAAGAACCGGATTTCTCGGGACATTTACCGGGAAATGACAAATTCTGGAATGGAGTCTAAATCCCGGGAATGTCCCGGGACATCCAGGACAGTTGGCAACTATGTATTGGGTGCCGTGGAGGAGGAGGGAGGAAATGCAGGGGAAGCCGCTGTGAAGCCCAGGAGGAGATGCAGGATGAAGCCGCCACCCGCCGAGCAGAGGAAGCGCTGCCCACCACCTAAATGGGGTAAGTGCGGGGTGACCGACCGAGGGGGTGGCTGTTACCTGACCGACCGGGGGGAGGGGGGTTGGCGATGGGTGGATTGTTTGCCGCCCCCTGCCAAAAAAGATACCACCTGCCGCCACTGCTGTGCTGTCTGTTTGCTTTACCTTGTAATGATGGGCTTATATGTTGTGGCTACAGTTTTTAGCGCCATGGCTGATCGATTTTCTTATGTTCAAGTATTCATTCACCAAACTTGTCTCTATTCACTAAAGGGCCAGGCAAATTCTTTTTCCAGGTCACAGTGTCCAATCTATGCCTTGCCATTTCCTCTGTGTTGCATCACAAGTGTGAACGTGTTAAAAGAGACGTATGTTTTTTTTTTTTTTTCAGAATCATACTTACCTAGGTGGATGCAGCATCGGTCCGATGCTGATTCTGTCTCCTGCTGGCTCTATATCCCCATTCACACCTGCGCGTAGCGTTTTCAGGCAGAAACTTGCGCGATTATACAGCATTTTTTGCTGCATTTTTACCGCGTTTTTTTACTGTGTTTTTGCCGCGATTTTGTACAGGTCAAAAGGTCACCAATGTAAAAAGCAGAAAGACGCCCAAATCTGGCTAAAAAAAAGTTTCAGAACTTGTTTGAGCTTCAGGCGTTTTGGAGCTTCTGGCTTCGGGCGTTTTGGAGTGGAGATGTGAACCATATCCATAGAGAATAATTGATTTTTTCCCCTCCAGCGTTTTGTAGCTTGAGGCTTCAAGCTACAAAACGCTCAGGTGTGAACGGGGCCTATGACTGAGAACTGAGGGATCAAACATGGCCGTAAGCTCAGTTCTCAGGGCTCCCTGAGCAGAGATCTGGTGACTGTCAGTCTCTGCTCTGCCCCCCTCACTGGAGCGCTGGGCTGTGGAGGGGATGGGAGTGGCTGGCTCAGGCTCTTAATGGCTCGCTGAGAGGCTGAGCCGGATGCCGGTCTAGGCATGTGGGCGGATACCAACTTCATTGTTGCGATCTTGAAACAGCCTGGACCAGCTCTGTGAAGTCAGCCAACAGGGGGCTTCATCCTGCTGTCTGCTAAAAACGGGTCACAGGTGTGCAGAACGAACTACACTTCTGTGATTCACAGGAGAAGCACAGCTAAACAAGCTTTGGTTGTATTTCTCCTTTAATGTGATGAAAGACTGCATTATGATCTCTCTGTTGTTTGCTCTGACTGTTCGTGGCTGTATCAGATCTAATTACTGTTTGGCTCTCACATGCAGACAGAGAGCCAGGGATTGTGGAATATGTAGTTTCTTCACAGGAAATGTCAGTTCTTACATGACAAGAGTCATGCATTAACCTTTTACTGTGCCATGCTTCATGCCTCATGTTTGAACACAAACAGAAACTGCTAACAGTGGAATGTGAATTATTCTACCCATGCCTAAGGAGCAACAAATAACACCAAATGAAACTACATTATCAATGCTCATCCTATGTAGGTGAAAATCACAAGGTGCAAGTAGGAAGATTTATAATGCCTTTAAAGAGACACTGCCACACTGCTCATTTAGGCATATGGCCAGCATCTGGGTAAACTACCAAATGACCACTTTATACTCACCTCTCCAGTGCTCCCCACTGCTCCTTCCTTTGTTGCAGCTGCTACTAAAATGCCCATAGAGTTCAGAGAGAGTGGTGATGTCACCCCTTCTGTTATGCAACTGACCACAAGTCCCAAGTATGGATTCATGGAAGATGGTCATGTGCTCCCCCATTCTGGAAAGTACAGGGTATATTGCAATGAAAGCCCAGAATAAAGTGCAGTGGTGAATAGGTCGGGGGCGGTGGGGTGGGGGGGTGGGGGCATTTCACAATTATTGTCACTTTGCTCTTAATGGGCAATGTGACAGAGCCTATTGAAAGGAAATATGTTATAGGAGAAACTGCCATTAGAGAATTTGGTTTCAGTTCTTTCTGAATCAGGGACAGAGAACAAGTATTCAGGTCAGTGCTGCAAATATGGGCCAAATAGTATAACCATCAAAGGACCCTTGCCTCTCTAATCTCCGTCTGTTAGACATTTCTCTAGAGATAAAAATATTAGTTGTTTTAATGGCAATTGTATGGCGGTTTCCAAGCTTATGCACATAACATATGCATTAATTTCATCCAAATGAATTTGTCAAATGCTGTTGGAGCCTGCATACATCAATAAATAGCCAGACAGCTGCAAGCTCCCATGCTTCAGGGCCCTATAGCAGTCATATGGTCTTCTAGGCTGTTATCAAGATCATGAAACTGTTGCCGCTATATAAATCCTGTATAATAATAATGAGTTCTGACTACTCTAGCTTTATGTGTTACATACTCATTCCAGTGACCTAGAATGTTTAGGGGCCAGAGCCAGACAGACAACTAGCATTTCAGAGGAAGCCAGCAATCACAGTCTATGTTTGGGTTTTCTTGAATTAATGTAAAGAAAATATAAAAATGTCACAGACAGTATAATGCGGCATAATAAATATAATAAGACATCTTTTTTGTCACATAGGCGATATTAGATATAAATACTGAGAACACAAGTTTTAGTAAACAAAGAGTAAACAAGGCTTTCATTACATAGAATAACAAAATTTTGAGTTTTTTGGTTTTATTAACCCCTTGGCGCCGTCCCCAAGCAAATATGCGACCTCTCAGCGGGTGGGCCTTGGCACTGAGTGGCCACATGTTTTATGTGAATAAGTGTAAATACAGCTGTGCTGAGAGCGCACTCCCAGTGCAGTTAGTGGCGGCTAACAGAAAGCTCCTGATCGATCAGGAGCTTTCCAATCGATCAGGAGCTTTCCGATCACATGACCACTGTGACAGCCGATTACGGTCATAAACCCCGCTCCGCCTCCTGTAGTCTGGCACCAAAAGGTAAAGTATAACTAAAGGCTTTTATTTATTTATTTATTTTTTTAGTTTTGGAGTGAAGAGGGGTTAGAACACTTGTCAATTTGTATTGCTGTCTGTGCCCCAGTTAGGCCTGGTTCACACCTATGCATTTTTTAGTGCGTTTTTAGTTTTGCAGAAACACACTACAGTCCATTTAACATGGTTCCTATGAGTCACAATTACATCTGTGCATTTTATCGAAAGGGCCAGGGACCAGCAGGTTGTGTTATTGGTTCAATAGACTTCGATCAAAAACATGTATCGAAAAGCGCAAAATGCACCTGGAATATGCATTAACTGCAATCTGCATAGGTGTGACTTTAAGGATATTCACCCTCTCTATGGGATTGATTTACCAAAGGCAAAAAGACTGTGCACTTTGCAAAGTGCAGTTGCCCTTTGCAAGTGCACTTGCTCCAGAGCTTAGTAGATGAGCAGAAGCTCTGCTGACATCCATCATCCAATCATGTTCAAGCAAAAATGCAGTTTTTCTTTATTTTACTTGTACGTGATTGGGTACTCTTTGCAAAGTGAAGCCTTACCTCATTTGATAAGCTTTAGAGCAAGTGCTCTAAACACTAGTTCTGCTGACCTAGGGGAACCCAAGAAATTCCCTTATTTTACAGGGATGTCCTCTAACTTCCTGTTTGGTATAGGACAGAAAATTAAGGGAATCTCCCCAATGTAACAGAGATGGCAGGGGTTATAACTCTTCCTTAGGCTGGATTCACACCTATGCATTTTTAGTGATTTTTGCATTTTGCAGATTTGAACTACAGTCCATTTAACATGGTTTCCTATGGAACACGTTCTGTAGTGCAAATCTGCAAAACGCAAAAAGCACTAAAAATGCATAAGTGTGAATCCAGCCTTACTCTATCCAAAATGAAAAAAAAGTTTTGCCTACAGTTTTAGTTTAAATTACTTTACTAATGTGATTATCATCACAGGCCAAAGTCCAATACATGCCTTTTGTTCCAATGACCCTGTTACCACAATAGATTTTTTTGCAGTCACAGTGTGATAGTGTCATTATACTGACTGCAATGATGTCATCTTGCATGCATGCTATCCTCTGATGGGAAACCTGGTTTGTTTAGAAAGTACACAAACTAGAAAGCAATATAACATTCATATTATACAGCATGCATAAATAGTAATAACCAGCATAATTCAAGACTGTCCGACATAGAAAAAGTTGACCACTCTTAGCTCTAAGCACATCAGAGTCGATTTTGACATTATTGACACTATATTCTGACAATTCTAATATTCACACATTAACGTAGCTCTCTGTTCAATAATAAATCAACATTTTTTAAAGGCAATTGGTGTGTGTACCTGAATTTGACTTGACTTTAGTCTCATTCTCAAATCAGATCAACTCAGTTGCAGCTGAGTACCCATTCCAGTATACAAAAAACACTCATCAGGAAAAACACATTGTTACAGGATTGCAAAATAAATATTCTTCGTATCCGTACTATATGTGAAATAAGACCCGAAATTTCACAGATACCTGGCCAACATTTTCAAAACTAGGAGATTTCCTGCTCCTATAATAATAAGATTTTGAATTTATTCACCTCCCCAATTTTAATGAAATGTAACTTGGATAAGTAAAAAGGGGAGAAAAGAAAGGGACCTACATTGAGGAGCATAGCCCTGGATAGTGATGAAAAGGTAATTAGGCCGGGAATGAAAATAAAGCTGAGTTAGGAATAGGTGGGAGGGAAGAACCAGGGGGAAAGAAGACACAAAATCATAGGCAAACAAGTAAAAAAGGAATGGGGCACCAGACCAAAGGATAAAAGAGTCCAAATGTATTTATTCGTTTGTACTAGTAAATCAGAAGTGTTAATCATGGTGACCAACTGTCAGGAGGTCACCTCTAAATTCTCCATGTCTACCCAATAGTCGTTGGGTGAAACATTTCTAGATATTCTGGGAAACATCCGTTCAAGGATAAAATGTTTTCTTGGAGTTCAGCCTAATAAAATCCATAGTTTTGATCTTAAAACAAAACTGCTAGAATTGGTTAATGAGCTCTGCATCTAGGGATATTTTACAGCATCTTCCCAGTATTGTACAACGAGCGCCACATACATCCTCCTAGCATGATTGTGTAGCAAAAGACCCCTTACAACTATTGCCTTCTTATTGTTACGTCTCTACTGCATACAATCCACTATAATTTATAGAGCAAAAGACATTGCAGCATTATTCCCAGAGCCAGATTTATGCTTTCTGCTTCCATATGTCAGTTGTCTTGTCTCATTTTCCTTCCACCCCAATCGACTAGCCAGTCTTAATATCACACTAACAGCATCATACGTCTTCACCGCAAAAATCAGGGAGGGTGGGGGGAGGTGAGCTGAAAGTGACAGTAGGGCAAGCAGTTGTCCTACCCTACAACCAGTTTGGTTCTTGTTGTATGGGTCCATGGTGTACACAAATACATTATACATCTAATAAAAATGCAGAAATCTTTTAGCAGTCTTAATGAGAAACCAGCCTGTTGGTTCTGAAAACCAGGTTAGCAGTCCTGAACCTTTTATTATTCAAAGGTATGTTAGAGTCTGCAGCCTATGTAGAAAAGAGGCCTTAGCCTTTCTATATGTTTACCAGTACCATGTGATAGGGCTAGAAACCCAATGAGATACTTCCCCAGTCTTTATGCCCAGCCAGCAATATAAACATATAAAGGCAGGTGTTGTAGAATAGCACATTTAAAGGGTTTGTGTACAAGGGTGTCAGAGTAAGAAACAAGAATATCATATGTATAATAATGCTTTTGCTTTCAGGAAAATATGGGCCATGTTTAATAAGCATCTGTGATGCACCGAAAAGATACAATACACCAATGGTTTTGGGTTGATGAGTTCCTACTTCATACATTAAGTCAATTAAAGGCAACTGTGGCAGTTGCATGTCTTACACATTTTTAATACATGTGTCATGATTGCTGATTTACAATGCAAGCGATACAAGAAACAACAAACAAACAGATCAAATGCAAATTTACAGGACATCTTGGGGTTGATTTACTAAAACTAGAGAGTGCAAAATTTGGTGCAGCTGTACATTGTAGCCAATCAGCTTGTTTAAGTAAGTTATGGCAAAAAACCTGGAAGCTGATTGGTTTCTATGCACAGCTGCACCAGATTTTGCACTCTCCAGTTTTAGTAAGTCAACCCTTCTTGTGTCTTTGCGGCTTGCCTATACACTGTAAGATTTAATTTATTTTCAACTAGCATGCCTAATATCAGGTTTCTGCAATCAGAAAATGAAAAGATGTTAAATCGGATTAGTTGCAATGGGTTACTGCCCTTTGAACATAGTAACTGCACTTTGCTCTCCCTTATCAAATAAATGTAAATAATTGGTCACATTCCTTGAATAGGTAGCACAGAATGACACTTAGGACAAATCCTATGTTTAGATCACCACGGACATGTGGCAAAATATAATAACCCTTTAGTTGATAGCATGGGAAGAGAATAGTTAATCTTAAAAAAGCTTGCACCATCCTTGACCTCTTCACACAAAGGCATCCCCAGTGCAGGTTCTTATTCAACTTCAGCCTGACAAAGTGTTTTTAATCTTTTCTTCCCATCCAGCTTGGAGATTGGGAAGTGAAAATCAATACTTGCTGGCAGCAGCTCAAGCCTCCCTATGACTAGTGGTCAGGGGGAGGGGGGCTCAGGTCGAGGGGCGAGTGTGAATTACAAGACTCCACATTTATTGGCCTTGAGCACCTAAGTAGAGGCACCAGTCTAGGACATACAGGTCATTGAATAGAAGCCTATCCGGTAGCTGGTCAACCAATACAATAAGCTCTTTCCCCAAATGCTTGTCGTATGGAGGAAAAGAAATAAATGACACAATAATGTGTAATTTTTTTAAGCGGGAAACAAATGACATAGCGCAGCGGGACGATGCATACATAAAATGCATCTGCTCAGCACAGATACAGCCTGTTAACACAAACACATTACAGTAACCGGCTGTTCTAGTTTATTCCATAGCTGTAACCTCTACGCGCACAAGACACAAATATTACAGACTTAGTATAAATGATCAAATACAAACCCTTTTACATCTATATCCCTTGCAATGTGCTTTGTTTTTTTGTAGGTATAAATACAGTCACCGTTGATCACTTGCCTTCTCATTTGTAATAGATTGAGGATGGAGAGGGAAGAAGCTGCCAGGTCGTGAACAAAAGATAGGCTACAGTATTTGCTGCCTTCATTACAATAGAAAAAATGGGGATATGGGAATAATATGCTACAAGTTTGAAGAAAATACATAGTGGTTTTGTATATATTTTCTTTAATTCATATGGTTCATAAAGGCAAATATTTAAAGCTGTAATATGTTTTTTTTTATTTTTTAAGTTAGGTATATATGTACATTTACAGAAAAATATTTAGAATTTTCATTTTCAGCCAGCATGTGGAGCTCTGGGTGCCTTTTTATATGTTTTTCTATGTTTTTTATGTTGTCTTTGTTGCTGTGCAGTATGCAGAGCTTAAGGCTGGGTTCACACCTAATATCATAGTAAACTATATATATCCAGGGGCCAGGACGGAGCGATCAGCACAGAGCTGGGTTTTGGATTTCTTATACCCCGCAGCACGCCGATTAGCGTTATTTGGACCTGTATTGTATGGTGCACAATAGCAGCTGAAAAATGTGAGTACCCCAGTGTGGGGATTGGGTGTATTTTTAATAAAGTATCTGGCGGTATCACACTATATAGTCCTATTTTTTTGATATGATGCTTATGGAGCCATAGAGAGCCTGCTTGGAGATCATCTGTTATCGATCATTGAGCCCAGGGCTCCATAGCGTGTATTGACGCAGCTGAACACTGTGTCGCACTCTCTAAGGTGAGCGCAACCACTTTGGGGGTCACCGAGGCACATCACGGCATGATTTGGGCACTGTGATTCAGCAACTGGATTTTTCCTTTGAAACACTTTATGTACCAAAGTTTTCTTTTGGAACTTTTCACTGCACACTGTTGTGTTGGAAGATTTTTCACAAATAAGGACAATTGTTGTCTCAAATATCACCTGTCACACATATGGTTATATTTATTTGATTTAATATCACCTGTCACTTATATGGTTATATCGGAGTTTTGCATGTGACATGTATATAATATATTATTTATAGTGCACGTTTTTAATTTATTCCATTGAGTATTATTGATTAATAAGTGTTTGCTGTATTTATTTATTTATTTTATATATGCAGAGTTGATTTCAGATCCGTATTATTTGCACATTGCACTTTGGGATTTATTGTATATGGCACCTTGTTGCACTTTTCTGATATATTTATTTATTTTATGTATGCAGAGTTGATTTCAGATCCGTATCATTTGCACATTGCACTTTAGATTTAGTGTATATGATACCACTAGGGTGAACGGACACATAGATATACTCCTAAGCGCAGCGCAATTTTTTGTTTATATATATATCCTAAAATATAAACTCGTGCTAAATGGTGAAAAAACTGTGAAAAAGAAAATTAAAGCAGCTGACACACACAAAGTGCTACTCACTAGAAATCGTAAAATATTAAAATGTGGCGCTCACAAATAGTAAACGTGCAAAACTAAATATAAATAGGTGCAGATGTGAATAGACAAAGCAAAATCCATACGAAGTGAAGTCCACGTAAAATATTCTAAATGTTCTAATCCACAATGGAAAAACTTTTCAGGTGCAGTAATCCACAGACGCTCCAGAACTTTTCAGGTGCAAATCAACACCTCCATATGTGTCCCCACTCACCAAATGACAATGACCCCCAGCTTTGCAGTCTGGGGGTCACTACAGGCTTAAATGATGATATCCAGAGAAGTTCAGGGGTAGTAATGTACACATCGGATCAAAGGATTCCTATTAGAATTTCTTAGCAGAATCGCCAGGTACCAAATCAATCTGGCTATTCACATCTGCACACATTTATATTTAGTTTTGCATGTTTACTATTTGTACTATTTCATATTTCACACCTAATACTGATGCTGCTCACAGCAGGGGTCCAGTGCTTCCCTGTACTCCGTTTCAGGGACGAATCAGGCCCAAATCTTTCCCTGAATTCGGACCTGAAATGGAGCCAAAGATGCACAGGACCCCTGTGAAATTTGTTCTGCAGCTGCATCGGAGATGTGTGAACTGGCTCCATTGAGAGCCGGACACACACTCATGTAATGCAAATTGGATGAGGGGAAACTCCCATCCAATAACATTTTAATAATCTTTTAATAAAATTCTTGCTTGTATATCAAAAATGTTGTACAAGTGAATGTGAGAGGCGACAACACTAATGGAGCAAGGGAGGAGGTGGAATCCTTATGGGTAGAGCTACAAAGGGAGGAAACTAAGGGGAAAGTAATACTGGGAGTATGCTATAGGCCCCCTAACTAGAGGGAGGAGGCAGAGGCGGACCTCCTATCACAATTTGGATTAGCGGCACGTATGGGAAGTGCCATTGTAATGGGGGATTTTAATTATCCAGACATAGACTGGGTGGAAGGAACCACGCATTCATCTAAGGCTAGCGAGTTCCTAAATGTCTTGCAGGACAATTTCATGGGTCAGATGGTAAATGCACCACCTAGAAACAAAGTGTTACTAGACCTGCTGATTACCAACAATACAGACCTGACCACGGATGTGGAAATACGGGGCAATTTAGGAAACAGCAATCACAGGTCAATTTGTTTCAGTATAAATCACACAAATAGGAAAAACAAGGGGAATACAAAGACACTGAGCCAACTTCCCTAAACTACGATCCCTACTAGAAGATACTAAATGGGATAAAATCTTAGGAACAAAGAACACGGAGGAAAAATGGGTATGCTGTAGCCTCCCTGGCGGTATGATTATGTCAGATTTTTGAATCTCAAAGTGGTACATTGTTTTTCATAGAAATTTAGCATTTAATGTTGTAGGCCTGTAATTCTTAGTAATAACATACTTAAATCTGTCCAAACAAGAGTCTAGTAGACATCCCGGGTATGATAAAGTTTGAAACACAAAATCATAAATTATAATATAATAAATAACTATAAATAATTATATTATATATTATTTCCCCACAAATCACTATCGCTCAATTCTGCAAGGGACACATTTTGGTTGCCATAGACAATCTCAAGTTTCCAGGCAGAAAGAACAGTATATATAATATAAAAGTGCAGGCAGGGCATTGGACAAAGCACTAGGGACTAAAGGGAGGTGAAATGATTTGATACAGTAAGGTAATCTGGAAGATGACAGTGTACTGTATGTGTTATGTATTTTGTACTTTTTGAATTTGCCACCGGGCTCCGCCCCCATGCGTAGGGAACGGAGCCCGACACACAGAGCATCGGGTGGAGGATCTGGTGGGGGACATCGCAGGATCTTGGTGACAAGATAAGTTACCTGGACCAGGATTCTGCAATGGAGTCCTGAGTGTGGCTAAATAAATAAAGGTATTAGCCAGTGCATCCCAATGGGAAATAAATTTAAAAGAGCCAATAAAAGTTCTGGGTGGCTTAACTCCAATGTAAGAATGCATAAAGAATGCATATAAAAGCAAAGGAGAAGGCCTTCAAAAAATACAAGGCTGAGGAAACATCACCAGCATTCCAACTTTACAAAGAATGCAACAAGAAATGTAAGGGTGCAATCAGGGCGGCTAAGATCACAAAAGGCACATAGCTGGGGAGAGTAAAAAAAATCCCAAGAAATTCTTTAAGTACATGAATAGTAAGAAAGGGAGGTCAGATCATATTGGTCCCATAAAGAATGATGAAGGGAATCTGGTTACTAAGGATGTAGAGATGGCGAAGGTATTAAATTTATTCTTCTCCTCAGTCTTCATGAGGGAATCGGGGGCTTCAATAACCAAAACTGCAATGTTTTTCCTCATGACACGTCACAGGAAGCTCCCTTATGGCTAACAGAGGACAGAATTAGAAATAGACGTGAAAAACTTAACATTAATAATTCACCGGGACCAGATGGCTTGCACCAGAGGGTCCTTAACCTCCCTGGCGGTATGATTATGTCAGATTTTTGATGCTGAGAGTGGTACATTGTTTTGCATGGAAATTTGGTGTTTTATATTGTAGGCCTGTAATTCTTAGGAATAACTCACTCAAATCTGTCCAAACAAGAGTCTAGTAGACATCCCGGGTATGATAAAGTTTGAAACACTAAACCATAAATTATAATGTAATAAATAGCTATAAATTATTATCAAAAATAATAATATAATAATAATAAAACGTATTCAATAATGTAATCAATTCAAAAACACTGAAATGTGCTCAGTTGCAGAATTGTCGCTGTTATTACTTTCAGTGTTTGATGTTACAGAGCATCGGGTAGAAGACACAGCGGGGAGATATCACAGGATCCAGGGGACAAGGTAAGTTACTTTCCCTGGATACTTCGATGCAGCCCCGAGTGTGGCTCGGGGTTATCGCTCTTGGTATGGAAAATTCACCCCGAGCCACACTCAGGATTACCACTAAGAAGGGGAAGGAACTCAGTCAAGTAATTCCCAGACCATTGTTCCTAATTTTTACGAACAGGCTACTGACTGGAATGGTACCAGCTGATTGGAGAAATGCCAATGTAGCAGCAATATTTAATAAAGGGCCCAAAATACATCCCTGGGAATTACAGACCAGTTAGCCTAACATCAGTAGTATGTAAGCTCTTGGAGGGGATGATAAGGGACTATATACAAGAGTTTAGTAACGACAATGGTATCATTAGCAGTAATCAGCATGGATTCATGAAGAATCATGCTTGCCAAACCAATCTATTAACCTTCTATGAGGAGGTGAGCTGCCATCTGGATAAAGGAAGGCCCGTAGACGTGGTGTATCTGGATTTTGCAAAAGTATTCGATACAGTTCCCCATAAACGTTTACTGTACAAAGTAAGGTCCATTGGCATAGACCATAGGGTGAGTACATGGATTGAAAACTGGCTACAGGGGTGAGTTCAGAGGGTAGTGATAAATGGGGGTACTCGGAATGGTCAGGGGTGGGTAGTGGGGTTCCCCAGGGTTCTGTGCTAGGACCAATCCAATTTAATTTGTTCATAAACAACCTGGATGATGGGGCAAACAATTCAATCTCTGTATTTGCAGACTATGATAAGTTAAGCAGGGCAATAACTTCTCCGCAGGATGTGGAAACCATGCAAGAAGATCTGAACAAATTAACGGGGTGGGCAACTACATGGCAAATGAGGTGTAATGTAGAAAAATGTAAAATAATGCATTTGGGTGGCAAAAATATGAATGCAATCTGCTCACTTGGGGGGGAGAACCTCTGGGGGAACCTAGGATGGAAAAGGACCTGGGGGTCCTAGTAGATGATACAATGCCATGCTGCTGAAAGCAAAGCAAACAGAATATTGGCATGCATTAAAAAGGGGATTAACTCCAGAGATAAAATGATAATTTTCCCACTCTACATGACTCTGGTCCGGCCGCACCTGGAGTATGCTGTCCAGTTCTGGGCACCAGTCCTCAGGAAGGATGGGCTGGAACTGGAGAGAGTCCAGAGAAGGTCAACAAAACTAATAAAGGGACTGGATGACATTAGTTATGAGGAAAGGTTGCGAGCACTGAACTTATTCTCTCTGGAGAAGAGACGCTTGAGAGTGGGATGTGATTTCAATGTACAAATATCGTACTGGTGACCCCACAATAGAGATAAAACTTTTCCGCAAAAGGGAATTTAATAAGGCCATTCACTAAAATTAGAAGAAAAGCGGTTTAACCTTAAACTGCATAGAGGGTTCTTTACTTTAAGAGCGGTAAGGAGGTGGAATTCTCTTCCACAGGCAGTGGTTTCAGCATCGATAATTTCAAAAAACTATTAGATAAGCACCTGAACGACCACAACATACAGGGGTATACAATGTAATACTGACATAAAATCACACACATAGGTTGGACTCGATGGACTTTTCAACCTCACCTACTATGTAACTGTGTAACTGTAACTATGTAATAGGAAATCTATGGTCACAGCATACATTTAAATTTTTTAACATCAGCATTGTAATAGCAATATTAACAATAGTTATTAAAAAATATATAAAATATACATATTTGGCAATATATACACTATATTGCCAAAAGTATTGTGACGCCTGCCTTTAAACGCGCATGAACTTTATTGGCATCCCAGTCCTAAGGCTAGTACACACTATAAGAAAATCGGGCGAACATTTTCGTCCAAAGAATGTTTGTACGATTTTCGTATAGTGTGTATCCGACTTTATGTAAAAGAAGGCAAGAAGCGCCAATCTAAGTGCAGTATCATATAGACTTTAATTTAAAATATATAAAAACAACAGCCAAATGGCTACTCACAAGGATAGGATAAATACAGGCAAGGACATATAATGGGTCCAGGGACGTCCTCCTCAGATGTTATGAAAGTGCATAGTGCAGGTTCCGGTGGAGATGCTGTCAGCGCTGTAGTGTGCGGGTGGTCTGCGAGGTCTCTGCTATGGGTGCTGGGCTGCAAGGAAGATGGAGAGGTCCGGGTGTCCGCAAAGAGAGCCGGCATCTAATGGGACATGGAGAGCCAGGGCAGGAAACAGGAACCGGATGGAGACCGGTGTGGAGCGCAAACAATGTTCCAGGAACCAAAGGGTGGAAGTGACGTATGGACGTGTCAGATGACGCGTTTCAATGCTTTCGCATTTTCTTCAGATCTGATTCGGAGATCTGAAGAAAATGCGGAAGCATTGAAACGAGCCCAGCACCCATAGCAGAGACCTCACAGACCACCCGCACACTACAGCGCTGACAGCATCTCCACCGGAACCTGCACTATGCACCTTCATAACATCTGAGGAGGACATCCCTGGACCCATTATATGTCCTTGCCTGTATTTATCCTGTCCTTGTGAGTAGCCATTTGGCTGTTGTTTTTATATCTTATCTTTTTTATCTTTTACATTATCTTTCAGAGCTGTTTGCTTCCACTCTCAAGTAAGCTGCCGCTGGTGCACAGTATCAGATTCCTTTGAACTATTTTTTCATTGATTTTATATTTTTTCATTGACTATTATTTTTGCTTCTCTCTGGACGTTTGGCTGAGTTTATATATATTTTTACAGTTTTGATTTTGCATATTCAGGAGATTTAGTTACACCGCCCGTTTTATCCTGGATTTGTTCTTATGTTTATGTATATCATTTTCAATTATTCATGTTTGATGTGTGTTCTTGCGCCATTTATCTCTTTTGTATCCGACTTTAGACAGCCAATTCCGAATTTTCGTATGAAAATTCCCGAAGGGACAAACTCCAAAATTTTTCTTGTATGGGTACAGAACGAACGATTTTCGTTTAATGTGTACCGTTTTCGTACAATTTTAGTACAATCAGAAAAGAAAGACTGTGCATGATCAGAAACAATAAACAACAACAAAAAAAAGCCTTTGTCGTATGAGAATTTTCATACAAATATCCGTTCATCTATTCCGATCTGCTGTGTAACAACGAGAAAAATTGGACAAACGTTCGCACAATTTTTTTATAGAGTGTACCCCACTTTAGTCCGTAGGGTTTAATATTGAGTTGGCACACCCTTTGAAGGTATAACAGCTTCAACTCTTCTGGGAAGGCTGTCCACATGGTTTAGGAGTGTGTCTATGGGAATGTTTGACCATTCTTCCAGAAGCGCATTTGTGAGATCAGGCACTGATGTTGGACGAGAATGCCTGGCTCGCAGTCTCCGCTCTAAATCATCCCAAAGGTGTTCTATCTTGTTGAAGTCAGGACTCTGTGCAGGCCAGTCAAGTTCCTCCACCCCAAACGCGCTCATCCATGCCTTTATGTACCTTTCTTTGTGCACAGATCAAAATAATTTGGTGGAGGGGGGATTATGGTGTGGGGTTGTTTTTCAGGGGTTGAGCGTGGCCTCGTCAGCATACCAAGTCCAATTTTGGACAATTTCATGCTCCCAACTTTGTGGGAACAGTTTGGGGGTGGCCACTTCCTCTTCCAACATGACTGCACACCATTGTGCAAAGCAAGGTCCTCTTTATGAAACATTCGGGGTCTATTAGACCCCAGATTTATCCTCTGTACTCCACTGCAGTTGATAGAACACAGATAGTGCATGCTTCCCTGGACACTGGTTGACAGCTCATGACCAGGCATACAGTGACGCATACACTCATGCCTGAGCTAAGGGCAAATGGATTCCAGGAAGTAAATGCTGCATGAATCATCTGCCCTTACTAAAGATGACCACTGATAGAAATGCTAGGTGGGTGTTCTTTAAACTGATTTCTCAACAAAATAAAGTATGGACACATGGATGGATGGGTGAGTTTGCTTTGAATAATAAAAATGAATTAAATAGCGTCTTCAGTTTGTGGTGCTGAAGTTGAATTCCGCTTTAAGATGCTTCCGGAATATACAGCGGAAGCTATGCTTCCAGCTTCCAGCCTCACCAGAAAGATGTCTGTCTGGTGTTGTGCCTCCTCCCCCCTTCCAGTGCTTTGCCATTCGCAATACATAGTAATAGCATCATCACTGGCTGTGATTCTGGCACAACACCAGGAGGGAGCCAGAATCATGGCTTCCAATGTACTTTCTGGGAGCATCTCAATGCAGTTTACAGGCAACTATTCAAGTAAGCAAGTGTTTAGTGATCAAATAGATATAGTAAATATTTAGGAGTGAAAACTGTAAAAATCAGAGTGGCCTGAGTTGGTATTTAAAGTGTTAGTAAAGCCTAATTATAACTATTTTTAAAAATGTTCCCTCCCACTTCCTCCTACCTATGTTACATCCCCTATATAGAGCCATGAGGTCACCCATATGCTCTCATGGCACTTCCATTGTTGCCGCTCACTCCTCTTCCTGCTGAAGTCGATCACTGACACAGGGGAACCGGAGCTGCTGGAACACGTGACCAGACTTGATTAGAAAATAAGGTAAGTACACATATTTTTTTTATATAAGGTATGCAGGATAGGTAGAAGGAGGTGAGAGAGAATGTGTTTAAGAATAGTTGTAGTTAGCTTTATCTTCCATTCTAATATTTGTTGCTACACGCCAATCAAAACATTTGAAGCATTTAAAAAACGAATTTGCCCTCCACATTTACCTATTATTTAGCTTAATTGAGGCACCTTTATGTCATTTAAAGAATACGACAAAAAAGTAAAGTGCTTGGCATCAACCAGATAATAATGCACTACATACTCAAATAAAAATGAATGTGATGAGTCCATAAAAAAATCCTCTAACCAACTTGTAGTGATCCTACCCCTTTTCTTCTGAATGGATGTATTTTTCGCCCCAAAGGCTATGTTACTTGCCAAACCAACGGCATAATTTATATCATGACGTGTCAGTGTGGTGCATTTTATATTGGCAAACCCATTTGTGAGTTTTGGAGAAGGACATATGACCATACCCATTTAGCTGAGATAGGTAACATCTATTCCCCAATAGGACAGCATATGGTTCAAATACACAATTATCATGTTCCCAAGCTCACATTTTGGGCTTTGGAACATGCTGAACAAAACAGTAGGGGAGGCGATTGGAAAAAGTTTATATTACAGAGGGAATCCCGATGGATTTTTGGCCTTAAAGACACTAGCCCAGGGTTTAAATGAGATTCTAAGCTATCGACCTTTTCCTGAGGGTTTTACAACAGGTAAACACGACCACTTAATGTGAACATGTCACATCAGATGATGCATACATGCTTTGTTGATATTGCCCTGTGTACTGGTTCCTTTTTTCCCTTCCCCTTCTGTCCTTTTAGTGTTCTGTTTGTCTTGTTTTGTTTTGTCATGTCTATGTTTCTGTTTTTGTAGTTACACTGTAATTTTTCAACATGTATTATTAATTTTGCCATTTGTTTGCTATTATATATCTTCAACAATTCAATTACCGTATTTACCGTAGTACACTCGGCTAGGTTCGGGTGGCGCTCGAGTGAAGCCGAAAGTGGCCGAGAAGAGCCGAGGACCGGCACTGTGTATTTCGGCACCGGCGGCGCCATTTTCAAATCGCTGTCGGCGATTTTTTAGATCTGACAGCTAAGGATCGCAGGGGATCGGCGTATAACACGCACCCGCGATTTTCCCCTGATTTTAAGGGGAAAAAAGTGCGTGTTATACGCCGATAAATACGGTATTTTATGCAGACTTTTGTGAGTTCCTGGTTGTCCGGTCCCATTAGTCATTCCCAGTGGAGTGGAGCTTTTTTGACTCTTCTGTAGGATCTTCTATTTTTCCATCACGATAATTGACTATCAAAAACACTGGGACATATAGGATCTTGAAGTAAGTACCATTGTTAGTCTTTCTTGCAAAATAGCCACCAATATATGCATATATATACCTGGAATATCTTCAGATTCCATGCTGACCTCATGCTCCATGCCCTCCTTTGTGGGTGGGGGCCTCTGTTGTCATGTCTTGGATGCTATACTCATTTAATTTATTTCTCATTATATATCAGGATATTTACTCTTGAATTGTCTCTGGGTTTCTGAACTCTCTGGAACCATCTGGGTTTCTGCATATAATCTCCATATAGTTATTCTCTTTTGCGTGTCATTAATTGACATTTATTTTGCAGTATCCATTCATTGCACTCTTAAATAAAGAACCCCCTGAAGAAGACTCAATAAGTTGAAACGCGTAGGGGTCCCCTTTTGGGGTGCTATTCTCCTTTAAGGAATGGAATCGCTTGCACATTTTCTTCTGTTTGTATGTAACATGTTCTTTGCATGCATGTTCTTTTAACCTTAAATCCATTTTAAATTGTATGTACAAATAAACTTTTCTATATTTGATACTATTTTGTGTCCATATTGGTGCCTTTAAAGTCCCTTCCCATTTCCTTGTATTTCACTAGGATGTGGCACCTTTTTGACACTTGGACATTTTAGGCATTACTGAGAAACAGCAGCGGTAGCCATAGCAAGCAGCTTGCTATTGGGGGCACTGGTCAAGGGGGAAGAGCCAGGAGAGAGGATTGGGGCTACTCTGTGCACAACCATTGCACAGAGCAGGTAAGTATAACATTTTGTTATTTAAAAGAATAAAAACCCTTCAATGTCACGTTAACTGCGGGCACCTGGCTGTGACAGCTTGTAGCTTCGCAACTGGCTGCGGGCACACTGCACATGCGTGAGCCAGAATGGTCCTGCAGTCTTCTGGGACCTGTAACATGTCCTAAAAGACTGCAGGGAGGAAGGGGGGAGGAAAACTTCTGCCTGGATCACCTAGGCGATCCGAGCGGAAGTGGGAGCAGGTACCTGGTAAAAAACCAGGTACCTGCTCCCCCTTCGCCCCACCTGCAATATTAAAAAGTGCCAAACGTTAAAGAGGAGGAGTGGAGTTCCGCTTTTAGGTCCTGTTCACACATATTTTGGTGATCTGTGTTTTACCGCACTGGATGGATGCAGGTCACTGCTAGGACACACAGAAAACAATTGTTTTTAATGTGTCCTGTTCACATTGCAATGCAGCCCAGAGGCTGCAAACACGCATCACACTGCCCTTTACTGCCATTTACTACTCATGATCCCAATTCTCCTCCATCTCCCTTGGATGCTTGCCCACCACGTGCATTTTTATAATACTTACCTTTTTACAGTCGGGTGACATGAATGGTCTTCTTCCTCTTCACCTCTTCTCTGGAGCTGGGTGGTCCTCAGTGATGCAGAGAGCCCAGCTGATATAATTATGTCAGTGCCAATCTCTGCGTCATTGTACATTAACTGCAAGGATCTATGATGACATTTCTCTAGGAAGGTGGGTAATGCCCCTGCACTTCAGAAAGTAAGTTAAATGAGGCTAGATATAATTCTACTGCAAAGGGAGACAATTCTGGATCGCAGAAAGTGAGGCCAGCATTTTTCACAAGTGGGGGGGCTACTGAATGATATACATGAATAAATAAATAAATACAACTACATTAGACTTCAAATCCCTGACCCTTTGACTCTTAAATGGATGTTGGTGTATTGGACATTGATTCCTATTTAACCTTCTCTGTCATCAGCCATTATGAGTTATCTAAAATAGTACCTTGCTTGTACACACGTTTCTGTAGTTGGAAAGGAAGAGTATTGCCTATTATAGCAATTAAGAGGTATTCTCTCATTTTAAAGTGTATGTTCAACCAATTTGTTTTTTTCGGTATTGAAAAAAATGCCCTCATTTTCATGTTTTCATCAGAGAACACATAAAAAAAGGCTTACTTTCCTTACTCTACTGAATAAACATGATTTTATTTCTCTTTAAATATGAACAGCTCTATTTAAAAGCTCTCATAACATGCTAGCTCTCTCTCCTATAAGGTACTGTCCCAGTGGCATACCTTCCCTCATTCCCTTGTGCTTTCAAGGATGTTCAAATATAGGGGATATGAAGCATATCTGTTGCACATGCTCTAAAGTCAAACACCTATGGATCCGGTTAAAGTGGTAGTAAATGCCTTTTCTTTATCTTTGACGTAACTACTATAATAAGGCTTATCTGTAGGTACTGTACATATCTCCTAAACGTGCACAGTGAAGCTGCCGGAGACGTCACCATGAATCTTTCAAGTCCATCTCTTAAAGCCCTTGTGCACAAACGTATTGTGCCATGAAAGTACACTCATCAAAACCCATCTTTATGGCAACAATACAAACAATTACTTAGGCATTGAAACCGCCCTCTCTCAACTCTTCTAAAATCAAGGGCACATTTATCAGAAACGAATGGCAATCCTGGACAATACAAAAGATAAGTTTCTCAAAATCTGGCAACCATGGCCTGACTACTTCCCATCCACCCAGACTACCTCACACCTACTGGACTTATAGAGTGGCCCTACTGCAACTAACTAGCTCATTACAAAGGCCTCTGGGGTACTTTTCCTATGCCTCCCTCTTCCTTCCTCTTCTTAACCCATTTTCTTGTTGACGCCTCATCTCTTTCCTCCACTTTCCCTTTTTTTTGGGCCCCTATTGTTGCCCCTATTGTTGACACTCCCTCCTTTTTACTTTCCCTTTCTTTATTTTCCTTTCAAAATTTTCTAGCCTCTTACTTATACCCAGTGGAATAGAATTCTGACCTCTCTTTTGCCTGTTCCTCCTTCATATGTGTTGTATTAATGGATCTATCACAATTGGGAAAGCACTACTGATTTTGATCACTAAAACGCACTCGCTGTCATGTACCTGATCAGAGGCCAAGGTGTTGAGAGGGCTTCCCTTGCGGCTAAGTGCAGAACACCCCTGAAGGTGGTACAGAAGGTGTAGCACCCAAAGAAGCACAGGTTGCCAACAGGGTACCGAAGACCTAGACCGGTGATCACTTGCTGAATGCTGGAGGTAACAGGATATACAGCAAGGCAGATATCTCTCGGGAAACTCCAGATGTACTTGGCAATCAGTGCACACAGGAAACAAAAGTAGAAGCCAGGCTGGGGGCCAAACACGGATGATCAGTCAGGAGGCAGAGGCAGGTAGTGGAAACAGAAAGTTGGCTGAGGTCATACACAGGAAGGCAAGAAGGTAAGAAGAAACAAAGTCCATAATGCAAGCCGGGGTCATGCACGGTTGATTAAACAGGAGCAAGGTTGGTAGAGCAGTCCAGAGGGTCAACGCCAGGAAAAGAAATCAGAAAGGTCTGGAACAAGCCGGGTCACAACAGGGAATCCAAGGAAAACACACAGAGGCTCAGGATCACAGGAAAGCTAATGACAATCTAGCAATTTGGTGTAATCAGCAGCAGGCATGCACCTGCGTGTGCCAATTCACCATTCTTCTGCCAATGCACATGTGCATGGGAGTTCGCCAGATGCACCCAGGATTGGCAATATTGCCAGTTCTTCCACAGCCATTTCCCTGACACTCGCTTTGGCAGTGCAGGGCCTCCAGTGACATTATCTTGTGAAGACGATTCTGGCATATGCTCTGCAAGTTATACTGTATAGCTTATACAGCAATATCCATGTCTGATTGTCAGATATGATTTTTCCAAAGTATTTTTTTCCATGTAACCCCTATGAACATATTAATACATATCAACAGTTGTGTAGTGGGTAGCACTTTCACCTAGCAGTAAGAAGGGTCACTGGTTCGAATCCCAGCCACGACACTACCTGCCTGGAGTTTGCATGTTCTCCCCGTGCCTGTGTGGGTTTCCTCCGGGTGCTCCGGTTTCCTCCCACACTCCAAAGACATGCTGGTAGGTTAATTGGATCCTGTCCAAATTGTCCCTAGTATATGTATGAATGTGAGTTAGGGACCTTAGATTGTAAGCTCCTTGAGGGTAGGGACTGATGTGAATGTACAATGTATATGTAAAGCGCTGCGTAAATTGACGACGCTATATAAGTACCTGAAATAATAATAAAATAATATCAATGTATTAATATGTTCGAATGACTGTAAGTTCAAATCTGTCAACACATTATTTTCAATAAAATTTAAGTGAAAGAAACATGATTTTTTTTTTTTGTCCATGCTGCTCTTAGAGATTTAACCCAATTTCCTTTCTGGTGAAACTGTGATTACATCAGGACAGGAAGTGGAGGGAAATCTGTCTAAGATTGCCCTGAATAGAAGTAAAACTTGACAGGTGTTCCAACTCTTTGCCACTTTATCTAATATTATAAAAGGTTTTGGTTGGACATACACATAAATAAGGTTCTACACTGTGTAAGTATTATACAGTATGTTGATGGTGTATCATACATAATGGTTCATTTTCTGAACTTCAGTTGAAAATAACAGCTGAGCTTAGATAATATGCTATGAGCAATATCTATAGTTTCTCTGTATACATCTTTCCAGGAATCCATTAGTAAGGACTGCTTGCACAGGTACCCAGCACTGACCTTGCACAATACTGAACTATTTTCATTATATTTGGTAGTTGCCTGTTTCAAATTGCCCTTTCACGCATATGAAGGATTTAGCTGACAGTATTACCTGGCTTTACAGCTGAAAGTGCTGTGGTCTAAAGACACATTCTCCAACCAGAAGATCTGTCTAGCTGGAGTCCTCCAAAGACATGAGCAAATTTGTGTTGGTTGTAATAACCTGGTCCCTGTGCATTACAGGTTTTTATATTACTATTTCAATTATTATTATTATTATACAGGATTTATATAGCACCAACAGTTTGTGCAGCGCTTAAGAAAATAAAGGCAGACATTACAATTACATTACAATTTTGTACAAGACAAATCAGAGAGCCCTGCTCATTAGAGCTTACAATCTAAAAAGGGGGGGTCAAATGATACAAAAGGTAATAGATGTAGGGGATGAGTTGATGGAGGAAGTAAAACAGTGTTTCTTAATCTATCCATCTTTAGACGATCCCTGAAAACCCTTCTCTTTAAAGAAGCCTATCCTGCTTCTAATTAATAATAGGATTTTTATAACAGCTTACCTGTAAAATCCTTTTCTTGGAGTACATCACGGGACACAGAGCCATAGTACTTACTATGTGGGTTATATAGACCACCTTTAGGTGATTGACACTGGCACACCCTAAGACAGGAAGTTCACTCCCTATATAACCCCTCCCATTACTGGGAGTACCTCAGTTTTTTCGCCAGTATCTTAGGTGTTGGTCACGAGTAAAGATGTGCAATGCTGAGCTTCACTGGAGTAATCCTTGCTGGGGCAAGCTTTGCAACCAGATCCATTCAAAGTGTCTTTTCAGGCCAAATTGAATGGTACCCGAGCCTTTTCGCGGAAGAAACAAGGTTTAGCTCGTAACACTTCTCTTTTTTGAGAGCTGGACCCTGGGATCCAGTGCTTTGGTTTTTTCAGCCATAAAGCTTCCTGGCGGGATGCTATACGGGTCACCTGATAAAAAGGGGCCCCCGCCGGTCCTTGAAGGTTTTTTAATGGAGCCTACCATGAGGGGTGACGATTGGGTCTGTTTGGTTTTACCACAGAATCCCTGCAGCGGTATAAGGTAAGTGGAGATTCCTAAGGAATTTTGCATTTTCTTATGGATTTTCTCCTTTAAAAGTAAATGTTGTCATGCCTAAAGTCACCACCGGGGGCTGTATAGAGCAGGTACCTTGTTCATGCTTTCCATATCTTGCTCTGTGTCAGCAGAAGCTGCAGGCTTCCGCCAGCTAAGCAGTCCTAAGCCTTCGGTAAGATGTTGGAGGGGGGATTTTTTTCTAAAACACCCCCCACCTGGGCAGAAGCTCTTCCCCCCTCCCGGAATAGGCAGGGGGATATCAGAACGATGCCGCTTTGCTCTTCCACCGACTCAGCACGATGGTTCACCATCTCCTCTCTTCCTCTCCACCACCCCCCACACATGCAATCCCATCAGATCGGAGGCCCGCTCACGGGTGGGAAATGGTCTTTTTT
Organism: Lithobates septentrionalis; assembly: GCA_037952835.1. Classification (NCBI taxonomy): domain Eukaryota; kingdom Metazoa; phylum Chordata; class Amphibia; order Anura; family Ranidae; genus Lithobates; species Lithobates septentrionalis. The sequence goes on along the minus strand of JBBDGP010000346.1, from coordinate 2,037,143 downwards.
TAAAAGAAGGGGGGGCGTGGATTAGCACAGCATTGGCGTGCCTCAACGTCCACAGAGCGGGTGCATAATAAAAAGCTGCAGGCTGACGGAGGGACACAAGAGCAGATGGGGGCATGTAAGTGGCATTTCCTAGGCACATTTACTGAGCATCAGGATGAGCATTAATATCAGCAGCAGTTGCTGGACTTTTTGCTCAAACAGTGGGTGCATTTTCTTCTGGCAGTACCTCTGCATTTGTGCATCAGACTCTGGTCAGAAGGGGAGGTGGAAACACCCTAAAAAAGGGCCCAAAAGTGTCTTCTTCAGGCTCTAAGGGACCCCAGTCTCATCCCTACAATGTCATCTTCCCCTTAGAGTTCTGGGGTGGCTGGTCAGGGTGAACCTTTGGGGTCGGCAAGTGTTGCAACTGTTTCCAACATCGCAGTCCCTGTCTATATTACTGAGGAGGTTTTGTCTTCAGCGTTGGTGGGATTGGAAGAAAGGTTAGCGGCTTTAATCGCATCTTCCCAGAGTGGGAGAAAACACGACCGGTCCCCTTCTACTACCCAGGACCCTCAAACAGAGGAACTGGGGGCGGGAGAAGATGAATTCCCCTCAGGGGACCATGAAGAGGCTGATGACTCCTCTTCTGAGGACCTCCTTCAGCTTCACAATCTGAAAGATTGCTGGTAAAATCTGTTACTGAAATGGTCCGCTCCACATTTATGTTACCCCTAACTGAGTCGGTTGATAAGCCCGCTTCTTGTTTGGGTTCGCTAAAGCTTCCTCAAGCTTTGCATGCCTTTCCTGTCCATTCATTGCTGGAGCAGCTTATGTATTCTGAGTGGGATCACCCAGATAAACATTTTTTCCTCCTAAAAAATTCTCAGCACTTTATCCCATGCAGGAAAAATTCACTAAAAACTGGGAGATACCAGCAATTGACGCTGCTATATCCTCTGTGAATAAAAGTTTGACTTGTCCAGTAGACAATGCTCAAATGCTTAGGGATACAACTGATAAGAAATTGGAATTCCTGTTAAAAAACGCATTTTCTTTGGCAGGTTCAGTGACTCAAAATGCGGTGGCAGCAATTGGTGTATGTCAATTGTTGAAAGACCAGTTAAAACAGGTGCTCAAGGTTATCCCTGATCAGCAGGCCCAGGATTTAGCCGAGCTACCAGGGTCTTTATGTTTTGCAATTGGCGTTATGAGAGATTGTATTCTGCAGGCCTTGCGCCTTACACTTGGGCTGGTGCATATGCGTAGAATCCTATGGTTGAAAAATTGGTCAGCCGAAGTGCCATGCAAAAAACTCCTGGCTAGTTTTCCTTTCCGTGGTGAACAGCTGTTTGGGGATGATTTGGATAAATACATCCAAAGAATTTCTAGTGGAGAAAGTACCCTTTTGCCAGTTAAGAAAAGGAGTAAACATATTTCATTTAAACAAGCTCCTTCTCCAGTGCCAGGGGCATCTGCCCTCAGGCAGTCACCACAGCCTCCGCCGTCAGGTTCAAGAGGTAAACCTTAGGGTCAACCCCAGGGACAAAAGATGTCCTGGGGAAGGAAACCTACAAAACAAAATATTAAAGTCTCCTTATGAAGGGGCGCCCCCACTCGCACAAGTGGGGGGAAGACTTCTGCAGTTCTCAAGGATCTGGCAGGAAAAGTTTTGAGACAGATGGGTGATCTCCTCAATAGCTCTAGGTTACAAACTAGAGTTCTGAGAGTTCCCGTCTCCTCATTTTCTCAGAGCGAATGTTCCCAAGAATCCAGAGAAAAAGAAGTCTCTTATTCAAGCATTGGACCGTCTTTTGTCTCAAAAATTGATCATGGTGGTCCCCATGGAAGAGCAGGAGTTGGGGTTTTATTCAAACCTTTTCACGGTGCCAAAACCAAATGGAGATGTCACACCCATTCTAGATCTCAAGGATCTAACCCGGTTCCTGAATATCCACTCTTTTCACATGGAGTCAATCCGATCAGTTGTCTCCATCCTACAAGGAGGAGAACTTCTGGCGTCAGTTGACATCAAGGATGCATACCTCCATGTGCCTATTTTCCCCGCTCACCAGAAATATCTATGTTTCATATCTATGTGAGAAAATCTGCATTTTCAGTTTGTAGCTCTGGCTTTCGGTCTAGCTACTGCACCTCGGGTGTTTACAAAGGTCCTGGCCCCTCCTCTGGCCAGATTAAGGGCCCAAGGTATAACGATTATAGCTTACCCAGATGATCTGCTCTTGATAGATCAGTCAGTAGCCCACTTAGACCAAAGTATGGTCACCACAGTCAACTACCTGGAATACCTAGGTTGGATTCTCAACCTAGAGAAATCTTCCTTAAAACTATGAAGGAGATTATAATACTTGGGTCTGATCATAGATACAGCCCAGAAAAGGGTATTATTGCCCCAGGCAAAGATCAGCGCAATAAAGGAGCTGATTCAGGTGGTCAAAGCAAAGAAGAATCCTTCTATTCGGCTTTGCATGAGGTTGTTGGGAAAGATGGTGGCTTTATTCAAGGCCGTTCCTTGCGCTCAGTTTCATTCCAGACTGCTGCAAAACAGTATCCTATTGGCTTGGAACAAGAAAGTCCAAGCTCTAGATTTTCTGATGCGTCTGTCTCCAATGGACCCTACCATCACGTCCGGACCTACTCTTGCAAGGTCCAGTATTCCATCCTACCTTACAAATGCTAAATTTAACGGTTTGGCTATTGAGACCCACATTCTGAAGAGGCGTGGGCTGTCAGGATCAGTTGTATCTACTGATGTGGAAATGTGAGGCCCAGTGTGTCAGGAAATTGCCTGGACATTCTGAGAACAGCTGACATCATAAAACAGCTCTGGTTTAAGCTCTGTTTATAGTGTCAGTTATACCACCTGGTTTATAGATGTACTGTCCCTTGCCTGGAGGGGATCACTTTGGGGTTGTGAGGCTGACTGAGAGTAGTAATGTTACCAAACTTGTTTTACTTAAATGGGGTTGGGCAGAGAGGGGTTTATGACATGTAAAGACCTCCACTTGGCCAAGTGTGGCCACCTGGCTTATGTGCAACCCCCCACCCTTGAAGGAATGTGGCAATGCCTTAGCATATGGAAGAGGGGGTGAGGAGGGGTGGGGTTTTACAAGTGTGTGTATATACCAGAATACAGACCTCTGGCTCAGTCTATTTGGTTCGTGATCTAAGAAGCATGGGGACGTAAGGTTTCTCTGTAAATGTACCTCTTTCACTTTTCTTAGTGTGTGACTTCATATTTTCTGTAACTTTTCCTATCCTATAATTTGTCCTGATGTACTGATAGCACTTGAATGTCCTTTATAACAATATTTCAAGTTTCTTTTTTGTACAATAGTAAGTTTGAATAAATTAGATTGTTATCCTTTTCGCACAGTTATTATTCGCTCTTAATTTCATTGGTTATAGCTGCAAGCGCATGGGTCGGTTCTTATATAGACAAGGTTGTATTCACTTATTTGATGTATCAATAAGCGTATAAGTGAGGTAGGTATAAAGATCTCCATATCACTACCTTGATTAGTGCAAGGAAGCCAGCCTCCAGAGTCATATATTATAGAGTCTGGAAGGCATATGTTTCCTGATGTGAATCTAGAGGTTGGTATCCCAGAAAGTATGTCATAGGTAGAATCCTTGACTTTCTGCAAATGGGGTTAGAGGTGAAGCTGGCCTTGAGTACTATCAAAGGTCAGGTCTCAGCCTTATCGGTATTGTTTCAACGACCACTTTCTTCGCATTCTTTGGGCCGTAGCTTTATACAGGGGGTAGCGCGGCTTAATCCACCGGTTAGGTCACCCCTGAACCCTTGGGACTTGAATTTAGTTCTGTCGGCATTACAGAAACAGTCTTGAGTTTTGAGCCGATACAACATATTCCCTTGGTCCTTTTGACAAGGAAGCTAGTTTTTCTGGTAGCCATATCTACTGCAAGAAGGGTATCAGAGTTGGCTGCTCTTTCTTGTAAAGAGCCATATTTAATCATTCACATGGATAGGGTAGTATTGCGTCCTCATCCTAACTTTCTATTGAAGGTAGTGTCAGGTTTTCATCGAAACGAGGATATTGTTCTACCTTCGTTTTTTCCAGAACCCTGTTCTACGGAAGAAATGTCGCTACATTCTCTTGATGTGGTGAGAGCAGTCAAGGTCTACTTGAAGGCGACTGCTCAGATTAGAAAAATGGATGTTTTGTTTGTGTTGCCTGAAGGTCCTAAAAGGGGACAAGCAGTATTGAAATCTACTATTTCTAAGTGGATTTGGCAAGTAATTGTTCAAGCTTATGGTTTGAAGAGGAAGATTCCACCTTTTCAAATCAAAGCGCACTCCACCAGGGCTGTTAGTGCTTCATGGGCAGTGCATCACCAAGCCTCCATGGCTCAAATCTGCAAGGCCGCAACTTGGTCTTCAGTTCATACATTTACCAGATTCTAACAGGTGGATGTAAAAAGGCATGAGGATATCGCCTTTGGGCACAGTGTGCTGCAGGCTGCAATATAGATCCTCAGGTCTGATGGCGCCCTACTTTTGTTTGTGTCTCCCTCCCCTCAGATATCATTGCTCTGGGACATCCCACATAGTAACTACTGTGTGCAATCGGGAAAATCTGGACAGCCGCACTCCAGGAAATTATAATCCAAACCTCTTTATTTTAAAATCAGGAACATGTCATACAGTACATCAAAGGCAGAGTGTACAGACAGGCAGCTTACGCGTTTCGCACTATATCAAGTGCTTACTCATAGCTTAGCATAACATAGTAACTACTTTGGCTCTGTGTCCTGTGATGTACGATAAAGAAAATAGGATTTTTATAACAGCTTACCTGTAAAATCCTTTTCTTGGAGTACATCACGGGACACAGAGGTCCCTCCCCTCTTTTGATACACGTATATTTCTTTGCTACAAAAACTGAGGTACTCCCAGTAATGGGAGGGGTTATATAGGGAGTGCCAGTGTCCATCACCTAAAGGTGGCCAATAAAACCCACATAGTAACTACTATGGCTCTGTGTCCCGTGATGTACTCCAAGAAAGGGATTTTACAGGTAAGCTGTTATAAAAATCCTATTATTAATTAGAAGCAGGATAGGCTTTTTTAAAAAGAAGGGTATTCAGGGATCGTCTAAAGATGGATAGATTAGGCGACAGTTGGACAGATTGGGTTAGGGAGTTCCAAAGGATGGGAGAAGCTCTGGAGAAATCCTGGAGGCAAGCATGGGAGGAGGTGACAAGGGAGCAATTAAATGTATATTAGAATGTAGAACACATAATCAGTAAGCAAAACTACATTTTTGCTTTTGTTATTTACATTATGAGATGTTTAATGTGTTATATTGGAATCATACATAATTTTCTGCAACCACCAAAAAGGAATGCTTAGTATCCTTTGCTTTAATGAGATGTGACTGCTGCAGATTTTATTATTTCTTTGGTATCCATTTACATACAGGGTCCGGAACTCTCCCCCTGCCCTACACCCTGTGTCCTGCTAGATGAGCGCTGATAAGATGTGACAACATAAAATGCAACATTTCCTGAAAGTGGGCAAGTTTTTTTTAGTTGAAAAGATCCCAACGACATAGTATAGGGATCTGTACTGTAACTCTAGATGTAAACTAAAAGTCAAAACAGCTAATTTGGAGGCTAAAGAGGACTATAATGTGAGCGACGTACAGAAGACAGATAAAGACTACTTGTCATACCAAATTTGTTCATATTTACATAAGTCAAATGCCATAGCAATGTCCTCCTCATTTTAGTTTTCTCTGTTTTTTTCTTATCCAAGTTGATCACCAATCAAATTCTTAGTTTAGAGGAAAAGTAAACAGATGTCCTTTATAGTAAAGACATGCAAGTCCATGCCACAATTGCAACTAATCTAAAAACTGTGTTACCTATGTTAATATAAAGAATTATTTAAATAGCATACTTCAAAAAAATACCCACATGCTTTTATATACTGTAATATACTTCTTCCATACTCCCTTTGCTATGTAGTATCCATTCACATAATGCTCTTGTTTACCTTTTCTTACTGTATGACCAATGGTCCACCAATTTAGATATACTGCACTGGTTCTAAATATATTGGAATAACTGAGCAATTAAATCTAGCTTTCTTTGTCTTGGTGCTACAGGAGAAACTTAGCTGTAACTTGTCTCTTTTGAAATCTGGAAACTGCTGCTGTTGACTTGATTTTGGAGGAGAAAGCCTCATCGTTCACCACTTGGTAAGTATTTTGCCTTGAAAACAATGCAACCGTTAATATTAGAGTACGCTTGTTCCAGTTCAGTTACAACTGGGTAGAGAATAAGGGATGATTATGACAACTTTCAGGGCTTTTACCTTCAAAAGCTAGCTAGAAATGGTGGCCCCAACATTTCTATCCTGACAGGATCCCATAGTGGTCCCAGCAAGTACTCAACAAAGTTCAAAATTCAGCAAGAAGAGATACATGTTGCTCCAGGCCAAAGAGGTCCACTTTTTATTTACCTGAAAAAACATATAAAAATATACAGAATGTAAACCCAATCACTTTAATCACATGTAATCTTTCATTCGTAATGTAATTCAAACATAATTTTGAGTATTTTTTAGATCTACAGTTTTATAGATTTAACAGAAAGATCCTTGTCACCCAGGCTTCTGATGGAGTATACAAATGTCTGTTTCAATATACATTACATGGTCCACTGATGTCACCATCAGGAAATTCCCCCAGAGAAATGCTATGCGACCATTTCTGGAGTACATGCACATGGAGAGGAAGTAGCTGCAGAAGATCAGTAGCACTGAGATGCATCAAAGGATAAAAACAAAAAGATAGATAGATAGATAGATAGATAGATAGATAGATAGATAGATAGATAGATAGATAGATAGATAGATAGACAGACAGACAGACAGACAGACAGACAGACAGACAGACAGACAGACAGATAGACAGATAGACAGATAGACAGATAGATAGATAGATAGATAGATAGATAGATAGATAGATAGATAGATAGATAGATAGATAGATAGATCACACATACTGTACAGTGTGACAGTAATAGAGTCAGAGATTAGGAAGGCTGTTCAGAAACAAAGGGACCATGTGAAAGCCTGAAAAGGTGGGAGACTTTCTAAAAAAATTTGTGGGACATTATTGCTGTTTAATTTGTGTGAAGCAAGTTGAAAGGCTTCAAGATGGCTCCATCGCCATCTGACCTGAGGAAAGCCTTCTAGCTGGCTCTATAAAAAGTGATGGTGCCAGAGGGTGTTGAAGCATATCTTGCAATATTTTAGTATTTTATCTCAAGAGAGAGAAGAGCTAACCAAGCATGATATTCTTAAAGACTCTGGGGTCTGTGTGGATCCCAAGCCCACCAAGAGATTGTATCAGTGGAGCTTAAAGTAGAATGTTTTGTCATTTTGGATAGAGCAAGAGAGGGTTATAAACCCTGTCAGGTTTTTTTTTTCACCACCTGTGTCCCAGTGCAGAGATTTCCCTTCACTTCCTGTCCCATAGCCAAACAGGAAGTGACAGGAAATCCCTGCAAAATTAGAGTCTTGGGGACTTCCAGGCCTTCAGATCTAGTGTTCTTATTGGAAGATTTCCCTCCTGTTACTTTTCTGGGTACAACCCAAAATCAGCTATTCTATTACTTTTACTTTCAGTGATGATGGTAAACAGCACCAATAGAGAGGTTGAGAGGATGTCACCCTAATGGGGGCACAGACAGCAATAAAAACTGACAGACGTTATAATCCATCTGCACTCTATCAAAACCGAAAAAAAAAAGTTTTGCCTTTAGTTATTATTTAAAAATATGTTTAAACTTGTAAAACCCTCTGTGAGCAAATCAGCCTGCGTTTATTTTACAGGCCATTCAACTACCCATCACGAAGTTCAAAAATTGAGAACTTTAATCCACACCTTGAGGTGGGCACTGTGGTGGGGGACATTTACCAATGCAAACATTTTTTTCCAAATATTGTTTGACCCTGATATAACCCTGACACTAACCCAGATCATGTCCTAATCTAGCTATTTTATCTTTATTATTATTTTCCACACACAGTTTTTTGTTTCTTTTTCTCCTCTGAAGAAACAAATACATTGTATAATTTTCTCCAAGCCTGAGAAGAAAGAATGTATAGCTGCATGTTTTACAATCATAGGCTATTACAGTGATCATGTGATCTATTAACAAACTGTCAAAACAGTGCACAAAGACACTTCAAAACCAAAGCCCTCCTTTTCCTGAACCCCTTTATATAATTAATCCCAAAATATCCAAAAATAGACTTTAGTTATGTATTTGGAATAAATTGCCCAGTGTCAGGACAGTGAGCAGGCAGCAAAAAGAAATCTGAAATGTGAGCCTTCTTTAATGTATTTGCTGCTGATGGCCTTGCTGTGTTATGCAACTTCTGCCTGCAGTACTGTATATCAGCCATGGTAAAAATAAAAGCTATTTGGTTACTACATGCATGAGGAAACAACATGACTCTGCACCACAGAGCTTGGTGGGAACAGCACTTCGGTTAGATAATTAAGCAGCAAAAGGCATCTCCTCTTCATTCATCGTAGCAGCCACTTTCTTTTAGAGTGCTGCTTATGCACCATTTTCCTTCTCCTCCTCCTGAAGGGCATGCAGAAGCCACTTTCTTTTAGAGAGCTGCTAATGCAACATTTCCCTCTGCCTCCTCCTGGAGGGCTCAAAGCAGCCACTTTCTTTTAAACTGCTGCTAATGAGCACTTAGTCTTCCTTTCCTTCTCAAGGGTGAATAGCAGCCATTTTATTTTAAAGACTGCTAATGCGCCCTTTCCTCCTCATCCTCCTTTTCTTTGAAGGACTGCTAATATGCCCATTTGCCTCCTCTTCTTCTGCTAATCCCTTCATAGGAGAAGGAGAAGGGTTGGGGTGCTGGTGGTGAGGAGGAGGGATGTGGTTCTGGTATTGAAGAGGAAGAGTCTAGGAAACATAAAAAAAGACCACCTGCCCATCCACATCACATCATTACATGAAGTGCAAGGGGGAAGGGCAGGCAACAGCAAAAATTAGGTGTATGATCATAAGCTGTCTGCCTTTCCTCAATTCTTCCCTTGCAAATGACCTGACATAGATTGGGTGCGAATCTGGGCTGTCATAGATTGGATGTTGTGTTTGTGGCTGTTATATAGTGTAAATCTATTTCTGCCCTGGTAAAGCATACATGGTCAAGGACAGCAATACAACCTGGGCCTGTACACCACCTTGTTCCTCTGCAGGAGAGGTTTTCACCCAGCCTGTGGTGAAAACAACAGGAGTTAGTGAGGTGGCTGACAAACCATCTTTTTTTTTATTCTCCCAGGAACTCTTTCCCTTCTCCTCCCCTTCGGGTGTGCATATCAGACATTTTTATCAACTTCTAATGCTGCCTTTTCTTTCTCTCTCTCTAGGGCACATAGGAGACACTTTTTTCATCCGCATATTTCCTTCAACCACTTTTCTAGTGCTGCTTCTGAACCTTTTTCCTCCTCTGCTAATCTCACCATGCCAACTGGCTATGAGAAGTTGGCAGAATCTTTGTGGCTGCTATCACCAGGGCTGGCCCATAGATCTGTGTTTCGCAACTGCAGAAGCATAGAACAAAATTACCACCAAATCCCCCCCATTTCCAGTGTCTTCATGGCAGCTTTGCCTAACACCCCATTTAGGTATTTTTTTTATATATATAGCTAGTTACTTAGTTGGTCAGGTTAAAAAACCACACAAGTCCATCTAGTTCAACCAACAGAAAAAAAACAAAAAAATAAACAAATAGAAAACCTCCATATATACCAGGGGTGTCCAACCTTTTGACCTTCCTTGGCCACATTGGAAGAAGAGGAATTGTCTTGGGCCCAAATACACTAACAATATGCATAGTTGATGAGCAGAAAAAGCCAGGCAGATGACAAGTCAATGATCACTGATATAGATAATGTGCCTATCTGAGTAATAAGACTTTTTTTTTTTTTTATTATTATAAAAGTAAAAGAGGGCAACATAAAACTAGTGGGATATTTTGACACTGTTCTCGATAAACAAATTCAATATCTGGTAAGATGGATGTAGTAGCAATTCTCAATGAATTCTCAAGGTGCTAATCAGACATTTTGATTCTAATTTTGACCTATGCATGCTTCAAATTAGTTGCTCACATGTTGGACCGCATTGGTAGCCATCTTGAGCCATATGCGGCTCGTGGGCTGCGGGTTGGACACCATCTTATACCCTGAGTTAGTCCAGGGGAAGGGAAAAAAACCCCAATAAAGTAAGATCCAATTTGCTCCAGGCCATCGGATTTTCCCTGGATTAACTACTCCTGGTGTTAATCCTTATAAATCTTAATATCCTGTTATATTTTGTGCATTTAAGAATGTATCCAGCAAAGTTTTAAAACAATCTACTGAGCTGGTCATAACTAGTTCTTGAGGGAGTCTATTTCACATTTTCATACCTCTTACTGTGAAGAAGCCTTTTTGTATGTGGAGGTTAAATCTCTTTTCTCTCAAATGTAAAGAGTGCCCCCTTTTCTTCTGTAATGACCTGAAAGTGAAAAACTTAAAGTGTTTGTTACCCCAACACCTCATATTCCTGATATGTGCCTGTTGTACCATGTACTTGTATGAGAAAGTCTTCTGTTCTCTTTGTATTGCTTCCTTTATGTAAAGTCCCTGGTGTTCCTGCCAGGCTCTCTGCTTTCATATTAAAAACTGACCACACTAAGGAGAAGATCAAACCGTGGTCAGTTCTCTAGGTATGCTGGGAACTCAGGCTGCTCTCCTCCAATGATTAGACTTGTCCTGACACGCCCCTGCTGCACGGCCCTTCACTGGGAAGCTCAATGTGCTGCTGTTTTCCACCCCCAGCTCTTATGTAGCTGTGAACAGAGGGAATGTGATCACTTATAAAAAAGGGAAAAAAGGTATTTAGAAGGTTTTCTTTTTTTTATATCTATACAAAAATGTTTTGCCTTTCTTTTCTATTTGAAACTGAATGGGTTGTTTTACAAGGTAAGGGTTAACCACTTTAACACCAAGTTCACTAAATGAACCACTTATGTATTTATACATGATGATCATATCCTCCCTTAATTGCCTCTTCTCAAGAGAGAATAAGTCCACTTCAGCTAATCTTTCCACATAGCTGAGCTCCTCTATGCATCAGTTTGGATGTCCTTCTCTGAACTTTTCCCTTTTCAACCCTTTTTTGTGAACTGGTGCCCAAAATTGAACTGCATATTCCAGATGAGGTCTTCTAATGATTTGTACAGGGGCAACATGATCTCTCTCTCTCTCTCTCTCTCTCTCTCTGCCTCTCTCCCTCTCTCCCCCTTTTAATACAAGAAAGTGTTTTGATAGTTTTAGAAAGTGCATCTTGGCTTTGAATGCTATTATTAAGTTCATGATCTACCAGAACACCCAGATCCTTGACCATTGACTCTCCTAGCTGTTCTCATCGTGGGATGTATGATGCATGCATGTTTTTAGCCCGCAAGTGCATAACTTTACATTTATCAACATTAAACCTCATTTGCCACACAGTTGCCCAATTAAATAGTGCATTGAGGTCTGATTGTCAGTTGGAGACATGAAAATTACTCCATTGCATACCTTTGTGTCATCTGCAGACATTGAAATAGTACTTTTAATTCTAAGCTCTACATCATTTATAAATATGTTAAAACGTAAGGGTTCCAACACCAGACCTTGCGGTACACCACTAATAACCTTAGACCAGTGGTCATTAACCCTGTCCTCAGGGCCCACTAACAGGCCAGGTTTTATGTATTACCTTGGGGAGATGCAGACTAGAATACTGCAATCACTGAGCAGCAAATGATATCACCTGTGATGGATTTCAGTTATCTTGCAAACCTGGCCTGTTAGTGGGCCCTGAGGACAGGGTTGACGCCGCTGCCTTAGACCATTCAGAGTATGAATCATTAATCACTACTCCCTGAATTCGGTCTTTAAGCGAGTTCTATCCATTTACAAACTGAATCTGAGCCTGTGGACTTTAACTTACACATTAGTTGTGTGTGGAGAATCGTGTCAGAAGCTTTTGCAAAATCCAAGTATACTTGTCACGTACCTTTTTTGGAAGCTGAAATTATGAGAGTGCTACCCCTTGCACCTCTGGTCTGAGCACCACCAAGAGTGGAGGCAGGGGCACAGGGCGCAAAGTAGTATGGGTATCAGTATCAAATAGCACAGTGGTTCTCAACTCCTGTCCTCAGGGCCCACTAACAGGCCAGGTTTGCAAGATAACTAAAATACATCACAGGTGATATAATTTGCTGCTCAGTGATTGCAGTATTCTAGTCTGCATCTCCCCCAAGGCAATACATAAAATCTAACCTGTTAGTGGGCCCTGAGGACAGGAGTTGAGAATCACTGAAATAGCAGGTAACAGTAGTCTTCAGACTGTAGTCAGCTGTGAGGGAGGCACAGTAGAAGAGGACTGAGGATGATGATCTGCAGGATGGCACCAGGAAACTGGAACTTGGATACTCGTTACAGAGACTGAGGCGGCACTCAGTCATAGGCAGGTACAGGTACTCATCAAAATCAAGGACGTGGTAAAATGGCAAGACAGGGTCAGCACAGATGGACAGTGAGGACGTAGCCATACATGAAGAGCTAGAGTAAATGTAGTAAAGCAGCAGACCGAAGTTAGTACCAGGAAGATAGAAGAGCATAGTCAGAGTACAGAATCCACAAAGCAAGGTCATGAGCAGGCCAGGTCAGCAACAAGGGGATAAGATAACAAGAAAAGGAATATACAAACACAGGTCACAGGGAGCTGAAGAACATCCAGTAATTGGCACACATCAGGGCAGCTTGGCATGCTGGTTACTAGCCAGAGTCTGTCTGCATGTTGGCACATGCACACAAGCATTAGCTGCATGGACATTAGCTGTATGAGTATTCATTTCCTGACAATACTACCGTGCATCCGGAAAGTATTCACATCGCTTTTTTTTCACAGCCTTATTCCAAAGTGAATTAAATTCATTATTTTCCTCAAAATTCTACAAACAACACCCCCTAATGATAACATGAAGGACGTTTGTTTGAAATCTTTGCAAATTTAAAAAAAATAAAAAACGAAAAAAATCACATGACCATAAGCATTCACAGCGTTTTCTCAATACTTTGTTGAAGCACCTTTGGCACCAATTACAGCCTCAAGTCTTTTTGAGTATGATGCCACAAGCTTGGCACAAATATTTTTGGGCAGTTTCTCCTATTCTTCTTTGCAGGACCTCTCAAGTTTCATTAGGTTGGATGGGGAACATCGGTGCACAGTCATTTTCAGATCTCTCAGAGATGTTAAATCGGGTTCAAGTCTGGGCTCTGGCTGGGCCACTCAAGGACATTCACAGAGTTGTCCTGTAGCCACTCCTTTGTTATCTTGGCTGTGTGCTTAGGGTTGTTGTCCTGTTGAAAGATGGACATTCGCCCCACTCTGAGGTCCAGAGCATTCTGGAACAGGTTTTCATCAAGGATGTCTCTGTACATTGCTGCATTCATCTTTACCTCAATCCTGACTAGTCTCCCAGTTCCTGCCCCTGAAAAACATCCTCACAGCATGATGCTGCCACCACCATGCTTCACTGTAGGGATAGTAAAGGCCAGGTGATGAGCGGTGCCTGACATGCACTGTTAACTTTGGGACCTATATAGACAGGTGTGTGCCTTTCCAAATCATGTCCAATCAACTGAATTTATTACAAGTGAATGATCTGAATAATACCGCCCTTAACTCAAAATCACCCCCACTGCGCCAATGGATGGAGTGTACAATGATAAAGAGTGAGATCAAGTGAATGGCCCACTCAGTGTGCAAACAAATCAAAACTTAACGAAAAGTAATGAAAAAAAAAAAATATATATAGTGTGACAAAATAAATAAAATAAATTAAATAAATAAATGAATAAACCGAGCTGCCCCTTTAAATAATAATCAAGAGTATAGTATTATTTGATCTCATGTAACAAATGCCCACCTAAATACACAAGAACAAATAAGAGGCGCTCATATACCTAATGGTGAAAATCTAAATAAGTGTTAACATGTCACCAAATAGTGACTGCATTAAAGTGTGTACATATATGAACTGGATGACGTGATAAATCAATACACAAATTAATCCTGTGTGACAGTGAATTAAATAGTGCCAAACAACTTATAATGCTTATGCAAATCAGGTAAAAAAATCACCAATTAATGTGACATACCCAATAACAAAATTATTACAGTGCAATATAATTTAATAAGACACATCAGTCCTTGAATCTTTTGTGACAAAAAATGCGTGATTAAATCTGTGACAAAAAAATCCACATAGATCTTCTGAGGTGCAGTGATCCTGGTAGTGTAAACTCAAAACGTCCTTCACCTCACCAACGTGAAAACGTGAATCCACTCCCAATGGAATCTCACTCACCAAATATTTTTGCCAGCACTCTCATGCACGGCAAAATACGCTTAAGAATCACACTCCAGAGTGATCGAATAGTAATTAGGCCACCGTGGTTAGGATCAATCCACATGTAAAAGAATATGAAGAACTCACATAGCGTAAACCAGCACGGCAAATTTTATTTAGAACCACTAAAATCTTCCATAAAACCACTCACATTTTAAAAGATAAATGACAGCAGTAAAACCAGTGCAGATCACAGCAGCTTCAAAATTCAGTGGATACACTCAAAACAGCAAATGGTCACGGCGGACCCGAGATGTGCAAATGCCAGGACTCACGGTCCCTCTCACCCCCTTCGTGGAGCGCCGTACAGCCAAAATCTCTCCTTCCTCGAGTGCGGCTCTCAGCGTAGCTCGTCAGACCTTACAGCCACGCCCCCGACATGTTTCGTCATAGATTTGACTTATTCATGGGATTGGCTGAATAGGCTGCCCATCATCCCTTAAATCTCCTCCTCACTAGCTTCCCATAGGTCAGTGAGTCCGCATGCGCACATCTCGTGTCCCCGATCTAACAATAGAGCAGAGATCACAGCGCGCCGTTACATAGGGATGCGGCTTGCCTTTCTTTCGTTAAGGACTAGTTACAACTCAAAAGCATACGAATGGTTCGAGTCTAATATAATCTCCCTAATACTACACGTGGTCACAGCCTTGCGGGTGCGATCACATATCACCTACATCCTTATTTCAAACCGATGTCTTATAACAGACACAACAGCCTGAAATTCCCTGAAACTAACGTTTGTACTCCCATTGCTGGACTAGCACACTCCTGGATAATCAATCTTCAAAATAAAATCGTATACCAGAGGAATAAATATCCATCATGACTCACAAGTTGAATAAGGTTTACATTAAGCACACTGTGAATATATTACAAATTTAATAAAGTAAAAAACTAACAATATAAAAAACTCGATACAAAAAATCATATGTATGCACTCTCATTCCCGGTTACCCGGGACTTGACAGCATAGTGAGAATCTGCTTTATTAGATAACATCCCACTACAACTGCATGCCTCCTCACACACCGGATGCAGAGTCATAGTATCTCCGCATTAACGCATGTAAAAAATGCTGACAGCAGCCTGAATGTTAATCTAACATGCACCCAGGGGAAGCGACATCGAATCAAATTCCAATAGGGTTACCACCTACTGGAATTGTTCAAACCTAAGCCGTCAAAGAATAGAAAAACAATAGACCAGCATAGAAAAAAAAAAAAAAAATATATATATATATATATATATATATATATATATATATATATATATATATATATATATATATATATATATATATATAAAACCATCTTCCAAAATTTGAATTTCTTATAAAATGAATTTGAATAGAAAAGATTAGAATAGAGTAGAAGAGAAAAGACTAGAAAAACAATAGAACAGAATAGAATAAGATATAATATATATATTATATTTTATTCTGTTCTATTGTTTTTCTAGTCTATTCTTTTCTATTATTTTCTATTCAAATTCTAATTCATTCTATACGAAATTCGAATTTCAGAAGCCATTTTCCGAAATTCGAATTTCGTATAGAATGAATTCAAATTCGAATAGAAAAGTTTAGAATAGAAAAAAAAAGAATAGCATAGAAAAACAATGAAACAGAATAGAAAAAAATATAATATATATATTATATTTTATTCTCTTCTGTTCTATTGTTTTTCCAGTCTATTCTATTTCTATCATTTTCTATTCTAATCTTTTCTATTCAAATTCGAATTCATTCTATACGAAATTCTAATTTTAGAAGCCATCTTCCGAAATTCGAATTTCGCATAGAATTAATTCAAATTCGAATAGAAAAGTTTAGAATAGAATAGAAAAGAATAGCATAGAAAAACAATGGAACAGAATAGAAAAAAAATATAATATATATATAACCATCTTCCGAAATTGGAATTTGGTACAGAATGAATTCAAATTCGAATAGAAAAGATTAGAATACAATATATTATATTTTTTTCTATTCTGTTCTATTGTTTTTCTATGCTATTCTTTTATATTTTCTATTCTATCCTAATCTTTTCTATTGGAATTCGATTTTATTCTATACGGATTTCAAATTTCGCAAAATGGTTATATATAGTTTACTTTTTCAAATTCAGTTAATGTTTTTTCCTAATGCAGTATCATTTTTTCGAATTTTATAGTTTTTTTCGAATGTGGTAGAATTTTTTCGAATTTGACAGTTTTTTCGAATGTGGTAGAATGTTTTCGAATTTGATAGTTTTTTTCGAATGTGGTAGAATTTTTTCGAATTTGACAGTTTTTTTTCGAATGTGGTAGAATTTTTTCGAATTTAATAGTTATTTTCGAATACGGTCAAATTTTTTCCAATGCGGTCGAATTTTTTAGAATTCGAATACGAAACGAAACGAATTCCGAAAACGAATGTAACGAATGCAGCGAATTTAACTAAATTAAATTAGTTAAATAACGAAACTAAACTAAACTAATTTTTTCATCCTGCACATGTCTAGACTGTACACAGAGCTGAAGAAGGTATTTAATAAATGTGTCCTCTTTTTGTCCCCAGTCACCATCTCTAAATTATCATGTGAAAGGCCTACATGCTCATACCTGACTTTTTTTATTACTAAGCATTAAGCACTTACTACAAAGCATTACATGGATATAGTGTTTGGATACACCGCATTGCAGGCACCAAAGGGCTGGCCATCCTCACGCAAAGCTTTGATTTGACACTTGTTTGCCATAGCTGGCATGACATCCCTTTATTAAAAGGAACTAGGTTATTTTTCCATGTGTGTTTTTAAACAGTATTTTGTATTACATTTTTTAGCCAAAATAACTGTACAGAATGGATGCACACTATGTAAGTGGCCTTAGTAGATCGCAGTTTAAGAGGGAGAGCTCAGGCAGGTTTAAATCTAGAATTCAAGATTATAGCCTATTATTGTACAGATTTCATGCACACTATGTAAGCTACTTTAGTAGGCCGTAGTTTCAGAGGTACATACAAAGTAGGTTTTAATCCAGAAAACATAATTAGAGTGTATTCTTTCATAGCAAAAAGCCACAGATACTGCATAGACATGATGCACACTAAATAAGCAACTTCTGTAGGATTCAGGTTTTAGAGAAAGATACCAGACAGGTTTTATTCAAGAAATCAAAATTAGGGTGTGCCATTTCACAGAAAAAAGGCCGAAAAATTGTACAGACTCAATAAATTCTATGTACGCAGCTTTAGTAAGAAATCCAAATTTGAGTGTATTATTTCACAAAAAACCCAGAAGAATTGTACAGACTTAATGCACACTTTGTAGGCAGCTTTGTAGGACCAGTTTCAGAGGGACACCAGGTAGGTTTTTTTTTTCCAAATATCAAGTTTATTCAACTCCAAACAGGGGTGGGGGCCCCGATACAGAAACATAAACAAAAAGCACTTTGTCATGGTCGTTATACAAGGGTCAAATTAGTACAGAATATAATACAGTACATATTTAGGCCTGAGACTTCCGAGTATATGAATATTTTAGATAAAAAATAAAGAAACTCGAGACAAAGTGTTGATATCTACAGCTCCGGGGTACTCCCCCCCCAACTTTTTCCATGTTTCTATAGAAAAATGGGGACCGAAGTCCCTAGACCAGAGAAGAGGTGGGAAAGATAAGGGAGAGGGTTTAGAGGAAGAAAGAAAGGTAATAGAGAAGTAGTGGGAGGTGGGAGAAGAAGGAGACATGGCGGTAGTTAAGCCAGTATGCCGGACTCAATGGAGTCCACCCAACACATATGAGGAAGAAGTTATGAGCCAAGTAAGCGTTGTCCTTCCTCGGAATAAATAAATGCGTTCCAGATGTCCCAAGTTTTTTTATAGGCTTCTTGTTTATGTTGAGCAGTAAGGATCAGGTCTTCCATATGCTTTATATCCTCCACTCTCCGCAGCCACAATGAGAGGGCTGGTGGAGAGGGTTGTTTCCAGTAAAGTGGGATACACGTCTTCGCTGCATTGAGCAAGTGTCAGGGAAATGGCCGTGTTGTGGGCAATTCCGCCAGTAACCGTCATGGTGGCAGGCGAGTCTAGTGAGCACGCCCTGATCTTGTAGGCACACCCCTCTGGCCTATTTAAACCTGCCACTGACACTTGCAGTTTGCTGGATTATCAAACAGCTCCTGTGTTCCTGTGCCTTGTAAACTCTGAAGACCTCTGCTTGACCTCTGCCCGGCTTGACCAGTGTTCCTGTTTATCTCCTCGCTCTGACCCCGGCTTGGCTGACTACTCTCCGATCTTCTGCCCCCTGTGTATGATCCGGCTTGTTCCTGTACTTCTCTCGGACTGTCTTTTGGTATCTGATCCCTGGCCTGGCTGCGGACCCTGTTCCTGGTTTACCCTGCTGTTACCGTTCAAGACTTCTCTCCGCACGGCTGCCACAACGCACTCTAGCTACTTACAGCCAACCAGCCAGCTTGCAGTATTCCTGGCAACCCGTGCACCTCTGTGCATCGCATTCCCTGTACCCAAATCCAGGGACGTGCTGCACTCAGCCGCAAGGGGCGCCCTCTCAGCAACCCGGCCTCACACTACAGACTTGACAGTATAATCCAGCCATGACTGAGGCCGGTGGAGGTGCGTCCCCATTAGAGACTTTGTGCCAACAAGCCATCACTCTGACCCAAGCAGTTCAGAAATTACAGGAAGGTTATCTGCAACTAACGGATAAGTTGCAACACCTGTCAGAGTCACCTGCTCATGAACAAACCTCTGCGGCTTCCTTGATGATGTTCCCGCCTCCAGAACCCCGAGTTCCCATTCCGGAGCGATTCTTCGGAGACCGTAAAAAGTTCAGATCATTCAAGACTGCCTGTCTATTGTACCTAGCCCTGCAACCCCGGACTTTTGCTTTAGAGACTGTTAAAGTCGGGTTCCTCATCTCTTTGCTGTCCGATGAACCTCAGGCCTGGGCCCATAACTTATGGGAACAAAAGAGTCCCGTCATTTGCACGGTGGATGCATTCCTGGCAGCTATGGCACAGCTTTACGAAGATCCCCAGCGTACTGCCACCGCTGAAGCCGCTCTGCACTCTCTGCAGCAGGGTGGGCGACCAGTAGAGGACTATACCCTGGACTTCCGGCGGTGGTCCGCAGACACAGCCTGGAATGAGGCAGCTTTACTACACCAGTTCCGTCTAGGACTCTCCGAATCCCTCAAGGACGAGTTGGCCAGGATCGAGATTCCCACTACACTTGAGGGTCTCATCCAATTATCCATCCAACTGGATCGACGTTTGCGGGAGAGACAGTCCGAACGATCACGAACCTGCAGACCCGCCAGTACACCCACCTTTGGATCAGTTCCCAAGCAGATTGGCCTGTTACGTTCCGCACTAACTCCTGATGAAAGACGTCGTCGTATCCTAGCCAATCTTTGCCTCTATTGTGGAGGAAATGGACATTTTCTATGCAACTGTCCCAGGAAGTTCAAGAAGCCACCTACCTACTCTCCAGCATATTTCCAGGTTTCTGGGACTTCTCCCTCACAACTCGTTCTTCCCATTTCACTGCAGTTGGGAGAAGAAGAGGTCCGGCTCCAGGCTATAATCGACTCTGGAGCATGCAGTTGCTTCATGGACTTGAACCTGGCAAGGAACCTTAGGTTGCCCCTCCTCCACAAGAAACGGGGTCTGGAAGTCCGTTTAGCAGATGGCACCCTACCTAACTCTGGCCTTGTTACTCAAGAGACTTCTCCTCTCCTTATTACCTCTCCCGATGGCCATCGGGAATTCATACGTTTTGACGTTTTGAGTTCACCTATGTCTCCAATTATCTTGGGTATCCCTTGGCTCCAAGCCCATAACCCCCAGATCGATTGGATTAAGAAGGAAGTCCTGTTCACTTCCCCCTATTGCCAACAACATTGCCTCATCCCTGAATCCAGAGATACCACCAGTTGTCTGACAGTCCAGTCGGTATCCTCCACCAACCAGGATGTACCCCAGGCGTACCATGAATTCCTGGACGTTTTTGATAAGAAAAAGGCAGAGGTTCTACCACCACATCGACCATATGATTGTCCTATCGAGCTGCTTCCAGGGGCCGAAGTTCCATTTGGACGTATATTCCCCCTCTCTGAAGTGGAATTGGGGACACTACGACAGTACATAGATGAAAATTTGGCAAAGGGCTTCATTCGTCCATCTTCTTCTCCTGCCGGTGCCGGCATTTTCTTTGTCGAAAAAAAAGATAAGACTCTAAGACCATGTGTGGACTATAGGGAATTAAATAAAATCACCATAAAGAACCGATATCCACTCCCACTGGTCCCCGAACTCTTCCAGAGACTTCGTTCAGCTCAAGTGTTCACCAAACTCGACCTCCGTGGTGCCTACAACCTCGTTCGCATCCGTGAGGGCGATGAGTGGAAGACGGCATTCAGAACGAGGTTTGGGCACTTTGAGTATTTGGTGATGCCGTTTGGGCTCTGTAATGCCCCGGCTACTTTCCAGCACTTCATAAACAACATCTTCCGGGAATATCTTGACTACTTCGTCATCATCTATCTGGATGACATCCTTATCTTCTCAACCACCTTGGAGCTCCATCGGACTCACGTAAAGACAGTATTACTCACACTAAGAAAACACGGACTTTACGCGAAAGCAGAAAAGTGTGACTTTGAAAAGAAATCCATACAATTCCTAGGGCTCATCATCTCTACCGGTGGTGTAGCTATGGATCCACAGAAAGTGCAGGCAATCCTAGACTGGCCAACTCCGTCAGACAAGAAGGGTGTACAAAGGTTTGTAGGGTTTGCAAACTTCTATAGAAGGTTTATAAGGAACTTTTCTTCCATCATCTCGCCCATAACCCAAGTAACCCGCCTACATGTTCGCTTCCTGTGGTCCTCCGAAGCCCAATCTGCCTTTGAGAAACTGAAGTCTTTGTTTACTTCTGCACCAATTCTTCGACACCCCGATCCTGCCCTGCCCTATATTTTAGAGGTCGATGCCTCAGAGGTAGCTACAGGAGCAGTACTTTCACAGCGCCTGGGACCCAAGTCGCTGCTGCACCCTGTGGCCTTCTCCTCCCGGAAAATGAGCCAACCCGAGAGGAATTACGACGTAGGTGATCGTGAGCTTCTGGCCATTAAGACAGCCTTAGAAGAGTGGAGATACCTTCTTGAGGGAGCCACGCACCCAATAATGATATTCACCGATCACAGAAACCTCGAGTACCTCCGCACTGCCAAACGCCTGAGACCCCGTCAAGCTCGCTGGGCTCTGTTCTTTTCACGATTCAACTTTCACATCACCTACCGCCCTGGCTCCAAGAACGGCAAGGCCGATGCTTTATCCCGAATGTTTCCTGATACCCCAGAAGAAACAACATCCAGTACAATCTTGTCTCCACAGAACTTCCTTTTGATTCAACCTGATCTAAGGTCTTCTCTTGAACAGGCCTCCCGCCAATGCCAGGAACCAGAGACTTCCTCTTTAAGAAGCCAGGGGGGGTATCTCTGGTATCAGGACAAGATCTTTGTCCCACAACAAGCAAGAATCCAGGTCTTACAAACTTTACATGACCATCAACTTGCTGGCCACTTCGGTGTACGGAAAACTATAGATCTTGTTCAGCGATCCTTTTGGTGGCCTACCTTGAAAATTGATTGCAAAAAGTATGTAAGCTCCTGCACTACCTGCCAGCGAAACAAGGGGTCCAACATTAAGTCTTGGGGTCTGCTACGTCCTTTGCCGGTACCAGAACAACCATGGAGGAATATATCTATGGACTTCATAGTAGAGCTGCCACCCTCTGAAAGATTCACAACGATTCTAGTTGTTGTAGACCGTCTTTCCAAGATGTCACACTTCGTGCCTATGATAGGTACTCCTTCAGCTGCAGACACAGCAAAGGCCTTCATAAGAGAGATAGTCAGACTTCACGGCCTTCCTGACAGCATTGTGTCTGATAGAGGAGTCCAATTTACTTCCCGATTTTGGAAAGAGCTCTGCAAAGTTTTGTCTATTGAAGTTTGCCTATCCTCTGCCTATCATCCCCAGAGCAACGGTCAGACTGAAAGGACTAATCAGACCTTAGAACAATATTTACGCTGTTTTTGCTCCACTTCCCAGGATGACTGGTACTTGATACTCCCCTGTGCGGAATTCGCATACAATAACTCAGTACACTCAACCACCGATCAATCACCGTTTTGGGCCAACTATGGGTTCCATCCTTCATTTCTACCTAATGTCATTCCAGAGACCTCAGTTCCAGCAGTTCAAGACAGGATAAAATCCATTCAGACTAACTTTCAAACTCTCCGGTTAACCATGCAAAAGGCCCAAGAGGACTACAAGGAACAATATGACAAAAAGAGGGGGGAGAGTCCTAGCTTTAAGGTTGGAGATGAGGTTTGGCTCTCCTCTGCAAATCTTAAACTTCCTTGTCCCTCCCGGAAATTGGGACCAAGATTTATTGGCCCATTCAAGATTAGACGGGAGATCAATCCAGTAGCCTTTGAACTGTCACTCCCGAGTTCTTATAAAGTGCACCCTGTGTTTCATGTCTCCTTACTTAAAGCTGTTATCTCTAGTCCTTTTTCAGGAAGGAAAGAAGATCCTCCACCTCCAGTTTCTGTGGGAGATGAAACAGAGTATGAAGTTGAGGCCATCCTGGACTGCCGCCGGAGAGGTAGGATCATTCAATTTCTTATAAAGTGGAAGGGTTACCCAGCAGAAGAAAGTTCTTGGGAACCTGCAGCCAATATACATGCTCCTAGACTTTTGCAGAGATTCCGAGTTCGTTACCCCGAAAGATGGGCCAGGTTGGGCATCCGGAGGTTGCCCCTTGGGGGGGGGCAATGTCAGGGAAATGGCCGTGTTGTGGGCAATTCCGCCAGTAACCGTCATGGTGGCAGGCGAGTCTAGTGAGCACGCCCTGATCTTGTAGGCACACCCCTCTGGCCTATTTAAACCTGCCACTGACACTTGCAGTTTGCTGGATTATCAAACAGCTCCTGTGTTCCTGTGCCTTGTAAACTCTGAAGACCTCTGCTTGACCTCTGCCCGGCTTGACCAGTGTTCCTGTTTATCTCCTCGCTCTGACCCCGGCTTGGCTGACTACTCTCCGATCTTCTGCCCCCTGTGTATGATCCGGCTTGTTCCTGTACTTCTCTCGGACTGTCTTTTGGTATCTGATCCCTGGCCTGGCTGCGGACCCTGTTCCTGGTTTACCCTGCTGTTACCGTTCAAGACTTCTCTCCGCACGGCTGCCACAACGCACTCTAGCTACTTACAGCCAACCAGCCAGCTTGCAGTATTCCTGGCAACCCGTGCACCTCTGTGCATCGCATTCCCTGTACCCAAATCCAGGGACGTGCTGCACTCAGCCGCAAGGGGCGCCCTCTCAGCAACCCGGCCTCACACTACAGACTTGACAGCAAGTGACGCGTGAGAGATTTCTTATATCTCTTGATGGGGATCGAGGAAAGGTGTAGGAGAAAGAACGCGGCCTCGTCTGGGATACTATACTCTGTGCATTTTTGTGTTATCCGTCTGACTTCTCCCCAGAAGTCCTTTAACTTCGGGCATGACCAAAAAATGTGGATCAAAGTTCCCTCCTCCTCAGCGCAGCGCCAGCACCGGCTCGAGGAGGTAGGGAAGCATTTCTGTAATCTGGAGGGGGTCAGGTACCAACGGGTGAGGAGCTTGAAATTTGTTTCCTGAATTTTAGTGCAAAGCGAAGGCTTAAGGGCAAGTGTGAGTATACGTTGTCGCTGTGCTACTGAAAACGAGCAGTTCAGGTCTCTTTCCCATCTGGCTAAGTATGGAGGTGGGGGTTGTTCGTTTGGTGAGATTAATAGTGAGTAGGTTTGGGACAGAATATGGGCCAATGGGCCTTCTCCTGAACAGAGCTCCTCGAACGTCGTTAGTTGGCGGACAAACGTTTGTGTTTTTGGTAGGGAGTGGAGGAAGTGGTGCAGTTGGGCAGCTTTCCAGAAACAGAGATGGTAGTCACCTGCCGGGTTGGTTAAATCATGTATGGATGGCCATTGTCCTTCAATAATAAATTTGGCTGCGTGGTCTCTACCTGAGTCTCTAAGGTTGTTGTAGTCCACTGTATGTAATCCCGGAGTGAAGTTTGGGTGGCCAAGAATGGGGAGTAGGGGCGAGTTTTTTGTTGTGAGGGAGGTCTGCATGGCTGTTTGGTAGCTATGTCTCAGGGTGGTACCTATCAAGGGATGTGACCTCAATTTAGGTGGGAGGGCATCAAAACACCATAGTGCACTCTTTAAAGGTATCAGTGTTTGGTACTGTTCCAGTTGGACCCAAAGTTTAAATGTTTTATTTCTCCTCCAGTCCAGTATTCGTCCTAGGTGAGAGGCAAGATAATATTGGCGAATGTCAGGTAATGCTATTCCTCCCTCTCTTTTGGGGAGCGTGAGCTGTGAGTGTTTTAAGCGGGGCTTTTTATGAGCCCAGACAAATCTGGTGAAAAGGGATTGGACCTGCTTGAAGAATGAGGATGGGATATTAATGGGTAATGCTTGGATCAGGTAGGTAAATTTAGGTAGAACACACATTTTCAAAAGATTACATCTCCCGAACCAGGAGTGAAAACCTGCGTTCCACTTTTCTAGCAAAATCCGGGTTTTAATCAGCAAGGGTGGGAAGTTCAGGTCAAACGTACGTGACAGGTCAGAGGGGATCTTTGTGCCTAGGTATGTTAGGGCTGTATCCGTCCACTTAAAGTTGAAGTTAGACTGTAAGTCCCTTAGTGTCAGGGGGGGTATAGAAATGCCCATTGCTTCTGACTTTGAGAAGTTTATCTTTAAGTGAGACATGGCTCCATAAGTTTTAAATTCTTGCATGAGATTTGGCAGAGAGATTCTAGGGTTGGTTAGGGAGAATAGTAGATCATCTGCATATGCTGAAATTTTGCAGTGGGAGTCACCTATTTGAAGTCCTGTTATGTCTGGGTTTGCTCTAATAGTGCATAAAAAAGGTTCCAAGGATAGGGCAAATAGAAGGGGGGAAAGGGGACAGCCTTGTCTAGTGCCATTGGCAATAGAAAAGGGGTTTGATAGCACACCGTTAACTTTTACTTGGGCAGAGGGATTGGAATAAATATTTTGGATCCACTTAAACATCTTGTTTCCTAAGCCAATATGACGGAGAGCTGAGAACATGTAGTTCCAGTTCACCCTGTCAAAGGCCTTTTCGGCATCGGTGTTTACAAATATGCAGGGGGTCTTGTTATCGTTTGCTACGTGGATAAGATTAAGGGCCTTGATGGTGTTGTCCCTTGCCTCTCTGGAGGGAATGAACCCAACCTGGTCTAAGTGTATTAGGTTTTGGAGATGTTGTGCCAGTCTGGTGGCAATTATCTTGGAGAATAACTTTAGATCCAAATTTAAGAGGGAAATGGGTCTATAACTTCCGCAAGCGCTCGGGTCTTTCCCATCTTTATAAATCAAAGAGATGTGGGCTTTTAGAGTCTCACTCGGGAACTTAGCTTCTTCTCCTAGGGCATTAAATAAAGCTACTAGTCGTGGGCCTAAAATGGGGAGAAAGGCTTTATAGTATTGGGCAGTGTAACCATCTGGTCCTGGGGCCTTACCTATTTTCATAGATTTTACTGCTGACTGGAGTTCCTCCAAAGTTATTGGTTCATCTAAGATCTCCTGGGTTTCAGTC
This sequence comes from Lithobates septentrionalis, assembly GCA_037952835.1. Taxonomy (NCBI): domain Eukaryota; kingdom Metazoa; phylum Chordata; class Amphibia; order Anura; family Ranidae; genus Lithobates; species Lithobates septentrionalis. Next base: position 2,010,949 of record JBBDGP010000346.1, on the reverse strand, counting down.
GGAAGGGATGGGAGCTGTGAGTCAGAAATGTATTTATCTATATTTGCTCGGTCGGTGGGGGAGCTGGGGAGATTATATAAGCTTGAGTAAAAGTCTCCAAATTCTTTGGATATTTGCTGTGGGGTAGTGGCTCTTTGGCCATCAGGGCCAATTATTTGTGGGATATAAGTTGCTGATTTAAGATCTTGCACAGATCTGGCCAATAGTTTCCCGCACTTGTCTCCCGATTCGTAGGATAGTTTGCGGCAAAACTGAAGGGCCGCTTTTGCCTTGTAGCGCAATAGATCTGTTATTTGTGTGCGTAGCGTAATCAACTGCGCCTCAAGGTCCCGAGTGGGAGTTTGTTTGTGTTGCATTTCTACTGAGGCCAAAGCTGCAAGTAATTTAGTGATTTGTTCATTTCTTTTTCTCTTTATGGACGCCCCGTGTTTAATTAGAACCCCTCACAGGACACACTTGTGAGCCTCCCACAATATTCCGGGGTCGCATCCCTGAGTATCATTCTCCCGGAAGTAGAGATCAAGCTCTTTGGTTACATCCTCCAGTACCTCGGGAATTTGTAGGAGACTCTCGTTCAGACGCCAAAACAGGGATCTGGGCGAGGGTCGGTCTGTGAGGATGTATGTGAGGGAAATGGGAGCATGGTCGGACCATGTGATCTGACCTATTGATGAGGAGCTCACAAGGTGCAACTGATCATGGGGCATCAGGAAGAGATCGATTCTGGAATACACCTTGTGTGGGGGAGAGAAGAAGGAATAGTCTCTCTCCCCTGAATGCTGAAGGCGCCACACATCGGTCAGCTGAGCACTAAGTAAAGTCTGCATTATTCGTTTCCTGGCGGCGGGGGAGAAGGAGGAATTACCAGATGACGTGTCTATTGAAGGGGTCAGAGGGACATTTAGGTCTCCTCCCAAGAGTAGTTGGCCTTGTTTATATTTTGTCAGTTTTTCTATTGTGCGTTTAAGGAATCTGTCCTGATGTTCGTTTGGGGCGCACCAGGTAGGTTTTATTCAGGAAAACAATGTTAGACTGTATTATTTCACACAAAAAAATCCAGAAATAATGTACAGACTTGATGCACAGCTGTTAACAGCTGATTAGGCTGAAATTTCAGAGGGAAAAGCCGGGTAGGTTTTATCATGTAAAAAAAAAAAAATTTGAGAATGCAATGTGCAGCTCCCATCAGTGGTTCAGCCTGGACACCCGATAGACACCCAAATATCCTTATGATTAAGCCTAATATTGAGGAGTGCATAAAAGAGGGGTGGTCCCTGTGTGGGAATGTTTCATATTCTGTTATGCCATTTGTGGTTGAATAGCCGGGGATGAAAGAGTTGACATTGTTGTGCAGTTTGTGATTATTAGTATCTTTGGATCATGAGCACATATGGGTTCCTGTTCCGGCACCTGGAGTGTCCACAGTGGAGGGGAGGCACAGGTCTGGAGTGGTGCTGTTCACCCTGAATGCCTAGAAGTCAGCAGTTACAGTATTTTTAGCTGCTGACTTTGAATTTTTTTTACATCCCGGGTGAAGTTACTCTTTAGTAATGAAAAGCTTTATTCTTTAAGAAAAAGGGTAAAGTTTAGCAAACATTCTAACTTTGTATGTATGGGCACATTGATTTTCCAGATATGTTCAAGATTTGTTAATTACAAAGTTGAAGGCCTCAGTAAACACTTAATATATCCAATTTCAGCCACACACCATGTTCTCTGTATATTAGAGGAATAGATTCCAGCTCCATATGTTTTCTACAATAAGGGTTCATGCCTTTGGGATCTCAGACTGATTTTAAGTACTTGCAAGTCAAGTTTTGGATTTTTTTTTTAAACAAAACATACAAATGTATTTCACCTAAAAATGATTTTAATGTTTATTATTGGAAGATTAAACTTTTCTAAAATGACTCATTAGAACTTATAGAAAGCCTCTCTTTGTGACTTAAATAAAATCTACTTATTAATCATTATTATTATTATTTATCACAGATGGTATAATTTTTGCTAAAACAAAGTGCAGGAGCAAGCTGTCAATCATATGTGGTCTCCTAGACCCATTTAGAGCAAAGTGATAGGTTCTATTGAAACGTATAGCAGTTTAGTACCAGCTGATACTTACCTTTTGCTATGCTTCCGCACTGCTTTGTTGCTGTATTGGAGCCCTTGAGAAATATTTGCTTGTTAAGCGTATAGGGAAGTATGGGACCTCCTCACCTTACCCCCAGATTACAATACCTGGGTCTGAGCGGCATTATGTTGTCATGTGTGGGAGGAAAGGAAGTTTCAAACTCAGTATAAGCTGAGATACCATCCATCACAGTGCTCATACAAGAATTGGATACCTGGTTCTTATGGCGCTGCAGGGGTTGTTCTTTCAAGAGAACCTGCCATTTTTCTCTACATGGGCAAAGTGGTGAACTCTTAAAACAAACTCCACAGGGTCAGTAAACTGACAGAGTATTACACCCCTGGTGGACCAGGTTGTCTTTACAGGAAGTGAGTAAGCAGTGACTGTGACAAGCACACTCTCATCCTTACCCTTCACAAAGATTTTCCAGTTTACAGGACAGCAGATTAAGAGTGACCATCACTGGGACAGGTCAACTAAGCTGTTAATCCTTAACACACATACACATGGTAGTCACAATGTATTTTAACTAAAAAATGCACTGTTTACAGCATTCACTATTGTGGTTCTGACCTTTTTAAAAATGTCTATATCACTTGCTGAAAGTAATAGTGTTTATACTACAGTAGCTTCTTTAGAGAGGCAGAGTTACATAAACTCCAGTTAGAGAATTCAGAGATGCAGCCTAATGATTTTTAAATATTGTTTATTGAGAAGAAAACAGTGCAAGAAATATTTACAAAAAAGGTATTACAAAACAGACATAAGCAACTGTAACATTAAAAAAAAAAAAAAATGAAAAACATATGTAACTTCTTCAATACAGGGCACTTTCACCCCCTTCCTGCCCAGACCATTATTCAGCTTTCAGCTGTCGCACGTTGAATGACAATTGCGCAGTCATGCAACACTGTACCCATATGAATTTTTAATAATTTTCATCACATAAATAGAGATTTCTTTCTGCGGTATTTAATCACTGATGGATTTTTTATTTTTTACTAAAAAAAAAGAAAAAGGACTGAAAATTTTGGGGAAAAAAAAGTTTTTCTTAGTTCCGGCAGTAAATTTAATAAATAAGTAATTTTTCTCCTTCATTGATGTGCGCCGATGAGGCTGCACTGATGGGCACTGATTGGCTGCACTGATGGGCACTGATGAGGCGGCACTTATGGGCACTGATGAGGAGGCACTAATATGACGCACTGGTGGGCACTGATGTGCAGCACTGCTGGGTACTGATAGGTGGCACAGATAGGTGGCACTGGTGGGCATTGATGGGCAGCACTGATGAGCAGGCACTGATGGGCACCTAAAGGCAGCACTGACTAGTATCACTAATGGGCACTGATTGGTGTCACTAGTGGGCACTGATTGGTGGCACTGATGGGCACTTATTGGTGGCACTGATGGGGCTTTTCTGTAATTAGGGCACTGATAATCAGTGCCCTGATTACCTGCCCTGGTCTCCCCTGCAAGGAGATACCGCTGATTGGCACTCCTCACCACACACTCTGTCAGTGTTAGGTGCGGAGAGCTGATTAACTGCACTTCTGCCTTTACATGTGACCGCTGTGATTGGACACGTGTCATCGGCTCTTTACAGAGACCTGGGTCGCGCCATGTCCTAGGAATAGAGCACTGTCACGATCGCTGCACTGTGCACCCCTGCAGACGTGCTGGAGCGGCCGATCTGGGACGCTGTTTAATGACATCCTCCCAGAACAAGAGCCGCACTGCTCCTCCGTCATTTGACGGTGAGCGGGTGTCAAGTGGTTAAGTAAAGTCCACTTGGCCTACGGTACAGTGCAGAGTTCAGGTACCTTGAAGATTAAAGTTTTACTAAACCCAAGACCCTGCATTCACTATATCTGGTCTCCCACAGTACACAGTACATGGAAATGCAATTATTTTAATAAATATAAACTGCTAAATATTTTTTCTCATCAGCAGTTAGAGCAGTCTTGTGACTTCTATCAGTGTCTGGTTAAAGCTTGTAGGAGGAGTTTTCATTCTGCTCTGACTGTCTTATAAGGCTGCAGGACCCCTGATCCTCTGTCTGGACAGTGCTGATTGGCCCTGTGCTGATCACATGCACTCTCCAAAAAAAAAAAGAATACTCTCTAGCAATACACACCAAACTGAGCATGTGCAGCTTGTCTCCAAGCCTCTGTTCTATCAGGAGATGGATTGGGGACAGTGGAAGAAGGGGAGGATCAGAGAAGGCAGGATCGAACAGCCTTTTTACACAATGCAAAGGATTAACCCCTTTAGGTTCCACAGTGAGTATAACAAGCATTCTTTACTTCATATACAGACTGATTTTACTGTTGTTGGTTTAGTAACACTTTAAGTCCATTTTGATATTGCAAGAGTCAGCCCTCATAAATTACTTTTAGTATTTAAAAGTTCCAGTGGTAAAACGTGAGATGCCATCTGCTCATACAGCTATCTTTCTTTGTGCCTAGACACGGTTTTGTAGAGCTAATCTGACCCAATCAAAAAGTCTATCTTGGGTAAGTCTATATTTTCATAAGGAGCTCCTTAATCTAAAAATCGTCACAACCTTTATCAAGATGAAATTATGGGTTGTAAACCCGATTAATGAAATTTAAACTGGGCACATATCTGTAGTGTTTTCTTTTCTCTCTTTAAAGCACTATGTCCTGTAGCTTTCTCCTTCTCAGTTCTTCTGTTATCAGCATGATAACTTTTGCCAAGTTCTCTGAGATATCAGCCTGAAGTGAATGTCAGGGGAGATTAGCACACAGCTTGCCATCTCAGAGCAAAGCTCTGCACAAAGCTCTTCCTTTCTTTTTTTGCCAATGTGGAGGGAGGGTGTGTGCCTTTCCTCCAATCAGCTGTCTTGGCTGTATGCCAAGAATCCAGTCCCAGTGGAGAACAGGAAAAGAAAATCTGTAACACGAAGAGCACTTTCTAAAGGATGTATAAGGCTGAAGACAGCATATATACATGTAAAACTTATGTAGGGAGATTGTGAGTGTGTCATTCCTGTGTATCATCTATATATATATATATAGATGGGCTGTCTGGTCGAGTCAAACATGAGTTTGACTCGAACATCGGCTGTTCAATCGTTCGACGAAGATTGAACATTATGGGCCGTTCGCGCCGAATTCGAGCAGTGCGTCAGGGCCCATAATGCACTGCATCATCGCAGTGCATTGCTGGCTGATGATTGGCCAAGCATGCACTATGACCCGCATGCTTTGGCCAATCACAGCACCGTTAGCGAAGAGAGCCATAATTGGCCAAAGGCATGGTGCCTTTGGTCAATTATGGCTCAGGGGGTTAAGTCCACGCCCCACACTATATAAGGCCACCTGCATGTCAGCCTTGTGTAGTGTGTTGTTGGTGGAGAGAGACATAGAGAGAGAGATAGATAGATAGAGAGAGAGAGAGAGAGAGAGAGAGAGAGAGAGAGAGAGAGAGAGAGAGAGAGAGCGAGTCATTTCATTTACTTTGAGCAGGCAGTTTATTCAGTTAGCTAGATCTCACTGCAGACCGTTGCTGCTGTACTGTTTCTAATATACTTCAGGCAGGCAGTTAATTCAGTTAGCTAGATCTCACTGCAGACCGTTCCTGCTGTACTGTTTCTAATATACTTCAGGCAGGCAGTTAATTCAGTTAGCTGAAGTGTATTTAATATATATATATACAGTCAGACTCCTATATATATATATATATATATATATATATATATAAATCCACTGTATACAGTTTAGCTAGAACTCACTGCAGACTGTTCCTGCTGTGCTGTTTCTAATATACTTCAGGCAGCCAGTTGATTCAGTTAGCTGCAGTGTATTTAATATATATATAAGTCAGACTGCTACATATATATATATATATATATATATATATATATATATATATATATATGTGTGTGTATCAACTGTATACAGTTTAGCTAGATCTCTCTGCAGACCATTCCTGCTGTACTGTTCCTAATATACTTCAGGCAGGCAGTTGATTCAGTTAGCTTCAGTGTATTTAATATATATATAGGGTCAGACTGATATATATATATATATATATATCTCCACTGTATACAGTTTAGCTAGAACTCACTGCAGACCGTTCCCGGTGTACAGTTTCTAATATACTTCAAGCAGGCAGTTGATTCAGCTAGCTGCAGTGCATTTAATATATTATATATATATATATATATATATATATACAGGCTTGTATATATAAAGACACTTTCAGGCAGGTCACTCAGTGAGCTGCAGTTCATAAAATATATATCCACTGCATTGTAGTTCAGCCAAGCCTATACCTGACTCTGACTGTAGGCCATTCCTGGAGTGCGTGTTCAAAGACACTTTCAGGCAGGCAGGCAGGTGACTCAGTGAGCTGCAGTTCATTTAATATATATATATATATATATATATATATATATATATATAGTCTAGCCAAGCCTATACCTGACTGTAGGTCATTCCTGGTGTACTGTTTTTAATAAACTTCAGGCGTTGTTTTGCTAATCTAATTGTACAGTATGTCTGGAAGGCCACCAAGGAGAGGCAGATGCTCACAGGCCAATAAAAGAGGGCAAGCAGGCTCTGTGTCTACAGCCAACAGTGCTGGTCATGGACACTGTACATCCTCAGCACGTGGCCGTGGGGCACGCTTGTCCTTTTTTTCGGCAGCTGTCCGTGTTGAGCCACAACATGCAGAAGAGTTGGTAGAGTGGATGACCAAGCCGTCCTCATCCTCCTCATCCTCTGTCACCCATGCTCAGGGTACTTTGTCTGCCAATGCAGCTGCCAAAGAGACCTCTTCCATCGGCTTAATATCATCAGCCCCACCATCATGCCCTGAGGAATCCCCCGAACTGTTCGACTACAGTGTAGGGTATATGCTGCAGGAAGATGTGCAGGCTCTGATGATGGTACCCAGGTTGAGGATGAAGGCAGTAACGTGAGCCCAGAGAGAGGAGGTGCCCAAGAAGGACAAGAAACTGGCAGTCTTGTACCCCCAGCTGCAGCATACTGCCAGGTTTGCTCCAGTGGCGAGGAGGGAGGGGATGATGAGGTCACTGACTCGTGGGTGCCAGATAGTAGAGAGGAGGAGGAGGAGGCACATCTCCAACAAGGCAGGATGCCCTCCAGGGGCCATCTTAAGGGCAGGCAACTGACTGCATCACACCGCAGAGCTTCGCATGTGCAGGGCGCTGCTGACTCCGCGCGTTTTTCCAAAAGTTCTTTGGTGTGGGCCTTTTTTGATACGTGTGCAGCAGATCACACCATTGCTGTTTGCAACATATGTCTGAAGCGTATCAAGAGTGGCCAAATACAGCAGCCGTTTGGGCACCACATGCTTGACCAGACATATGTCGAGCTCCCATGCAGTCCGTTGGCAACAGTTCTTAAAAGACTCACACCAAAGAACAAGGCAGACCTCTCCTTGCTCCTCATCAGCAGGGATCTCCAACCCCACTATAACTTCAGTCCTCTCAGAGACCTGCACTGAGAGGAATGAAGGTGTAGAATTAGGTGTTCCAAGCACTTCTGGGCAATCTGCTAGCGGTACACCAACATCCAATTGTAGCAGGCAAATTTCCCTACCCCAGTTGCTAAACCGGCAAAAGAAATTCGGTCCCAGCCATCCACATGCTCAGCGGCTGAATGCTAGTTTGGTTAAATTGCTAGCACTCCAACTGCTGCCTTTTCAGCTGGTAGGCTCTGCTCCCTTTCCAGAATTTGTGGAATGTGCGGTACCTCAGTGGCAGGTTCCCAAACGCCAATTTTTTTCTCAGAAGGCTCTCTACCGACATGTGGAAGGCAATGTCTTGGCCTCGTTGGACAGGGCAGTCAGCGGTAAGGTGCATATTACCGCTGACTCATGGTCCAGCAGGCATGGACAGGGACGTTACCTTTCTTTCACGTCGCACTGGGTAACCCTGTTGGCAGCTGGGAAGGATGCAGGACAGGGTGCAGTATTGTTGGAGCTTGTTCCACCACCACGCCTCCAAAATGCTGGTAGTGGTGATTCTGCCACACCTGTCTCCTCCACCCCCTCCTTTTCTTCTTTCTCTATGGCCTCTTCCTGTGCAGATTTGTCCTCGGAACCAGCGGTGCTCCATAGGCGTTCTAGGGGCTACGCAAGCACTCAGGCAAAAAGATGCCATGCGGTGCTTGAGTTGGTCTGCTTAGGGGACAGGAGCCACACTGGGGCAGAGATTCTGGCAGCTCTGCAGGGGCAGGTTTAGAGGTGGTTGACACCACGCCAGCTTCAGCCAGAAATGGTGGTTTGCGACAATGGCACCAACCTCCTCTCTGCCCTCCGACAGGGACACTGCACCCATGTTCCCTGTTTGGCTCACGTCCTTAATTTGGTGGTGCAGCAGTTCTTGGGCAGGTACCCGGGCTTACAGGATCTCCTGAGGCAGGCCAGGAAAATCTGTGGGCATTTCTGCTGGTCATATAATGCCAGTGCTTGGCTGGCTGACCTGCAACCTGCCCAAGAACCGCCTTATCTGTGACATGCCCACCAGGTGGAACTCAACATTGGCAATGCTGCAGCGGCTGCACACGCAGCAGAGGGCCATCAATGACTACCTGTGCGAGTATGGCACCAGGACAGGGTCAGGGGAGCTTGGCTTTTTTTTGCCACGCCAGTGACTCATGATCAAGGATGCATGCACTGTCCTGTCACCATTTGAGGAGGCCACGAGGATGGTGAGCAGTGACAGTGCATGCATCAGTGATACTGTCCCTCTTCCTGGAACTTCCTGTTGGAGCACACGCTGCGTGGAATAATGGACAGGGCACTTGAGGCAGAACAGAGGGAGGAAGAGGAGGACTTCCTTACCTCTCAAGGCCCCCTTTATCCAGACAGTATTCCTGCAGGCCTGCCTATCAAACAGGAAGAAGAGGAGGAGGAGGAGGATTGTGTCAGCATAGAGGTGGAGCCTGGCACTCAGCATCAGCAGCAGTCTTCAAGGGATCGTTTCCAGTTCCCAGAAACCCATGGACTTGTACGTGGCTGGCAGGAGGTGGCTGCGGATCAGGTCATCCTTAGTGACCCAGAGTATTCCGGACCGAATGCCTCAGCAAACTTACGCGGCATGGCCTCCCTGGTCCTGCTAAGCCTGCAAAAGGACCCTCAAATTTGTGGTATCAAGGAGAGGGATCAGTACTGGCTGGCAACCCTTCTTGATCCACGTTACAAGGGTAAGGTGGCGGAACTTATCCAGCCGTCGCAGAGGGAGCAGAGGATGAAACATCTTTGGGAGGCCTTGCAGAAAGGTTTGTGCAATGCGTTTCCAGAGCCTGGGAGGTTACAATTTCCTGGTCCTCCTGGACAACGTGTTGCTGAGGCTTCAGTCAGTCACAGAAGGAGCGGAGGAGAAGGTCCGCAGCCCCAAGGTCTGATCGGTTCCAGCAACCATTGCCAGTGTCTGTTGTACATGGTGCAGGAATACCTAGGGGCAAGATCAGACTTGGAGACCTTTCCAACCGAAAATCCACTGGGTTACTGGGTCTTGAGGATGGATCACTGGCCAGAGCTTGCACAGTATGCAATTAAGCTACTGGCCTGTCCTTCATCCAGTGTTTTTTTGTAATGCACATTCAGTGCTGCTGGAGGCTTTGTAACCAATCACAGAGTGCGCCTGTCCACCGACTCGGTTGATCGGCTCACCTTCATAAAAATGAATCAGTCTTGGATCACCAGCTACCAACCACCTGATGCTGATGTAACCGTATTTTTTATGAATGTGAGATCCCTTCAAGACTGCCTATGCTGATGCTGAATGACTATCCTGTTATGCTGAGTGACTATCCTATTCCTCCTCAATGTTCATGTTGATAGCTTCTAAGAACATTTTTGGTTCTGGGCACCACCACCAGTGACTAAGGCCCAATTTTTCTGCCCCTGTTTAACAGGGGCGTGCAATTACAATTTTTGCTGTAATATTTTGCAGCAGGGCTCGTTCCTACATACAACAAGAGTATCTGTGAGGGGTTGCAGTGTTGCGGCACCACCACTGCCTAAGGCCCAATTTTCTGCCCCTTTTTAACAGGGACGTGTAATTACAATTTTTGCAGCAGGGCTCGTTCCTGCGCTCAACTAGAGTATCTGTGAGGGGTTGCAGTGTTGTGGCACCAGTACCAGTGCATAAGGCCTGATTTTTCTGGCCCTGTTTAACAGGGGCACGTAATTACAATTTTTGCTGTAATATTTTGCAGCAGGGCTCATTCCTGCGCTCAACTAGAGTATCTGTGAGGGGTTGCAGTATTGTGGCACCACCACCACCGCCTAAGGCCCAATTTTTCTGCCCCTGTTTAACAGGGGCGCATAATTACAATTTTTGCTGTAATACTTCGCAGCAGGGCACGTTCCTGCGCTGAACTAGAGTATCTGTGAGGGGTTGCAGTGTTGTGGCACCAGTGCCTAAGGCCCAATTTTTCTGCCCCTGTTTAACAGGGGCACGTAATTACAATTTTTGATCTAATATTTCACAGCAGGGCTCATTCCTGCGCTCAACTAGAGTATCTGTGAGGGGTTGCAGTGTTGTGCACCACCACCTCTGCCTAATGCCGCGTACACACGGGCGGACTTCTCTACAGACTAGGTCTGGCGGACTTTTCGACTGACTTTCTGACGGACTTTCCGAATGAACGGACTCGCCTACACACGATCAATCAAAGTCCGACAGATTAGTATGTGATGACATACGACCGGACTAAAACAAGGACGTTCATAGCCAGTAGCCAATAGCTGCCCTAGCGTCGTTTTTTGTCCGTCGGACTAGCATACAGACGAGCGGACTTTTCAAACGGACTCGAGTCCGTCGGAAAGATTTGAAACATGTTTCATTTCTAGGGAAAAAAAAATTTCTTTGGGAAAAAAAGTCCGCTGGAGCCCACACACGATCAAATTGTCCAACGGACTCCAGTCCGCCGGACCAAGTATGCCATAAAGTCCGGTCGTGTGTACGCGGCATAAGGCCCAATTTTTCTGCCCCTGTTTAACTGGGGCACGTAATTACAATTTTTGCTGTAATATTTCGCAGCAGGGCACGTTCCTGCGCTCAACTAGAGTATCTATGAGGGGTTGTAGGGTTGTGGCACCAGCACCAGTGCCTAAAGAAAAAAAAGTAGAACATGCTGCATTTTCCCTGCATGGAACTGTTCTGGAACTCTGTAAAATGCATTAAAAACTCACTGGAACGCACCAGAACACACCTAAATGCACCAAAAGCGCACTGGAACACACATGCTCTTATTTATGGTTAAGAAAATAGAGGGGAGAAAATACACTGGACTGCATCAAAAACGCGCATGCAGAAAAGCATCTGGAACGCATCCAGACTGCGTTTCTATGGTGTGAACTGGCCCTATGAGTTATGGTAAATTTATAAAATTTAAAGTGGTTGTAAACCTTGGTCATGGAATCTGAGCACGGATATCTGTAGTGTTTACGTATCTCTCTCCAAAGCTCTAATAGGGCGTACACACGGTCGGACTTTGTTCAGACATTCCGACAACAAAATCCTAGGATTTTTTCCGATGGATGTTGGCTCAAACTTGTCTTGCATACACACGGTCACACAAAGTTGTTGGAAAATCCGATCCTTCTAAACGCGGTGACGTAAAACATGTACGTCGGGACTATAAACGGGGCAGTGGCCAATAGCTTTGATCTCTTTATTTATTCTGAGCATGCGTGGCACTTTGTCCGTCGGATTTGTGTACACACGGTCGGAATTTCCAACAACACGCTCCGATCGGACATTGTCCATCGGAAAATCCGACCGTGTGTACGGGGCATTAGTGTTGTTTCTCTCTGGTGCTTTGTTCCTCTGTTATCAGCATGAGTCACTTCTGAGAAGTTTTTCAACACATGAGATAACATTTGTGTCGGGAAAGGGAGCTCAGCACACAGCTTGTCTATTCAGAACACAGTTCTTCTTCTAATCAGCTCTTACACACTGTAACTGCAGCCTCTCCACCCCCTCCTATGTGCTCCTGACAGATGAAGAAAGATTTTTAACACAATCTGCCCTTTTGAAGGGGTGTAGGGAAGAGAAGACGGCAGGTAAACAAATAAAACATATGTAGGAGGATTTGTTTAATCCCTGTGTATCATCTGAGACTGTTCACTTCACTGGGTATACAGTTTGTGAGAGTTTACAACCACTTTAACTCTGTCGAGTTCAGCCGTAGATCAGTATAGCTTAATTTTCCAGTCTAATAGATGTATATTGCTAAACTGCACACCAGACCAATAATAGCTTGAAAATATATGACAGGGCTTCATCAGAAGTCCTTTGAACAGCATGTGCTAGTGGAGGTTTATGACGTCCAGCATTCCTGCTAGGTGGGTTGTTTTTTTGTCAAATATGTTATTTTCCTTGTTGGCTTAGCATGGGAAGAAGTTTCAACTCACTGTCTTGTTACCAACTGGAATTTTGGGGAAAATGAGGGTGGTATTTTGTTCAATGTCACTTCCCTATTTTTTCTACAGAGTTTATGGTTACCAAACCTCACTATCATCACAGTGGATTTCTATCAATGTCTGTAATTTCTTAATATTACTTTGAGGCATATCCCAGGCTCTAGAACTGATTTTTTTTCACATTCCAAAAAAGTTATTACAAGATACTATCGCTATTGTAGATAGGGTTGTGACAGGTTTATGTTAAGCAAATCTATGCCATTTAAACATAAAGCTGCTGCTTACAAAAATAACTAAAAAGCAACAATGCAGAAGCCGTATGTGTGTACCAGGAGTAAGAATTGAGACCGCACAGCAGTCTTCACAGTTTCTGGCTTGTATTATTTATTGAGAATTGTTCTTGTAGCCTTTATAATCCTAAAGTCTGATTCTTTTCAGCTTCTCAGTATGAATTTCAACAGTGTTGTAAAGCCTACATTAAGCATTTGCTTAAAAGTAAAGTTATAACTTTAATGTAGAAGGAAAAAAGGGGAATATCAATTTTATTCAACCGTTTCAACAGAAATTCCTATAACTGTTTACACTGTCCAGCAACTCAGAACATGGCTTCCTTTTTCCCCAAATTTTTCTTTAACAGATACCTTTTTGGTATATATTCAGACAGCTGTGAAGCTGAACTTCAGGACAACAGCAAAATACTCCATTGAAATACAGAAAATGGGAATTGTTTTATCTGTTAAAGGATTTGTATTTCTGCCCATCTATCCTTGAGATTTACAGTACATAGCCCTACTAACTACTTAACCACTTCAAAACCAGGGCTATTTCTGTCACTTGTTGTTTACAAGAAAAAATCTGTATTTTTTGCTAGAAAATTACTTAGAACTCCCAAACATTATATATATTTTTTTTAGCAAAGACCCTATAGAATAAAATGGCGGTCGTTGCAATATTTTATGTCACACGGTATTCGCACAGTGGTATTTCAAGAATACACTTCACTGAATTAAAAAAAAAAAACTAAACAGTAAAGTTAGCCCATTTTTTGTATATTGTGAAAGATGATGTTAGGCCGAGTAAATAGATACCTGTCGCTTTAAAATTGCACGCACTCGTGGAATAGTGACAAACCATGGTACTTAAAAATCTCCATAGGCGATGCTTTTAATTTTTTTTTAACGTTTACCAGTTTAGAGTTATGCCCTGTACACATGATAGGATTTTCCGATGGAAATTGAGTGATAGGACCTTGTTGTCAGAAATTCCGACCGTGTGTAGGCTCCATCACACATTTTCCATAGGAATTTGCGACACACAATGTTTGAGAGCTTGCTATAAAATTTTACGACAACAAAATCTGTTGTCGGAAATTCCGATCGTATGTACACAAATCCGACGCACATGCTCAGAATAAATTAAGAGACGAAAGCTATTGGCTACTGCCCCGTTTATAGTCCCGACGTACGTGTTTTACGTCACCACGTTCAGAAAGATCGGATTTTCCAACAACTTTGTGTGACCGTGTATATGCAAGACAAGTTTGAGCCAACATCCGTTGGAAAAAATCCATGGATTTTGTTGTCGGAATGTCCGACCGTGTGTACAGGGCATTACAGAGGAGGTCTTTTGCTAGAATTATTGCTATCGCTCTAATGATTGCGGCGATACCTCACATGTGTAATTTGAACACTGTTTACATTTGCGGCGCGACTTATGAATGCGTTTTTTTTGGTGCGCGAGCACGCGGGGACGGGGGCGCTTTCATTTTTTTCTTATTTATTCATTATTTTTACACTGTTCCTTTAAAAAAAAATCTGCTCACTTTTATTGCTGTCACAAAGAATGTAAACATCCCTTGTGACAGTAATGGGCAGTGACGGGTACTCTTTATGCAGGGATCTGGGGTCTAAAAGACCCCAAACCCTTCCTCTGCACTTCAAAGTATTCAAAACGTCAAGATTGGCATTTTGAATACCTTGGATTTTTTTAATTTCCACGCCATTGGCTGCTGAGTAAACCAGAAGTAACAGTTACTACATCGGAGACCCGTTCAAAGCCGATTGTTTGGGACTCCTGCCAACTGGTGGACATGTTGGATGGTGGTTCAGGTCTCCCAGTGGGATGGGAGACCCTGGCGGAGCGGCGAAAGGCAGAGGGAGTGAGGAGGGGACATTCCATCCCCCTGCTTGTAATAATGGGCGAGCGGCTGCTTAGCCACATTGGCTGTTATTACATGAAAGCCGACTGTCCACTCTAAAAAACGGTACCAGGCTGATGCCTCTGGCTGCAGGCATCACCCTGGTATAACCACTTCAACAAAATGATGTACAGGTTGCGTGAAGTGTTTAATAAGTACAGCCTGCTTAGTGACCTGGATTTTCTCTTCGACAGTTAAAGTACTACTAAACCCACAACAGTAAAATCAGTCTGTATATGCGGCAAAGCATGCTTGTTATACTCACTGTGGAACCTAAGGGGTTAATCCTGCGTATTGTTTAAAAACGCTGGTTGATCCTGTCTTCTCTGATCCTCCCTTTCTTCCACAGTTCCCAATCCATCTCCGGATAGGACAGAGCCTTGAGGGCACGCTGACCAAGCTCAGTTTGGTGTGTATTGCTAGACTGTTTTTTTTTTGGCACAGAGCCTGTGACAGAACCTACTGTCACTGTGCATTTTGGAGGGGCCTGTGGTCTACCTCCTACCCACAGACTATGGCCCAGCAGAGAACGAGAGATTTGGAGGGATTTGCCACCTCCTGCAACCAGGACAAGATGCCACCTCCAGACATTTGTGTCCTCGGTCGCCGGTTAATCGGAACCGGGTGAACGCGCTGTGGCCTGGCTTGTGGAGCCGTTTCTGGCTACTTAAACCTATTGACCCGGCTGGGCTAAATATATACTTTTATTCCACAAACAACGTACTTTTAGCTGATAAAGGCATATACAAGATGGCGGTATGCCCAAAGTGTGGGGCTACAAGACATGGGGACAAAATGGCGTGGGGATAATGTAGTAAGCAAGGGAGCAGGGGATGTGTAAGGAGCGGCTGCCTGCTTGTCATACTGCTTGTCCCTTCCCCCTCTATGACAAGGCTAAGGGGAGTGTCCCTAACTGTGTTTAAAGGTGCATGTTTTGTACTACTTAATAAACAGTTTATGCTCTGCATGTTTAACCCTCAACGCCTGTGTGGTCTGCCTCGTGATTGGGGGCTAAGGGTGGTTTTGTCGAGTCTGCCGGCTGCGGGTGCATTTGGAGGACAGGAGACACAGGTTTGGCGGAGGTGCCCAGACGGGGTATCCAAGATCCATCACAGGGCCAATCAGCACTGCCCAGACAGAGGGCAGAGGTTCAGGAGTCATGCAGCCTCATAGGACAGTTAGAGAAAAATGAAAACTCCTCATACAAGCTTTAATCACTTGCTTACTGGGCACTTAAACCGCCCCTCCTGCCCAGACCAATTTTCAGCTTTCAGTGCTCTCACAATTTGAATGACAATTACTCAGACATGCAACACTGTATCCAAATAATTTTTTTGTCCTTTTTTTCATACAAATAGAGCTTTCATTTGGTGGTATTTGATCACCTCTGGGTTTTTTAATTTTTGCGCTATAAATAAAAAAGGACCGAAAATTTTGAAAAAAAAATGCTTTTTACTTCGTTTCTGTGATAAAATTTTGCAAATTAGCATTTTTTCTTCATAAATGTTGGCCACAATTTATACTGCTACATATCTTTGGTAAAAATAACCCAAATTAGTGGATATTATGTGGTCTGTGTGAAATTTATAGAGTCTACAAGCTATGGTGCAAATCATAAAAAAATGATCACATCTGATCACACCTGATGTACTGAGGCCCATCTCATTTCTTGAGACCCTAACAAGCCAGGAAAGTACAAATGCCCCCCAAATGACCCCTTTTTGGAAAGTAGACATTCCAGGGTATTTAGTAAGAGGCATGGTGAGTTATTTGAAGTTGTCATTTTTTCCCACAATTCTTTGCAAATTAAGGTTTTTTTTTATTTTTTATATTTTTTTCAGAAAATTGTCATTGTAATGCCCCGTACACACGGTCGGACATTTTCCATCGGATTTTCCGACACAGAAAGTTGGAGAGCAGGAGATAAAATTTTCCGACAACAAAATCCGTTGTCGGAAATTCCCATCGTGTGTACACAAATCCGACGGACAAAGTGCCGTTTATAGTCCCGACGTACGTGTTTTACGTCACCGCGTTCAGAATGATCGGATTTTCCGACAACTTTGTGTGACCGTGTGTATGCAAGACAAGTTTGAGCCAACATCCGTCGGAAAAAATCCTAGGATTTTGTTGTCGGAATGTCCGAACAAAGTCCGACCGTGTGTACGGGGCATAATAGCTTATTTCTCTCACATGGAATGTGCATACCCAAATGACACCCCAAAATACATTCAGCTACTCCTCCTGAGTATTACAATACCACATGTGCGGGACTTTTTCACTAACTGGCCACATAGAGAGGTCCAACATGCAGGGAGCATCATCAGGTGTTCAAGGAGCATAAATTAGCCATCTAACTTGTTGACTACCTATTACACTTTTGAAGGCCCTAGAGCACCAGGACAATGGAAACGCCCACAAAATGACCCCATTTTGGAAAGCTAACACCCCAACGTATAATCTATGAGGCATAATGAGTCTTTTGAACGTTTCATTTTTTTCCAGAAGTTTTTGGAAAATGTGGAAAAAAATTAAAACACTTTTTTTTTTTTTACACAAAGTTGTCCGTTTATAAGATATTTCCAACACATAGCATTTACATAGCAAAAATAACACCCCGAAATACATTCTGCTACTCCTCCTGAGTAAAACGATACCACATGTGTGAGACTTTTATACAGCCTGACCACATACAGAGGCCTAACATTGAAGTAGCATCTTCAGGTGTTCTAGGAGCATAAATTACACATCTCATTTCTCACCCACCTATTACACTTTTGAAGGCCCTGGAGCACCAGGACAATGGAAACGCCCACAAAATGACCCCATTTTGGAAAGCACACACCCCAACGTATAATCTATGAGGCATAGTGAGTCTATTGAACGATTCATTTTTTTCCAGAAGTTTTTGGAAAATGTGGAAAAAAATGAAAACACATTTTTTTTTTACACAAAGTTGTCCGTTTATAAGATATTTCCAACACATAGCATTTACATAGCAAAAATTACACCCCAAAATACATTCTGCCACTCCTTCTGAGTATGGCAATACCACATGTGTGAGACCTTTACACAGCCTGGCCACATACAGAGATCCAACATGCACGGAACACCATCAGGTGTTCCAGGGACACATAGCTTGCACATACCAAGAATTACACCCCAAAATACATTATGCTGAGCAAAGAGAAACAAAAGATTACCTGTGGTTTTAGTAGTACAGTTGTCCACAGGAGGATAGCACTGGTCCAGGCAGCAGGCAGGGACTTGGTCAGCAACAGCGAACACAATTTTTCAGGCAGCAGGCAGGAATACTGTCCATAGTCAGTACAGGCAGCAGGCAGGGATACTGTCCATAGGTCAGTGCAGTGCAGGGTCAGTGCAGGCAGAGATTGTCAGCAGTGCCAAAATATTGGTCTTGGTAGTAGGCAGGAACATGGTCCATGTGCTGTGGTCAGTGCGACAAACAGAGGCATGATGGCAGTAAGTCCTTCAGGCAGCAGGCAGAAGTAGGGCCTCGTTCAGGACAGAATGGGGACAGGGGTAGAGGCTTCTCCCACCCAAATCTCTTTAAAGCCTCCGAGTCTCCAGACCCTAATCTAGGAATGAGAAAACAAAGAAAATAGTTTTCTTCATCCAGAAAAACTATTCTGGAGCCCCTCACATATGTGAGACCCCTGTGTTGAATCCCACTAGTCCAGTTGCAGGGTACAAGATCAGTCCAAGAGGCAGGCAAGAGGCATGGCCAATTGAAAAAAATCAATTTCTACTTTTTTGTACCAATGGTATGTCCGTCATGTGGCAAGGTATGGTTCCAACATTTGATCGTTGAAGTCGACTCCCCCCATAAACAAATTGTATTCATGGATGCATGTTGGTTTCTGGATGGGGCCATTCCTTCTGGGGATTTCCACATAGGTGTTATTCTGGATGTAAGACAACATGTACACATCCCTTCTGTCCCTCCACTTCACTGCCAGAATCTCTTTGTTACGCAGACTTGCCGTTTCTCCTTTTCTCAACTTCTTATTAACAAGACTTTGAGGAAAGCCCTTCCGATTCTTTTTTACGGTGCCACATGCTGGCGTCTTCTTCCGGTGAAGGTTGTGGAACAGGGGCAAAGAAGTGTAGAAGTTGTCTACATACAGGTGGTAGCCTTTCTCCAGTAGGGGGCAATTAGGGGGCTGCAGCTCGGTGTCCTTCCCTTCATACACTATGAAGGAATATGTGTACCCTGTGGCTCGGTCACATAGTTTGTACACCTTCACCCCATAGCGGGCCCTTTTGCTGGGGATAAATTGCTTAATTTAAAGCCTGCCGCTAAATTTAACAAGGGACTCATCCACACATATGTGTTGGTCCGGAGTGAACAGCTGGGGGAATACTTCAGAAAAATAATTTAATATTGGCCGAATTTTGTAAAGCCTGTCATAATTTGGATCATTTCAGGGAGGGCACTGGGAAATGTAGGAACCTCATTATCATCAGATACCTGGTTCTGGGCATTACCGCGGAGAAGAGCGGCATGTGGTGGAGGGGGTGGGTTGACCAATAGGAACGGAATTAGTTTTTTTTGGTGAGCCCCATATTAAATGTGAGGCCCAAAAAAACCTTGAACTCCTCCACTGTCAGGTCTCTCCACTCGTAGGGACGGGCATAATATGATGTGGGATTTTGCTAAATAAATTGCTGTGCATACAGGTTGCACTAGGTAACAATTGACGCCAACATGTCCTCCGTAAAAATTAAATTAAAAAAATTAATTGGGGTAAAATTCTCTGTATCCACCTGGACTCCTGGCTGGGCAGTGAAAGGGGGAACGCTAGCTTCTCCTGAATGAGGAGGAAGCCACAAGGAGTTCTGGAGGGCATAGGGAAGGCTGGCATGGGACCTAACACTTTGGGGCTGAGGTGACACCCCACTGGTACTTGGCCTTTCTTGCCGAGGTACTGCAGTGCTGGTGGATGGCACTGCGGTGCTGGTGGATATCACTGCGGTGCTAGTGGATGCCACTGCGGTGCTGGTGGATGCCACTGCCTCCTCACTAGAATGCCTTCGTTTGGCGGGCCAAGTTTCTTCCTCCTCTGAGTCTGTTAGTGTTCCACTACTGAGGACTGGCTCGTAATTTACGTCAGAATCCGAATTGGAAAGGGAATCCGAAAAAGAGAGCTCCCTGTTGCTCTCGTCGGCCGTGGAAAGAATTTGGTATGCCTCCTCGGCAGAAAAGCTTTTTTTGGACATGGCTGCTGGTGGTTATGAGATTGCACAGGTGTGTGCTAAGCCTGCACTGATGAGGTGGCACTGATGAGCACAGATGTGCACTGATTGATGGCACAGATTTGCACTGATGAGGCGGCACAGATGGGCACTGATCGCACAGATGGGCACTGATGAGGTGGCACAGATGTGCACTGATGAGGCGGCACAGATGGGCACTGATCGCACAGATGGGCACTGATGAGGCGGCACAGATGGTCACTGAGGCAGCACAGATGGGCACTGAGGAAGCAGCACAGATGTGCACTGATTGATTGCACAGATTTACACTAATGAGGCGGCACAGGTGGGCACAGATATGCACTGATGTGGCACTGGTGAGGTGGCACAGATAGGCACTGATGAAGCGGCACAGATGGGCACTGATAAGGCGGCACAGATGGGCACTGATTGCACAGATGTGCACTGATGAGGCAGCACAGATGGGCACTGATTGGTACAGATGTGCACTGTTGAGGTGGCACAGATGGGCACTGTTGAAGTGGCACAAATGGGCACTGTTGAGGTGGCACAGATGGGCACTGTTGAGGCGGCACAGATGGGCACTGATGAGGCGGCACAGATGTGCACTGATTGCACAGATGTGCACTGAAGCGGCACAGATGGGCACTGATTGGTACAGATGGGCACTGATGAGGTGGCACAGATGGGCACTGATGAGATGGCACAGATGGGCACTGATGAGGTGGCACAGATGGGCACTGATGAGTCGGCACAGATGCGCACTGATTGCACAGATGCGCACTGATTGCAGATGGGCACTGATGGGCACAGACGGGCACTGATGGGCACAGATGGGCACTAATGGCACAAGTGGGCACTGATGCGCACAGGTGGGCACAGATGGCACTTGATAGATGTCACTGTGGGCACTGTTGGGCACTTTTTGGGCACACTTCGCTTTTATACTGTCAAAAATTTACTCACAGAAGCTCTCTCTCCTCACACGCTGTCTCTGTGTGAGGAGAGAGAGCCGGCAATAAGAGATGATCTCAATTGTTTACATTTCAGACCATCTCTCATTGGTGGCGGCGTTTGCGCTGTAAACGGCTGCTGTGATTGGCCGTTTACAGCGATCTGTGATTGGCTGTATCCAAGGGACACGGCCAACACAGATTTTCCCCGAGGCGCGCTGGGAACGAGGAAAGGGGACGACGTCAATAGACGTTGTCCCGGTAATGTAGATCCGCGCTGTTGCCATCATTTGGCAATAGCCCGGATCTGAAGAGGTTAACCAGACACTGATAGAGGGCACAAGACTGCTATATACTGCTTATGAGAAAAGGTATTTAGCCAAATATATTTACTAAAATATTTACTAAATATTTGCATTTCCATGTTCTGTGTACTGTGGGAGAATGCGGTATAGTGAATGCGGGGTCCTGGGTTTATTAACACTTTAAACAACGCAGCTTGCCCCCTTTCCTGCCTCAGAATATGCTTGTGTAGCAGAGCATGACTGTTCTTTAGTGCTGCCGCATCCCCTTCCAGTCTGAGTGCTGCTTTGCAGGGGATTACAAGTGGACAATATCAAGTCAAATTCATGTATTTATACTAGTTGCATTTAAAATATATTTTGTTTTTACGTAAATGCAAAACTGCATTTATTGGTGTTTTTTTTTATATCTGCTTGTTTTTCAGTTTTAAATGTCACCTTCCAAATACATACATTCACACAATTGTGCCACTCACAACATACAGTACATGCAGACATGTCTCTATTCTCTTTCTATATTACAAAATGCGCATCCTTCTCTTAAACGCTTACTGTTGCTACCCAGGCCACACTACACCAATATTTGTCTGACTTTTAAAAAAAAAGTTTGACTATCATACCAAGTGAACCATAATGGCAAAGCTCTGATTCTTTGGACTTCTAGCGAGCACCTCCCCTTTGTGGACTGAGTACATGCTTCTTTACAAAGGAACATTGTTGCAGCCACTCCTAACTACTGGAGCAGAACAGACAAGCAAGTGCTGTAAGTTTGCTGCAACCCTGTAAAAAAAATATCAAACATAGCAATTAGGACACATAAATGTTTTCATGAAAGGGTAACAAAATGACATTTTCTAGCTGTGCCAGTATTTTGCTCTTAGGCCCCATTCACGCCTAGGCATTTCAGGATTGCGGCAGAATAGTTGCGATTCTGCCAGCGATCTCAAAATGCACTACAATCGCAAAACACAGGTTTTATTTTTAATGCCACCTAAAACGCAGTGCAGTTTTGCTGCAATTGTAGCCCGATTTATCTCGCAATCTCAAAAGGCCCAGGTGTGAGTGGGGCCTCAAATCAGTATTAAACCCGAAAGCAAATATTTATTATATTTCAGCTTACAAATTCTTAGATGTGATTGTTATATTAGTTTCTTTTTAGGATTTCTTTCTTTCATTTTTATTTGGCGAACCAGCCAGTAAGTCTGTGTTTTTTCAACAGAAGAACCTTCAAATGTTTAGAGTTTTGAGACAAACCATTTAACAATGGCAAGGGTGCATTTAAAGAGGTTGTAAACCTCTGTAAAAAATCCCCCCCAAAAAAAGAAAACCTGCACGACAAAGGCATAATGAGCTAGTGTGCATCACATACTAGCTCATTATGAAATACTTACCTTAAAACAAAGCAGTTGCAGTGGTCCCCGCACAACGCTGTCACGACTATCATGTTTCCCAGAGCTTTTTCCAGGTTCACGGGCTCCGGCACTGTGATTGGCATGCACGCGGAGCCGCCGTTCATGGCACAGGCTCGGAAGGAAAGGCACCTGTGGACCGTTCCTTCAGAGCGCATGCACCAGTTATGTCACTGGCTGCATGCACTGGAAATATCTCCTAAACTGTACAGGTTTAGGAGATATTTTCAATACCTATAGGTAAGCCTTATGATAGGCTTACCTATAGGTAAAAGTTTGCAGAGGAAGTTTACTTCCTCTTTAATGTGCAGGTTTTATTTATTTATTTATATAAAACCTTTATCCAAAAGCAAACAGCTTACAAAGTATTAGATGGAGTTTGGCTTCAGTTTGTTAGTGCAATTAGATCTGCTAGTGCATCTAACAATCCCCTCCCATTGGACTGACAATGCTGCTGTCCTCCTTCATCCAGAGTAGGGGCACTGTAATACAGGTATATTACTGGCCAGATTACCGGGTTAAAATAGAGGTGGAAAAGCCTAAAAAAATAACTAATGCTGCCACCACATCTAAAGATTGGTAAGCTGCAATACATTATATTTTTTTTCTTTGGGTTTAATACCATTTTAACATCTGTTAAAACTGCTCACATAATGTTCATAAGAAGATTTTGTATGTCCCCCTCCCTCACATCCAAATAAAAATGTTTACCAAAGAAAGAATGGAGGCTACCATTAAGGATTGGTTCTTCCAAAGATGCCTGCCATGCTGCCCCAGCACTTTTACAAACTAAGACATATTCTGACTGCACATCCAAAGGAAAAACAAAATAAACCCTACTTGATAAAAACTTAATTTGGAATCTCTGGTATTATACAGAACATTCCTCTAAATATACAAACATCTGTCCTATAGACTCTAGAAACCAGTAAAATTTGACATCATTATAAATCAACCCAAGAGACTCCCACATACCCATGTACTGTATATTTATTGTATAAAATCACATAGTTAGAAACTGTGACGGACCACCTGGCACCCAGCCCGGGTGCCTCTGCCAAGTTACAGCTTCCTCCACTCTGGAACCAGGAACCAGGTATTATAGCTAAGAATTGCACCCAAGAACTAGACAACGCTAGCTTAGGTGCAAACTGGAACTGACTTTTTGTAAATTCACACAGATTATATACCACACAAAATCAGATAGGAGCTTGATCACATAACCCTAAACAATAAAAATTGTAAAAAGTAATCTCCTCAGTACATCTAACAGTACATGCCGCGTACACACGGTCGGACTTTCTGGCCTACTTGGTCCGGCACACTTTCTGACGGACTTTGTCCGCCAGGTGCGCCGGACTTTAAAACGGAAGGACTTGCCCACACACGACCGGACTTTGCTGCGGGCTAAGTTCGCCCGTCTTTCCGACGGACTTTCGCCGGAGTTACGGCGGACTTTCAGAATGAACGGACTTGCCCACACACGGACAAGTCCGTTCATTTTGAACGTGACTCAGGTGCGACGGGACTAGAAAAGGATGTCAATCTTGCTGCTTTTATCGGCGAGATTGACACCTTGCGAGCCCCGTCGTGGGTCATACCAGGCCCTTAGGTCTGGTATGGATTATAAAGGGAACCCCCCCTACGCCACAAAAACGGCGTGGGGTTCCCCCTAAGATCCATACCAGACCCCGATCCGAGCACGCAGCCTGGCCGGTCAGGAAAGGGGGTGGGGATGAGCGAGCGCCCCCCCCCCCCCCCTCCTGAACCGTACCAGGCCGCATGCCCTCAACATGGGGGGGGTGGGTGCTTTGGGGGAGGGGGGCACCCTGCGGGGCCCCCCTCCCCCAAAGCACCTTGTCCCCATGTTGATGAGGACAAGGGCCTCTTCCTGACAACCCTGGCCGTTGGTTGTCGGAGTCTGCGGGCGGGGGGCTTAAAAGAGGCCCCCCAGTTCCCGGCCCCCCACCCTATGTGAATGAGTATGGGGTACATGGTACCCCTACCCATTCACCTAGGGAAAAACTGTAAATAATAAAACACTACACAGGTTTTTAAAATATTTTATTAAACAGCTCCGGGGGGGGGGGATCTTCTTCCGGCTTCGGGGGTCTTCTTCCGGCTTCGGGGGTCCCTCCGGTTCATCTTCTCCCGGTGTCCGGTTGGTTCTTCTCCGCTCTCTTCTCCCGGTGTTCCAGTTCTTCGGCCGGCTCCTCCGCTGTCTTCAGATAGCTCTCTTGCCAGCAGAGGTCCGGACTTCTGGGCTTCTTGTCTTCTGGGCTTCTTGTCTTCTCTTCTCTTCTCCAGATGTTGACACGACGCTCTCTCTGGCTGGACTGCTCTCTGAGGGCTGCATTGTGACTTATATAGGCGGAGACCCTGCCCCCTTTTGATGTCACAGTCCCTGGGCATGCTGGGACTGTGATGTTTTAGGGGGCGTTGTCACTGGGTGATGTTGACTACGCCCCCTAAAACGTCACAGTCCCAGCATGCCCAGGGACTGTGACATCAAAAGAGGGTGGGGTCTCCGCCTATATAAGTCACAACGCAGTCCTCAGAGAGCAGTCCAGCTGGAGAGAGCGTCGTGTCAACATCTGGAGAAGAGAAGAGAAGACAAGAAGCCCAGAAGACAAGAAGCCCAGAAGTCCAGACCTCTGCTGGCAAGAGAGCTACCTGAAGACAGCGGAGGAGCCGGCCGAAGAACTGGAACAGCGGGAGAAGAGAGCGGAGAAGAACCAACCGGACACCGGGAGAAGATGAACTGGAGGGACCCCCGAAGCTGGAAGAAGACCCCCCGAAGCCGGAGGAAGATCCCCCCCGGAGCTGTTTAATAAAATATTTTAAAAACCTGTGTAGTGTTTTATTATTTACACTTTTTCTCTAGGTGAATGGGTAGGGGTACCATGTACCCCATACTCATTCACATAGGGTGGGGGGGCCGGGATCTGGGGGCCCTCTTATAGGGGGCTCTCAGATTCCGATAAGCCCCCCGCCCGCAGACCCCGACAACCAATGGCCAGGGTTGTCGGGAAGAGGCCCTTGTCCCCATCAACATGGGGACAAGGTGCTTTGGGGTGGGGGGGCCCCGCAGGGCACCCCCCTCCCCCAAAGCACTCACCCCCGATGTTGAGAGCATGCGGCCTGGTACGGTTCAGGAGGGGGGGGCGCTCGCTCATCCCCACCAGCTTTCCTGACCGGCCAGGCTGCGTGCTCGGATCGGGGTCTGGTATGGATTTTAGGGGGGACCCCACGCCGGTTTTTCGGCGTAGGGGGGGTTCCCTTTATAATCCATACCAGACCTAAGGGCCTGGTATGCCCCGTGCTCGCCGCAATAGTAAAATTTGTTTTTCCTATTGCAGCGAGCACGAACTGCAATACCCTGCCCTCGCGTCGTATCTGGTCCGTTGGACCAGCATACACACGAGCGGGCTTTCCGTCGGACCAGCGCACAGATGAGCGGACTTTCCACCCGAAACTGAGTCCGACGGAAAGATTTAAAACATGTTTCAAATCTAGGTCCGGTGGGCTTTTGGGAAAAAGACCGCCGGAAAAGTCCGCCGGAGCCTACACACGGGCGGATTGTCCGGCACACTCTGGTCCGCCGGACCAAGTATGCCGGAAAGTCCGACCGTGTGTACGCGGCATTATAGTCTTTATTCAGAGAATTAATCCAAGCCTCACTCTCAGTTTATCACATTATTGTCCATCATTAGAGAATGAGAAAAAAGGTGAACAAATAACTGCGCATCAAAAATAAATAATATTAACCATCTATGCTGCAGAGTCCTATATGTGACACAAACACACAGAAATCAAGTGAGAAAAATATTGACTCGCGCTTAAAACAAAAACTAACATGTGTATGACTGAAAAAGAGTTCTCAGCCTATTTGTGAACAAATATTGTATAAACATATGATAAATTTGGCAAAACTGAATACCAGGTTGGGAGATTAGTCCCACTTCCCCTTAAAGGAAATATATCCAATAGCAAATCAAATTCGTACATAAAAAACGTGAAGGATTGCAGTATATAAAAAAGGAAAAATAACTTAATTTAGAAAAAGTGTAAAAAAAGGAAGTCCATGTACAAAAACACCCCAAAAGTGCTGTAATTATGCCAAAAAGTGTCCCAACTATATGAAATCCCAGATGTGTGGGTCCACCACCATAAATGAAGTGCCTGGCCGCTTACCGGAACCCCATGACTCCCCGTTACAGAGGGTCTACAGGGAAAGGCAAAGCTCAGCCCTCAATGGAGTATGGACATCATATGGGGGAAACAGAAGAAGAGCAATTCTCTTGCGAAACGCAGCGTAGGGCTGAGCGGTGTCATCGCGTCACCTCCCTCTGTCGTTGTACTCCAGCAGGATGGGCGGCCTGTGAAAATCCGGCCGGTGTCACAGACTGCCTCTCATCAGAGGACAATTGCTTTTTTACATGTGAGTGTCTACTATATTTTTTTAATAAATACTAATTGATTTTACACTATGGGAGCCTTCTTCTGTTTCCCCCATATGATGTCCATACTCCATTGAGGGCTGAGCTTTGCCTTTCCCTATGGATCCATCCGCAATACAGCTTTCACAGCACTACAGTTTCAGAGGTTCCAATCCGGTCTCCATTCTGGTTCCTGGGCTGTCCGAAGCAGCAGGACTACAATGCCCATTTAGACCCTCTGTAACGGGGGGTCATGGGGTTCCGGTAAGCGGCCAGGCACTTCATTTATGGTGGTGGACCCACACATCTGGGATTTCATATAATTTGGACACGTTTTGGCATAATTACAGCACTTTTGGGGTGTTTTTGTACATGGACTTCCTTTTTTTACACTTTTTCTAAATTTGATTTGCTATTGGATATATTTCCTTTAAGGGGAAGTGGGACTAATCTCACAACCTGGTATTCAGTTTTGCCACATTTATCATATGTTTACATCATTAGAGAATGATCTGCTCTCTCCATGGGATCAGAGCTCTTTTCTATGCTCTGACTGGGAGAAGCAGACAAAATCCCCAGTCTCCTCCATGGGCCATAATCAGTGGGTAGAAGGCTAGCCCCTAGTCCCCTCCGAAAGCCCCTGTCCCAGGTTGATCTGTCACATGGTCATTTTTCAAAAAAAAAAAAATAACGCTCTAAAAAAAAACTATCTTTTTCCAGTTGACAACACCATTCATGGACATATGTACTGTACATATCACAGAACCTGTGGGGCAATTCTATCCTGTCATGGAACCCCAAACAATACTTTAAAATCTTTTTCTTTACTGTGAATATATTTTGCTCAGCAAGCATAATTTTCCCACTTTTCACAAGTCCACAATTATGAAATGACACTCACTGTGCCCTACATGTCTTCATCCATCAAACAGTAATTTTGTTGTATGCTTGTCAAATACACTGGAACTAATGTCAAATTATGTCCAAGAAAAGCACACACGTGCTTTGCTCCTAAAAGTGTGTCTAATGCCGCGTACACACGGTCGGACTTTTCGTCTACAAAAGTCCAACGGACGCTGACGGACTAAAGCTGGCTGGTAATCCGATCGTGTGTGGGCTTCTCCGGACTTTCAACGGACTTTTTTAGCCTCAAATCCGACGTACTTTAGATTTGAAACATGCTTCAAATCTTTCCGACGGACTCGAGTCCGGTCGAAAAATCCGCTCGTCTGTATGCTAGTCCGATGGACAAAAACCCACGCTAGGGCAGCTATTGGCTACTGGCTATGAACTTCCTTATTTTAGTCCGGTGTACGTCATCACGTAAGAATTCGACGGACTTTTGTGTGATCGTGTGTAGGCAAGTCTGTTCGTTAGAAAGTCCGCCGCAAGTCCGTCGAAAGTCCGCCAAAAGTCCGTCGAAAGTCTGTCGGACAGGCTGTCGGACTTTTGTAGCTGAAAAGTCCGACCGTGTGTACGCGGCATAAGGCCTCATGCACACAGGATGTTAAAATAACGTTATGAAAACGCCAGTATCTTTGCAGTGGTTTTTTTAAACTTTTTTCAGCTTTTTTCATTGTTTTTGCAATAGCGTTTTTTAAGCGTTTTTTAACGTTTTTCCGCGTTAGCATTTTTTAGCGTTTTTTAGCGGGTTTTTTTTCAAATTTTTTTTTTCTTTTTTCAATGGATCAAAAACGTTAAAAAACGTTGGTGAGTGACGTTTTTGAGCGTTTTTGAGCGTTTATCAGCGTTAGAGCGTTTTTACAGCTAAAAAACGTCTCTCAGAACCCACTGGTCCTGGATTTTTTTTACAGCTTAAAAACGCCTATGACATTTGCAGCTCAAAAATGCCTAGGTGGGCATGAAGCCATAGACTAACATAGACAGGCCTTTTTAAGCTGCAAAAAACGCTAAAAAAAAGCGGCTGTAAAAACGACCATGTGCATGAGGCCTTAGTCTTCATTTAGAATGCTTTAGAAACTGCTTATATGTGACATGGCAGATGTATACTGTATGCTCAGTACTTGCTCAATGAAGTCATTTATTCAAGGCCCAGGTCATCAACAAATGAGAACACTCTTCCAATAGGCT
This sequence comes from Lithobates septentrionalis, assembly GCA_037952835.1. Lineage (NCBI taxonomy): Eukaryota > Metazoa > Chordata > Amphibia > Anura > Ranidae > Lithobates > Lithobates septentrionalis. The sequence goes on along the minus strand of JBBDGP010000346.1, from coordinate 1,981,761 downwards.
TTTTATAAGAAGTACTATCATTTTTAAGTACGTGGGGTTTGTGCAATAAAAGTGCAGTATATGGTTAGGTGGAAGATGTTTTTTTGGAGAAGATATACAATTCTACTGGTTTGTGGAGTCTATAAGCCAGATGTTTGTATATTGAGAGGCATGTGAATCACTGGCCTGAAAACAGTTAACTAAACACCTTTTCTAATCACCTTTACCAAATCACTCCTTTTATCTGTTCTTGTTACCATAAAGATTTTGAAGAAGACATATTGACATGTCTGACATTTACCTGTCCCCATTTCACTTACGCTTCGCTGTGTCCGCTTATCTCCCAAAGCCTTGTCTTTAAAATCTTAGTGGTTGGGTCTTGCTTCTCCCACATAGAGCCTCAGCAGAATGGGGACAGGTGTGTATTTTGTCAGGTTTTATCAAGAAACTTTTTCTTTTCAATTTGGATAGAGTAAGGAAGGGTTATAGACCTGTCATTTTTTCTTTTGCCATCTACATCCCATAGGGGAGATTTCCCTTCACTTCCTGTCCCATAGCAAAGCAGGAAGGGAGGAAAAAAATCCCTTAAAAGTGAGGGAATTCCAGTGTGTCACCAGGGTCACCAGAACAAGTGTTCCCATTAGAAGATTTCCTCTCTTTTACTTTTACTTTAGATGATAACGGTAAACAGGACAAATAGAGAAGGTGAATCCTCCTAATGGGGGCACAGAAAGCAATAAAAACTGACAGGTAATCTAATCCCTCTCCAATCAACCCAAGACAAAAAAAGAAAAAAAGTTTTTCCTTTTAGTTACACTTCAGTAAAGCTGAATTCCACAGATTGATTTCATAGCATAGTTATATATTATGACATATGCAAGCTGGACCAATGCTAAAAAATCCATAGCTGGAATTCAGATTTAAAAGGGGGTCCACAATGAGAGCCCAGGTATTTCTTGCAAAATAGGTTTACTTCTGCATACAAAACATTTCACACAACTGCAACACATACAACAGACATGCCTCTGCACTACTGTATCAACCTTCATCCAATCTTCCATAGTTAAACTCTCTGTTGCAATACAAGACACTGATACTTTTCATATGGTTATTCTTGTAAATTTTAGTAGTGTAATAGCTGCAGCCTCGGTGCAGCCCTTCTTCCTTTGACTTTCTACAACTCCACTTTTGGGCTGACTGCCCACTTCTTTAGACACGCTGTCCCTAATGATGTCATAGAAATCATTAAAAACCTTTCATAAGTTTTCGATCTATCCAGTGCCAGGACAAGGTCATTTGGAGCCCAGAGCGAACATGCCAAACTGCACTCCCCACCCCCCAAGTTGCATGAGCAATATGTGTCAGCAACCCCCCTCCCCCCAAAAAAAATAAAATAAAATTGAGCACTAATCTGCATGCTTACCACCTCAGTATAAGGCCCCCTTCCTCCCAGTAGAAATCTTTGCCCCCATCCGCCCTCCCAGTTCAAATCCTCTCTCTCCCCAATCCCCCCTCATAGCATAAAATAAGGGAATTGCAACTCCTTTCATTGGATCCTGTCCTCCTCTTCATCCCCTGCGTCCTCTGCATTTATAATGCCAAAATTAAGATAGCAATTGTGCACGACATCATTACGTTGCGTGCATCGTTACCCAGTACGCCGTGATGACATTGCTCATCGGGCTTGCGCATTGGTGCTGTAGGCGGCCATTTTGATGGTCATTTATGACATATATGGAAAAACCATGCCACGTCTATTTGTTTGCCTCTGAAGAAGCCAGGGTGACCAGCGAAACCAGTCAGGCTTCTTTGCTCAGCTACCTACCTCCACTCACTGCGGACACACTGGACATGGAGTATCCTTTGCTGACACGATAAGTAGCTTGATTTATACTTCTGATATGGAGAGAGACTGATTTGAATGCAGCTATTTGATCCTTAAATGAGATCTGATATTTGCCATGCTGGAGCATATGGGGCTCATGGAGTACAGCAAGGATCCTCTGGGATATCTCAGAATGCTATGCTGAATTGTTCTAAATGCTTTTTGGACAGGGATTGTCAGAGCCTTGTTTAATGAAATACCATTACAATAATCTCAGTCCCATGGCTTTGGGACATTAAATGGAATAATAACTGCACATTGATGGTGTGGATACTTGTGCGAGAGAAGGAATGTATATCTGTGGATGAGATATGCCATAATAACTTCCTAACCTCCTCTGGACTAAAAGTACCATTACACACATGATCTGGAATACCTTACTACATATATACTATGCATATACATATATACACTATATTAATTCAAAAATAAACGAGTCACTTCTCAAAAATAATAACAAGACTTCCGGTTCCGGCGCCACATGAGGAGGAGGTGAGCAGCTCCAGCTCCCGCACAGCTCCTCACTAAACCGGCATCTAAGCCAGCCACAGCACCGGGGAAACCCCCCACAGCCTCCGCTCCGTCCCTGGCAGGCATGGACCGCTTCGTGGAGCGATCGTACGCTCGGGCGCTGTCATCGCCCCCCTCCACAGATCCGCCGGCGGGAGACACAGCGGTCGAAACAGCCAAGATGGCGGCCGCTCCGGAGTTAACAGAGCGGCCTCAGCAGCAGCCAAAACCTCCCCCTGCCCCAGCTGTGACAGACACCGACCCCACATCCCCTGCCAGCATTGCCCAGGCTGTAGTTCAACTACTGGGGCCATCTCTTACAGCCACTGTGGACGCAGCGGTACACAGAGGGCTGGAACAGCTACATATAGAAATCCAGGCTCAGGCCCAGCGCATCACCCAGGCGGAGGAAAGGATTTCAATATTAGAAGACGATTGCACTGCCTCATCTGCAGCACTTGCACGCATTAATGCCTCACAGAGAGACATATGGGACAAACTGGACGATTTGGAAAATCGCTCAAGAAGAAACAATCTGCGTATCATTGGCTTACCAGAGTCGATCCCAGCCTCCCACCTTACAAATATCTGTGCGAAAACCATCCCAGAGCAACTTGGCCTTCGCATACCATGCACGGTTGAACGAGCACACCGCATGGGTCAATACTCTGACACACGCGCTAAACCTCGACATGTGATAGTGAAGTACTTAAACTATGCCGACAAAAATGCCATAATGCAAAAATTTCGTCGCACGCGCTCACTGGTGGTAGATGGCGCCAAACTGCTACTTTTCGCGGACTATTCCATAGAGGTAATGAAACAACGCAAAGCATTCTCCTCGGTATGCTCCACTCTGCACCACAATCAGATCCGATTCTCCCTAGCATATCCAGCTGTCCTCCGCGTTCAAACGCCTGAAGGGGAGCAACTCACCTTTCGTACACCTGAAGAGGCGGAGACCTACCTAACCAACAGAAGCTCCGAAATGGAACACAGTGCCGCGGCGGAGGGATCACCATCGTCATCCTCACAACGTACATATGATACCCCTAAACACCCCCGAAGCCCGACTAAACCTCCATATAAACGCAGCCGCTTCACCAACCAAGAAGTTCGCTCTGGGAACCGTTGAAGGAACTGACGGAGGACTCCACAATATCACCCCTTTTCCACATCACCATCTCAGGACGGGTAGTATCAATCCATCCTTTTTTTGCTGTTATGTTATTAAGATGAGGACACTTGTGATGTCTCCATAAACTGCCTTATATGCCCGTTATAGAACACTACCCCTTCTAACCTGCAGCTGGAAGCTACGCAGTTAAGAATTCTACAGTTATAATGTTATAGTCATGTTACTTAACAACAGATATAGTCCCTCACTGCCTGGGAAACCTTCTTTTTTAGGGACACTTGCAATGCTATGTTTACTGGTATTTTCTATTTTCTGGTATACTTAAAGCCTAATTTTAAGAGGGGGCTCTCCCCTGTGTTCAGCGTACCTCACCATTGATTAATTTAAACTTGCACTACCTCCTCAGGGGATCCCCCCTAAACCACCCTCCCCTTCTTTCCTGCACCCCCCCCCTCCCTACTTCCCTTTCCTCTCCCCTACATTCCCTATCCCCACCCCCGGTTGCTACCACCCTGCCCCTAAGTGAGGAGCTGGCAATCAATGGGAGCTACGCTAACGAGATAGGTGAGACCTCATGTGGAAAAAAGAGAAGTCCGTGACTCAAGTTATGTATTTCCTTATACGATATACTGCCTTATTAACGTTTATAATTTATTGTTGCTTAGAAAAGTTTAAGTTTATGTTTGCCATCCTAGTTCTTGTGTCTTCAGGGGTTCCGAGGCGCCTTGGCGGCTCCCGGGAGGTAGATAACACATTCACTCAGGGGTTTCTATCCAAACTCCTGAACCAAACCACTTTCAAACACCAAATATGTCACAGTCTGCACTCGGGAGTCACCTAAAGTTTGTCTCGTGGAATGTCAAGGGACTGCGTTCCCCTAACAAACGTATGTCCATCCTCAGGCACCTGCGGCGTCTTCGGGCAGATGTGGCTCTACTTCAGGAGACGCATCTGGCTACAGACGATATGCAACGTCTTCGCAAATTGTGGGTGGGCTCTGTCTATGGCTCCCCAGCAGTAGGTCGTAAGGCAGGTGTTGTTATCCTTCTACATAAAAATCTACAACACACAGTCAGAGAAGTCAAGGTTGATTCGGAGGGAAGAAAAATAACGCTACATCTGACTATAGATGGCAAAAACATAGCACTTACTAACATATATGCTCCCAATTCCCCTGACGCCTCTTTCTTCCAGGATTTAGTGAAATGGGTGCTAACTACACCAGAGACGCTACACCTCTTGGGCGGGGATTTTAACTCAGTCATGTCTCCCCTAGCTGATCGCACAGGCCCCCCTTCACATAGAACACACACCCATACCCCCTCATCACCTGCATCCACCCTATTGTCACAAGCCATCGCCTCCATGCAATTTGTGGATGTCTGGCGCTTAATGCACCCGACGGAACGGGAATACTCCTTCTTTTCACCCCCTCATAATACGTTTTCACGTATAGATTATTTTTTTGCCTCCCCAGCCCTAAGCTCTATAACTAGTACACCAGACATACAAGAGGCAGTGATTTCAGACCACAGCCCAATAGTGATTCATCTCACCCAAACAGCTCATTCATCTCCCTCCCCTACTTGGCGCTTCCCCTCCTATTTAGCTGATAATGAGGACTTTCAACATACACTATATTGCGCCTGGGAGGAATACATCTCCACTAATAGAGCCCACATTACAGATCCTAACCTATTCTGGGAAGCAGGCAAGGCCTTCTTAAGAGGTAAAATAATTTCATACACGACCCAGTTTAAAAAAAAAGCTAAACAACAGTATAGTAAATCAAGCGAAACTCTACGCCTGGCTCATGAGCAGCTCACAATAAATCGCACCATAGAAAACATACAAAAATGGAGACAGGCCAAATCCACCTTTGACCTATGGGCAGAACAGCACGAAGCGGCCAAAACATCATACTCTCAGTTACACTTTCATAGATTTGGAAACAAGGCTGGTAGACTACTGGCCAAAATGTGCTCAGGCCCCAGACGTCCCACCCGTATCTCAGCTCTTAGAGCTAAGACAGGCTCTATGATCACCTCCCCAGCTGAAATTAGCAAATTACTTGTAGAATACTATACCAATTTATACAAAGCTGACCCGACTGACTTAACTACCACCGACTTACTACTCGACAAAATACGTTTACCTAAACTCCACCACACTCAATTAGAGTCGATCAATGCCCCCATCACCATTGACGATATTATATCCACGATCAAAAACATGGCCTCGGCCAAAGCCCCGGGACCCGACGGATACACTGTCGAATTCTATAAAATGACCAAAGAATTCATCCCTGCTACTTTAAAACATGTTTATGCAGCTATGTGGGACGGAGGACCCTACCTTCCTACGGGAACACAGGCCCACATCAAATTAATCTCTAAGAAAGAGAAAGACCCCCTACTGCCAGGCTCATACCGGCCGATATCATTAATAAACGTCGATGTCAAAATCCTATCCAAAATAATTGCTTCACGGCTAGCTCCTCTACTGACATCCCTATTACACCCAGCTCAATCTGGCTTTGTTCCGGGCAGATCGGCCACCTTAAACATTCGAAAAGTATTAATGGCTCTAGAATACGCCAAAACTCACCCTAACCAAGACATTGCCATCATGTCATTAGACGCGGAAAAGGCCTTTGACAACATCAGTTTCTCTTGGCTCTTTAGAGTGATGACACAATTTGGATTCTCAGGACCGATTATGCGATTTCTGTCACAAATGTATGCAGCCCCTACCGCACGTCTTGTCACCCCCGATTTTATTTCGGACACGATTCCACTAACAAAAGGAACGAGACAGGGGTGCCCCCTGTCTCCACTCCTGTTCAATCTAGCAATCGAACCCCTGTCCAGAATATTAAACTCAGCTGATGGAATCAGTGGCATCACTCTGGAGAACCATACTCTTCGTTCAGCACTATTCGCAGACGACATACTACTATTTTCCACCGACCCTATAACAGACTTTGACAGACTCAAACGACTTTTTTCAGACTTCAGACTTTGCTCGGGATTCAGAATTAATTTCGATAAGAGTGAGATCTTACCATTACAACCCCATCTCTCCAGTAAATGGAAACACCTATCCCCCCTGGCCATAGCCAACCAACATATTACATACCTAGGCATTAAAATAGGACGTGAACCATCCTCTCTATATTCTTTGAACTACCCCCCCTTGATAACGAAAATTGTGAAGGAGTTGGAGGCTTGGGGGTCCCTACCTCTCTCGCTCTTTGGGAGATGCCACCTTTTCAAAATGGTGTCCTTTGCGCGCCTGCTCTACCCAATGCAGACCATACCTCTTCTAATTAAACATTCAGACATCCAAAAACTCCAAAGAGCCCTAACTGTTTTTGTATGGTCTCACAAAAAACCGCGCATAGCGCTACAGAAGTTATGTCTCCCGAAGGGCGAGGGTGGGGCGGGACTGCCCAATATGCGTTTTTACAACCTGGCTTGTTTACTCAGACAGGGCTTAGACTGGCTAACTGATGGTTCTAAATATTCCAACATACACTTAGAAAAGGCTATGGTACACCCATATACCCTCTCGGCCATCCTCCATTCTAATCCCAATACATTACCCCCCCACCTCAAAACAAGTGTAATAATTAAGGATACGGTCATTGCATGGAGGGAAGTAAGAAAATTGCTCAAAGTACCATCCAACATTTCCAAATACCTCAAAATACAAGGCAACCCTATGTTCCTTCCATCTACCATCCACAAAGCTTTTGGCCAATGGAAACTTAAAGGCCTCACAGATGTCTCCTCTGTTTATCTTAACAAGCCGGGCAAATTCAAACCGTTTCATACCCTGATGCGGGAATATTCCCTGCCACCAACACATGCTTTCTTTTACCATCAACTCATCAATTATCTCAAATCATGCTCTGGTCCTAACACTAACCCACTTGAAACATCCTGCATTGATACTCTCATCAAAACCAATAACTACTCCATCTCCAACATTTACTTCTATCTCATACAACACCAAACACGGAAATATGCCCTCAAACCCTTTCAAAAATGGTCACACGTATTAGACGACGAATCCCTGCCAGAAAAAATCCTTGAGGGGTACAAAACAGTCCGCAACCTTACTGCCTCTGAATCCTGGAGGGAAACACAATTTAAGATTATCCACAGGGCTTATTTCCCTTTCCGTTACAACGAGAAGGACCCCACCCAAACCCAATGTCCCTGGTGCAAACTACTTCGCCCCACGCTACTACACAGACTCTGGGACTGTAACAAGATTGATACATACTGGACTAAGGTGATCTCCTACATCAACGAGGTCCACAAAATTCAATGCACAAAGGACCGTCTACTATGCCTGTTCAGCATACCCCCTGCACCCACATCGCCAACGAGGGTCTCACAAATCATTCCACATTGGGCTCACCTCTGCCTTCTAGTAGCTCGCAGAACTATCATGTCCCACTGGATATCAGCTACTCCTCCTACCCTGACAACGTTTAAAAAAGCCTTGGCATCACTCTTCAATCTAGAAAGACTAGACACTATCACCCTTAATTTCCGGTCAACTTCCCGTTTTTTCAAAAGATGGAGGAAGTACATTGAAGCTACATTCACCCCGCAGGCACTAATCGAAATAATGAACCCATTCCGTTACACGCAATGGTACTTGACAAAAGATGTCACCAATTCTCTAGGCCGACTCAAAATACCCCCCACCCCAGAATCCTTTGTCTTTAACCCACCGTAGGTTATCCATAAACTCATTGTGCCCCTTGACGTCCACCCTCTCAGGTCTTAAGTTTAATCAGACGCTGCCTCCACTCCTGAAGGTATTTAAATGTGAAGATTTTGTATATGTCGAGCAATTTTTCGCCCCATAGGGTCGAAGACATGGCAAACATGAACTCCCCCCATCCTCCCCTCCCCAAATTTTTCTTTTCATTTTCTTTTTGTTTATCTCTCTGTTACTTCTCCTTTGATCCAACTAACATGACAAGATTGTATTTCAATTACTTGGAGAAGTCATTCAATTGTATAGATTGTAACGATCAATACTTTGTAACTTTTGTAACTTCTGTAACACTAAATCTTATACTTTTGTATGTCATAAAACCCAATAAATATTTTTCAAAAAAAAAAAAAATAATAACAAAATGTGTCAAATGTTACTGAGTTAATAAAGACACATAAATCAATTTACTCGTGACGAAAAAAAATTCAAAAAAAGTTTTTAAAGTGCTCACTAGATCAAGTTGACTAGTATGTGATTGAGATCCACAAAAATGCTAAAACATATAATGGTAACAAATATATGATTAAAGTTCATAAACCAATCAGATCATCAGAGACAATTTCGTCCTTGAAGAATGATTAAATCCAATAGTGCGTGTCTAAGTGGTTGATCAGTGTCCAAAACGACAAACAGAAACATAAAATAGTGCTCTTGTGAATGCCTTCCCAACATAGACCATACACCTTTTACCAGAAGATTATGATCTCAAACTATAGAGATCTCAATCGCTATGTATGTATCCAAAAGACTACGCAGCAGAAGGGAGACACGTCTCGATCTGCTTTTAGCAGCACAGCAATCTGAGGATATCAGGAAACTTTTGAAGAATCTAATCAGCGAGACACAAACAATTGTAGGCATGGCGGTAGTCCTCACCAGCTGACTTGTGTGTGTGTGATAATGTCACAGAGATGGCTCCCATGATTATATACACTATATTGTCAAAAATTTGGGGACGCCTGCCTTTACACGCACATGAACTTTAATGACATCCCAGTCTTAGCCTGTAGGGTTCAATATTGAGTTGGCTCACCCTTTGCAGCTATAACAGCTTCAACTCTTCTGGGGAAGCTGTCCACAAGGTTTAGGAGTGTGTATATGGGAATGTTTGACCATTCTTCCAGAAGCGCATTTGTGACGTGAGGCACTGATGTTGGACGAGAAGGCCTGACTCGCAGTCTCCGCTGTAATTTATCCCAAAGGTGTTCTATCGGGTTGAGGTCAGGACTCTGTGCAGTCTAGTCAAGTTCCTCCACCCCACCTATCCCACCACACCTTCAGTGTCACTTACAATTGTACCTCCTCCTGCCTTCATCCTTTTTACATTGGGGTCTCCCAAGGTTCTGTTCTTAGATTCTCAATCTATTCTCAATCCACACCTCCTCCCTGGGTCAGCTGATAGCCTCCCATGGCTTCCAATACCATTTGTACGTTGATGACACCCAAATCGATCTCACTACCCCTCAGCTCTCTCCATCAGTCCCCTCATACATCACTATTTACATATATAATGCTTAAATATTTGAGTGGAGGTTGGGTAGCTGTTTGCTTTTAGTTTACTTGTGTGTGTCCAAGTATCTTAAATGTGTGAATTCATGTATTTTATGAAGAATGAAGATATTGGTGTTTTTTTAATTGGGAGCTGTGAGACAAATTTTTAAGATTTTTTTTCTTCTCCTTTGGGTGTTTATTACACTAATTAAGTAGAGGAGGTGTAGAGCCCATATCCATATGGTTTTGGGTTTTGTTTTAATGTGTAATGTTGTGGAGAACTCCCCCACTAGACAATAAATGACAAATACAGACCTAGTAGGATTGTTAGGCAGTTGGGGGAAAATGAGATGGAAGACAGGGAGAGAGTGAAATTAATAAAGTAGTGCTCAGAGACAGGAAAATAATTGTTGGAGAGATTACATGAAGTACGTAGGTAGGGCAATACAAGGACAAGGGTATTGCCATCAGAATGAGTAGAAGCATATATCCATTGCTTCAGGTCAAAAGAGGAGGTTAGATTGAGAAGTGTAGAAGACTGGGCTTTCGGAGCAGAGACAGCAGCAGAACTTCTATTGTAATCTGCAAAACTCAACTGGCAGCCATTGATGTTTAGAGGGCTAACTTCCAAAAATCAGGGAGGCCTGGAGCAGGTGGAATAGAATGAAACTAGCAGAGGGCCGGCATGACAGGGAGATAAGGGTACAGCAGGGGTTAAAATAAAAGTTGTTTTAGATTTATTATTAGGGGATTGGGTAAAAGTTAATGTTTTAATGGGAGGGGTTTAGGTTATTTAAGGGTCAGGAGGGGTCTCCCGGGCATCATTGCGGGGAGAATTACAGTGAGGAGGAAGTTTCCCACCCACCCTCCCTGAATATGTGGTTTGTGTATATTGGTTAATGTTTATTTACAGGTGGTATGAAGGATTACGTCGTGGCAGCAGATGGATGGCGGTGGTGGTGGTCTTTGATGGTGGTAACTAACCAAGGAGATGGAAGTGTGGGGGGACTCAACGGTTATGGGCCCCTATTGGTGTGTACAGTTAACACTGATTAGCTGAAGATGGTAATGGTGACACTGCGGGTAACGAGTTGTCTTTGGGCTGATGTTATCACGGCCGTAGGCCTTTTATGATAGAAGGCCCGCAGTGTAGATGTGGAACAGAATTTATGTTGGGGAGTGCCGTCATTGACCACCAGGAGGAGAAACTGTTGATATTGTTACGTTTTAAAATGTTACAGATTTATATATATATATTTATATATATTTTATATAGTTTTATATTGGTTAATAAAAGGCTGCTATGGCCAGTTTTACTCCAACAAGGTGTTGTGTCGTCAATATAGTTAAGGATAACGGGGACTTAAAGTTGGGGTATGATAGATGGCGGCAGCCATATAAGAGAAAAAGGTGTGCATCTTATTTGCACTGGTCAAGAGCTTTACTACATTTAAGCTGAGTATAGACAGACAATAAAAGCAGGAGATATTTACAGTTTTGAGAATTGTCTGTTGTTAGCTGTTTCTATACTTCAAGAGGGCAGGGAGGGTACTACTGACTATATCAGCAAAAGAAATTGAAGGGAAGGCCCTTTTTGCTTCTTTCTGCTGTAACATCCCAAGCGGACATCTCTTCTGCCTATTAATCATCCTCGCTTTGTGGTTTGGCTTCATAATTATTTTCTTCAAAGTGTTACTAAACATATTAGATTCACATTTTTTTGCACTCTGCTGCGATTATAAGGCCCCCCCCCCCCCCTGTACTGATCAATCACAGCTACACATTCTTTTTAAGAGGATTTTAACTACGCTACCCACTTTACAAATATCAAATACAGACCTAGTAGGATAGGGTTTGGGTTTTTTCACAGTTGTAGACCAGCCGTTCAAGGAGTTTGGAGGTAAAGAGGAGCAAGGAGATGGGTCATAGGTTGCTAGGATTGGTGGGATCCAACAACGGTTTTTTAAGTATGGGGATCACTAGTGCATGTTTTAAAAAGTTGACGAAGATAGCATAAGAGAGGGAGACATTGAAGATGAGGGTTAGAGAATGTAGGGTAGAGCCAGAGGGTGACTGTAGCATTTACAGGGGAACAAGGTCACAACTACATCTGCTAGGTTTAATTAACTATACTTAGCACACATATAGTATTTTAGGTGGACAAACCTGTAGGTACATGGCACAATTGCATCCGCTCAACAGAAAGGAACAAGAGGTAGAACCAGGGGAGGGAGCCTATCATTGCTGACCTCCCTTTCTCCTAAAAATATTAGTTGCTTGACTTTCTTTTGATGCAGACAAAACAGGGAAGGTGATTCACCGCTCAGGTAGACTTGCTCCCAGGTGTGTGTTTAGTAGATCCTATAGAGGAGGGGAGTCCCAGGTGCTGGCTAAATTGAGGCAAGATTTGAAACAAGAGAATCTGGATGCCGCACACTGGATAAAGTTGAAAATTCTTCTTTATTATAAAATCAGGATCATCAAAGATACAGGACAATCAGGCAGATGGTACAGACCCACCTGACGCGTTTCGCACTCTAATTTGAGTGCTTACTCATTCCTCTGAAGTTCTGACTTCACTCTACTGTAACCTCCTCTGGCATGCTTGATATAGCGGGATTGATTTACTGAAGGTAAATAGGCTGTTCACTTTGCAAGGGAAGTTACTTGATAAAAAAAAGGTGGTGTGCTTTGTGCGCTGCAATGAAGAGTGGGCATGGTTTTCATTGTGCCAAGGGTTTTGCTAGGATTATAAAAGTCCTGGAGCTCCTTTGAGAAATTAGAGTAGTAATGCGGCACATTCAGCTTGCTGTGGTGAATGGTGGGTATGGACAAATTGCGTTAACATTGGGAGGGGTTTAAAAGGGCGTGGCTAAATTAAACAAAAGACTTCTTGTAAAATATGCTTAGGTTGCTGTGTCACAAGAGTCTCACAAAGATGTATAAACGTTAGAACAATCACTTTTTTTAAAAAATTAAACATTGCCATTACATATGATTTTGTGTACACCGAAAGAGCTAATACTTTATCTGAGCCTACTTTACAAAATAACTTGACTAGAATAGTCAGGGACTGCTTGACTACCAACAACTGTTAAGACATTGAACACTTTGGTCAGCCATATGTAATGTACAATATAGTGAATATAGCACAGTAATATGTAATGTACAATTGGTGTATATAGCACAGGAGTATGTAATGTAAACTTATAGTGTAAATAGTGTAGGAGTGTGTAATGTGCAACATAGTGTAGGAGTCTGTAATGTACACTATAGTGTATTTAGTGCAAAGCAGTATAATATGATTTTGGTTGCTATTTATTATTGAACTTAACAGTCAAGAATAAGAACCCATTTGTTGAGACAGACTGTAAAGCCGCGTACACACGAGTGGAATGTTCGAAAATTCTGACGGACCTAGAAATAGAACATGTTCTAAATATTTCCGACTGAACCAATTCCCATCGGGAAAACCGCTCGTCTGTTCCGACAGACCAAAACGACGCATGCTCTGAAGCAAGTATGAGACGGAAGCTATTAGCTACTGGCTATTGAACTTCCTTTTTCTAGTTCCGTCGTACGTGCTGTACGTCACCGCGTTCTGGACGGTCGGACTTTGGTTTGAGCGTGTGTAGGCAAGACCGCTTGAATGGAATTCCGTCGGAGTTCCGTTGGAGGAACCTTCGGAGTTTATTCCGACAGCAAAACCAGTCGTGTGTATGAGGCATAAGAGATCTATCTTGTGTACCATAAGTGGAAGTTTTGTGGTGCAGTATGGGCAAAGGCCTAACAATCACTATTTTGAAAATATTCTTAAAAATTTCACTTTCTCCCCTCCCTCCATGCGGTAATTCAGATTGATAATGCCTCAGTACCTAAAATGATTTTTTATAGCATTTTGGAAAATCTGTTAGTTTGATATCTGCCAATGTATCAGTTATGTATGATCATTTTATGCATATAGTGAACCAAATATTGTGGAAGTTATATAGGTTTAAATTTGTTCTGCTATGATCAGCATTAGGTATGTGTGTATTCTAGTAATTTTTCTATTTTTTTTTTTTTCACCATACCTGCTGGATTAGACTTAATAGCAAGGAATAGTGCAGAAATATCTGGGGATGTCTGCATGAATAGCATATATGATGACTGACATTTAAATTAGATTTGTACAGGAAGATATTGCAAGGTTGGCATGAATAGCTGTGCTGGCATTTAGGTTGCAACTTGCATGATAAACGAAATATCCAAATATATCTGTTTCTGACAGTATTTGGTATTTGCTTAATCAGATGTTGTAGATATCAGATGCTCTGCATTCCAGACCCGAACAAATTGCTTGCTAGGTATTGTCGCTTGTTATCCATTTGACTCTTTTGCATTCAGTGGAAGAGTTGCATGACTCACCTGTTAACACTTCTTACTTGAAAGTTATAAAATACAATTGTAAGAAGCATAATACATGGGCTCTTTTTTGGCCCTATCACTGGGTCCCATCTCCTCTGAAGGGGCAAATATAAATTTTCTTTAAAAAGATTGAATACAGGTGTGTGGAAATCTCAGATATTCAGTAATATGTATAAGAGTCCCTAGAATATTTTTTACTGAGCAATAAAAGTATATCCAAGTTTTTTTTTTCATAGTTTTGGACAGATTGGAGATTGATTAAACCCCTATCACTTTTAGGAAATCTCTCAGTCAGGAGGAAACCCCACTATGTAGTCACCAAAACAGGTATCCCCATTGGAAGATATTCCCTCAACTCCCGTTTGGGTGACGAATGTTAAATGATGTATTTTCCATCACTTTCATTTCCAGTGACAATGGTCATCTGTACAAATGGAGAGGATATCCCCAGTGGGGACTCAGCCAGCAATATAGGTCTGTCAGGGTTCCTAACACTTTCCTACTCTATCCCAAAAAATTTTTGGCTTCAGATAAACTTAACCTATGGTAAGCTATGGCCGGTGATAGATATGTCCAGTGATAGGATTGTTAGAATAGAAAACAGCTCTGCGTATTGTTTTTTTCATTTATGATCAATAACACAGGTCACTATAATGTAGTGACTGGTCACCCCAAAATTACAATTTTTTTTCAGAAACCTTTGGACAGTTCCATAACAATCTGTCAATGTATTGTTCCAGGGGAATATTTTTACCCTTGAGACAGCACTTAATAATCTTCTCTATTTTATAACGTATGAGCTTGCGGTACTGCGGTTCTAGAGTCGCTGAAGCTTGAAGGGCATCTCAAGTCAGTCAGCTCTAAAAGGACAAGGGAGGACAGAAATCATGGTAACACAGCTGCTGCAGTGCTACATGGGAGCATTCTGCAGGTGAAAATAAGGAAAGCACCTCCCGCTCTTCACTCTGCACTGAGATAATTGAAATGTTCTGGGTACTGGCACCAGCACTTCAGCTTGTCGTAAAATCAATGTCATTTCCGTCCTTCCATCTCTCGGCCAAGACTGTTTTTCATCTTTTATCCATCTGAGAGAATACGGTATATCATCTTAATTATACTGGCCCTTTATCAGAAAGGTCAGTTGAGAACCTGAATGCAGAATCAGAAGATTGCATAGCGATGATGTCATTCCAGGGACCAATCCATTTTGGCCCTGAGCAAAATACTTGAGCAGTTTTTTTTTTTCTTTTTGCTCGGTTTCTCGAATTATAGAGAATTTATGTTCATGGAAAAATAAAAGTCCAGGTGGATCTTGCTTCCATTTTGCTTAATCTTTTTTTAAATAACTGAGTGTTCCTGAGTGTCAGTTCAAAGCATTGTAATGTGTAGAACTAATATCTACCAGGTGACCACCCATGAGTGATCACGTCAAGGAATCCCAGCTGCAAATAGCTTGCAATTTTACATCTCCTTCTAGAGGAGCGAAATGAAGCTAATCTTTAATCATAGACCCTGCCTGGCCTCACACTTCAAAGGCCCGGCTGCACGCATTTGTAGGCTGCTCTCTTTTATTGACGCAGCTATCTGAGATGATCCTGTATTCCCTTTAGACTGGCAGGTAAATTAAAAAAATAAAGGCCTAGCTGTCTGTGTCCAAGGCTCTGACTTGGGGGAGTCCCAGCCCAATACATCTCAGTAACACAGGAAAGCTGCTCATTAATAAACTAGAGAGCCTGCGCGGCTCCCTCTGAGGATTGCTCACCTCCCATAACACAGGCTGATCTTATTATGCTCCAACACTTCCCAATCATCACTGCTAATGAATACTTAACCAACACACTGCCAAGGGAGCGTGCCATAAACGCCACATGGCCGGCAGCGAAAGAGTGTGACCCTTACTCTTCCTTCTTTCTATTTCTGCAATGATATTTTGCACGTACCGTCAGCAATGACACAGATGGGTGGCAGGGTAGATTGCATTACAGAGATTTGGATCAAAATTGCCAGTTTAACACTGCATTTATTTCTGATTAGATGTAGATTTAAAAAAAATCCACATTCCAAAGAATAATAAAAATGTACGACACAATCTACCGCACTGGAGTTCGACAAGTCTGATCCAGGATAGGAATAAAAACAATTGCTTGTGACAGACATAAGGGGACCTAAACAGGGAAACAATGGGAATAAATATACAACAAGTAGCTAACATGACCTGACTGTGTTAAATGGGCCTTATCAGCCAGCCATTTGTGTGCTTGTGCTGCTGTTCTGCTTCTACCTCGGCCAGCTGCAAACCCAGAGGTTCCTGAACCTTGCCAGTGCACGCTAGGCTTTGTTTCTCATTTACATTTGCATATTAAAGTGTTTGCCTGAAATGGGCTATTGAAATTAATTCAGGATTAATTGGTGTCTTTATCTCATTAAGACGATCTAATTTAGGGATGATGAAATTGTTTAGCCTCGCGTTTGCATAATTAGATTGCTTTGAATTGCTGTCATTATAGTCTCTTTAGCATCATCTGTAGGCCTCAGACAGACGCACACGGTAACCTCATAAAGACCAATCATGTGTTACAGGCAAGACGCTGTTAACCCCTTTTAACCTGAGCTTGACAAAATTAGCTTTTAAATAGGGAAGCTTACTGTTTCTGCATGTTAGGGAAGGTGAAGGAGGTCCTGGGGACATAGCCTGATTATCTCCCTTTTTCTCTTTTATTTACACTTGTAATGTTAGTTTGTAATTAACTTCTCAGCATTTTCCCTTCTTAACAGAGCTCTCCCCCTCTGGACGTCGATTAAAATATTCACAGGGGTTTAAGATGGAAGCAATATCAGCAGATACATTGTTCCCTGAAAGAGGTTTCTGCCATGACCTCAGGGCCCTCGGACACATGCAGACCAGAGTATAATTGTCCATATATCGGGCCTGGTGCTTGGTAAGAGTCCCCATTAATAACACAAGGCAATGTGCTATTATTTTCAAAACAAAACGCGTATAGAAAGAGCACTTATCAGGTCACATTTTTAAAGGGTTTTTCTTGTATACTCAAAAATAGATGATCCTATAACTTCTCAGATAAATAGGTGGGAGTGGCTTAACTGTATGGGCGTCACTTTTCCTGTTTTTAGTATTTAGGCCAGTGTTTTTGGACAGAGCACATACTGTATATACCTAAATTCACGGCAGTTTACAAATGAAGCAAAAACACGGTGTTTAATTACATGAAATGTATACTTAACCACTTGCCTACTGGACACTTTTCCCCCCTTCCTGCGCAGACCAATTTTCAGATTTCAGTGCTGTCATACTTTGAATGACAAATGTGTGTTCATGATATACTTTACCCATATGACATTTTTATAATTTTTTCACACAAATAGAGCT